>CM077461.1:23659146-24329146 GCA_039654765.1 Mylopharyngodon piceus
TATAAGCCAACTTTAACTTTAACTGGATTTTCTAAAACTGTTTTTTTTTTTTTGCCCTGAACAAAGAATATATTAATGCTGTGTCCCTTTTGAGGCCCAGTCCCAGGAATAAAAGGACCCCTTTGCTTTTAGATGTTGTGGCTGTGTGTTATTTCCTGACATAATATTGAAGGGTAAGCGGCCACATATATATATATATATATATATATATATATATATATATATATTTCGGCCATAATCTACACGTTGCAACCAAAAGACTTTCTTTCCTCAAATAGACAGTCAAAAGGAGCAGAGCTAAAACTACAGAAAGTGCACGCTCTTTTTCTCTGTGCACGTCCTAAGCAACCACACATAGATTGCGTGTCATCTCCTGAAAGGTATTTTTAAGCGTAGGGAGAAGAGAGACACACAGATCTAAACTGCTTATTTATTATACGATCTCGTATTCTACATGTTGCCTCAGCAAACTCAAGATTCGAGCTGTTATAGTACACATGGCTTTCTTCCCTCGAGAAGAAAGTCAACAGGCACAAGGCTGAAACACCGAAAGCACACAACTGTACGCGTCAAGATATTTCTCAGGAGTTGACTGTGCATGCCTCGCACCCAAACATTATCACACACCGATGGCGTGTGTCACCTCCCGAAGTTAAACACAGGCAGGAACACGCTTCAGCTGTGCTTATATTCAGATTTCGAAGGAAAAACAACACCAAATAGGACTGACAGTTTCACACAGAGCACTTGCTGAAGACAGAAAGCTGAAACAGCTGTGTTGCCGTCTCCCTTTTATAGTTTCCGCGTTCTGCACTCAGCAAACATCATGGGATGACGTTGCACCAATCAGAATAAGACTAAGTTGCACATGCCTTCAGGAGAGCTTCGCTGAAGAGATTCCCCAAAGTGTCGTTCTGACGACGCAGCGCGAGTTCCCTCAACAGCTGGATGTACTCAACTGTGCTATTTTGAGAATGGCAGAAGAAGAATGGCATCTACGCTGCAATATTAGTCTCTTTCTGGTTATCCCGAGGTTCACTGTGTAGTCAACCGGATCTGGGCCGTATCCAGGTGAGACCAAGGACCCTGCGCCTTGACACGACCACAACGCAGCCCCTGAATTATCAGCAGAGTTTGAGTCAAATAGATCATCCACTGTGACGGCCTCATCGACACGACAGCCACGACACAGTTCCTCAACCGTCCATACCGGCGTGATGAATACGATCATCAATTGGATGGAACTGGAATAAATACTTTGAATGTTGCGATCCTGTCGGACTTATGATAGATACCTGAATCGTAACAAAGCACTGTTGGCCAGAGGAGAACTGGCCCCCCGACTAAGCCTGGTTTCTCCCAAGGTTTTTTTCTCCATTTAAACACCTATTTGCCACTTGTCTGCCACCTGATGTCACCTGATGGAGTTTGGTTCTTCTTGCCGCTGCTCATAGCACTTTGGCTTGCTTAGTTGGGGACTTACTTGACATTTGACTTGACATTTTGATATTCAACAGTCCTTTGCACAGTCCTGCCTGCATTGACACTGTAAGCGATCTTGTACAGGTATTATAATTAATTTATGGGTGAAATATATGAATATAATAAATCATAAAAAAGCTTTATGATTAATTATAATACATATATACCGACCCAAAGGAGGAGAATTATACATATATTGTGAATTAATTACAACGAATTATAATCAATTGCATATATGATTAGTTCTGGTTTAATAATTATTTAGAGAAACTATTCGTTTGTCCAGCAAACCGTTAGTTCCTCCTAGACTATTATAAAAAGGAAGGTTTTTCTCTGGCCACGAGAAAGACTTCCTATTCTAGCATCAATGCGTAAAGCACAGGATACTGGATCGAAACGTTAAAGTGACCTGGGTTTTGTTGAATGAGCAGCAGAAACAATCAAGCATGAATATAATGTATTTAATATATGAAACTACGGATATAGAGGTTATACGGCTACATATATACAAATAATACACATTAAAAGAAAACGAAAGTAAAGTCAAAGGAGAAAACAGAGGTGATCAAAGAAATGGCAAATTACGAACAGATTAAAACCTTTGAGAGCCAGCAAAGGAAACTCAGCTTATACATCGAGCTTAAAACAGCTTCGAAAAGAATAGGTTCTATACTTGCATAGGTTCAGGTGCTGTGGTTGTTTCGTGTTTCTGTAGGAGTTTCGGTTACGTGCGGCTGGATGCGATTGGTCCTTTTCAAAAGTGTTCTTCGGCAGGATTTTCGAACAAGGTTTTAACTTAGAAAGAGTAAAATAACCGGAAAATAAAAGAAGAAAGGTCCAAATCTCCTAGGCGATGAAGAGAGAAGACTTCGGGAGACGGATGAAGAAGGCTTGACAAAAGATGGTCATCCCGAAGAGAGGGAGCGCGTGATGGAAGCGCGGTCGCCGAGACGTCCGGGAGAGACGTGCGTGAAATGGCGGGGGGGGGGACAATTGAGAGACAATCGAGAGACAAAGCAAAACTGTTTGTGCTTGTCTTTTATGGACAAACAAGCCAACACACCTCCTTGGATTTGAAACAACCAATAGTCAGGGTGCACTGTTTGGCGGGCAAAACTTCTTTGTCTTGTCTTTGGCATGGTCCCATAGTTTATGAGGTATCAGATAGGAGTGTATTTTCTTCACAGTATCATTAAAAATAGAACAGTGCATTTTGCAGTTATGTGACATACCTCAGTGAATGAGACGTGGAAAGAGCTTTAAAACGAGACCAAACTTGCCATAAGAAAAGCATATAAAGGAAGGTAGAAGTTTACAGTCAAATGTAATCGTTAGAAATGACACTAGTACCACTACAATCCTAGCTAAGCTTATACAGTTGAATAACTATATGCAATTTGACAATACAACGGCGGTTACATTTATATATAATTATATCTTACACCTACAGTCTTCAATGCATGTTTGTGTGTCTGTGTGTGTCTGTGTGTATTGGGGTTGTGGCCAGTGTCTGTGACACATGGCCCTTAGCCCCACCAGGGTGACTCTTTGAAGTCCCTAGAGCTGGTGAGACTTTCTTCTGTTTTCCTTCCATGGGGTAACAAAAGTACCAATGAGGCAATCGGTCCCGGACTTGCCGGAGCCGATTCGTGATTTTTACAAACAGTTCAGGAGGCTAAAAGCATTCTGAAGATTCTAAAGTTGGGCTGGCAGGATCCGATTTTGACCAGACGCTACAGTCCCCCTTTCGGCCAACGAAGTTCCATTGTGAACCTCGTTGAGGCGGTAATAAGAATCGGATGGCAAATGGATCATGATGGTCAAGCAGCAGATGGTTCCTACTGCGTCCTCTGTCCATCTTGATGAGGCTGGGCATATTCCCTGACTTGGTACCTCTCTCTCCTCTGTTTCCTTTTGAAGCCTTGAGGAAGGGCAGATGAGCACTTTTCCATGGACTCTTGCATCCCTTTGGATAGGATGACGGCCAGGCCCAGGGTGAGTACGTACTTGATTACCATGGGAAGGCAAAGGGTCATGTTGGTAGCAGTCCAAGCCTGGACTATCGGTGAGCTGGTTAGGATGGGCAGTCGGGAGAGTGCTTGGAGGAGTATCGATGAGAGTAATGTCACTTAGCTGGGACCCCCCTTTCTCAATCCTCCCAGTTCCAGTCCGGGATCTAAGGTGTGATGGTGATTCCTGGAGGAGGATAGGTTTTCCAGTTCTGACTGATACACTTCACTTGAGAGATGGTACGATGCCAGATCGTTGAGTTGGGGAATGGCATCTGGGGGTACCTGAATCCACATACTTTGGTTGGGCAGGCTGACACAGTGGCAATGTGGTGCTGATGGTAGGTTAGGGTGGCAGTGTGAGTGGGGGTGTGGACGAGCCGTCGATCGCCCACCAATCTCGGCTTGTGTTCCGATGACTGGGGTGCGAGGCTTGGCCTCGGCAGGGCAGCGTGTGTCGCTGATCATGGGCTGCAACCGGCAGATTCCTTCAGTGTGTTCTCTGAGGGAAGGCTTGTTAGAGCCGAAGCAGTGAATGTCTTTGGTCAAAATGCACCTGCTCAAATGGGGAGCCAGATACAGCTGTGGGTCGCTGTAGTGGTAGACTACCACATCTGAGGTATGTATCTTGGGATGGATGTTAACTTGCCACCACCTGGCATTGACCTTGTCTTTGTTTCTGTAGATGTTATCTGGTTCACTGATGGGTGGATTGAGAAGGATGGCCACCTCCTTCTGCTCGGGGTTGGCGCGTAGTAGGATGACAGAGTCGGCGAGGTGGGTTCGAGCCGTCTTGGGTGGTCCGCCAGTAGCAAAGTCCAGCACAGTTTGGACAGGATACTGAGGAATCCTATTCATAGCCATGCTCTCCATACAGAAGCTAACTTCTCGCAGCAGGTCTGTTATCAGAGCTATAACCAGCTGATTTTGGGCAAAGTCATTTTGGAAGACTGTAAACGGATTGCTTCATTGAGTTCACCGTTTGGATCAGCAGGAAACCTGTGAGTACAGAGGACCATCACAATACCTTTCCAAGGATTTGCCGATGGTTTGCAGGGATTTGACTCTGCGTTGCGAGTTGTTTTTCTCAGCTGTGGGCGGAGCTCGTCGAGGTGCTGGTGAGTGGAGTAGGCTGTGATGATGCTGGGGTCTCCTGGTTGGTACAGGTCTTTTGCCAGGCGCTGGCGATAGTCACCTGCCGCGCCGTCATTAGTTCAGCGGGGGACACCCGAGTTGACTCCGGTATGGTGTCCGTGGTGGCTATGAACCCCAGAGGAAAGTTTTACATTCCAGTCTTTCTGGTTGACTGACCATGGGAATGTGACTCCTCTGCGTTGCAGTGGGGTTCTGGGATTTGTGTTTGCAGTTTGGACTTGACAGCAAACCTGACATCTCACTCTGACATGCTCTGTCACATCTTGCTGCATGCTGGGCCAGTACGCCACTTGTTTTATTGTCTCATCAGTGGTTCTGGTGCCATGGTGTCTGGCTTGTATGGTGTGTCGTGGGCGTATATCAGTTCACCCCCTTTTGGCCTGCGGCATTACAGCGGCTTTGGCGCTGTGAGGTCATCAGGGACATGTTTTAGGTCATGTCCAGTCCCCCACGCAGCATGTGGTTGATCCCATGCAGCCGTTTGTGGCTAGGGGCCGCCGTGGGACCAGATGTCGTGATCGGGAGGTTGGAGGGGTTTGAGTGGTGGTTTAAAACAGTTCGTAAGGAAGTGTTGGCAATTTTGGTTGTCAGCGGCAGTGGTAGTAAGGCGGGAACTGTTGCAGGAACAATACGCTTGCTTCAGGGTTGTTGCTGCGACACTAAAGGTGGGTGACTGGGGTGGGGGTGACCGTAGGTTGCCATGCGGTGTGCCAGTCTTGGCAAGGGCATTAGTTTGGTTGTTCACGCCTTTGCCACACCCTGGTTGCATTATGTGTCCTTTCACCTTTTTCCAGTAAACGTTCCTGTCATGTGTTTGGGTGATGTCATCACGTGTTTGGAACAGGTGTTGATGTTTCACCAGGCATTTGCATTCAGTCTTAAAACCAGTTTGTTTCCAGCCAGGAAGATGGCATGTGAAACTAGGTCTGGCATGGTTTGAGTCTGTGCAAATGAGTTCTCTGATGTTATGGGCTGAGGTGACTTGAAGGGTTACGAGAGTAGCTGGTACTTCAGCATACTGCCCTGACTAGGGGACCCCACCTGAAGTTCTGTGGTGGGCAGGGTTGGTTGTTTAACCATCGCACCCCCTGCACCTGCCTTTAGGATACCCTCATGGTTGTAGGAACATCCATCGACGTAGGCAGTGGAGGCGTACCTTGGCACGCATTCTCTTCAAAGTACCGGTGGCAGGTCAGTTGTTGTTGGGGTACTTCTATCTCAGAGTGTCAGAAGCTGGTTTGTGTCATCGGAGCAGTTTTGGCAAGCAGCCAAGCCGTCGCCCAGTGCGGATTTGTGATTTCGGGCATATCGTGCCTCGATGTTGCGCCCCTGGAGGGCCATCAGCCACGTGGCTATGCGTGAGTTGGTGACTACGCCATCTCGGATGCGTTGGCTGTTGAGGAAGGTGACGGGTTGGTGACAGGTCTCTGCCATGACAGTAACCTTTTGTGCCCCAATAGTAGTTGGAACATCTTTGGATGGCCCATACAGTGCAGGAAGCAAAAGCCTTTTCACAGATCCAGTATTTGCACTCTGGTGACAGGAGTGTTTTGCTGGCATACGCTACGACTCTTTTGTCTTGGTCATATTGTTGGTAGAGACCAGCGCTCAGGCAGTTCTTGGAGACTCCGGCTTCCAAGTAGAACTCCTTCTTTGGATCGGGGTAAGCCAGACATGGGGCTGTACACAAATGTCGTTTCAGTTCGTTCATTGCATTTGTTTGGGCTTCCGTCCAGACAAATGGGCAGTCCTTTTCCAACAGAGCAGTTAGAGGTCTTGCAATATCCGAGGTAGTTCTCTATGAACTTGCCATGAGTAGTGTGCACGCACCTAGAAAACCGCGCAGCTCTGAGACGTTAGTGGGAGGTTTGATGGTTTGAATAGCTTGAATGCGGCTGGCCTGCGGTTCAATGCCTTGTAAACCGTCAAGTAGACCCACGTAGTTGACCTATGGTCTGGCACCATTGTCCTTTGTGGAGGGCAATCTTGGCACCGGCAGTGGCTAGTTGGTTCAGAACATGGTCTATTTCTATCAGGTGGTCAGCCACAGTTGTGCTTTTCATGAGAACATCTACGTAGATAAGATTCCCTCTCATTCTTGCATCTGGACATGTTTTGTTCAGGAAGATAATTGAATTCAGCTGGTGAGTTGGCATAGCCAAATGGGCACCGTGTGAAAGTGTACTGTCGGTTACTTGCCAAAAGTGAAGGCTAGCTTGTGTTGATCTGCTGGGTGTACAGGTATTGTCCAGAATCCTGATGCCACATCCATCGTAGAGAAGATAGTGGCCCCTTTTGATTCTGGGTAGTTCCTGTTCCAGCTGTGTCATGGGCCCCCGTGACAGCGGCACTTGCTGGTTCAACTTTCTGAAGTCAGTGGTGGAGTGGCCACTTGCCGTCTGGTTTGACAATGGGCCAGATGAGGGCTGAATAGGTGCTGTTGCCTGGGCGGACAAACGCCTTTTTCTTCCTTTGAACGAACAATCTCCTGCACTGCTTTATGTGAGGTAATGGGAATTTTGTACTGCCCTGACGAAAGTGGGAGGAGCATTCGGGTATGTTGCACTGTGCACCGTGTGAAGGTTAGTGAGGCCACAGTTTAAAAGGTCTTTGGCAAATGTCACTTTGAATTTGATCAGGACCTGTCGGAGTTTTTGACAGTCTGCATCATTCTTTATGGCCTCTGCATCTTTCTGAATTTGTTGGCCTTTAGATTCTAAACCCCATGAGAATGGCTCCTCCGTTGTGGTGTCAGCTGTCCGATTGGCTATCAGAGGTGCAGCGCTTTCGCAGGTAGGCTGGTTAGCGACCGTGGGTGCTGCAAGGTGTTGGTCCTCCATCAGCTCCATTCTGCGCACCTGTTCTGCGGGTACTGGCCTGAGGGAAGTGATGGAGATGATCTTGAAGGATGCTGTGAACCTTGTGTTGTCTGGTGGTCTGGGACCATTGCAGCTGGTATTAAGCTGATGACTATTAACCTGAGTTCAAAGTCATGGAAGTCGTGGTTCAATATCCATCCCAGCTGGTAGGGTTTGGGAATGCTGATGTCTGTGGCTATGCAGTTGTTGAGCAAATTGCGGACTGCACAGGATGACACTTCAGTGAGGGGTGTGGCTTTTAGAGAAAGTTCACGTTCCACGCCTTCAGGTGAAAGTGTGAAGGAGCCCAGCATGTGGTTCAGGGTTTGACCACATTGCATGTTGAGCCAAACAGCGCCCCCTTTGGTATAAGCTGATACTACAGCTTCCTGTTCGTTGACCCGGAAGCAGACCTCTGGAATGGTCTGGCCAGACATGAGGTTTTCAGTGTTGACGGGAACAACAGGGGGCTGTAAAGTCATTGGAGCCCACACTACCTCATTGATAATGTCCACATGAGCTTTGAGGCGAATCAGGAGATCTGCTCCAATGTAGACGTCATGCGTTAGGTCCGGAAGGACCAGGAAGTAATGGGTTAGAAACTGGCCATTCCATTTCAAGTTCAGAGCGCAGATGCCCTTGGCCGTCGTCATGGTTGACAGGCGAGAGTCTAAAGGGAAATGTGCACGCTTGTTGGCAAATGGGAGGTCAGGTGTGTTTACAATGAGAGCATCGAACAGGGTGTGGCTGATGGCTGAGTTGTCTGCCCACAGGGCGAGAACAATGTCTGTTGTTGTTAAACCATTCAGCTGCAGGTCTGTTATGACCGTGGGGCAGAAGGAGTCAGAGTCTATGGTGAGTTGAAGTGTGCAGGGTAACGAACTTGAACTCTGCTCTGAGACGGGGTTCCCGCGGCTAGCTGCGAGGTTTCCCGTGACCTCTGTGACCTGACAGTCTAGCTCAGGTGACCTGGGTGACTGAAAGGCCAACGGTTCTCGTACTTGAGCCCAAATTTTCAGCTGTCTGAAGTCCAATAAGGGCTCAAAGCGATCTAGCAAGTCTTTGCCAATGAGCAGGGGAAACGTGCCCATTGGTGAAATGTATACGGGGTGTACCAAGCTCATTGGACTGATGGTCCATTGAATAAATGAGAGCTATTTGTTCAAGTTGGACCTCATTTTGGCTGTACGACTGCACGTTTAGCTCACATTTTTGTGGTTTGAGAGTTCGATTTTGTCTCTTAGCTTTATCTCTGAGTCTTTCAAAAAGGTTAGTTGACATCAGAGTGAGATCTGCTCCGGTGTCTACCAGGGCTTCAATTCTCACATCATTTTCCACAGTGAGGGCTATGTACAGCTTTCGGGCCACCCCCTTCTCGATAAGGTTCCCCAGGAGTCTTGGTACCGGGGCTTGGGTGCTGACCGGTACGCAAGTGGGGCTGGTGTCATGTGGCTCGTTAGGGAGGCAGACAACAAGAACAGCACTTTCTGGTAACTTGGAGTCTTGGTCGTCGGGGTGTTGACCTGGGATGGTTTGCTCTGGATGTGCAGTCGTCAGCTGAGGTGACGGGGTGATGCGGTCACTTAGTGATGCTCTAACTGATTCTGTGGTCAATGTCTGGTCAGCAGTGATTTGGGTGTGAGGTTCTGTTGGAGGGCTGTCAGGGCAGACGTTGAGGGTAGGTCTCCCTCCTAGTCATAAGGAATCTGGCTTGTCCTTCTTGTCTTCCTTGCGGGGCTTTTTCTGAATCAGCTCTTTTAGGACCTTCAGGATCTCTGCAGACTCAAACATAGCTACGCTGTTCTGCTCCTGTGAGAGGTCGGACTTGGGCTTGTTCGGTGCATGTCGAGAGGCGTTCTGTCTTTGGCGGTCGGGGCTGGAAGTTCTGGCCGATGAAGGTCTGCCATTTCTGGGTCGCCGGCTGGTCTCCCACATGGCGCCGCCCTTTGGGTTGTTGGATGGACGTGGCTTGTCCCAGACTCTTTCAGAACGCCCAGTCTGGTGCTTGGGACGGGCACCCTCGTAATGAAGCTGCCCTCTGCTGGCCGGGAACTGTCTTGACTCTCTGTTAAACGGTCTGTCACTGTGGTGCGTGTGTGCGCCCTCTAGGGCCAGTTCTGGACAGTGATCAGAGACCGGGTAAATGGTTGGATTTTTAACAGTCTTTTCAGATGCAGCCTTCTGCTTAGAATAAGCCTTGTGGACTAGATCTCGCAGCTGTTGAGTAGACATACTCCGTGGGCAGGCCAAGACTCCCAGATGATGACTCACCACAGGGTGCAGATTTCGGAGAAACAAAATCTTAAAGTTGAAATCTTCCTCCATTCCTGGCTCGTTACGTGCTCCGAAGTAGGCCTTTCGTAGTCTGTTGTAGTACGCTTGTGGGGTTTCTAGTCGGCCCTGTTTAAGGTCCATGGCCGCGAGGAGCCCTTGGTCCGATTCAGGGTCAGAAAACTCTTTGATCAGAGCCTGTCGCAGCTGCTGGTAGTCTGATTTGACAGCTTCTGGCTGCCGATCTAGAAAGCTGCGCACATCACGGCTGGACGTGATTCGGAGTAGATACAACCTGTCCCATGCATTCACGTTGGCCACATTTTGCAGCAGAAAGTCAATGTCCTGCAAATACGCGTGCACGTCAACACCCCCTGCTGGGTTTGGGGTGAAAGTGGGGATATTCTTTGCTAGCTTGTCCAGTTCTTTGGGAGCCATGCCGTGGCTAGTGGCACGAGTTTTCTGGAGAGGCTCCCACCCCTTTGCTGTTGAAGAAGGTTCTTGGCTGCTCGCGGGTGGCATCTTGGGCAGTGGACTTTCAACCCCCTTTTGAACTAGGGACTCTTGACTGGGCCTACTGGCCAGGAGAAACTCTGTGAAGTGTGCTTCCCCTCCCAAGTCACCTTGCAGTTTGTAAGAATGTTTCAGTTCTCTGTGAACAGTGTCCAATTCATCTCTTAAATAGTCTCTTTGTTGTTTCAGAGCAAGGATGTCACTTCGGGCCTGTTTAAGATGATTTTCGCAGGCCCGGGCTTTAGCGTCCTTTTCTTTCAGTTCGATCTCTGCTCTTGCTAGGAGAGTTTCACCTTGTTGGAGTTTTCCAGTTAGTTCCTCTCTGGATTCCTTTTCCAACTGGTCTTTACGCTCCGCCTCCAGGTGGAGCTCTGCAAGGGCTTTTTGGAGTCTCTCTACTTCCTCCTGTAGCTCGGGGTCGGATTCATCCGCTGTCCCACGCTGGTACTGGGTCTCGAGGAGTAGCTGATCGAGGTGATGTTGAGTCTGGGCCTGATTTCTTCGGGCCTCCTCGGCCTGAAGTTTGAGCGCCGCTGCTTCCTGCTCCAGGAGAGCGTTGCTCCTTTCGCTAAGCCTCACCTGGGCAATGAGGTTGTGGGCAAGGCCACCAATGACCTTGGCCCATTCTTTGTGGTTGTAGCTCTGCGTCGGATCGTGGGCCATTAGTCGATTTAGGTCCCCATCCAGCTGTTCATGGCTCAGGTGCTGGAGGTCACCGGCGGCGTTGGGCAGGAATGCGTTGGTCATGACGCCCAACCAGGTCTCGAGATGATCCCAGTGGGTGTCAGGGCTGGATGTTCGCGACATAGTGGCTTTACTGTTGACGAGAGAAAGACAGCACAAAAAGAACCAATGCAAGCTCGCGCAGGACTAGCGGGTTACGTAATACGTAATTAGCTAAACTTTGCGTGTGATTCCAGTTAACTGGTGCAGACAGTTAGTGGAATGTAGGCTAGACACTTATTGTCAAATAACCAAGAATGACCACGTGGGTCAATTTGTGTCGGCGAGTGCCGGATTTAAATAAAGATCTTGACAGGCGGAGGCTCTATGAGTCTACTAATGACTTTGGCTGCTCGGCCGTCTATCTATTATTCAGCTTCCGTGATGGCTCTCACAGGCTCTGCCTTTACGTGAACTGAAAGAAACAAACACGACAAAAAGCAAATAGAACAGGCATAAAATAGAATAGAATTAAAATAAGAACAGGAAGGGCTAGAGGGGAGAAGTGAAACTTCAGCTTATTACCACAGCAAGGGTTTATGACGGGGCCTGACGAGGGCGCTGTCACGTCATAAAACCTAGGAGGATGGTATGGCTTAAGAGCGAAAGGGTTTGGCCAACACTTCTGATTGGAGAATATCAAATATTCTGTGGCTTTCACTGAGCGAAGGGACTGTGTGTCCTTAATCTCGGCCTGGGGTGATTTGTGATTGCTCAGACAAGGACTCAGTGGCGGGGGCAACCTCTCCTAGACGTTCCAACACTTGACTGCCGTGTCCGTCGGCACCCTGTACCTTTTGCACTGCGATGCAACCTCTCAAACAGGGACTTTCAGCACAATTGCGTGTTTGGGCAAGGTGTTTGTGCCAACAGCCAGATTGACAGGCCAAAATTGAATTTTTCCCAACCCCAGAGTCTGACCCCGCAGGCAGTTACTCAAAGGGCGGTTCTGTCGTGCAGAAACAGGGAAATTAAACAAAATTGCCTTTGTTGCCAACCTGGACTCGTTGCCTCCCTGCACCTGACACACCCAACCTGCTGATGTCCCTGCGTGTTGCCCGTGGTACGAGGTCAGAAGTGACCGAGGTTCACCCACAGCCAGTGAGAGATCCGCCAGGCTAGTTTACTCCGCTCACTGGAACTCACTGGAACAACCGTCAACTCACCACCGATCGCTAGAGGGCCCTATTTGCAAATACACAAGTGGTCACGCAAACACAGCTTAATTGTAAATTTAAATCTCAATTTAAATCTTGTTTAAACTGAATTTAAATAATCAAGTGTGTAGGACAAAAGAATAGGGGTCTAAAATGACAGTCAGAATGAATTAGCTAAAAGCAGAACAGAAAAAATAAGGCAAAGTAAAACACAACAATTCAGAGGCACTTGATTCAAATTTGAATTAAACTCTGTTCAATTGAATTTAAATAAGTGCGTAGAATAACAGAATGGGAAAAAGAAAGGAGAAAGCCTTCCCTATTTGAGAATTCCCTAAAGGGAATTGCTTCTTGATGAGCAAAATGCCAACTGATTGACACTACTTAATTTTAAATTTCAATTAAATGTTGTTTAATTAAATTTAAAAATAAGTGTATAAAATAAGGGAAGCTTGGGTGTGAGAATGCTGTTACCAGCAAATCACAAACAGGACACAGACCTAAGAGTGGATAAAATAAAACAGTAAGTAATAAAAGAAAGGAATTTCCAAAGTAAAGAAAAAAAAAAAAAAAAACTCAAGAGAGAAAGAGAGAGAAAAGTATAATGAAAGAAAATCAAGTAGAATAAAATAAAATAACATAGAATAGAATAGAGTAAATCTGTGAACACAGGAAAGGAAGGAAAAGGGACGACCACACAGAGGCGGGAACTGACTTATCTGGGAGTGTCCACCAGGGGGAGCACTTTCAGAAAGTGAATTCTCTTGTTGGAAGGGAAACTTAATTTAAATTAAAAATCTAAACGTATTTAAATCAAATTTAAATCGGTAAACCACATTCCAAACACGATTGAAAAGCATAACCATCAACAAACAGTTATAACAGCAACATTGAGGTAGTCACGGGGAAATTTGGAGACAATTCAGTTCAAAGTGTGGAAAGCGTAGCTACCCAGAACGTCCACACGATGGCGTTAATGAGTCCACACAACAAGTAGGGAGGGGTGCCACACCTGAACAGACTGCTCTCTGGCGTCTGGTCAGAGTTACTGCATCCACCTACTGTAATCTCGTGAGAAAGTTTTTATTAGCGCTTTTTGGGGTTTTAATTCCCTTACGACTTAACTGCACTTAATCACGGGTACAAAACTTCAGAATCCCTGCGGATTCTTTGGTGCCAGTTTACTGGACACTACTATGCAACCTTTAATCACGGTACAAACTTTAGAATCTCGACGGATTCCTTGGGTACCGGTTCACTGGATACTAATATGCACTCCTTATCGCGAGTACACAACTTTGGGAATCAGTCCCTTTTTTTGTGCATACTTAGTGCACACGAATGTAACGTTTGCGGGATTTCTTCGCCGCTGTTACGGGTCACGCTGGATCAGGACGTGGACCAAAGCTCCAAATTTTTACACATCAATCAATAAATCAGATAGACTGTTTTCCGACTAGATCTGTAACGGTCACGTGGTTGGTTAGCTATGCCAATGACGTCACCAAGGAGCAGACACGCTATTTTGAATTATTGGACGACACAGTAATTCAAATTTAATAGCGGTACAAATACGAGGCCTTCTAAGAGATAAGGGAGAATCTCGCCCCAAAATCTCCTTTCAAAAGATACGCTGAATACGATTCAATTCGTTTATTCAAGCGGAAATTAATATTAAACTGTATATTGCAAAAAGATTGTCGCCTTTTGCAGATACGAGTTTGAAATATTAATTGGACTGCAGTTTACTTTACGGTCAACAATTGACTACAGTGTTTTTAGGCACAAATAGCAGCTTGTTAACGTTTTTTCAGAATGAGGGACGCGTTGTCGGCTCACTCAATGAGGCGCGCATATACACATTAAATCACACAAAATTATTCTGTGTTGCTCACACATAAAAACCAAGTTTAAAACGTTGCTCGCGAATTCTCCACCAAATAATATGTAGCGATCTTGTACAGGTATTTAATTAATTTATGGGTGAAATATATGAATATAATAAATCATAAAGCTTTATGATTAATTATAATACATATACCGACCCAAGAGGGAATTATACATATATTGTGAATTAATTACAACGAATTATAATCAATTGCATATATGATTAGTTCTGGTTTAATAATTATTTAGAGAAACTATTAGTTTGTCCAGCAAACCGTTAGTTCCTCCTAGACTATTATAAAAAGGAAGGTTTTTCTCTGGCCACGAGAAAGACTTCCTATTCTAGCATCAATGCGTAAAGCAAGGATACTGGATCGAAACGTTAAAGTGACCTGGGTTTTGTTGAATGAGCAGCAGAAACAATCAAGCATGAATATAATGTATTTAATATATGAAACTACGGATATAGAGGTTATACGGCTACATATATACAAATAATACACATTAAAGAAAACGAAAGTAAAGTCAGGAAAACAGAGGTGATCAAAGAAATGGCAAATTACGAACAGTTAAAACCTTTGAGAGCCAGCAAGGAAACTCAGCTTATACATCGAGCTTAAAACGCTTCGAAAAGAATAGTTCTATACTTGCATAGGTTCAGGTGCTGTGGTTGTTTCGTGTTTCTGTAGGAGTTTCGGTTCGTGCGGCTGGATGCGATTGGTCCTTTTCCGAGGAAGTGTTCTTCGGCGGGATTTTCGAACAAGGTTTTAACTTAAGAGTAAAATAACCGGAAAATAAAGAAGAAAGGGTCCGTCTCCTAGGCGATGAAGAGAGAAGACTTCGGGAGACGGATGAAGAAGGCTTGACAAAAGATGGTCATCCCGAAGAGAGGAGCGCGTGATGGAAGCGCGGTCGCCGAGACGTCCGGGAGAGACGTGCGTGAAATGGCGAGGGACAATTGAGAGACAATCGAGAGACAAAGCAAAACTGTTTGTGCTTGTCTTTTATGGACAAACAAGCCAACACACCTCCTTGGTTGAAACAACCAATGGTCAGGGTGCACTGTTTGGCGGGCAAAACTTCTTTGTCTTGTCTTGCGGCTCGATTTGCATAGTTTATGAGGTATCAGATAGGAGTGTATTTTCTTCACAGTATCATTAAAAATAGAACAGTGCATTTTGCAGTTATGTGACATACCTCAGTGAATGAGACGTGGAAAGAGCTTTAAAACGAGACCAAACTTGCCATAAGAAAAGCATATAAAAGAAGTTACAGTTTACAGTCAAATGTAATCGTTAGAAATGACACTAGTACCACTACAATCCTAGCTAAGCTTATACAGTGGGAATAACTATATGCAATTTGACAATACAACGGCGGTTACATTTATATATAATTATATCTTACACATACAGTCTTCAATGCATGTTTGTGTGTCTGTGTGTGTCTGTGTGTATTGGGGTTGTGGCCAGTGTCTGTGACACATGGCCCTTAGCCCCACCAGGGTGACTCTTTGAAGTCCCTAGAGCTGGTGAGACTTTCTTCTGTTTTCCTTCCATGGGGTAACAAAAGTGCCAATGAGGCAATCGGTCCCGGACTTGCCGGAGCCGATTCGTGATTTACACAAACAGTTCAGGAGGCTAAAAGCATTCTGAAGATTCTAAAGTTGGGCTGGCAGGATCCGATTTTGACCAGACGCTACAACAACTATTCTTTAAGAGCTGCTGTGCAGCCAAATAATGTACCAGTTATCAATGTAAAGCTGCTTTGACACAATCTACATTGTAAAAAGCGCTATATAAATAAAGGTGACTTGACTTGACTTAAAGGTGACTTGAGACACTATGAAATATGGTTCTGTGAACCAGGTCCGGTTGGGCCAGTACGGCACAACTACCAGACCTGCTCCTCGTCCTCCCTGACTTTGCACACTGTCTGTGCAAGCAGGCTCACTGGGAGAACGCATACTTGCGTAGGCCCCGAGGCCAGCTGTGTGCCTGTGCATCCATGCCGGGGTCCCCTCAGTCAGGAAGTAAAACAACTGGCAATGGGTCGAGTCTGGAGAGGCAACAGGTCTATCTGTGTGGCTCCAAAGAGGTTCCATATCAGCTGGACCACCTGGGGATGGAGTCACCACTCCCCCGAAAGCGCAGGCTGTCGTAAGAGCTCGTCGGCTGCACATGAATGGAACGAAGTGACCTCAGATGCTTCTGACTCCAGAGGAGGAGATGGCTGATGAGTTGCAACATGTGGCGGGAGCGTAGACCACCTTGGCGGTTGATGTACGCAACGGTCGCAGTGTTGTCCGTACGGACCAGTACATGCTTGCCATGTAGCGGCCCTGTAAGGCGGCCCAGCACAAGATGTACTGCTAGCAGCTCAAGGCAGTTGATGTGCCAATGCAGTTGAGGCCCCGTCCTCAGACCCAAGACTGCATGCCTGTTGTACATGGCCCCCCAGCTGGTGGTGGAGGCATCCGTGAATACCACAGCATGCCTGGACACTTGTTCTAGGGGAACTCTGGCCTGTAGAAATGAAGGGTCCGACCACGGGCTGAAGGTTTGGCGACAGTACGGGGTGATGGACACCCGGTGCGTGTCGCTCTGCCACGCCCATCTCGGGACTCGGCTAAGAAGCCAGTGCTGAAGCAGCCTCATATTAAGCGACCCGAGCGACGTTACTGCAGCTGCGGATGCCATATGCCCCAGGAGCCTCTGAAAAAGTTTTTTCAAAATTTATGAAAAAATTTTCAGTGTTCCTGAAAAATCTGAGCAGTTCTGTCCCCACACTCCTAGATCTCATTGAAACTTTTGGAAAAATATCTGGATATAAAGTTAATCACTCCCAATCATCTATAATGTTACTTAACGAATTAGAGAGGGAGAATAGTAAAGGTTATGCTTCTACCTTCAACTCAATTGTTAATTTTACATATCTGGGTATAAAAATTGTCCCTGAGGTGAATAAGATTGCTCAGATAAATTATGACCCAATTCTGGGAGATACTACCTCATCAGTAGAAAGTTGGACATCTTTACCCATCTCAATGATTGGCAGGATAAATATTCTAAAAATGAATAAACTCCCTAAATTTCTCTATTTGTTCCAGAATATCCCCCTACCCCCACCCACATCTTTGTTTACTAGAATTAAGAAATTGTTTACCAACTACATCTATCTCTATTATACCTACCATTTGATCGAGGAGGCTTTAAATGTCCAAACATCTAATGGTATTACTGGGCAGCTCAGCTGCGCACAGTTCATGTTTTATTTTTTATCTGAAAGCCCTCCTGCTTGGATGGATTTGGAAATCTGTTCTATTACACCACGATTACCATTGCATTGCATTACCTGTATTCAGCAGACCACAAATACCTGAAAAAAAATTTAAAAAATAAATAAATAAAATACAGACAACCCTATTGTATTGAACATGATCAATATTTGGTTTGATTTGTGTAAATATTTGAATATAAACCCCTCCTGGTCACGTTTCAGTCCTATTTTGGGGTAATGTTAATTTTAAACCAGGGAAATGTGATTCAGGATTTCGGATATGGGCTGAAAAAAGGGTTAAGGAAAGAGCAAGATATGTACAGTGAAGATGAAGTATTTATGTCCTTTGCAGTAATATCAACCAAATATGACATTCCAAAGACCCATTTTTTTCAAATATCTTGAAAAGATATATATCCTCATCTCAAAACCATTGATTAGACATTCCTGTCATTTCCCCATTAGAGGCAGCAATCATAGGACACTGTTATGATAAAGGTTCAATTTCATCTTTGTATGACTTGTTTGTGTCTGGGTCTGATGAATCCTCTGAATCAAAGCTAAGATTATGAAAAAAAGATATAGATGATGAAATATCTCTAGAAGATTGGAAGGAGGCATGTAAGAAGGCTCAGATGCAGACAGTCAACAGTAGCTTGAAACTTATACAGTACAAATGGCTGATGTGAACATACATAACTCCTGTTAAGTTACACAAGTTTAATGATAATATTCCTGATACCTCTATAAAGTGTAATGAGGCAAAAGATACATTGTACCATTGTATATGGGAATGTGAGAAAGTGAAACCCTTTTGGCTAGGTATTATTGATATGACTGACCAAATTTTATCAAAGAAACTATTGGATCCTAAGCTTTTTATCCTGGGTATATATCCTATCAGCCCTCCCTTACATAGTAAATAGGTCAGATTCATAGACATTTGTATTTTACAAGCTAAACGTATAATTGCTCTTAATTGGAAAAATATCAGTGAGCCAAGAATTGGAATGTAGATCATAGAAATGGCGTCAAGCATGTCAATGAAAAAGTAACCTGCTACAACAAGAATAAGCTTTGAGGGAGTAGGGTAACATCATGATCTTCTACATAGTCCTGTGAAACACTCTTTACCTGGTTTAGGTATCTATTGTGTAATATGATGTGATATGCAAACTGAAAAAATAATAAATTGTTAAAAAAAAGTAATGCTATACCCCATGACTAAAGCTGATAGTGTGATGACCACTTTGTTTGTCATTTTAGTCTGGTAGCAGAGTGGATTGCATATGGCTACGATCTGTTGAAAGCCATTGTTATTAGTATGGTATGGGAGGTTGTGCCATATGTGTGTGTAGAATATACAGAATATCCATGAGCAGCTGGGCAACCATGATGGAATTGCCAAGGACGTCATTCAAGGCAAGTTGCAGAAGAGCATGTAGGCTTCTGTGTGCTCTTATGAGAATGAATATTCCAATGTTGGACACTTTCAGTACTTCTAATTGCAAAATGATGACATTGTATGTTAGATACTCCATTAAAAATGTTTTATGCTGATTTTGAATTCTAAAAAGAAAGATTTTCACAAAGTTTCAATACCCATTGACTTCCATTGTATTTTTGTCCTTATAATGGAAGTCAATGGGAACCGAAACTGTTTTGCTTTGAAAGACAGATTCTGTATATATTTCTACATGCACAATCAACCACTCATTTCTACACATATTGTAGCTACTTAATGTACAGTGTACCATCATGCCCTTTTATATATATATATATATATATATATAAAATGAAGAGCAAAATAATAATAATAATAATTTAATGGAATGTCCATGCAGTGATGTTTCCCTGGTCACTATCCACTTTTTAACAGTATATAAGAAAAAAAGAAGAAGAAAAAAAAAAAACAGCTTGGACATTCTACTAAATTTATTCTTTTTTTGTTCAACACAAAAAAAAAGAAAGTGGTTTGGAACAACATGAGGTTGAGCAAATGATGACAGTAGTTTCTATTTATTTATTTATATTTATATTTATTTTCATTTTTATTTTATTTATTTTTTGACAAAATATTCCTTTCACATTTTGACCTATAAAGATATAAACCAGATCTGTTGACAGTGCATGTGTCTCTCAGTGGATGCTGTTGTTGTGGTCATACCTACAGTAAATAAGCAGTTAATTAGAGAAGCACTGGGACATTTGCAATAGCCCTTTGTGTATCACTCACACCACCAATGACCAGACCATAATTTAATTACTGCAGTGAAGGGGCCAGTGCAGTTGAACTACTATTATTCTCATTGGCATTAGACATAATTTTCTGTTTTTCATAATTTCTCTTCATCTCCCTTTGCTTTAAGTCAATGCAATGTGCTTATTTTTATGCTACTTTATTCATAGTATAAAAATTATCTATTGTTTAAATGTTTTTATGTATTGACATTTATTTAATGTTCATGTTGAAGACAGTGTTTCATAATGAAAAATCAAACAGAAGCCTGTATTCAAGTGTTGCATAATTTGTTTGGAAACTGATTGAGCTGTTTTGGACAGGAAAGAATAATAAACTACCCTATTATGAATTAGAGTCAAGGGGGATCTGGAACGTCTCGGGACTTCATTATCAGCTCGCTTCATTAGCAGATGTTTCTGATAAACATCTATTATCTTGTCAATTAGCTCCCAGAGGATTAATTATTATTTGACATTTGAATGTGTTCCTTAAAAGCAAAGTATTTTAGAACTCATTAATGGAAATGCAACAGTTTCATTGTTCCTCTGTGCATATAATACCACAAGTGTCTAATTAAGATGTAATCATCATCTGTTTCAACAATATACTGTGTAATGTGGACAATAACAATTGGTTCGGGTGATGTAACTGTAGTCCTGAAGGTGCTCCAATTACTTTGTATCAACAAACATTGTTTACAACATGACCCTTAAGGCAAACATCTTTATGTCTATGACGAAATCAGCTGTCAGACCACATCACCTTAATTATATTTTCATTCATATTAGTCAATAATATGAATGGAACATTTCAAAACTTGGAGGTCCAGATTAAAGTTTACAAATCATATCAAACTTATGGTCATTGATGCTTTAATGATTTGTACACTGGATCTGAATCACCCAAAGTCTGTATGCAGGTGTTTACCTATGGAGGTACGAGGAACATCTTTGAATATACAGTAGACCTAATAATACATATCATTCACACTCAAGATGACTGATGTTCTGCATTTCATTTAGTAGAAAAATCATAACAAGGACAGGTGTGAATTCCGAAAAGGATGTAATCACTGCGAGGGTATTCACAAAATTGTATACCAGGGTATCCAATAAAGCATTACACATCAAAATATTGTGGACATGTCAAGTGAAAGAAGAAGCTAAAAACTATTTCAGATTACAATTTACAAATGATTTAAGAAAATTAAAAAGAGTATGGATTCAGTAACATTTTTAATTGGCTTTTCCAAAACAGTATATTATCAGCAAAATGAACATAAGTGAACTACTCAGTCAAGAGGGTCTCACTAGGTGTCTTTAATTACTATGCACTTACATGAGAAAAAAAACAAAACAAAACAAGTACAATGTACTTATTGTGTTCATATTGTATCGCAAAACACTTGAGATGGGATACGCATAAGGTTACGGACAGGTTTGGTGGTCTGGTTACGTTTAAGGGTGGGTTAAGGGGTAAGGGAAGGGTCAACAGTGTAATTATAAATGTAATTACAGAAATTAATGGAGGTATTTTTTTTTAAAAAAATAACGCATTACGCAAGTAAAATTGTAAAAACATGCATGTACACAATAAGTGCATTGTATCAAATGATAAATTTAAATGTTAGTACATATAGTTAAAAATACCTAATATAAAGTGGGACCATTAAGGGATCTGAATGATTCAAACAATATAATTAAAGTGAATTGATTCAAAAATAAAAGTACCTGAGTGTGTTATTGTCACGTCTAGTTTTGGTTTTATGTTGGGCGTCGGGAGCCGCCAGTAGAGGGGGGATCTGTCACGTCTAGTTTTGTTTTTGTTTTAATGTTCATGTTTCATGTCTTAATTTTGAAGTTTAGACATGTCTTATTGATATGTTGTCATTGCTTTGTTTCTATGTTTGCCATGTGTGCCCCTTGTTTGTGTCATGTGATCCTGCCATGTGCTCCCTTGTCATGTGTCCCATGTTGCCATTGGATCATTGGGTTGATTGTGCACAGGTGTTCCTTGTTTGTGATTAGTCCTTGTGTATTTAAGCCCTCATGTTTGCCTTGGTCTTGGTCTAGTATTGTCCCTGTACCACTGTTGGTAAACTTATGTTATGTTCATTTTTTTGATTTACCAAGCCAAGCCATGTAAAGTATTTGATCTTATTATGGAAATAAACTGCACTTGGGTTCATCAAGCCTTGCCTACAGTGGATCCTTGTTACAGTTATCTTAATTAATTGTGTTCAAGTGAATAAAGCTAAACTCAACAGTACAAATACATAACAATACTGTAATAACACTGTAAACACTTTAACTTCCTGTAATCCAGCTCCCAGTAAGTTACTTTAACATTTACAGCAATCTTTTTACAGTGTACGACTACGAGTCAGTAATGATTCATTTTATCTTTTTTTTTTTTTTTTTTTTTTATCGAATATAATGAACACATTATATATATTGAAGTTTTTTGACCTTTTGTCATCCTAGAATGTTTATTTCACAGTTCCCCTTGATCACAGTTGCCTTGGCAGGAGTTGATGCTTTCTGGTGCTTCACAACCATCCTCAAGTGTTGCATCATATTGTTGATAATGTGCAAGTAGTTACTTTCCTCTGTAGGGAAATCAAGTCCCAGTAATTCTTTACGTTTTTTCTACCAGTTCCCTTTTTGTTTTTTAAATGTTCAAATAAGAATTTGTTTTAGTAAAAAAAAATTATCAAAGTGTGGAGCTGTAAAGAGTTGTTAAATATAAAACTTGTTATATTGATGCACTGATCCCATAAAATTATATTCCATCTCCTGCCTTTACCTCTGGATTGTACACATTGAGTTTAAAAAATGTCCCAAGTAAACAAAATATCCCCACAAAGATAGTTTTTCATTTTTGACCTTTTGTCCCCACTGTCCCCAACATTTCTTTGGTCCCCATGAGGAAAACAGCTTATAAATCATACTAAATGATATACATATATTTTTTTTTTTTTCAAATGTGAAAATGCAGAAAGTTTTCTGTGATGGGTAGAGTTAGGGGTAGGGTTTACGTTTACAGGTTTAGGGTTTACGTAATCATTACATACACATCATTACGTTTTAAGTCAAGCCACTTTTATTTATATTGTGCTTTTTACAATACAGGTTGTTTCAAAGCAGCATTACAGTATGTGTGTGTGTGTATATATATATATATATATATATATATATATATATATATTAAGAGTTGTCTCAATCGAATTATAAGAGCGGTCTCAATCGAATGTTCGCTCCCTTAAAAATCCCACAATGCACCACAAAAACCAGGGAGCATCGATGCTTACTGTGCTCCCTTTCCAGAAACTACATCACTTTTCTGAATTGCGAAACAAAGCACACAAGCCAACTAATAAATATTGATTGACATATGACAGGCGATAGAAGATCGAAAAACACAAACTCTTTCAAAACACATACTGTTTATTTTTATTACATGTCAGCATAAACACACATCCATAGACAGGCAGTGAACACATCTAGTTAACACAATTAATATTTAGCTGAAATGTTGTAAGGATATGTAACAGAACTATGTGTTTAAACAGCATAAAAAGTAATATCAAAAAGATATAGGTCCTGCCTGTTGTTGATGCTCTACAATGTTGTACGTTGACCTTGTACGTATTCATGTCGTTGGAAATTGAACAATCACTGTCCCAGTGTGTAGTGAGCCAGGGTCCTTACCAGTGCCTAGATTCGTGTACACAATATACTGATTCACGAGCTTGGGAGCTGATTGAGACACACCCATCATGTTCTATATATCTGAGGGGCTTGTTTGAATAACTTCTGATGCAAAATTGCTTTTTATTCACATTACATTAAAAAGTAAGACAAAATTGTGTTTTGTTCAACAATCACATAAAACCTGTAGGTTTATCGCACCATAACTTGCCACCTGGTGTGTCTCAATCCGCTCCCTAGCTTCCTAGGTCGTGAATCAGTATATCATGTAGACGAATTCGGGCACTAGTAAGGACCCTGTCTGACTACACATTGGGATGCTGATAACTCTATTTCCGGCGACATGAGAATGTCCTCATTGTACAACATCACTACTGGTATTTATGAACAACAGCAGAGCTGATATTTTTATTATATTATTTTTTAATGCTATTTAAAGTACATTATGATAATTACTTTGCTTGTTACATATACGTGCAACATTTCAGATGTAAATACATTATAAATGTTAGCTAGATTATGTCCGTTACCTGTCTATCGATGTATGTTTATGCTGACATTTAATTAAATAATAGTTTGTAATGTATTAAAAAAAAAAAGAAAAAAAAAATTGGATGACAAGTAATTTCTTACTACTAAATTCAGAAAAAAAACTGAGATTCTAATTTTTGGACCAAAAACTTCTTAACATAATAACCTAGAATACTGTCTAACACTTGATGGCTGCTCTGTTAAGTCTTCGTCGTCAGTTAGGAACCTGGGTGTGCTCTTTGATACCAATCTTTCATTTGAAAGCCATGTTTCTAGCATCTGTAAAACCACATTCTTCCATCTTAAAAATGTATCTAAACTACGACATATGCTCTTAATGACAAATAAACTGCGGAACAGTTAGTTCATGCATTCAAGGCTAGATTACTGTAACGCTCTACTGGGTGGTTGTTCCGCTCGCCTGTTAAACAAACTACAGTTGGTCCAAAACGCAGCAGCTAGAGTTCTTACTAGAACCAGGAAGTATGACCATATTAGCCCGGTTCTGTCAACACTGCATTGGCTCCCTATTAAACATCGTATAGATTTTAAAATCTTGCTACTTACTTACAAAGCACTAAATGATTTAGCTCCCCAGTACCTGAGCGAGCTCTTAATGCATTATAGTCCTTCACGTCTATTGCGATCTCAGATTTCTGGACAGTTGATAATACCTAGAATATCAAAATCAACTGCAGGCGGTAGATCCTTTTCCTATTTAGCACCTAAACTTTGGAACAGTCTTCCTATCACTGTTCGGGAAGCAGACACATTCTGTCAGTTTAAATCTAGACTAAAAACACATCTGTTTAAACTTGCATACACATAAACCATTATCTACTTCTATAATTCAAATCATGTAAATTGTTAGGCTGCATAGATTAGGTCAGCCGGAACCGGGAACACTTCCCATAACACCTGATGTACTCGCTACATCATAAGAAGAATGGCGTCTACGCTAATATTAGTCTCTCTCTGTTTATCCCGAGGTTTGCCGCAGCCTACCAGATCCAGGGCGTATCCAGATGAGATGAAGGACCTGCATCTAGACATGATGATAACGCAGCCCTGACGTTTCAACTAAACTATCCCCTGCGAAGGCCCCCTTCTCTTTCCTTTCCCTATGTATAGATAAAACGTTATCAAAATTATTCCAGTTTGCATAGATCCGCGGACACAACTAATTTTTTTGTATTATGCGGACCAGTCAAGTAATTCGGCAAATATCACTTTTTTAAAAAGACCAAGCTTCTGCGCACATACACACTCAAACATGCAAACCTATAGACTAAACACGTAAATGAACTGCAAGAATGCATTAAAGGTATTTGGTTTTCAGTAGGAAAGGTGTCATTTAAGCAGCCCCTAAAGTAATAATTAACAATTTTTACAACGGAAGTGATTCAATCAAAAACCAACTTTAGCTCGATAAGAATTTTCCTATTGTCACTGTGAAGCTGCTTTGAAACAATATGTATTGTGAAAAGCGCTATATAAATGAAGATGACTTGACTTGACTTAAAAAAAAAAAAAAAAAACATCTATCACGTGTTATTGTCACAATTGAAGCTCCTGCACCAGATCTCCCGGGCCGCCAGAGTACTAGTTTCCTTTTGGACTACATTTCCCACACACCCACATACCTGGGACTGATCGCGCACGCACCTGACGGCCATTTTCCCATTTGCCATGCACTATAAAACACACACTCACACGCAGCTCATTGCGAAGTCTTGATCAGCCACGGTTATCATTTCTGAGCGTTTATTCCTGATTGTTTGCCTGTTACTGATTGGATTGTTATTCTGGACTGTGATTCTTTCTGCCTGCCTACTTGACTGCCTGCTTTTGTTTATCCCTGTCTGCCGCCTGCCTCGACCTCATAGCCTGTCCCTGTTTACCCTGTCTGCCGCCTGCCTCGACCTCATTGCCTGTCCCTGTTTACCCTGTCTGCCTCCTGCCTCGACCCTCTGCCTATTACCTGGTTTATGATTCCTGTACTGCCCTTATTGTTGAATAAACTGCAAATGGATCAACACACTTCTGAGTCGTTACAGAAGACTTCGCCAAGAAGCGATCCAGCAGCCATTGCTCAACTGTCCTCTGAGCTATCTGCCCAGGCCAGCCAGCTGGCGGTGCATCCGCATCAACTCACCCGTCTGACGAACCTAACGGAGGAATTGGTGAGATCTCTGCAAGGCCTCACTCTCCAGCCAGCCGCACCGCCACCAGTTACGGCAGCCGCCACCAACCACCCTCCAGAGCAGCCCACCAACGCCGTGAGTCCTCGACTGGCTTTTCCTGAGAAGTTCGATGGCGAACTTCAATGCTCATTGTTCGTCAACCAACAAACCGCACTGTACACCACCGATACAAGTAAGATTGCTTTTGTTTGTTCACTTCTGACTGGAAAAGCGTTGGAATGGATTACTGCTGTTTAGAGGACTGATGGGTCTAGTTTTCATTCCTTTGAGCACTTCATGCAACGCTTCCGAGAAGTTTTTGAACGCTCCAGCACTGGTCGCAGCACGGGCGAACAACTGCTCGCTCTAACCCAGGGCGCCAACACCGCTGCTGAATTCACACTAACCTTTCGTACACTCGCTGCTCAAACTGACTGGGTAGAGGACACACTCAAACTTCTCTACCGCCGTGGTTTAAACCCAGCTCTCCAGACTGAAATGGCTTGCCGCGACGAGGGTCGTTCCTTGAACGAGTTCATGGATCTTACAATTCAAATAGACAACCTAGTGCGATCTCGTCGTCCTACACGAGTCACGGCCGCTCCAGCACCTCCTTTCACGGGGAATACTGAACCCATGCAGCTCGGCTATACCCATCTGACACCTGAGGAACGAGAACGACGGTCACAAAATCATCTTTGCATGTACTGCGGGCAGTCCAGTCACTACAAGTCTTCATGCCCCGTGAGACCCACCTCAAGCAGCAACAAAGCGGTGAGTGAGCCGATTCAAGCCATACATTGTGTTAAGGTACCAGTTAAGATTATCAGTGGCAGTAAGAAAATAATCGTGGATGGTCTGTTAGACTCAGGAGCAGCTGGTAATTTCATCTCCAAAGAATTCGCTGACAGACACAAACTTGCTCTAACACCCTGTACCTCTCGCTTGGCAGTGGAGGCGCTAGACGGACGGCCGATTGGAGAGGGTCGCATCACACACATCACCGACCACCTACAAATGCAAACTGGCTTACTTCATCAAGAAACCCTCCAATTCTATGTTATCAGCTCACCCACTCATTCACTCATCCTGGGCCTGCCCTGGTTACGCCGACACGATCCCAGTTTTTCCTGGAGAAATGGAGAGATTGTTCAGTGGAGCCCGTCCTGTCATCAGAGCTGCATCCTGCCCAAATCTCTCATCCCCGTCCGTACCATCTCTCTCACACCACCCAAACCCGAGGTTCCTGGACTACCCAATGAATATGCCGACCTCTATGAGGCGTTCAGCAAGGCCAAAGCATCACAATTACTCCCGCATCGCTCCTGGGACTGCGCCATTGACCTCCTTCCCGGCTCTATACCACCCAAGGGCCGAATCTTTCCACTCTCACAACCCGAGTCCGCAGCCATGAAGAAGTACGTTGAGGAGGAATTGGCCAAGGGATTCATCCGCCCATCCACATCAGCAGCATCTGCCGGGTTCTTCTTCGTCAAGAAGAAGGATGGAAGTCTCCGACCCTGTATAGACTATCGCGCCCTCAACGACATCACAGTAAAGTTCAGGTACCCCCTTCCACTAGTCCCAGCAGCACTGGAGCAGCTCCGCCAGGCAAGATACTTTACCAAACTGGATCTGCGCTCAGCCTACAACCTGATTCGCATCAGAGAGGGGGATGAGTGGAAAACAGCCTTCTCTACGTCTTCTGGGCACTACGAATACTCCGTTATGCCGTTCGGCCTGTCCAATAGTCCTTCCGTATTCCAATCAATGATCAACGATGTGTTCCGAGACATGCTGGACAGATGGGTGGTGGTATATATCGACGATATCCTGGTTTACTCGAGTTCCATGGAGGAGCACATCCAGCATGTCCGTGCCGTGCTACACCATCTCATCCAGTACCAGTTGTACGCTAAGGCAGAGAAGTGTGAGTTCCACCAGACAAAGACATCATTCCTGGGGTACGTGATCAGTCATGAGGGAGTAGCTATGGACGATCAAAAGGTCAGAGCAGTGCTGAACTGGCCGAGGCCCCAGACTCTAAAAGAACTCAACGCTTCCTGGGGTTCGCAAACTTCTATCGGTGTTTCATCAGAAACTTCAGCATCGTGGCGGCATAACTTCCATTACCCGTCGAAATTCGCCTAAACTCACGTGGACACCCGAGGCTAGTCAAGCATTCCAAGAACTCAAGCACTGCTTCACCACTGCTCCCATTCTTCACCATCCAGACCCTAACCAGACTTTCATCGTGGAAGTGGACGCTTCCAGCACAGGCATTGGGGCAGTACTTTCACAGCGTCATGAACCCTCTAACAAGATGTTTCCCTGTGCTTACTTCTCAAGAAAACTCTCACCTGCAGAACATAACTACGACGTGGGAAATCACGAGCTGCTCGCCATGAAAGCTGCCATGGAGGAGTGGCGTCACTGGCTCGAGGGTGCTCAGCTACCATTCGTCGTCTTAACCGACCACAAAAATCTGTAATATTTGAAGTCTGCCAAACGCCTGAATCCCCGCCAGGCCAGATGGGCCCTCTTCTTCACACGCTTCCATTTCACTGTTGCGTATCGTCCTGGATCCAAGAATACTAAAGCTGACGCTCTCTCCAGAATCCACGAGGGTAACGAGCAGTTTCCCAACCACGAAACCATCATCCCCACCAATCTGCTGGTAGCGCCGGTCCAGTGGGACATCTCCACTGAAATAGACTTGGCAAACACTCATACACCACCACCACCAGAATGCCCACCAGAGCTCACTTATGTTCCTGACCAACACCGAGACAAGCTACTACATCACCTTCACGACAGTCCAAGCTCCGGTCACCCAGGTATCACTGCCACACTCCATCTGCTAAAAAACAAGTGTTGGTGGCCCTCCATGTCTGAGGATACAGCTCGCTTCGTCTCCCTCTGCTTACCCTGCAATACAACCAAACCCTCTCATCAAGTGCCAGCCGGCTTGCTCCAACCACTACCCATTCCACTTCGACCCTGGTCACACATAGCCATAGACTTCGTCACAGATCTTCCCAACTATCAAGGCAACACCACCATACTGACGGTTGTAGACCGCTTCTCGAAATCATGCCATCTGAATCCCCTGCCAAAGTTACCCACCGCCATGGAGACTGCCAAAACTCTGTGCAACTTCGTCTTTCGATTTTATGGCCTGCCAGAGGACATAGTGTCGGACAGGGACCCACAGTTCACCTCCAGAGTCTGGTCAGCCTTCTTCCGCCTGCTCAACGTAAACATCAGCTTCACCTCCGGCTACCACCCTCAGTCGAATGGCCAAACGGAGAGATTAAACCAGGAACTCACTCGTTTCCTCAGGACTTACTGCCACAGCCACCAATCCGACTGGAGTGGATATCTCATGTGGGCCGAGTACGCTCAGAACTCCCAACAGAAACCAGCCACAGGTCTCACCCCCTTCAAATGTTTGCTCGGCTTTCAGCCTCCGCTGTTCCCATGGTCGGGGGAGCCATCCGAACTGCCAGCAGTCAATGAGTGGCTACAGCGGAGCGAGGAAACGTGGAACCGCACCCACATCCACCTGCAACGAGCCATACGACGTCAAGAGATCCAGGCCAACCGCCACCGGCGCCCAGCACCTGAGTACACCCCTGGCCAGTGGGTCTGGCTGTCCACCCGGGATCTCCGACTCCGTCAACCATGCAAAAAGCTCAGTCTGAGGTATGTGGGTCCATTCAAATCATTAGACAAATTACTCCTGTTTCATTCCGTTTACAACTCCCTTCTAATTATCGTATTTCTCCTACATTTCATGTCTCGCTGCTGAAACCCGCTGTCGGTCCGGGAGAGGGTCAGGGGAGCACTGCGGCCGAGGACCAGAGACCCCCACCGTTGCTGATCGATGACGAGGTGGTATACCAGGTCCGGGACCTGCTTGACTCACGACGTCGCAACGGGGCTTTACAATATCTGGTCGACTGGGAGGGTTACGGTCCGGAGGAACGATCCTGGGTCAGTGCCAAGGACATTCTCGACCCCTCGCTCACTGTTATAATGTGTAGTGAGTTGGCTCACGTGATTTGTTTTGCGCTTTAGAACTTCTGTTAAGGGAACATAGTAAGCATCGATGTTTGCTGCGTAAAGGCCCTTTCACACAGGACGCGACAACGGCAGCACTGCGCTATGAAACCCATTTATTTCAATGGCTTGCACCGAGTGAGGACAGTTTGTTGCTGCGTCGATCAAAGCGTACGCACAGCGGAGCGCACCATTGGCGAGCTCGCACGCACGCCGTGGTCAAAGTTAAAAATAGTTTTTTATTTATTTATTTATTTATTTATTTTATTGCATAACAAGAACAATAACAGCATACATACAGAGGATCACAGTGTATTCAACTATTACCTATTACATTCATATTAGCATCAAAGGAAACAACAGAAAAAAAAAAGAAAAAGAAAAAAAAAACTATACAGGGGAAAAAAAAACTTACAGAATGTTCCAAAAAGAAAAGTTTTCAAAAATTTTATACATCTGTTTCGCTTTTTTATTTCTTGCATCTTTTAGGGCCTCAATATAATGCTTAAGTTCAATTTTAAATAATATAATGTTAGGTTTATTATTATTCCATTTCTGTTTGTGTATATGGTATTTTCCATACATAATTATTAAGTTAATCACCAAATTATGCTCAAATCTTATTTTTATATAACAAAAATATATCTTTACTAGATAGTCGAATCTTTAATTTTGTGAATCTGAATATTAGATATTCATTATCAATCCAAAACGATTGGGTAAATACACTTTCAAAAAATAAGTGTTTTATGGATTCTTCTTCTAAATGACAAAAGACGCATGTAGTCTCCATGTCTCTAAAAAATCTTTTATTTTTTAATATAAAAGTTATTAAATTTTTTATCTATAATTTTCACACCATTAATACTTAACTGATCTGTATATAAGGGAATAGGCTCAGAAGATATATTGCCTGATAAAAGTTGAATAAGACCACTAGGAATGGCATCAAATACTACTGCAAACTCCTTAGCAGTTACAGGGATCTTATAATGATTCAGGAAATCACAGTAATTAAAGAACTGTCCGTTATTCTTAAATAGCTGCCTCACCAAAATTATACCATTATTGTACCAATTTCTGTAAAATAAAGATTTATTTTTAAACTTAATATATTTGTTGTTCCAAATCACAGAGTTGTGTGGAGAAAAGTTATGCTTAAAAATGAGCATTCATAATAAAAAAACCTGTTTATGAAAAGAAGAAAGCTTTATCGGAACCTTGTTTACATCAAAATTACACCTCAAAAAAAAATTCTAAACCCCCCAACTTATCAAATTAATTCAGGGATGATATTCCAGATCTTGTCTTTAGAGTTCAAGTAGTTCTTTATCCATTTGTTTTTAAATACACAGTTAGCAGTATTAAAGTCAAGTACATTTAGACCACCATCTTCAACTGGGTTACATATAACTGTTCTTTTTAAATAATGTGGTCTGTTCTTCCAGATGAAATTGAACAAAATAGTATCCACCTCTTTTATAACAGATTGTGGAACGTCTAATGCAAGAGATGTATACACTAAGCGTGACAACCCTTCAGTTTTAGATACTAATATTCTTCCTTTTAATGATAGATCTCTCATTAACCATGAGTTTAATTTTTGTTTAACTTTCTTAATAATTGGTGTAAAATTTAAATTATTTCTCTCCTTTTGGTCCTTACAGATCTTAATACCTAAATAATCTACTATCTCCTTTACTGGAATACCCAGTGTGTTATTATGATTACATGTTTTCAAAGGAAATAACACACATTTTTTAATGTTTAAACATAAACCGGATACAGACGAGAAAATATTAAGGCACTCAATAGCTTTTTTAATTTCAGTTTCATTTTTTTTTTTTTTTTTAAATGGCAGTGTCGTCTGCTAATTGAGAACACTTTAACTCTTTCTCCAAAATTCCAATACCACAAAATGTATCTCTTTTAATATGAATGGCCATAGTTTGTGTTACAAGTAAGAAAAGAAACGGAGAAATGGGGCAGCCCTGACGTATACCTCTACTGATTTTAAACCTGGATGACGTTCCATATGATAATTTAATTGAGATGTTACAGCCATTGTATAGTGTTTGAATAGCTTTTTTAAAATATTCTCCAAAACCAAATAAATTTAAGGTCTCTAACATAAAGTTATGATCGATAGTAAACGCTTTAAAAAAATCAACAAATAAAACAAAACTATTATCTGTAATAAATTCGTTATAGTCAATTAAATCTAAAATGAGCCTAATATTATTACAAATGTGCCAACCTTTCATAAATCCTGATTGACAATCATCAATTATAGGATCAAGACATTTCTTCAATCTTTCAGCAAATATACGTGCAAAAATTTTTGCATCATCATTAATTAGTGTAATCGGATGCCAATTTTCTAGAAATAATAAATCCTTATTGGGCTTTGGTAATAAAGTTATTAAGCCTTGTTTCAGTGAATTGGGTAAATAACCTTGTTGTATAGCTTCACTGAATACACCTAACAAAAAAGGTGACAATTCTTCTTGAAAATATTTATAAAATTCACTAATTAAACCATCATTTCCAGGTGACTTATTGTCTTTTAGTTTGTTAATACAGTGAAATACTTCATTTAAAGAAATCTCTTGGTCGCACATTTTACTAGAAGACTCACTTATCTTTTGAATGTCATTTTTTTTATAGATTCTAAGAATGACTGTGCATTACTCAATTTGTTATCATAGGAATATAATTTCTCATAAAACTCGGCTGCATATTTTGATATTTCTTTAGAATTTTCTGTTAACTGTCCATTAATATTCAATTTGACCATAGATGTAAGTTCTGCCTTCCTTTTTTCCATGTTAAAAAAGTATTTTGTATGTTTTTCTCCTTCCTCTAACCATTTCTTTCTTGATCTTATGAAAGCACTCTTTGCTTTATATTCATATATTTTATCTATATAAAATATATTTTACTGTAATTGTAGTAATTTATTTCTCTTCTTGATCTATATTACAATTTCCAGAAAGGTTTATAATTTCTCATATAATTTTTTCTTCATTTTCTCGTCTGTTTTGCTATTTCTTTTCCTCTCCTTATGGCTAAAGTTCTGATTTTATATTTCGTGAATTCCCAATTCCAAAAGAGCACCAAAAGAGTTAGTTAACTTTGCCTTCTTCCAGGATTCTATGATAACCTTTTTTGCTTCATTTCTAAACTGCACATCTGTCAATATATTCTGGTTCATTTTCCATTAAGTAAAAAGTTTTACATATTTGGATTTAGTTGTATTTAATGAGAGAAAAATAGCTTTATGATCTGTAAGAACAGATGGTTCTATAGAAACCTCATTAACATAATTAATTAAATTCCTTGAAATTAACCAATAATCTATACGTGACTGTTGAGAAAGATTTTTTTTTTTACACCATGTAAACTGAATTTTTTCTGGACACTTATGTCTCCATATATCAATCAAGTCAAACATAGAACATAAATTATATAATTCTGGAAGAACAGACTTGTTACTTGTTATCCACGGGGTGGATAACAATCCTTTTCAGAATCCCATATTGTATTGAAATCCCCTCCAAGTACTAATTTTGCATTGCTATATCGTTCCACTGTTCAAAGTCCAAAGTTCAAAAATAAATGTTTATTTTGTGTGGTAAAATTACTTGCATAGATATTCCCCAAAATAAACAATTCAGCATTCTTTTTAATTACCAGTATTACCCATCGACCCGAATCGTGCATTTTAGTTTGAATTATTTTCCCCTTAAATGTACCTTTTAAGATTGCAACACCAGCTGCTCGATTACTCCCATATGACATCCATAAATCACCCCCCCCCCCCCCCACTGACTCTTCCAAAAATTATAATCTGACAAAGATGCATGTGTTATAATAGAATATAATAGAAGTCACATTTAAATTTCCTGCAAAACAAAAAAAACTGCTTTCCTTTTCAGCAAATCAGAATTCCCCTGACATTTAAAGATAAAACTGACAAAGATACCAATGTGCTAAATTAGCAACCTTAGGCTTAATGTGAAACAAAACATGTTCCCAACACCTCAACATTATAACTTCAACCCAAATTGACCTCAATAATACTTAACTTAAATCAAAACCTTTAAAAATACTGTACAATATAACATTATAGTGATATTTCAATTAAAGATCCATTCCGTCTGTAAATTGAAAATAAAAAAAAAATTATGTTCTAAATGTCATAACTCCAATGACGACTGCATTGTCACCGACATATATAATTATGTCTGTATGCAGTTCTTGATCAAGATATATTCACGTATAATCGTATTTAGTCTTTAAGGAGGTATTTCCTTTTCATCAACGAAGGCTCGTACGCCTACGAAGTGAGCCTTCTTTCCTACCTGCCGAGCAGCCTCCACTTTTGGCCACAGTTGTTAATGTATAGCTTTGTCCATGTTCGTTAAATCCTCGCCAAACCGTAGTTCCTTGGACTTCAGGTAGGTGCTGGTTTTCGCCGCTTTCCAAAGCATGTCTCGTAAGGAACTGGATACAAACTGGATAATGATGGTTCTCCCTTTCGTGGCGTTTCCATCAAGTTTTCTTCCAAGCCGGTGTACAATATCCACATCTTGTTGTATTTTATGCAGATACAATGCAATTTACAGCAACTATCCGGGTTATTTGTTTGTTAAAAAATAAGATCTTACATTTAGACATCCGATTGGTCAATTTATTAAACAAAAAAGAACGATATGAGGTGAAGGAACAAACTTTTATCCTCAGCTTCTCAAAACTACCTCCTTAACGGTCGCCATCTTGCGCGCCCCCCAAAGTTCAAAATAGTTCAACTTTTGCCGCTGCGCTCTGTGACGATTACCCGCGCGGCCAATAGAAACGGGGCATCAAATGACTAGCCATACAGAACTCCCGCTAAAAGTTTTGAAAACTCCACCGACTTTGCTCTTTCTAGCGTAGCGCCAATCGCTTTGTATCTGAAGGGCTATGCTGAACCCAACAGCCAGCGCAGCGTATTCCGTGTCGTGTCTGAAAAGGCCATAAATATATCGGTCGATTTTCGCAGTGGTATGAACAAAAACAGCTGAAGAGCTTATTGAAAATGCAGATTCATTCTCTGCCAGCAGGCGGTGCTTTCGGAACGTTAGAAATAAAGCGGTTTCACCGGTAACTGCTGTACACAAAGCAATGCAACACCTGACTTTGAAACGTTCAGCGCTCATATTATGCTGCCTTCATGTATAGGAAATTTGATAATTCCCACTTCTGAAGTCATGATTACGAGCTTATCGCATTCAAGTTTCGACATGAGAGGGCGTTCATGTGCAATTTTATACCTAGGAAACTCGTATTTACGATAATTCCGAAAGCACGTGAAAGCAGCATTATTCAATGAAATCATGGCCTTTTGAAGTTTAATCATATCGCAAAGCTATATCGCAACTCTTGAAATGATAAATAAGACTTTCGTGTACTATTTAAGACTTTTTATGGCATTAAATGTGATGCAACTAAATTTAAAAGACTATTTAAGGCCCACGTTTTAAAATATTTTGGTAACACCATTAGCTTGCTTGCACAAAGTGGACTTACGGCGATAGCTAGCCATGCTGTAGATGCTTGTGTGTAGGTAATTCTGACCAACCTGCTCCCTTACTGGCGAAATTATGGCTGTGATTTTGTAGCACCTTGCTCTTTTTTTTATTTATTCGCTCCCTCTCTGCTCCTCCTTTGCGTTTACACTCCATAGCCAAATATGCAGTGCATCGCTGACGTTGGGTCATGTGGTGGTGTCATTTTCGCACCGCAATTAACTATGGCTGAATCCCAAATGGCACCCTAAACCCTCATGGTCTTCCTCTGAGTTTTGACTGCCGGGTAAAGTCCTCTGCGTAGCTTGCAAACTTGCGGGCTCAGCTGAAGTGTGCATTGAGGGTGCATAGCGGCAGCAAAGGGGGCGCGCGCAAGCAACCTTCTGAAACCTAAAATGATGAATGGGACACCCTAAGGTCTCGTGGACTTAACAGACAAGCGCACGTGGTAGCCATTGTAAGTCCACAAGACCAAAAGTGCATAGAAGTGTGCCATTTGGGATTCAGCCTATATGCACGGAGCATTCTTTAGAACTTCCGCAATAATAGCCAGCTGGAAAACTTCCAGTGAAATGTCACTTGCTGGTGTGATGAGCATCAATAATGTAATACTTATTTTATAATCAGAATATAGTTACTTAAATAGTCAGACCTAGCATTAATTAGTTATTCAAACGTAAGACGACTTAAAAATAAATAATTAAATAAATAAATAAAGACGTACCTCAGTGTTCCTCCTCGGCTAAATTCAATTCGACCATCAGTTTTCACACTTTTGTGTGGAAAAAACAATTAAAGATTTATTGTGCACTTTAGTAAGATTCATTGAATAAAATGTGAGTTTTCACAAGTGTGCCGAAATTATTGAGCTTGAGCTGCACTGACTGACAGCTTCTTACAAAGGGAAGGCACAGTGCTCACTCTGTGTAATTCATTCAGAAGAAAAGTTATTGTTTTTCATGAGATTTTGTGAGTACTTCATACTTCACCTTGACAAAAATGTATTTTTAAGCTTAGTAATTTTATAATATTTAATATTTATTCAAAAACAAAATTGAGTGAAAAACTATTACAGGAAATGGCCATATATGCGCAAATAAATGCTACTCTGCCGCCACCTGCTGGTTATAGTGGTAATTATTGTCTTTTATTTTAAATAAAAGTGTTTTCTATCAAATGTTGGATTTCCTACATCTTGAAACGTTCGGTTTTACAAATGGGTACAATCTCAGAAGAATGAACAAATAATGTTTGTGGTCATCACATTAAAAATAACATTTGAAGTGCTGGAAAAATGTGTGCGTGTGCGTGTCTAATTACAGACATGGCGTTTCTTATTCAAACGTTCCCAATAGCCTTGTCTTTGTTGCAATCAATAAAACTGGTTTATTGGCAAATTAGGCAAGTGTGATAACTGCATTAAAATATAAATACAACATTGAAAAGTCTACCATTGATGGTTTTATGTCGATGTACAGCAAGTACAGAATGATCAGCTATGGTAAAATAACGTAAGGCCTAGTTCTAGATAGCTAGAAAATGCATGGCAATATCAATTGAATTTATATATATATATATATATATATATATGCTGTATGGATCTATATTTATAGTATAGACCTTTAGTAAACCTTAAGTAATTTATAACTCTTGAAAGACTTTGCTGTTGCTGCATGCCATTTGAATGGCCAGTTAAAACTGGTCTTGTATAATCAAGTGTCTTGCCTTTCATATTTTTAGAAACAAAATGGAGTGAGCAATAAAATCAGATGATCTGACACACAAGCAATTTTTTTCATATGTTGACTGTTTCCAGAATTTCCACCAATATCAGAATAAAATCTAGGCCTAAATATGACCTAAAATAGAACAGATTGAATGATATTTATTTATTTATTTATTTATTTATTTTCATCGTGTCTTTTCTTATAAATGTGGTGATTTCGTAGAAGAGAGTGTGGTTTTAAAACTGTACTTTGTCTCCATCTGCTGGTTATGTTAGGAAATTCAGTAGGACAAGAAGAGCACGTCATGTAGACGGTTAACTATCGTCAGTGATCAATCAGCTCGTTCGAGAGGTTTGCCTTGCTTTCAAAGGTAACATTAATCACTGACAAAAACTTTGTTTGTTTCTTTGTTTTTCTTTGCTGCTTTCTTTCTTCCTTCCTTTCAAATTCTTTTTATAACTCCAGATGAAATCACAGCCAAATACTTGCTGAGATTGCACAATCCTAAAAGCCCGCCCAGCGCAGCTACTTAACTTCCTAAAGTGAAAGTGTGTAGACTTTCTCCAACTCTTCAGTCTCCGCAAGCTGTAAGTACACTTTTGTTAATTCATGAACTCAAGATGCTCAGACAGCTTGGGCATGCTAATGTGTCATAATTGTAAAATAAATCTAGGACAGAAGGGACAACTCATGGTTAGACTAATCAAGATTTGGACATAGAAATGTTGAGGATGTAAATGAAATATATATTCCTATAGATATTTGTTTTTATACTTAAAGTAGAAACTAATGTATTCTTTTTTTTAAAAAAAGTCACATTCAAGTCACATTTAGTCTCAGTTCATATTTTCTTATCCTGAGTGTAGTCAATAATTTGTATGTAATAGAATAGAAATGTATAGATGATATTTGACACATTTTCCTCAATACTTCTATTCTGGAGCTGAATTCAAATAATTAAAAGTGCTGAATCAAAACCAGAACAAAGCACTACAAAGACCCCTTTATAGTAAGTCTTGCGCAATAGTGACATAATATGAAGTTCTGCTCTTCAAGTTCCAAAGAAAAAACTGTGGACTAAACAGCTGCTTTTGTGCGAGCAGCCGAGCACCTGAAACACGTCATAATAAGAAACAACTACATGTAATCAAGTTAGCTTAAGAACACAAGCATTTTCTGCTCATTTTAAATAGCTTGCAGGAATCAACTAACTGATTGTAACTTTCAGCAGATTGCAACTTTTCACATTTCTAGATTAAAATGAAAGCTAAAAAAGCAAGTTGTAAAGAAATCCATATTTGTTTGCTGTGGAAAGGCAAGATACCTTTAATAGTTTTGATTTTATTTCTCCAGAATGTTTTGCAACTTGTGATTACACGAAATGACAGCTATTGAGGGAAACCCACAGACAGCGAGACCTCGCAGATCAATGGGTCTCTTTAACAATATCAAGGTAAGGTTCCAAAAACAAAGTTCTGTTATGAAACTCTAGATGGCGCAGGCTGATAGGTCCTTCACTCAGTCTGCTTGCAATCACATCATTCTCTATAGGGCACAGCTGATATCAGTAGCCAATGAGCTCGCTGCTCAACCTTCAAATACTTGGTCAGCATTTGCTATATCAGTGCAGCGCGCTTTCAGAAACCCTCCACCTTCCCCAGCTCCACCTGTATAGATCTGCTACGGGTATGCTATATTGTACAGCAGCAACATGTCTTTCTTGTTCGCAGAGGCATGTCGCATATATATATGCCATGCCAAACACTCTAAGAGTTGCCATGAAAGAAATATAAATATCCCTAATTATATACAAATGTGACTTTTGTCCAGTGACACAAATTGCCCCAAGCTAACATTAACCAAGCAAAAATGACTTAATATAAAAAAAAAGCTATGTTTAGGAGATAGCTACAGTTTAGCCTACCCACTGACACATCTTTTGATACATCTTACCCCTATTTAACATTTGATATTTTATCCATGAAGAAAACAGCACACTCTAAAAGTCTGTTCACATTAGCATAATTTCAGAGAAATATGGCCTGCAAATGTCTATTGTCTAATGTTTATCGTCAATAGTTTAGCAATGAATGAAGTACAGCTCTTACAGAAGTCACTGTCAAACCAAGCAGGTTTCTGTTTGTCAGTGCGGCAAATTTGATTTAGTTACTTTAGTTACTTTTGGTGTAAAGTAATGTGCTACTTTACTTTTGCATTACTTTTTCTCATCTGGGCTAGGCTTGCTTGTTTGTTTTTAATAACAAAAAAAAAAAAGTTATATTTTTAGCAAATGTAAAGGTGCTTTCCCACCAAAAGTGAAATGAATAAGCCTCAGGTTGAAAATCACTCCTGTACAGTAGAGGGCACAGCTCAAACAAACCTTTCAGAATTACAAAAGGATAGGACGCAGGAGAAGAAAGTTCAACACTTTGGCTGTGTCCGAAATCACATATTCTCTAGAGAAGGTACTTATTTTGAATAAGTACTCCACGACCACTAAAAAAAGTACCTTCTATATAGTATGAATGTGTATAGTATGAATGTAATCTGAACGTATTACATTCACCATGCTGTCATTATCACGTAACCTATTAGCGTCAGTTGCATCGCTTCACTGCCATTCACAAATCCTCTCCCTTGGTCTCATGGGATAGTAAAGTGTCTATCGTATGCACACTTCAGAATCTCACCTGAAGTAGTAGGTCATCCAGGTACTTTTTCCCTACTCTTTTATGAGTACTGAGAATTCTGACATACTACTTATGTCACATACTGTTTTTCACCTACTATATAGTAGGGAAGTATGTGATTTCGGATGCAGCCTCTTACTTCAGCAATAAAAAAAAAGAAACACAAATGTGATGTTTATCTAAAGTCATTTTTGCTTATTTGTATGGTTGAATTGGATCATCAAAGGTTAGCAGCAAATACATTGGTTAATAAAGTGAGATTAAATACATAAAGTATATTTGTGTTATTTAACATATTTAATTATTGCAGGTGTGTGTAATATTCTGAGTTTGCATTTCACTTTTTTATTCATTTTGAGGAATATTGAATCTGTTTTTGTGCAAATGAGATGAGTAAATGATCACATTTAGTCTAGAACTACAATAACCATCATGTTCACACAGCACACACAATTCCTCTGCACCTCACTCCCGATTTCTCTCAAAATGGGGACAAGAAAGGTCTCAGTCAATAAATGGGAAAACAAAGTAACTTGTGTTACTTATTTGAGAAAGTAACTCAGATATTTTGTTTGTAAATTTAAAAGTAATGTGTTACTTTACTAGTTACTATATGATTACGTAACTCACGCTACTTGTAACCCCCAACACTGGTGACAATATATAAATGTAACATAACACTGGGCATTTACCTGCACTGTGACATGATTCGCCAGTCTACAGGTCCAGTAGTTTGTTTTTGGAAGTGTTTTAAAAACAATGTAAACACTGTAAGAATTTTTTCAAACCTATCTAAGCAGCAATGGAAGCTTCTTTTAACAGCGCACTATTTTATTAGAGGTGTAACTAAGTTAAGCTTCCTGACTTTATTAGTCTCCCTAGATTTGGCCTGGACAGTATTAATTTCCTTATATTTACTGCACATCCTTATATTGTTCTTGTTTTATGTTTATCCCATTACTGCTGTTACATGTCTGCTGTTTTGTGTTTCTTAGTTTGACCTAGTTTTCCACATTCAGTTTGATTAGTCATTTCCTTCACCTGTATCCTGTTAATTACCTTGTTAAGATCCTTTTGTTTTGCTTCATGTATTTAGTCTCTGTGTTCTCCGTCATTCTTTGTCCATTCTCTCCTATGTTAAGGTGCATTTGTCTGCTTCCCTGAGTTCTCATGTTGTATATACTTGGATTAAAGATTATATTGTTTGAATCTTCATCTTTGTGCGCTTCCTGCCAGCACCCATGACAACTAAATGCTTTGAAATAGTTGTACAGCAATTAATATGATAACTACTACACAGCTAAAAATCCTATAGTCCTATTAACTTGAACATACTCAATTTGACTTTGTAAGGAGACAGCTTAACTTGGCTCGAACACTTAAAACTAATTAAAAGATTAAAACAAATCATATTTACAATAAATAACAACATTAACAGAGCTAAACCTTCATTGATTCTTTGTCCACTGACTCCAAAATGTTTGTGGTATTTTTTTTTCATGCATATTTACAGAATGTTTACTAAAGGTATATACATTTATCACTTTTTTGTGTGTGTGTGTTTCAGTTTTTTGTACTGTGTCATGGGATGCTACAGCTTTCTCAGCTCTTGGTGTCTGGTTATCTGAAGGGCTCCATAACCACTATTGAGAGACGATATGGATTTTCCAGTCAGATGATGGGACTACTTGCAGCCTTTAATGAGGCAAGAATAAAATGCTAACTTTGAATGGTGCTAACACAATATCATGAATGGCCTGAAGGCAAATCACTTCATTTCAGGTTGTATTTGGCACCTGTTAGCACCTGATTAGCAATTATTTCATTATTAAATCTACATGTTCAGGCACAAAGTCTTAATATGAAATGATACTGCATCAGCAAAGATTACTATTAACTGTTGTTGTTAAACAAAGGTGGGGAACACGGTTCTCATCGTGTTTGTGAGTTTCTTTGGGAGTCGTGTACATCGGCCGAGATGTATTGGAATCGGAGCAATGATCGCTAGCATGGGGGTGTTCCTTATAGCACTACCTCACTTCATTGATGGAGAGTACGACTACACAGGCATCAATAGCAGTGAGTGAGCATTTTCTTTTAAATTAGCCATTTTTTAGTTAACAACTGTTGTACTTAACTGATTGTATTTAACCTGTATGTATTTGTTGCACAGACACCAAAGACAACTACTCGGATCTTTGCCAATCACAGAACATTTCCCCTGTGGGAAAATCTGAGAATTGCAATCAAAACAAGACTGGCAATGGAGTGTATCCAATATTTCTACTGGGCCAGTTACTGCTGGGCATTGGCGGTGTCCCCATACAACCTTTTGGGATTTCCTACATAGATGATTTTGCAGAAAAGAGGAGTTCACCTTTCTACCTAGGTTTGATTAAATATTGAGTTTTGATTAATCATCAATTCCCAAAATACAGTGGTTCATTCAAGAAATAAACCTTTTTTTTTTTTTTTTTTTTACAGGCATACTTTTCGCAGTTACCGTAATTGGGCCGGCATTTGGCTACATGATGTCATCTGCCGTACTTCGTTTCTTTGTTGACGTTGACAAGATGTCTTTAGGTGTGTCTAATATGCCATGTCTGTGTAGAAATCACATTTACACACTTTACTGCACTTAAACGGCATGAGATGCCATTATAAATAAATACTTTAGCAACTGTACTAAACATGTTTAGACGAGTGCATTTTGACAAGCTATACACATTTTAAATAGAATGTTTGACCTCAAGATTCAACATGTTTAGTAATGTTGCTTGGTGTATCAAACACAGATAGGAGCTTTTAGTAAGCTTGGCTTCATGCCTCTCATATGTGGGAGATCTATGATAAATGAGCTGTTATTTACACTTTTCAGGTGAAATACATTTGGAAAATGATGACCCCAGATGGGTTGGAGCTTGGTGGTTGGGATTCTTGATAGCTGCCACCCTCCTTCTTCTGACTTCTTTGCCATACATGTTTTTCCCTAGGAAGATGTCCAGAGAGGTGATGTATATCACAGATCTTATCTTTGGCCTTTTTGATTCTGGAAATTCATTTGTAAATTTTGACTAATCAGTGATGATGAGTTTGATGTAAAGCAGTTGAACGTGAGTGTTTCTGCTGTCATTTAAGATTCTGGCATTGTTCCTGAAGCACTCTCGGGTCTTTCATAACATGTTTTAAAAAACTAAAAACAAGGAAAGAAACTTGATTCCCAGAGGAGCTTGTCTCAGCCTGTTCTTGCCCCTCTTGCTCAACTTGATTAAATAGCATGTTAACCTCTCATAAAATGCAAAGTGTGTGCTCTGTTCTTGCACTAAATGTTTATTTTCTGAATGTTGTAAATGAGCATGTTCCAATATCAGATGCTAAACATCAAAATTAAAAAAAAAAATATTGGTATAAAAACAGGCTTCATAAAATTCTACCTAAAGTTTTAGGACAAACAGGTTAAGATGGTTTGCTATTGTAAACCAGATTGCAATATGTGCCTCTCTACTTCATAGGCTACACCACAGATTTTTGCACTATAAACTTGATCATATGATTGATATGGTATTTCAAAAACAAATTTAGATTTCAATTTTCTCAGGAAATCGAAGAGGCACCTGCTGAGCCATCAACAGAGAAAATGATGCACGGAACCGACACGACGGAAGAGGTTTCTCTTACTGAGTTCCTAAAAAGTGTGTTTGCCATTTTACCTATCAGCGATTTTATTAATCTCAAATTAAGTACAAGAAATGTTTCCAAGTTTAGATGACAGACATTAACCTGGGGGAATTTAATAAAAATAAATTGCGCCTGCTGATAATGTTGTTCATTTGCATGCTGTCTGCATTGTTTTAGCAACTAGTTCAGAGATAATACTATGAACTCACCCTCATTGCATTCAGCATCTGGTCAAACTGGATTTTGGTTAGTTAATGAGTAGGATGCAGGTTTATGACCTACTTTAGAACTTTATAGGATTACTCTATTTGTTAAGTCACACTACATTAGGACCATAATGAAACTATCAGAGCCAGATTCAAAAACACCCTCTCTTGCATTTGTAATGCTGCTTATGCTAAGTAAAGCAAAGAAACTTTATGCTACGCATTTTGACCTACTTATTCAGAATCAGATGTCTGATTAAAAGCCAAATAATGACTTATTGTCTTAACTACAAATTAATAATTCAAATGTTCTGTTCCTGTAACAGTTGTATTTCATGAACTTAGCACATTTGTTCTCAGGAAAAAATCATTTTGTTACACAATAAGTTCTGCGTCCAATGAAATTCTACAGTATTTTGGAACTTGTGTATTATGTCTGAAAACATTCCTGGTGATATTAATACTGTAAATTTAATGTTTGGTTTTTAAGGAGATTTCAATGTAAAACATGGGTTCTGAAACAAAACCAACTCAGAACCACTGACTTTTTTAAAAAATATTAAAGATCTGTTTTCATGAATCCATGCTGTTTTATTAATCTACCAAAATATAATGTTCTTGTCTTCATGGATGTTCGTTTTGTGCTATAATGTACAAATGATCTTCAGATTCTTTTAAATAGTTTGATGTCTCTTATCTGTCCTCAGGCTTCCCCAAAATCGTCATGAGGACTCTGCGGAACCCAATTTATTTGTTGGTAGTGTTGGCTCAGGTGAATCTTGCTGCCATGGTTGCAGGACTGGCCACATTTATGGGCAAATTCATAGAGAAGCAGTTTGCAAAAACATCCTCCTTTTCCAATATGATGATAGGTAAGTTACTGAAAGAAACTAAGCATGCCTTTTTTTAAAGGCGTTCACGCAGGAAGAAATTCTTTTGCTCCACCAAAACCATATCAGTGTGTGCTGTTTGTTTGAGGCCAGTGAAAGCCTATCATATTGTTCAAAGGTACAAATTACTTATTCAAAACTTTTACTGCTACTAATCCACACACAATACAATATGTCACTATAACAAAATCTGATTCAAAGGCAAAGTCCTGGGAAATAAGCAAGGCGAGATTGAATCTTTTTGTCTGAGAGTAGCATGTTTCACTATTTATTGTTCACTTGGATTAATAATGGAATGTATTGTACCTTAGTGCAAGGTTTTTCAACCTGTATGATCCCAGGGACCCACCCAAACTCTGTCAATCCTGAAGAATTAAATAGAGAAAAACATTAACAAATATTACTACCTTACGTGTCACATAAGAAATATATATTTATATTTTTATATTTTATATAAAATGTTTTATACATCTGTTTTTTGTTTGTTTTGTTTTTTTCACAGGTGGCATAAATATTCCTTCAGCCATGTTAGGCATAATGGCTGGAGGGGTTATACTACGCAGATTGGGTCTGTCTGTCAGGTCCTCAGCGGTGATGTGTACGATAGCCGTTTTTGTTAGCATTATGTTCGCAATTCCACTTCTCTTCATTGGCTGCCCCACACAAAAAGTTTCTGAAATCAATGTGTGAGTTGTGTTTGGTCCTTACATGCTTTAAATATTGTGCGTTTTCAGTGCTCTCATGCCTCATTACTCAATTTTGGCTAAAAATTAATCTGACCACACAGTTTCTATGAAAGAGAAATCACAAGTGAGTTTTGAACTATGTCATCAACATTCACAGTAAAGATTTATGAGACAAAGTTGATGATTCAATAACATGTGATAGAACCCTAGCTAAGAATTAAGTAGAAAACTATTGAGCAATACTGTTTTCCTTTGAAAGGGAGTGACAGCATAGAACAAATACAGATATGAACAAATACATAAGATTGTTGATTAACAATTGCCAAAATGTGATTAAAAATAATTAAAATTTAATGGGGTTAAGCCCTGTGATTCCAGTTTAAACAGCATGACTTCAGCATCTTGCTCTGTCTAAACACTGACAGCTGTTTTCCATTACAAAGTTCTGCACTGCAGACTGAAATCTGCACGGCCACTTACTCATACATTCCTTAATGGATTTACGGCAGTCTTTTTAAAATTATGTGCAGATTTTAATTCTCTTTGAATGCTTCATATCCTGCTGACCCTGTTATATTCATTAATCTTTTGCTTTATTTTACTTCTTTTTTCTCCCAGTCATAACTTTCAACAGTGCAGCAATGCATGTTCCTGTTCCGAAGAAGCGTTCAACCCTGTGTGTGGCTCAAACGGAGTGGAGTTTCGCTCTCCCTGTCATGCGGGATGTAAGACAGAAATACGCAATACAGACAAAGTTTTGGTAAGCTGTCTTTACTTCCATTACTGGATCTGTGTGGTATTTTCTTAATGATACAAAAGCAGTAGAAGTTCTGAAAGAACAGTACTTGGCTTGAACTATTTTAATGAGGTGAAGGAGTTTGTGTGAAGGATGAAGAAAAGTAATGACTTCCTGAACTCAGTGGAGGTTTAACATAATAGTTTACCCTAAAAAGAACAGTCTGCTATCATTTACATTTGCCCTCATTTCATTACAAACCTGTATGATTTTTCTTCTTCTTTTGAACACAAAGATTATACATGCCACTGACAGGACCACATATATCATTACGAGAGTGAATGACAACCAGAATAAGAAGGTTAAGAATAAAGAGGCGCTATTTAAAGGTTTGAAATGTTTAAAAAGGATGTGTAAAATGTAGAAGTGAAAGTATCTGAAGTTGGTGCCATACAGGGGGTTTCATATATTTTAGACAAAAAGACATGACACAAGATCATAAAAATAAATGCAAAAAGATACTGACACATCCACCATCTTGTGAATGTAACCTAGGGACATTATAGTTATTAATACAGAAGAACTTCCCCAAACAGACCAACTACTATAAATAAAAAAAATAAAACATAACACAACATTACTTAATTTACATAAAGCAAAATGACTCAATTAAAACAGTATATATTAAAACCACTATATACCACACACACCCACCCACCCACACACACACACACACACAAAAAAAACACTCTTAGATCTACAACACTTTAAACATTTAGACAAGCCAAACCAACCAATAGCTCAATGTATCAAGACTTGTTTTAAGTGCTTGTTTTCAATGCTGTTGAAAGCAGACTGCGGTGATGAGGACACGAATACATTACTATATAAACATAACACATGGGGGAAATAACTCAGTCTCAGCTTTCCAAAACAGATCAGCAACCTCTATACTTGTAGAGTAACAGCCTCTGCCCACTCAGAGAATAGATCCACACATGGTAGCAGCTAGGAAAAGGGCCAGTATTTATGTTGGATTATGTGTCTAAGATCATAATAGGATGGTCATTTGACTACTTAGGTAATTTGCTTTTGGAAAGCACATAAGAATTATTTAAAAATCTGCCTCTGTGTTTCACAAATATCATGTTTGGATCAAATTATTGTACATTTCCAATCTGTAAAATGCTAAAAATGAAAATGAAAATTCTGTCATTAACTAACCCTTTAAATGTGTGTGTGGCATGTGTGTTTTTGATTGATATTTTGCTTTTTCTTACATTCAAAGAGTTCCATGACCTATTTTTTTTCCATATAAAAGGAAGAAGCCCAAACACTTCCTGCATACGTTCTCATTTTAATTGCTCTCAAAACAAACAAAGTTTTCTCCTGATAAGTATGATGGTTAACTCCCAGGCATGGATATATGCTTTAGACAAATGTCTAAACGGCAAACTTCCTTTGATATCGTTGCTGGATTTATAGGTTGAGGTTCCTTAGAAGCTGTCTAAAGTCTTTGTTACTCATTTATAATGCAGCAGAAACATAGTTGCTTGTTTATTACTTTATGACTTTACTACCTAACTTTGGAACAGGTTTAAAGTATAAACTTTTTTTTTTTTTTTAAATTCCTTGCAAATATGAGACTAACAGCAATGGTTACAATAGCGCTAAATCAATGGCATCAACTTTTCAGTATCTGACACTGAATCTCCTTATATCTCCCACAGAACTACACAGATTGTGGATGTTTTGAATCAACTGATTTTCCAGACTTTGCGTCACCAGGACCATGTAATAATGGTTGTAATAATCGCCTTATTCCCTTCATGATCCTGTCCTCCATCACATGCTTTGTGGCTTCACTTTCACATACTACATCTTTTATGATGATCCTCAGGTATTCCCTCTTTTTTCAGTACATTGCATGTAAAATATGATGTTTTGAAATTTACCATCTAATGTCACTTTATGTTGAAATGTTTACTTATTTGAAAAGTGAATCATGAAAAATTTTCATGATTATAAAAAAGGGTTGAAAATAGCTTATATGGCATTATGAATATCTGACAAATAGTAAGGGAAAATATCTAAAAATCCAAGTCATTTTTGTTGAAATATCATGGGTCTGTTACAGAAAATATATGAACAAATATTTAAAATTATTTTAAAAAAAAATTGAATCAGGTCTGACTTTCTAATTTTCTAAATGTTTTGTAAATAGTGTTGACATGCCAACATTTTTATTAACCTTTTTTGTTAGAGTATAGCAGTAGTTTATTTTTAAATGTATGTTTGTATGTTTGTATGTTTTATATTGATACTCTTCATGAAGTATTGCATTATGGTTTTAAGGCAGGTGGTTTTAGGTGTAGTGAGTGATAATGTCATGTCATTTAAATTTAGAAAATCAAATGCAAAATACATTTATGTGAAGAACATTAATGGAATTAATGTTGCTACTTTAAAATCTATGGCAGCGAACATTGTGGCACGTGTTTTGTCTGAAAGGAAGAGTGACGAGGTGAACTCGCTTAGCAGGTTGCAGCTTGTTGTAGTGCAACACTTGCATAGTTGCTACCTATGGCATACTAAAAATGTTTTATTTTATAAAGCTATAATAATGCTTTTTTTAAAAAAAACAATTCTATTAGAGCAATGAACTTCATTAACTACAATTTATGAACATGCTTTCTTTTAGTGCAAGAATTATGCATGAAATCAAAATTGCAAACCTGTAAAAAGTTTCCAAAATACAGAATATTTGAAATTAAAATGACGTTGCGCGCACTAAATTAAAACTATGTTTGACCTATTAATCTCTGCAATGACTAATGTGTTAATTTACTTTGTCTTTTAAAGCCAAATATGTTGCTCATCTGTCATGCATCTATTCTCTTCAGCTGTAATACGTCATAGTATCATTCAAACATAGTCAAAAACCTGCCTGTGCAGGCCCTGTCAACATCACGAAAAACTGCCATCAGAGTAATAACAGACCACAGCCTCTTAAACCACCCTTACTTTTAGAAAAAGCCTCAAGGGAGATCTTAAAGATAACATTTATGAAATGGAAGTGACATGTCACATTCATATGCAAAATGCCGTAAAATTATGTATAAACTGATGGGTTACACTTTTTCAATAGTCAACTTTAGACATTCTACTAACTATAAGTAACTTTGCAACTTTGCAAATTATTCATTAATTTGCAAGTACATGTCAACGAACTCTCTTTAGAGTATTAGAGACTGTTAGGAAGTCAGACTATACCATACCGCCTGTCTAGGAGATTAACCTATCTGGTCCTTGGGCATAGGGTAAGGAATGAGAGTTAAAGAGGTTTATAGCCAATGGAAATTATTACTGTGTCTTTTTGCAAAAAGGCTATTTGCCTTGTTCAGAGACTCCATCAACCGACACCCTGGTTTTACATCGCAGTCTATTTGAGGGATTCCATAACCACTCTAGAGGTTAGACCCAGATGTTTTTTGTTAGAATCCTCTCTTGTCCCCTCAGATCCCATCTTGGAGACTAGAGAAGGACTCGATGATGATTAGACTTACAAAGCTAAATCGCAATCCGTATGGGGGGTTTTGCTTGCAAATTTACTTAGTAGAATATCTTTTGGGGAGCTTCAAAGTAAAGTATTAGCAGATATTAAGCAGACAGTCTACTAATACTCTAATGACTGCTATTTGACATGTACTGTAGTTGCAAAGTTAGTAGAATGTCTAAAGTGTGCTATTAAAATAAAGTGTTACCAACTGAAGTTTTGACTAAATATGTTTTGTTGACTTTTGTTCAGGACTGTGACTCCAGAAGACAAGTCTTTTGCCTTGGGAATTCAGTTCATGCTGTTTAGAGTACTCGGTAAGCAAAAGAAGTGCATAACGGACATGTCATAATTTGACAATACATGTTACAGCCAAAATATGAGGTGCTGAGTTCAAGTGAACAAAAGCCACAAGTAGTAATCAGAGCCTTGGTGCAGCAGTTCACACGTGTGTTAAGCCATGGTGCTCATGAAGTTAATACAGGTTTAAAGGGTTAGTTCACCTAAAAATGAAATTTCTGTCATTAAGTACTCACCCTCATGTCATTCCAGACCCGTAAGACTTTCGTTCATCTTCGGAACACAAATTACGATATTTTTGATGAAATTCAAGAGATTTTTTTTGTCCTCAATAGAAAGTAATGAAATTACCACATTCAAGGTCTAGAAAAGTAGAAAAACTTCGTTAAAATGGTCAACGTGACTACAGTGGTTCCTTAATAAACCTTAAGATAATGAAGCGAAGAGGATACTTCTTTGCGCAAAAACAAAACAAAAATAACTTTATTCAACAATTTCATCTCTCCCCTGTCATTCTCCTACGCTATTTATGTTGCAGCGCTTCCGTGTTTATGTCAGAACGCCGGCTCAGTATTGGCTGAAGCTGTTCACGTAAGCAGCACAACGCATTTGAGTTATGCCGACACAGGAGCCGGCCAATACTGAGCCGGCGTTCTGACGTAGAACACGGAAGCGCTGGACGTAAATAGCATAGGAGAATGACAGCGGTTATTTTTGTTTTGGTTTTGCACACAAAAAGTCACTTCATAACATTAAGGTTGAACCACTGTAGTCACGTTGACTATTTTAACATTGTTTTTGCTACTTTTTTGGACCTTGAATGTGGTAATTTCATTGCTTTCTATTGTGGATAAAAAAAACCTCTCGAATTTCATCAAAATATTTTAATTTACGTTCCGAAGATTAACGAATGTCTTACGGGTGTGGAACAACATGAGGGTGAGTAATTAATGACAGAAATTTCATTTTTGGGTGAACTAACCCTTTAAGTCTGGCCTGCATACACTATCTACAATGATAAAATAAAAAGTGATGGTGTTTCCACATAGGCCTACATTTTTTTATGGGCATATTCAGACCTGCCCTGTTTAGCTTAGTGTTATCTGTCTTTGTTTATATAACAAGTTTTCCCAGTATTGTGAAAGTTGTAGTGATATCTTTAAAATCAAAAGAGTAGCCTAATATCGCAGAAGCCATCATAACAGATATCATATCATTAACAGGAAGAGGTGTGTTAAGACAATATTTGAGTTTTTTAGTTATGAGTCTCATGGTCTTCTATGTTTTAACTCATGAATGTGTGTATGGTAAAGATTGTCACAGTGATTATATTTTGCACTGAGGTACTGTTATATTAAGTGCAAGTATATTAACAATTAACTTATAATTCCTGACAGCATTCCTCCCAGCACCAGTGCTGTATGGCCGCGCAATTGATACCGCATGCCGTCTGTGGGGAAAGAAATGCAATACGAGAACATCATGTCATTACTACGATTTAGAAACTTTCAGACACAGGTAAAATTTACAATTACACTGCTATGAAAAGTAGTGTGCCTTATATTGTATATATTATTATGACTTATATATATATATATACTGCTCAAAAAAATTTAAAAGAACACTTTGAAAACACATCAGATCTCAATGGGGAAAAAATATCATGCTGGATATCTATACTGATATGGACTGGGTAATGTGTTAGGAATAAGAGGATGCCACATTGTTTGATGGAAATGAAAATGATCAACCTACAGAGGACTGAATTCAAAGACACCCCGAAAATCAAAGTGAAAAAATGATGCAGCAGGCTAGTCCATTTTGCTGAAATCTCATTGCAGCAATTCAAAATGGTACTCAGTAGTTTGTATGGCCCCCACGTGCTTCTATGCATGCCTGACAATGTCGGAGCATGCTCCTAATGAGACAACGGATGGTGTCCTGGGGTATTTCCTCCCACATCCTTCCAATGAACTGCCTGCATACTCTCGCCACATGAGGCCAGGCATTGTCGTGCACCAGGAGGAACCCAGGACCCACTGCACCAGCGTAGGGTCTGACAATGGGTCCAAGGATTTCATCCCAATACCTAATGGCAGTCAGGGTGCCGTTGTCTAGCCTGTAGAGGTCTGTGTGTCCCTCCATTGATATGCCTCCCCAGACCATCACTGACCCACCACCAAACTGGTCATGCTGAATGATGTTACAGGCGCATAACGTTCTCCACGGCTTCTCCAGACCCTTTCACGTTTGTCAAGTGCTCAGGGTGAACCTGCTCTCATCTGTGAAAAGCACAGGGCGCCAGTGCGGACCTGCCCATGCTGGTGTTCAATGGCAAATGCCAATCGAGCTCCACGGTGCTGGACAGTGAGCACAGGGCCAACTAGAGGACGTCGGGCCTGATTGTCTGTTTCTGATTGTTTGGTCAGAGACATTCACACCAGTGGCCTGCTGGAGGTCATTTTGTAGGGCTTTGGCAGTGTTCATCCTGTTCCTCCTCGCACAAAGGAGCAGATACTCTCTCTCTCTCTCTCTCTCTCTCTCTCTCCCTCTATCTCTCTCTCTCTCTCTCAATAATACTGTACAAAATACAATGAGTTTCAATGGAGGGACTCAACATTCTAGTTCTAAAGTGATGTTTTAGAAGTAGTAACGGAGGCTTGGTCCAACTGTCAACTTGTGATTTGAATCCGTGGCGGAAGGAAGTAGTGCTGCACAAAAGAGGGTTTTAAAGACACTCCGTTGTTATTTCTTATTTATTTACACACTTGTGCCGTCGAACTGTTGTATAAATGCAATATCACACTCGTAGCTGTGCGATATGGCTGTATATCAGCACGCTGTGATTACCTACGGCACGAATCACAGCCGTGCTGATATACAGCCATATCGCACGGCTACTCATGTGATATTGCTCATATATATATATATATATATATATATATATATATATTGCGCATATATATATATATATATATATATATATATATATATATATATGATTAATAATGCCATACCTAAAAAAAACAACTGTGTTGGTCTTAACTGGTTTGTGCTGGTCTATCTGGGCTCCCAGTTTGGCTGAGGCCGGACAATTGTCTTCCTGCCTGCCCAGTTTCAAAGTGCTAGAAAACTAGACCAGCCTTACCAGGTTGATATATCATCAAACCAACTTAGGCTTCTTCTTCTTCTTCTTTTCAACAAGGTAAACTTACATATGTTAAATATTTTTTGGTTCACAGATTCCTTGGACTCCAGATATTCTTTATATTTGGTGGCTTTGTCTGTTTCTTCCTGTCTTTTATGGTGCTTCGGAGGATAAATTCAACTCAGCAACGGAACGAGAAAATAAAAAACCAAATCAAAAGTGAAAGTTCCCAAGAAATGAAAGATGCCAAACAGATGGTTAGCAAATCAAATGGACACAGCAATACACAAAGGGTCCTTAGAGAGTAAAGACAGAAGTGAATAGAATGATGGGAATGTCTAGTTGTGGGGTGGGAGTTAGTAAGGCTTAAGAAACGTAGAGTTTCCCAGCTTACCGTAAATGGAACTACTCAAACAGGCCAGATTTCTGACACAGGACGAAACCAGACTGTGAAAAGAATGCTCATTTCTACAAACAGTTTTCATCAGTCAAACATAATAATGCAAGGAAACAAAGTCCACTTTAAAATACATGTTATTGTTTCTGTATTATCTCTGACAGTAAGCCTGAAATATTTTCCTTGCTTTTCCTTGGTTTATAAGTTTTGTTTGTGAGCAGTCATTTTTATATGCTGACAATGTGAAAATCTGAGTAGTGTTATTTTAACTCATTACTTAGTGTAGACAAACAGCCAAGTATGTCCATATATAAGAAAAAATTGTGTTGTTGTGGTGCTTTTTCTTCAACTGTGATGTGTTTATAACAAGCTCTTTGGTCATTTTTGAAAGCACATTATTTTACTTTTTTTTTTTTTTGTTACAATTTATGTAAAATGTGCTACTGATTAAATGTTTAAATCTAAGGTGGATGTATTCATATTAGTGCATCTGAAGATTTTTATATGATTTTTATTTTTATTTTACTATGATACATTTATGGATAACCAGTCACATGATCATATGTGGAATATACCTTCACATAAATATACTGTACATGTGTTTAATCAAGATTTTATATTACTTGTATATGTGTTGTAATATAAGGCTGAAATGAAAATACACATTTCAAATCTCATAAATGGCTTGTGTAATGTGTTCTGATTAAAATGCTGTTTCTCTGTATAATATCCTACATATTGGGTACAACGGGGCTAAAGGCACACCTTAAGAAAAATGTGCTTTTCGCTATAGATTATATATATATATATATATATATATATATATATATGTATATGTTACAATATGGACGGACCGGAGACAGAAGATCACAGATAAGGTAGTTTATTGAACACAAGCAGAGGTAATGGTGACAACAGGTGAGTATGCAGATGCAGTAGAAGTGAAAGATGAATGATGGAATGATAATACTGTCCTTTGTGGTTTGCAGGAATGGATGCTGGATGATAGCGGTAGCAGAGTAGAGACGAGGAAGACTGACGACACTCACACACGTACTGGAGACACAGGAGGTAACTCGGAGACACAGGATACAGGTAAGTAGTACTGGAAGTCCTTGAGGTAAGCAAGAGGTAAGTTCCTTGATGCGAACGAGACCGGACAATGAGAGTGAGTGTGTGAGTGTCTGGTGTCTGGTGCTGATTGGTGAGCTGATGAGGTGCAGGTGTGCGTGATCAGTACTCAGGAGATGGAGTGCGCTGTGACTGGTGGGTGTTGGAGCCTGGCGTGTCTGTGACAGTACCCCCCCCTCCACGGCCCGCTCCTGAGGGCCGAGGACCCCGACGTCGTGGTGGTCTTCCTCTTCCACGAGGGGCAGGTCTGTTGGGATGAGCAGCGTGGAAGGTGTCCAGCAGGTTAGGGTCGAGTATGTCGTTGCGTGGAATCCATGAGCGTTCCTCAGGACCGTAACCTTCCCAGTCCACTAGGTATTCGAGCTGACCATCACGGCGCCGGGAGTCCAAGATCTCTCGCACCTCGTAAGCAGCTCCGTCGTCAAGTAGAAGTGGAAGGGGGGGCTCAGCTGCGGTCACACCAGGCTCTGTGGAGAGAGGAACAGAAGGGTGGTGAGGTTTGAGGAGAGATGCATGGAATGTGGGGTGAATACGATACTCTGGTGGGAGTTGTAGTTTGTAGGTGACCGGGTTGATCTACTCCAGGATGGTGAATGGGCCAGTGAACCTGGGACTCAGCTTACGGCATGGCCAGGTTGGTAGGCAAGAGCTTCGGAGCGATGAAGGTCTGCTGTCATCCTGTGCCTCCGGAGAGCACGTTGCAGTTGATGGTGTGCTGAGTCCCAGACCCTCTCGCTCTCTCTGAACCAGTAATCCACAGATGGTACATCCGAGGGTTCCCCTGACCAGGGGAACAGTGGGGGTTGGTACCCGAGTACGCACTGGAATGGTGTAAGTCCGGTAGATGGTTGACGTAGGGAGTTCTGTGCGTACTCGGCCCAACCCAGGTACTGATTCCAAGAGTCCTGGTGGCCATGACAGAAGGTACGGAGGAAGCGGCTGATCTCTTGGATCTTCCGTTCCGTCTGCCCGTTCGATTGTGGATGGTATCCAGATGACAGGCTGACGGTCACACCTAGGAGCGAGAAGAATGCTTTCCACACTCGAGAGATGAACTAGGGTCCTCTATCCGACACGATGTCCTCCGGGATTCTGAAGTATCGGAATATGTGATTGAACATGAGTTCAGCGGTTTCCATGGCAGTAGGAAGTCCTTTCAAAGGAATCAGACGACAGGATTTGGAAAATCTGTCTACAACCACAAGTATACAGGTACAGTCATTAGAGGCTGGGAGATCAGTGACGAAGTCTACTCCTAGGTGTGACCATGGTCGGTTGGGAACGGGCAGAGAAAGGAGCTTGCCGGATGGTAGATGGCGTGGGCTCTTCGAGATGGCGCATTCTCTGCATCCCTGCACGTACCTTCTGACATCGGCTGCCATGTTGGGCCACCAGAAGCGATCCTTCAGCAACGAGAGGGTCTCATTGACCCCAACTTGACAGCAAGAAGTTCTCGGTTACCGATGTCGTAGTTCACCTCCGCCAGGTTGAGCTTGCGGGAGAAGAAGGCGCATGGATGGAGGCGGCTTGGGTTCCCCTGCTGCTGTGAGAGGACCGCTCCTACTCCTGTGGTGGATGCGTCCACCTCCACGATGAAAGGTTTGTCCGAGTCTGGATGGACCAGGAGAGGAGCGGTGGTGAAGGCTTCTTTGAGGGTGTTGAATGCTTCTGTGGCGGCTGGAGTCCAGGACAGAGACTTGGGCTTGTTACGGAAGAGGCTTGTGAGCGGGCTGGTGATGGAGCTGTAACTTTGGATGAACTGTCTGTAGAAGTTGGCGAAGCCAAGGAAACGTTGGAGTTCCTTAACAGTAGTGGCTGTGGGCCAGTTCCTGATGGCTTCCACCTTCCCCTCGTCCATCCGGATGCCACTGCTGTCAATGTTATACCCAAAGAACTGCACTGAGGATTGATGGAAGGAGCATTTTTCGGCTTTGAGGAATAGCTGGAATTCTTTCAGGCGTTTCAGGACCTCCGCAACGTGACGGCGATGTTCGGCCATGCTCCGGGAGTAAATCAGGATATCGTCTATATAGACCAGAACGAACTTGTGGAGAAACTCCCGGAGCACCTCATGTATGAAGTCCTGGAATACGGAGGGGACATTGACCAGGCCATACGGCATTACCAGGTATTCGTAGTGTCCAGTGGGCGTGACGAAGGCGGTCTTCCACTCGTCCCCCTCACGTATCCGGATGAGGTTATACGCGCTGCGGAGGTCCAACTTGGTGAAGACAGTGGCACCACGGAGATGTTCCAGGGCCGCTGGGACGAGAGGAAGGGGGTACCTGAACTTGCCGGTGATGGAGTTTAATACCCGATAGTCTATACAAGGCCGCAAGCCTCCGTCCTTTTTCGCCACGAAGAAGAAGCTGGATGCAGCAGGGGACGTCGATGGATGGATGTAGCCTTGTGCCAGAGCCTCCTTGATGTACTCCTCCATGGCCTTCTCCTCCGGGATGGACAGGGGATAGATCTTTCCCCTGGGCACTGACTCACCCGGAAGCAGATCGATGGCGCAGTCCCATGGCCGGTGTGGAGGCAGCTTGGAAGCTCTTTTAGGGCAGAAAACGTCGCTGAAGGGGGCGTAACACGAGGGAATGTCCACTGAACGTCTCTCGATGGGACTCTCGATGGATGTGGTACAGACAGGAAGAGGATTGGAGCTTGGAGAGCGTGGAACAGGCAATGCAGAGAAACAGTCAGGGAAGCAGGTGTCGCCTCACTTCAGGACTTCGCCGGTCTTCCAGGATATGATGGGATTGTGCTGCTCCAACCACGGATGCCCTAGGATCACGTCAGCGGTGGATCCCTCCAGAACCAGCAAATGAATGTTCTCCACATGAAGTATTCCGACTTGAAGCAGTAGTGGTCCAACACTACGATTAGCATGTCTTCTGCTGACGGGTTTTCCGGTTATTGAGTGGATCTGGTAGGTTGACGGCGTTGTCTTGGTCTTGAGGTTGAGCTGACGGCAGAGGGCGCCGGAGATGAAATTTCCTGCTGACCCAGAATCGAGGAGTGCGGTACCTGGAATGGAAATATCAGCAGCAGTAAGTTTTACAATAGTGGTGAGTGCTTTCATGGTATTAGAAGAGGGAAAGATGGCACTCACCATGGGACGAGGAGGACGAGTTGGGCATGCGGAGATTACATGCCCAGGAGAACCACAATATAAGCACAGATTCTGGGTCAGCCTTCTCTGCCGTTCTGTGGGAGTCAGACGAGTAGATTCAAGTTGCATGGGTTCGTTGGCTGGTTCTGGAGGGCTGACGGATTCTGGTCGGCAGAGGGAGGTGTTGAGCTGTGACTGACCCTGGTGCTCTTCGAGGCACGACTGCATACGAGTGGCGAAGCGGATGGAGAGCTGGATAAACCGTTCAAGGCCGATGGTACCTTGTATGCAGCGAGATGCAACCGCACTCGAGGATCCAATCCTTGTCGATACATTGTTAGTAGCGCTTGTTCGTTCCATCCACTTCTGGCAGCGAGAGTTCTGAATTGCAGAGCATATTCATTCACAGACATTTTTCTTTGCTTCAAATTATAAAGTTTCTCACCAATGGAAGAGTCAAAGGCAGGTTCTCCAAACACTTCCTTGAAGTGGTCGACGAAGCTGGAGTACGACTGGATCACAGGGTTCTTTTGGGACCAAATGGAATCGGCCCATTGAAGCGCTTTGCCATTTAATTGTGAAATTAAAAACGCTACCTTTGAGTGTTCAGTGGGGAATAAGTGCGGTTGCATCTCCAGGGCCAGCGAGCATTGCAGGAGGAATCCGTTGCAATCCTCCGCCGAACCAGAGAAGGGCGCCGGTTTGGCCATGGGACTGGCGTAAACAGGTGGTGAGGAAGCGGTGTTTCCGGAAGTGCTGGCTGGTGGAGGTTGTGACGGGTGAACGGGGAATGTGCGATGCAAAGCGTCAACTAGGTTCTGGAACGGATCGGGATGGCTCATGCTTGTGTTCCGCTGTTATGGTCCGGTCTTCTGTTACAATATGGACGGACCGGAGACAGAAGATCACAGATAAGGTAGTTTATTGAACACAAGCAGAGGTAATGGTGACAACAGGTGAGTATGCAGATGCAGTAGAAGTGAAAGATGAATGATGGAATGATAATACTGTCCTTTGTGGTTTGCAGGAATGGATGCTGGATGATCGCGGTAGCAGAGTAGAGACAAGTAAGACTGACGACACTCACACACGGACTGGAGACACAGGAGGTAACTCGGAGACACAGGATACAGGTAAGTAGTACTGGAAGTCCTTGAGGTAAGCAAGAGGTAAGTTCCTTGATGCGAATGAGACCGGACAATGAGAGTGAGTGTGTGAGTGTCTTATATACTGGTGCTGATTGGTGAGCTGATGAGGTGCAGGTGTGCGTGATCAGTACTCAGGAGATGGAGTGCGCTGTGACTGGTGGGTGTTGGAGCCTGGCGTGTTTGTGACAATATATATATATATATATGTATGTATGTTTGTATTGAACATTGGAGCAACATATTTTGTGTGAAAATAAATCAGGTGGTTAATTTTGTTTAAAAATCTTAAAAATGCATGAGGTGGTGAGGGGGGCTTTTTACATCACACAAGGGGTAAAAGGCACACAGTATTGATACAAATACTTCAGTTAAAATAATGATTTTAATAATTAATAATTATCTAATTAATTAATATCTAGGTTAATACTTGTTCAAAAGAATCACTTTAGCCAAGTTTGTACTATTTTATTAAACAAATATACTGTCATTAAAATATATTAATATAAAAATATATTTTGAAAGTACAGAAACAAAATTATTTTAAAAAGTAAAGATTCTGAAAGCATTGAAGGAGATCCCATAATATTTAATATAGATTTACAGTAGTAACAATAAATTATATTTTATTATAATATGATTAATATCATATTTTTAAATATGATTGTTTCATTATAAATATGGGTATTATCTCTAAGGTGGATACACAATTTGAAATATGATATTTACCATTTGAATCTAATCATGTCATGATAATAAATAGCTGGCTGACTTTTCCATTTGTTGACATGTTAATTATTTTGCCTTTTGCCCCAACAGCAGGATAACAGCATGCTTTAGCACTCAGCTAAGTGTTGCTAGTATGTTTTAGAATGTTTGTAGCATGTTTAGTACTCAATTGCATATTTTAGTATGTTCCTAGTAGTGCATCACAGTGTTAAACACGTCACTTCCTGTTGCCAGTGGGTGGCGCTATTACTATAACTAAATATTGTCATGTAGATGTGTTCAGGGCAGAACTCTCAAACATGTGAAGTTTGGGGCAGATTGGACATTGTGTGCCTGAGTTACAACAACTTCCTGTTTCGTGGCGTTAATTGCATACATTAGCACTTAGCACTTAATCGCATATATTAGCTAAGTGTTACATGATTTAACCTGTTTCTAGCATGTTTGGTACTTCATCGCATATTTAAATCTGTTTCTGGGAGTGAATTACAGTGCAAAGCATGCCATTTCCTGTTGCCAGCAGGTGGCGCTATGACTAACTGAATATTTGCATGTAGATGTCTTCAGGCCAGGACTATTATCAAACATGTTAAGTTTGGGGCAGATCGGACATTGTATGCCCGAGTTACAACAACTTCCTGTTTCATGGCGAAACATCGAACTTTGTCAGGTCGCCACGGATACGCCCTTCACAAATTAACGTCACAAAGGCCTTTAGATTAGACTGACCAAATATGATGTTGATCTGATTAAAGCTCTAGGAGGAGTTCGTTAAAGTACTGGAAATGGCAAAAACTGCAAAAATTTTGCAGATAAAATTCAAAATATCTCACTTCCTGTTGGGTTTTCAGATTTTGCACCTAGGGACTTTTTTGTAGGTATTGGGCTGTTACATGTGTCTACCGAATGGCGGCCATGTTGTGAAGAGACTCTGGCTTGGTGGCCATGACGTGAAGAGGCTCTTGAGTGGCGGCAATGATGTGAACAGGCTCTGGCTTGGCAGGCATGATGTAAACAGTCTCTGACTTGGCATGTATAAATCCTGACATGATGGTCGGGGCTTGGAAAAACTGGTGTGGTGGATACTGTAGGATTGCGGGGCTCTTCATCTGCAATTCTTACAGTAAATGAGGAGCCACTCAACAGTAGAGCATGGTCAATATGAAGAGTTTGGTTCCAAAACACGATAAACACCTTTATTTTTTTAAAATGTTAAAAACATTGTTAAAAGTTATAGCCAAAATCAGTATTGTATCTGGTCAGTATTGAAGAGTCAATTTTTAATTTTACGCAAAATGCAATATCCGCCGTGTTATTCTGTCATGTTTTCTCCCTATCTTTCCAAACCACGACAAACGCCAGTTTCCCTTCTCTGCAGAAAATGAATAATTTTGACGGCATTGATGAACCCGTGGTGGTTTCTGTGGTGGGGAAGAAATGTAAGCCATCGAAATCATTTACGTAATCATTTACGTAAGGAGATTAAGAAGATGAGGCACTCGGGAGGAGGAAAAATGCTTGTTCTCACACGACAGCATCAAACGTCTGTCACGGTTCCCAAAACTGAATCATGAAGAGTTTTTAAAAGCCGTTTGACCAAGAATGATTAATTCTCAAATCTGGCATTACTAGTTTTGATTCTAAACATCTGATAGAAAAAATATCCTTGTCTGACAGTGCAGATTTTTTTATCAGCTATATTTTACTTTAACTGTGTGGTGGCTCCAGATACTCTTTAATCGGTAATGACAAACGGAGACATAATTCATTTATAGCATTAACAAGATGACCCCTTGAATTCATTTTGGGAGCGATGACTGATTGAATGTATTTTTAGTCCAGTGCCTGTATATAAGATTAGTATTGACCAAGTTCAGAGGCTGTCATATGTGGATCAACTTACTTTGTTGTGTATTTTCAACAGCTTCAATATGATAAATAACTTTTACAAAAAAATGTCATGGATTTATTGCATTTTGGGGGGAAAATAATCAGTTTTTATAATAAATCTTTGAAAATCAAAATCTGGATTTGATTTTTTTATGTTATTATAACCTAAAGATGCTATGTGAAAGTTTGAAACAGAAAATAGTGGTTTTCATCTTGCCACTTTCTTGGTAAAGAAAACACATTTTTTACTCAAATTAATCAAAATGGATTTACAGCGTTTTGGAACCAAACTCTTCATATACTGAGCAAGAGGCCAGTGAGGAGTATGAAGTGGCATAAAATGTGATATCTTTTCTGTTAAGCCAAAACGAAAAATGTCCTTAAGCGCAACATCATTAAAATCAACCAAGTGAGAGAGTTCACAAAAATCAGTCACATAATCCTCTATAGGGCGATTCCCTTGGCATAGTCGAAGGAGAGCAAATGCTGGGTTCATGTTGTAGGTCCTATATTCTGTAATATTTAAGTCCACTGAAGGCGAGTTGAAGAACCCATGTGCAGTTTATTTACAATCATCCAAAGTAAGCAAACAAACAAAGCAACCACTTGACTGGAAAATTAACAGACTTGACAATGAGCAGACTTGACCAAAACACTCATGTAACGACTGAGACAAATCAGACACAATTATTTGTCATATTTAACAAAAAGATCTTTAAAACTCACTCTGCGGGACCCTCCCCCACAAACCAGCCGGGGCAAGGGCCTCAGTTACCATGGACCATCAGATAAGGTTTTTATGATCAGAAAGAATTTTGCAGAGACTTGTGACTCTGACTCAATTCTTTCTGAAGGACAAATAAACCCTTTCAATCCTATATATTCTATATATAACCACGTGAGAAACGTATAAACGTGTATCCAATTTTCCCCTCTCATGATTTTCCTTTTATAGGGTTTGGCCTATGTATTCTTTCTTTTGAACTGCTTTGTATTAATGTTTCAGAGTTGCATACTACTGTATGCTTAACTAAAATCACATGGGTAGCATGTTTGGTATCAATGGCCTCCAACTTTCGTTTCCCATTTGGTAATTTATGTTACATGTAGCTAACTCTGTGGCACATTAGTATCACAAGAATTTTTAATAGTTTATTCTTCAACTCAGCCAGTTTAAACATGCTCAAAAACAATGGCTCGTAAAAAGCCCCCACAGAAGGGGTTCTGCCGCTCGGAAATTCAACCTTCTCATTGGTCAGGTCAACCCTCAGGGGTGTGACTTCTCCCGGATCTTAAAAGCCAGCGCACAATGCTCCTCTTTCTCTCTCTTGCTGATCTGACCGAAACTGCATCGGTGGGGGGGTTCTGCCCGTGGGCCTGCAGGGCCTGGGCCTGGGACTTTATTCCTCCTCTATTCTGTTTTATTTTAGTTTATCTTCTTCACTCACTTTATTTAGCCTGAATATCCATGTTCAGCCAAGTTGAATTTAATTAAATTTGAAATTTAATTAGATCAATTTGTTTATTTACCTTTCCTTCAGTTTCCTAGAGCTATAAGGAAACTCTAACTTATTCCTCCTCTATTTTTTTTTTTTTTTTTTTTTTTTTTTTTTTTTTATTTCATTCACTTTCTTTTGTTTAAGCCAGAATATCTCTATTTAGCCAAGTTGGATTTAATTAAATTTGAAATTTAATTAAATCACTTTGTGTATTTACCTCCCCTTTTAGTTCCCTAGTTCCCTTAGTTATTTTACCATCACCATCTTCCCTCTCTTTATAGGATTACAGTAGTTCTAGCAACGGTTGTTTCCTTAGACACACTCTGTCAGTTTAAATCTAGACTAAAAACGCATTTCTTTAACCTGGCATACACATAACACATTACCAATTTATATTTTCAAATCCGTTAAAGGATTATTAGGCTGCATAAATTAGGTCAGCCGGAACCGGGAACACTTCCTATAACACATGATGTACTCGTTACATCAGAAGAAGAATGGCATCTACGCTAACATTAGTCTTTCTGGTTATCCCGAGGTTCACCGTAGTCAACCGGATCCGGGCCGTATCCAGGTGAGACCGAGGACCTGCGCCTTGACACGACCACAACGCAGCCCTGAAGTATCAGCAGAGATTGAGTCAACTAGATCATCCACTGTGAGGGCCTCATCGACATGACAGCCACGACACAGTTCCTCAACAACCGTCCATACCGGCGTGATGAATACGATCCTCAATTGGATGGAACTGGAATAAATACTTTGAATGCTGCGATCCTATTGGACTTACGATGGCAACCTGAATCGTAACAAAGCACTGTTGGCCAGAGGAGAACTGGCCCCCCGACTAAGCCTGGTTTCTCCCAAGGTTTTTTTCTCCATTTAAACACCTATTTGCCACTTGTCTGCCACCTGATGTCACCTGATGGAGTTTGGGTTCCTTGCCGCTGTCGCCTTTTGGCTTGCTTAGTTGGGGACACTTGACATTTGACTTGACATTTGATATTCAACAGTGCTTTGATCTACCTGCATTGACACTATTCTTTAAGAGCTGCTGTGCAGCCAAATAATGTACCAGTTATCAATGTAAAGCTGCTTTGACACAATCTACATTGTAAAAAGCGCTATATAAATAAAGGTGACTTGACTTGACTAATGAGGTATAATGAGCTATAGGTTATTAATATCCTAATTCCTAATTCCTATCTCTTCGCTACCCCTCCTCACTCCTTAGTGCCAGGCTGAGTACATGAAGTACGACCACCGTCCAATGCACTGTAGGCCCCAGAAAGGACTAGAAACACTTCCCATTTTTTTCTTTTCCTTTTGACCTTGAGGTGTTTGGTGTGTCTCTGTTAGCCTAGCTAACAGTCTAACTCTAGGTCTATGAGCTTACAACAGCAATTACTTGAACAAGTGACACCTGCTTAGCCATATCTCCTAACAAAAACTAAATAGGTAAAACCCACCTTTTTTCCTTTCCCTTTCTGATTTCATTTTATTGTTTTATTTCAGTTTTGTTTATTTGTTACCCTCATGGAGACAACCTGTGGAAAGAACCATCAGTATTTTGAGTAATAGTTTGACTAGATGTACCAGCCCAGTCATCAGCCGTCAACCGTCAACAAAGATACTCAAACCCCTTAGTTGTGTTCACCAACACTAAGTCTTATACTAGCTTCCCCCACATCAGCTATTCACGCCTTACACGGCCCACATAGCCGTTCTGTACGAGCTTGCATTTGCCTTTGCCATCTCTCTCTCTCTCGTGTCCCCACAAGTGTGCCAGTTTGCCTAGGACATCCAGCCCTGCCATCCAGGACCCCCTGGAGACCCAGCAGAACAGTGTGATGGACATCCTTCAGCCAAAAGCAGCCAACGACCTGCAACTGCAGAGAAAGGAACGGCGAGATTGGCAACACAAGCGGACACTCGATACCCAGCCTGAGCCACAAAGAGTTTCATCTTCTCCTTAGCCCATGCTCATACAGGCTTCCAATAGGATGTAAATGAATGAACGCTGCAAGTCACAGAGTTCCACAGAGAACCAACCCACTCAGCGTGAGAAGGCACAGGACAGATGCAAGGACCCTGATAGAGTGGAGCAACTGAGGGAGATCACCAGTCTTCAGGAGGCTCTGACAGCTGTTGAGCACAGAGAGCAGCTGAATAACGGCATCAAACAAGACCTGAAAGGAGAACTTTTCCACTTTAAAATCAAACAGTTCTTTACGTTCTTTAAGAGACACTAAAGCTAAGGCCCTTGAAGTCCATCTGCATGCAGAGCTGAAATCCAAACACTGACTCAGCAATTTGGCACCATTAGAGACAAACTCGTTGTGGTCCAAAAAGAACTGAAACAATCCGACCAACTGCAAATGGACCCCACAAGGAAAATGCACCCTGATGGACATCACAGCAGCAGCGCAAGCCCCCCAGCCCTGCACAAAGGGGGGAGGAGCCAAAGCCCTCTGTTTAACACTTCACCTGCCAGCTACCTGAGAGCCTCTGCAGCCGCAGAAGGAAAAGGATCAATTCAGGAAAACCCTGAAACGGCACATGAATTGACACTCAAAGACCTCAGGCAAATGGCCAGACACATCCCTGCATTCACATCAGAGCCTGCAGGAGACCACAACGTCCATGCCAACCTATGAGAAATTAATTTACACCCGCAGTCTTTGACCGGGGTGACCCACCAAGACAGACTCTCTGTTCTGGATCACATCCAGCCAGGAGTCGCGACGCTTTCTGGCTAGACAGCCAGAAAACCTCCAATCAGACTACCAGCCGCTGAAACCAGCCAGCATAAAGGAATTCTCAGACCCAGAAGTCTGAAAGCGGACTGAGTGCTGCCCTAGGCACCAACCAGGGCAGATCTAAAAGTCCATATGTTACTGCCAGAGACTCAGACAAACCTGGAATGGAAGGAGAACACCAGCCTTCTCCTCCCACACCAGTTAGTCACCTTTTAGGCCTCACAGCCTGCCCCCACACAATATCATTCACGTGACCCAACACAGAAGGCCAGTAACACAAAAGGCCGCTCAGAAGGGGTTCTTAAGACCCCAGTGACTTTGAACTGCAAACACAGAAGCCAAAGTGGGCACCAAAGGGCACCCAGCATGGCCACAATGCCTTCCACATAGCTTCTACAAAGGTTCCTAGTCAGCATAGGGCATAAAGCTTTTAAAGTAGGTGAGAACGTGTGTTCACAGAAAAACAGGAGACTGCATTAGTAAAATTTGAATTTTACTGATTGAAAGAAAACCTTGAATGAATGTGTAATCCTCAAATGCCCATGACAGTCTATGACTATGCACGGCTATTTTGAAACCTGCATTTGATATACACTGTTTGATTTGGCACTGCAGCGCATTGGTTTCCATGACAACTTGTCAAAGGAAACACTAACTCCAGATAGCGCATACGTCACCGTGACACCAGACTGAGCTGGTTAAGCTAGCACGGCCTAGCGCCATTCGCTTAAACCACCGTCCACCTAAAAGTGTGCCTTTGATAATTCCGACACGACATTTGATACGCATGTAGATCGCTAGTTGCTAGCTTGTTAGATGCAGATAAAACAATAGCTTGAATTGACATCTCTGCTGTAACAGAAAGAGTCTTAACACATCTTAACATGTGTCAAATGGTATCAGTATAAGGTTAATCTGACTTTAGCAAAGAAACTCTAATTTCAGTAAGTGTAAGTCTGTTTTGACAAAAGAATCTCAACTCAACGGCATATAAACTGTACCAGAATTGATTATTCTGCTTTGGTTGAAAAAAAATCCCAATTGCAGCATTGCTTAACCTGTTTCTGATGAATAAATCTCAGTACAGTATTATATGAATATAGACTTGGGTGATGCTCCCCTTTCTACAGAGTACAGGCCTTAGAAATAATAGTCAGATTGACGTCATTCGTCTAAACTTTAGCTGCATCTACAAGCATAGCTACCTGGTGATCAATACTATGTTTCATTCGCTGATAGAAACATCAGGATTCATTCACGAGACGGATGTAATTCTGCGCGCTCAAACAAGCTTTGACTTGTGGCAAATCTGTTTAATTGCTCTTTAAACAAGTACAGGAAGTTGTTCAGAGTAAAGAGAAGAGGTTACATGAGTAAAATATGCAAATGTAAAACCACATTTGCATTTTTACTTAATGGAACATCAAGTTTTTGAAAATCTTTAAGTATAAGCGCTACATTTTAACTCTATGCATAACTCGTTTCACAAATGTGCAGACATTCTTCATGAACTGTTGAATTGCTCTGACATGCACTGCTTCTCATGACAACAACTTGTCACAGGAAGTGCTAACTCGCCACCTCATGACATCATATTGTAAACAAACCAAGCTAGGGAGCTAAGCTAACATGACCTAGCGGCCCTTCAGCTAAGGTGTAGCTAACTAATAACTTCTACAGTAGCGGTTAGCATAATTTACTTGAAGCCTTTAACTACAGCTGTGTCTATGCAGTGTGAAGTGAGCTAAACCATTTTCCCTTAGTCCCATTCTGGGTTTATGATTTGTCACTTTCTCTTTCCTTACCTTGAATTCTTCTCAGCTAGTTTCACCTTCACCATTTTAGGTGTATTCCTTCCTGAACCCTTTTCATCTAAATTTGCAGTTACTCTAATTAAATCAAAATTTAATTATATGTAAACTGCTTAGCTAGAATAATTCCTGTAGTCAGTCAGCTATTCACTTGTTTATCCTTTCACCTATTTGATTTATTTACATTTACCCCTATTTCCTAGTGAGGTATTTGTTTGCCCAGAGAGCCCGAAAGGAACCAGAGACACTTTTTATTTGTGATTCTGTTTATTCCCAACAAGTGCACTAAGTCCTATGACCCTGCTACTCAAGTATTCTCAGTGATCACTAGGGCATAACTATAGTTCTTTGCACTGGCTATAAACCCAATCTGAATAGGAAAGCTGTTCCTTTTCCTTTTCCTCCTCTCCTTCACTTTGTAAGGGATCTAGACTGTTGCAAGCCATCAGGAGATTCTGAGGAATAATTGACCATAAGAACCATCTTAGGTCATTTATTAAATCTTGGCTTACGCCTTTCAGAAACATTCTCAAAACCACACAAATCTTAGCATTCTAGCATCCATAGCTAAGATAGTAAGCATAGAAGACACACTTCACTAGCAAGCTATGCCTGAAATAACAAGCTGGATGTTATATTCCTAGCTTGCTCATTACCTATGAACTCTTTAGGGTCATGCATTAGTCCCTCACCCTTTCTCTCACTACAAGTGTGTCAAAATGTTGCAGATGCTCTGCTTAACCTCCCAGATGGGATACCCAAAGGACTGACAAGCCATCATGGCTGCTGACGACCGGCAGCACAAGAGCCAAACGCAACTGGACAATGACAGGAGAGGACCAATGACACATGACCCAAGCCAGAGTTACAGTCACACCAGGCTGATCAAGAGTATTATCTCCTTAGCCCTAGCTCATGGATCTCCCAAATTAAGTAAACTTAATTTACTTAAATTGAATTACTGGGGTAAATTTTTTTTTTTTTTTTTTTGCAAAATTGTGCAACCCATCCTGCTGTGCTAGTTTAAACAAAAGTTTTGTCCAATATTTACAAAGCTTTAAGGTTGAAATCTACCCTCATTGTCTTTTTTTTTTTTTTTTTTTTTAACATTTTTTAGTCTCTCCTAGGAATGGCATCCTGTTGCCTCTATGGATGTTACATGTGCCCTGGGTCCGTGTTTCCTTGTCATCATATGGACTCCATTTCCCACAATCCCCCACCTAGGAACCAATCATGCACTCACACCTATTTCCCATCAGTGACCCTTTATGAGCTGCACTCACACACACACTCATTGCTGAGTATTGTTTAGCCCTTTGTTTGCATTCCGTCTGTTCCTTGTCTTACCTAGCCTTGCCTGTGTTTTTGACCCTGGACTGATTCCTTGTTTATGATCGTTTGCTGCCTGCCTTGACCATTGCCTGGATTTTGGATTACTCTCTTGCCTTGCCTTCTTGTTTCTGTTTGCTGGTGTTTGACCTACTGTCTGTACGACTACGCTCTTATTAATAAACCTTGCACGTGAATCTCTAACTCCATCGTCCCGTTCCCAAACGTTACAGAATACTCAGCCACACCAAGATTTAGCGGCTTTTATGAGCGTTTCCAGCCACAACATGGATCCAGCAGTACGTCTTGTCCGCCTACGTCAAGCTAATTGTACCCTAGAGGACCACATCCAAAAGTTTCTGGACATTGCACATTTATCTGATTTGCCTGACTTTGCTCTCATTGATTTCTTCTGTCACGGATTAAACAAACCACTACAAGATTATTTAATCAGTTATGGTCCTCGAGGGTCACTCGTTGAATTTTTGGATTTTGCTCTACTGTTAACTGGCTCTCTTTTCACTGTGGGGGTTGCGGAGGAACGCGACATTACTTCTGTGCCTTTAATGGTGGCTGCGCTAGAACCCACTCACAAAATGGCGGCCACCACAACACCAAATCAAGTCACAGTTGATCTTCATGAGCCAAGTCAAGTCACAGTTGATCTTCTAGAGTCCTGTCACGTCTCAGCAGACCTTCCAGAGCCTCGCCACGTCTCAGCAGACCTTCCAGAGCCTCGCCACGTCTCAGCAGACCTTCCAGAGCCTCGTCACGTCTCCAGCAGATCTTCCAGAGCCTCGTCACGTCTCAGCAGACCTTCTAGAGCCTTGTCACGTCTCAGCAGACCTTCTAGAGCCTCATCACGTCTCAGTAGACCTTCCAGAGCCTCGTCACGTCTCAGCAGACCTTCCAGAGCCTCGTCACGTCTCAGCAGACCTTCCAGAGCCTCGTCACTTCACAGCAGACCTTCCAGAGCCCTGTCTCTTCTCAGCAGATCTTCCAGAGCCTCGGCTCTTCTCAGCAGATCATCCAGAGTCACGTCACGTCTCCGCTGATCGTCCAGAGTCACGTCTCCGCTGATCTTTCAGAGCCTCGGCACGTCTCCGCTGATCTTTCAGAGCCTTGGCACATTATGTCTGACACCCCAGAGTCACGTCTTGTTGCGGTTGTCGTACCACAACCCTCCTCTGTTCTGTCAGGGGAACCCGTCATCAAGCGTCAGAGGTTGGCATCCAGCGTGGAGGATCCACCGTTGGTGTCAGTACATACCGCTGGTTTCCCCAAACCAATTAATCTTAGTCCTCCTGCTCCTGAACTGATTCCCCTGTCTGCAACGCTCCCCATAATGGGGATCGCCTTATGGTGTATCTGGGCCGTGTACATCACCGCTGAATCTCCAGAGGTGGCGGCTTATGCTGCAGAACCTCACGAAGCGGCGGTGCTTGTTTCAGCCACTTGCACATTGGTGGTGTCCAGCGACACATTCTCATCCAGCCCTGAATCAGCCACGGAATCCGTTGATGAACTCTTGTCCTGTCTCGACCCAGCCGCAGAGGCTGTCTGTGAACTTTTGTCTTGCCCAGAACCAGCCACAGAGGCCATTTATGATTCCTCCCTGTTTTCCAATGGTACCACTGTAGAACCTCCAGAGGTGGCGGCATCTGCTGCAGACCCTCTAGAGGTGTCAGTGGTACTTAGCTATGAACATTTGCCCTGTCCCGTCGCGGCTAAGGAGGCCGTCTTTGAACTTTCGCCTTGTCCCGTCACGGCTAAGGAAGCCGTCTATGAACTTTCGCCCTGTCCCGTCATGGCAAAGGAGGCCGTCTATGAACTTTCACCTTGTCCTGTCACGGCAAAGGAGGCCGTCTATGAACATTTGCCCTCTCCTGTCTCAGCCCTGAGCCAAGATGGCTGCCACGCCTGAGCCCTCAGCCAAGATGGCGGCACACACATCTGCTCCAGTCCTTGAATCCACTCCAGAGCCTGATCCAACCCATGAGTTCACTTCTGAGCCTTCTTCAACTTATGAGTCCAATCCAGAGTCCATCTTAGTCCATAAGTCCACTCCAGAGTTTGCTGCAGTCCCAGAACCCAGCCTCGTAAATTATGAACTTCCTGTCTGCCTGGAAACGACCACGGAGGTCGTCAATGAGTTCCCTGTCTGCCCGGATGCAACTACGAACTTGGCTCCTGGGGTTCCTGTCTGCCTCGACATGACCGCAGAGGTCATACCAGAACAGTCTGCCTGCCTCTACACGACCAGAGAGGATGTTCTAGTTAGAGCCATAGAGGGCTTTCCTGAGCTCCCTACCTGTCCAGTTATGGCCCTAGTGGCCAACTCTAACCTCTCTGTGCTTCGTGTTTCAGTTTCATCTGATCAGCCTTGGTGGTTCCCAGTGTTACCAGACCTGCCCTGGGCATCTTCTAGTCCGCCATGGAGATCTCCAAGCCCGTCTGAGCTGCAGTGGTGGTCGTCTGCACCACCTTGGGGATCTTCAAGCCCATTAGCCACCGTGGAGGTCTACAAGTCAGTCTGCACGGCTGTGGTGGTCTTCCGCTCCACCGTGGGGATCGGATTCAAATGTTGAACATTTGCTGAACAAAAAATGGTATTCACCCAGCTAACAGGGAACATTCCCATAACTTTCACTAACGTTCTTTACAAGTTATGTCAATGTTATGACCAAACATTCCTAAAATAATGTTTATGGAACGTTCTTATTACATAATAGTTACGTTCTCATAATGATAAGAGAAAATGTTCTTGAAACGTCCTTATGGCGTTATTTGTACTTAATGAATGTTCTCATAATGTTGAGAGAAAATGTTCTTAAAAATAACATTATTGGTCCTTATAAGTCCTTATAGGTCCTTATTAGGGTTGGGCGATGTCTACCAAATTGGCATCAGACGATGTCTACAGTGAAACATTCGTGTTTGAGCATTAAGCTCAACTTCCATTGGAATGAATGGACCTTTATCTCACTTCCTATATCCGGTAAGTGAAGCAATATATAAACAACAACACCCTTACCTCAGTTTTCACAATTTCTCGACACAAAAAGAATTGAGGAATGCATGAGTGAGACTGATACGGCGGGATGAAGGTCCTTTTTCTAAAATAATACATGGGAGTACATTCGTGTGCAGTATGCATTTCCAAACTAAAGATGTTTATATCTCATATCTTCAACCTGTTGCTGAAATGTTTCTATAAATATGTGCATCCCTTACAAATGTGCATCCCTGATCTTTACATTAACAATGTTACTCTTACTGATCATATTTCATGCCTGTTGAATTTGACAGCTAATCACCCTTATGAAAATTAACCATTGTTATATATTATAATAAAAAATGTAGTAACCATGTTTTTTCATGTATTTATTACCATTTATTTTACCAGTCTACTACCATAGTTAAACTATGCTTTGTGTAGCATAACCATGGTTATTTTGTGGTTACCCTGGTTTAACTACTAATCATGTTTTTTATTTATTTATTTATTTATTTATTTATTTATTTTACGTAGTAAAGCCATTTTCTTAAGAGCAGTATTGCTTGTGTGCATTTGTGCTGTTATCCCAGTGTTTAAAATAGTTAAATGAATGCACAGTAACTGCCTTTTTTACAATGTTTAACTGTCATGAACTGCTTGTTTTGGTTTTGTTTTCATTTGTTACTATCTACTACCTGTTTTCTTTTGTTCCAGTTTCCCGCTCCTCGTTTGTTACTATGGTTTCTGATTAACGAGTCATCACCTGTTCATCATTTGAGTTCAATCACCCTGTGTATTTAAGTTCCTCCTTTTCATTCAGTTGTTGTCTGGTATTGTTTGTGTATAGACGCGCTGTTACGTTGCCTCTTTGCATTTGGATTAGCTGAGTTTGTTTTATTAAAAAACCTGGTAAAACTTTACAATAGGGTTCATTAGTTAACATTAGTTAACATTAGTTAATTACATTAGTTTTATTAACATGATTAACATGAACTAATAATGAACTGCACTTTTACAGTATTTATTAATCTTTGTTAATGTTAACCCTCTGGGGTCTGAGGCTGATTTGGGGTCCTGGAGAAGTTTTGACATGCCCTGACATTTGTGCTTTTTTCAGTTGCTTATAAACATATTAATTTCAACATTTACTAATACATTATTAAAATCTTGTTAACATTAATTAATGCACTGTGAACTAACATGAACAAACAATGAACAACTGTATTTTCATTAACTAACGTTAATGAAGATTAGTACAGTAACAAATGTATTGCTCATGGTTAGTTCATGTTAGTTAATACATTAATGTTTAACTAATGAACCTTATTGTAAAGTGTTACCAAAAACCTTTTGTTTGTGGAAACCTGTTTGAACCTTCTTCTTCATCTTCATCTGAACCAGAATGTTACAGAATACCAGACCACAAAAGAATGGAGATTGCCTCCATAAATGTAGCCCCAATGGAGAATTCTCTTCTGACCTCAGGGGCTACAATTTTTTTTTTTTTTCAAGATGGCAGAGACATGGAGGAGAATGTGGAGGAGTTTTTGAGCGTCTGCCATCGTGCCACCTGCAGCGACATCACGCTCATGAAGGATTTCTGGGTCGGACTTGACGACGAGAGCCGGATGGTGATACCGAGAGGAAACTCCTACTGGACGCTGGCTGAGTATATCAACTTCGCCTTATGGGTGGAAGGATCTTTTACAGTGGGCGAGGTAGAAGAGGATCCCACCGCCAGCGTCCAGCCCCACTTACCATCCATCACCACCCCAGAGCCAGAACCAGTGCCCACACCCACTGCTGAGATGGAGCCAGAGCCCACCGCAGACTGAGAGACCCAGCCACTGCCCGCTATGGCCAGCAGCCTTGTCCGTTCCGGAAGAGAAGCCTGAGGTCCCGGCTGACCAAGTGTGTGAGCCGGCCATCACATCAGTGCCAGGGGAAGTGTTGGTGGAGGTGGAGGAGAATGATTGGCTTATAGACTGGAGTGCAGAGGTAATGTTTCCCACCCTGTTACCCACCCATGCACCTCTGCTGCCATTTGAAATTCCGCCAATCAGTGAATCATCATTTTCATCGCTGGAATCCCCATCCAGCACAGTATTGTCTCCGCCGCTACCATCCCTGTCCCTTTCCAAGTCTGTCTCTGCACCCAATCTTCCTCTCCTTTTTATTCCACTGGAGCCAGCCATTCCTTCCACCCCGCCTCCGCTGGCTCCCCTCATCCCTTTGGTTCATCCAGTGACTCCGCCTTACAACCTGGATCCACCTTGGAACTTCGAGTCACCAGCTCCACCGTGGCATGGGGATTCCCTGGCTCTGCCTCGTCCCTCCGAGCCCTCAGCTCCACCTTGGATCGTTGACCAATCAGCTCCACCCTGGCTCCTCACCCCCTCGGCTCCACCTGGGACCATCGTCTCTACGGCTCCACCGGGCTCCCTCATCCCACCAGCTCCACCTGGGTCAGTCATTGCCACACCATCGGCACGGACTTCTGGGCTGTCTGCTGTGCTTCAGCCCTCCACCCCTACGGCTCTGTCGGGCTCCTCCATCCCTTCACCGGCTTCACCAGGTTATATCACGAACTGCTTGTTTTTGTTTTGTTTTCATTTGTTTCTATCGACTGTTTTCTTCTGTTCCAGTTTCCCGCTCCTCATTTGTTACTATGGTTTCTGGTTAACGAGTCATCATTTGAGTTCAATCACCCTGTGTATTTAAGTTCCTCCTTTTCATTCAGTTGTTGTCTGGTATTGTTTGTGTATAGACACGCTGTTACGTTGCCTCTTTGCATTTGGATTAGCTGAGTTTGTTTCCACAAACCTTTTATTTGTGGAAACCTGTTTGAACCTTCTTCATCTTCATCTGAACCAGAACGTTATATTAACATTGTTAAACATTTAATTAATCTTAAACAGTAACATGTTGACAGCGTGACTGAATGGCATAAATGTGTGAATTATATACAGTGAAATGTCTGGCAATAAAAAAGACAGAATAATGACTAAAATATTTAATACAAGTAAATAAATATGTTCATTTTGATCGTATTCCTCTCACACACACTGCAGCATGGCGATCACTAGTTAGAGCACTGACACCGTGTGGTGAAGTAATCATGCGTTTACCAGCCACTGCATTCTCAGATCGGCTTATGATCGGCTTATTTTCCGTTGAGTTTGGAAAATTCTGTAGACAGTAATCATCAGTACGTCTCTTCTCCTGTCTCTGAAAATGTCCAGAATTTGAAATCATCCTGTGGAAGCTCATTTTAAGAAGCCTTTAGTCAACTAGGTGATTATAGCACATCGAAAATATACACAACCAGAATCAACAAGCACTTCCGGTATTCAGTTTCGCTGTGATAAAGGTCCATTAAAAACGCTCGCTCTGCTCCACACCAGTGGACAAGCACCGTTAATGTGGCGTGCGTCTGGAGAAAGGGAGAACGTGCACGGAGCTGAATGAATGAAGCAAGTTTGGCTTTAGATAAAACTACAGAGGATATAGCGCTGAAATATCATTACCACAAATGATCCTGAGTGCTTGTGGTGTGACCCACACCGCTGTTTTGACGCGCTGCTCAGTAAACAGTAAAATTGTGCAACCATTCTGCTATTCAGTAATAATGTTTTAATAACATTTTCAAAATGATAGAATGGAATGTTCCTCTAACGTTCACATAAACAAAAAAAAAAAACTTATTTTATTAATACATTAAAAAAAAACTGGATGTTTTGAACGTTTAAAAAAAATTAAGAAAAACTTTTCATAACTTAATGGGAATGTTAGAAAAACATTTTAAGAACATATTTTTGTTAGCTGAGCAAACACTTGGAAAGACTGGAGGATGGTGCATAATGACTTCCTGTGATCATTCCAAGCATGGACTATTTATCTTAACTTCTTTTGTTCAACATCTGAGTCTGCTGCATGCTTATATGAAGCACCCATTTATGGCTATCACTGCAGATACCTGTATGAGTGAAGCCAGAAAGCTACAGTAAGACAACGTGTAGACATGAAATTTCCTTTTGAGATCTTTGCTCGATTAGAATGGAATGCATGTTTTATCTGTTTGCCTAAAATTGTCTGACATTCATTTTTGAAATTCATGTCAGGTGAAACACAAAGACAATGTGTTAGATGATCCAACACAAAGCCTTCCTACACACACATAACATACATAAATATATTACAAACAAGTAGTGTGTTTTTAATAAATGTAATCTAATTATGACTTTATGTGTGTAATTTTTCCCATGTTAAAATAAATGTCCGAGCTTAATATGCAGAGGCAACCATAAGGAAGCAATTTGTAGGCTGATTCATTTAAAATGCGTAACACTGAATCTGTGGCTCTTTCACAACATTTCTTTGTTTGTTTGATGGGATCAAGGTTTGGCTGGTTAGCAGGGTTGTCAAGTTCTCAGTTTTCCTCATGGAACTGGGTTACTCTTAAAGTCAGCATGAAACAGAAGTTGCGATAGTTCTTTCTTCCCTGTTGTGGCATATATCCGAGTGAAACGGCTTCTTGAACAAGAAAAAATGTAGGGAGGGACTTGATTTTTTCCATCGGGAATTGATTAAATGGTTGATTAAATTACTGCTCTAATCTCATGTGAGTGACAGATTGTCCCATCCACGTGCCAGTAAACACGTCATCAGATAAGAGAAGAGATGTTGCTGCAAGAGGAAGTGGAAGTTATTTTGATTAAAGATTATGAGGGAATGTGATTTTTTTTTTCCTCAAAATAATGATGTGTACTGATAAATCATTTATAATAAATACTGCAATATCCTGTTAAAGCAAGAATTGTTTTGAATTCAGCTGTTGCATTTAATAGAATTTAAATTGTTGGCGTGGGTTGATTTTTGTCCTTTGGGTTAAAGGTTTGACATACTTAATTAATTGTATAATATTTGACTGAAATGCTTGATTTGAAATATTTTACCCCATTTATATTTTACCAATTATAAAACTGTGCTGGATGATGAGTTTTGTGAGGAAGGGGCACTGGTACGGAGCCCTTTAGCTCCTGTGAGCTCCTTTGTGAAAATAGACTATTTCCTGGCAACCCTGCTGGTTGTTATGTCCCAGTTTGGTAGGTGTCGTAACTACACCATCTGGGTACAAAATGTTTTATCTAGATATTAGACCGCCTTGATTTTAACATCCTGACCAAAAGTGTTGCCAACTGTTTTCAATGGAAAGTACCTAAAGCCAAATCCATGCTCACATACTGTATTTTAATGTAATAGGCCTATAAAGCCAAATGTCCAATAAAACTGTTCTCATTTACATATTTTCTGTCAGACAATGGAAAGAGCATGACATAGTGACTGACTACATGTCAACCAAAAAAGTCACTAGATTTGTCTCTAGTCTCGTTAAGTTGGTGACACTGCTGACCAACCTGAACTTAATTACTAAGCTTAAATCTGAATTTAGCAACATTGGCTCATGATTTATGAGGCAGGACTATATTTGTTTAACCAATGGGGGAGTGTTCATAAACCACTTTGAAAACAGTAATTTGGTCAAAAATTCCTTGATGCAAGTGCTGCACATAGTTATGCTTTACAAATACACTTACCCAGTGAATTTCTTGTTCTTTAACATGGCAGGTTTCAGTGTCATTTTTTTTATCCTGGAGTTATGCTTTAAACGGAAAACTTAAATCAGTATTAGCAGCAATGTCAGCTCCCTTTTACCCAGAAAACAATACAGCAAAGGGGAACTGCAGACAGATTAAAGAGAAAACGCACTGCACTGCTGAAGTCCATTGTTTGCTCAGCAAGAGAGGGAAAGTTCACATTTTTTCCTAGTAATCTCATGCCTACTCTTTTATCTCTGCTGACTTGCAAACGATTGGGCTTATGCCAAACACTGAATATACAATCACTTCCTTAATGGTTAAGTGGTTTTTATTATTATTATAGTTATCATTATTTATTTTTATTTTGATGTTCTTCTATCCCATGTTAATATAATATTAGTAAACCATTCACAGGTTGATTTCCCCAAAAATAATTAAAATCCCAGCATAGTCATATTGTTCCTACCAGCACGGTCTTTCTAGTGAAGCTGGTTGACCATTTTTCTTTAAAAACAAGTAATTTAGATAAGCTGTCTGTTTTGGCTGATTTTAGATTTTGAGACACAGCTTTAACTAAGCTATCCAGACTGTTTCCTTTTTTCATCCTATTGTGAAAGAGTTCATGAGGAGTTTCCTGTGTTTCCTGTTATGGAAGTAAAAACAAAATGTTTCCTTGTAACAGAGACATTTCAAGAGTCTAAACAAACATTTTCATGTCAAGAGGGTCAAAAGAATTGTGTGATACACAAATTGTGACTCTTGCCATGTTATGTTCCTTAACTTGAAAATATTTATGGGCTGTTAGAATGACATATATGCATAGCTTACATCTATACTGATTTGTAACACAGAGATTGTGTAAATTATGTGTAAACAAATAATGTTAATGTACAATAATGCAATAGTATTTTCATAGTATGTCAAGTTATTTGAAATACTCCCCCCACCAAAATTAAGAAACAAATTAAAAAGTTACAAACTACTCTTAAAGTATATATATAATATATATATTGGCGGTGAAATAATCATCAGTACCATATTTGTATTTATTTATTTTATTTTTTAATATATTGGTTTTGTCTGGATGTTATATGATCACCTACCTTATGGCGCCATCCATTGGTTGTAAAGGGCATCACAGACACGACTCATGATACAGGCTAAACAGCAAGTCTTGGCACATTTTCTTTTGTTCTCCAGGACCAGGTTTGGGAACCACAGTTATAAAGTCTGTTTAAATGCATTCAGACGTGTAGGTTTCTTCTCACAAACCCTTTGGATTTATCTCAGTACATGTGTTCCAATGTCATTCCTCTAGAGGGTCTACCATCACGCAGATGTGTGCTCTGACGCACAGTCTGCATATGTTTTTTAACTCAAAATCATGCATGAAAGAACACTGTGCAGTAGACTGTGAGCCCAAATATGCATTTATAAGAACAAGAAAAGACAGTTAGAATGAAATGTAGGAATAGGTAGAAAGGGAAAGGGACCAGATGTGTCTTCCAGTGAGATAAAGTGGATAAACTATGTTGTAGCTTTGCTTGTAAATAACAAGTTTGGGCAGTTCATTTGAATGTTTATTTAGTTCTGAAATGAAACTCATTGTTCCTACCATTCCACAAGCCTGTAACAGATTGTCCAGAGTGGTTTGGGGAAAGATCTTTTCATTTTCAGAACAAACATAGCCATGTCTACAAGCAACTTTATCCAAGAATCTAGGTTTTGCTCCAAAGCAGGAAAAGACGTACAGTAAGAGATTTTACATCCATTTCTAATAAGACAACTGTACCTCATTTAAGACATTTCTTTTTGTCTTTAGCCCCCAGAAACATTAGATTATATTAATGATCAATGTTTGAAATGCCACATACAGAAATTTCGGTAACACTTTACATTAAGGTTCCATTAGTTGATGTTAACTAATGCACTGTCACGGGATGCCATGCAGTAAAATCCAAAGGATGGTGCGTGACGCAGAATGAACAAAATAAACTATATATTTAATAAACTGAGAACAAGAATACTACATATACAATGTAACGTTAACACAAGACAATGAACTGAAGGAAAAGAAGGCTTATGCCGAGTTCACACTGCACGATTTTGTTGTCAGATCACTGTTCTTTTCACACTGCACGACTATCTTGGGTAGGATTCAGTTGCTGCTGTGTGCACATTGCACGATGGATCGGCGACGGGGGTTTCACATTGCATGACTTTACAATAAGAAGAACTGCTGACAACTCTGTCTGGTCTTCAAACTACGTTTCACAACCAAACACATGCGAGAAGTGATAAGGAAATAACGCAAGTTCACGCATGAGACCAGAGTTCTCGCGCAAGACTGGAATTGTTATTAAAAATGTTAGCCCACAAGAAGCTTGCGATCCAAATTGTCTGTGCGCTAATTTACAGTGAAAATGTGAAAAAGAAAAAGAAAAAAGATTATGGAGGAGGAAATGGTTGGGGGGACACGGGTCTATAACTCCTCCCCGAACTTCCCGCTGCCCTGTATCTTGCTATCTCATTGGCTGTAGGTCATCGCCAATGTCATTTTCAGTCAGAACACATTTCACACAGCAGGATTTTGAATCGCAGACAGGTCCAGATATTCAGCATTCCAAATATCACATCTTTGATAATTCACACTGCGTGATTGTCACTCGTGTGAACGAGCGCCGATTTACCTCCGATTTTGGGCATTTGTCGGCAATTTCACAAAATCTGTCTGCAAGAAAAAGTGTGAACTCGGCATTAAATACACAGGAGGATGATGATTAACAGAACAGGTGAGAACTAATTAGGAACTATGACAACTAATAAATGACTAGAATGAAAACGTCATTCCCTATAGGGAATAGGGAACGAGACGCTGCGTCGAGACGCGGTGGGAACGCCCCTGTGTGATTGCGTCGTGAAGCACATGTGTAAGCTGTCCAATAACGTGACGGAACGTCATAGGCGGGTGACATCACAGACCAGGAAACTATAAAGCATACCCAGAACAAAGAACGCTAGCTTCTGAATGGATGAAGCAAGGCGCTCTCAGGCATGCTGGGAGTATGGCAGGGCAACGCAGCGTCTCGTTCCCTATTCAGGGAACCACGGTTACAGTCGTAACCTGAGACGTTCCCTTTCATAGGAACTCGCGCTGCGTCGAGACGCGGTGGGAACACCATACCCACTACGCCATAGTCTCAAATGCCTGAGTGTATCAGGACGAGAGAACAGAAGACCCCGGAGTGGAGCCAAGATCCAGGTTATAAAACCTGATGAAGGTGTGAGGTGAAGACCACCCTGCTGCATTGCAAATATCCTGCAGGGAGACTCCAGAAACCAAAGCTTTAGAAGCAGCCATACTCCTAGTTGAATGAGCCCGGACAGCCAAAGGAGAAGGCTGTCCGGAGGACTCATAAGCAAGTGAGATGGCCTCAACCACCCACTTGCTCATTCTCTGCTTAGATGCAGGACACCCTCTTCTGGGTGACTCGTAACACACGAACAGTTGTTCTGTCTTACGCCAGCTCCGTGGACATAAGCATTTAATGCCTGAACAGGGCAAAGCAGATTGAGTTTTTCCTGATCTAGAGTAGAGAAAGGTGGAGGACAGAAGGCCTGCAGCATAATAGGACCTGCAATATTAGTAGGAACCTTGGGCACGTAACCCGGTCTTGGGTGAAGAAAGGCTTTAACCATGCCTGGAGCAAATTCCATACATGATGGAGCAACCGAAAGAGCCTGTAAGTCTCCAATTCTTTTAAGAGACGAAATGGCCAGCAGAAAGATGGTTTTAAGAGTGAGGAACTTTTCAGGAACCTCTTCCAAGGGTTCGAAAGGAGCCAAGGTCAGACCCTCTAGTACTATGGCTAGATCCCAAGCCGGTGTCCTCGTGTGCTGAGCAGGCCTCAGCCTCAGTGTGCCACGGAGAAATCGTGTAACCAAAGGATTCCTCCCCACAGATGTACCCTCAATGGGTAGATGGTAAGCAGAAATAGCTGCAACATAAACTTTCAGAGTAGACGGGGATAATCCAGTGGAGAACCGTTCTTGCAAGAACTCAAGAATAGGACTCACAGCACAAACAGCTGGGTCTAAATGTCTTTCTTCACACCATGAAGAAAATAATCTCCACTTAATGGCATACAATCTCCTCATGGAAGGAGCTCTGGATTGGAGAATGGTCTCAACCACCTCAGTGGAGAGACCTGAATCTATGAGGTGAGCCCCCTCAGGGGCCTCGCCCACAGCTTCCACAACTCCTCGTGAGGGTGCAATATCGCACCTCCTGCCTGAGACAGGAGGTCTTGTCTGATTGGAATCTCCATAGGGGGACCGTCTTGAAGGGACACTAGGTCCGAAAACCAAATTCTGGTCGGCCAGAATGGGGCTATGAGCAACAGCCGAACCCCATCCCGGCTAACCCTCTCCAGAACTCCCAGGAACAGAGCGATCGGGGGAAATGCGTACAGACGCCGCCTCGGCCACGTCTGTACCATAGCATCCAGCCCCAGTGGAGCTGGATGAGTGAGGGAGAACCATAACTGACAGTGAGTCGTCTCCCGAGATTCAAATAGGTCTACTTCTGCACGACCAAAGCTTTCCCAAAGGAGCTCCACCACCTCGGGGTGGAGTCTCCACTCCCCGGGCCTCGGCCCCTGCCTCGACAGGACATCTACTCCCTGATTCTGAGACCCAGGAATGTAAGCTGCCCTCAGAGAGAGCAGCTTCCCCTGGGTCCACAGGAGGATCCGATGGGCCAGCTTGCATAGGTGACATGACCTCAGACCCCCCTGATGGTTGATATAGGAGACCACTGATGTGTTGTCCGAGCGGACCAACACGTGGTGGCCCCTCAGGTCTGGGAGGAAGTGTTTGAGGGCTCGAAACACCGCCATCATTTCCAGCCGATTTATGTGCCAGGAAAGTAGATGGTCCTCCCACAGACCCCGGGCTGAGCGACCACTCATGATCGCTCCCCAACCCGTGAGGGAAGCATCCGTCATTAGCATTAAGCGATGACAAGGAGCTCCCAACATGGGCCCTTGGGACAGGAACCAAGGCTTTTTCCACATGACTAAGGCACGAAGGCATCGCCGCGTGACCTTGATCATGCGAAAAGGATTTCCCCTCGGGGAAAACCCCTTGGTCCTGAGCCACCACTGTAAAGGTCTCATGTACAGTAGGCCAAAAGGTATCACGTTGGACGCTGCTGCCATGAGACCTAACAGTCTCTGAAACTGTTTTACAGTGAGTGACTGGCCTAGTTTTACCGTATTCACAGTTGAGAGAACTGAAGCAATATGGGCAGGCGAAAGCTGAGCCCGCATGATCTTCGAGTCCCACACTACGCCTAGAAAAGTGGTTGTCTGGGATGGAACGAGCACACTCTTCTTGGCGCTGAGCCTGAACCCCAACCTTCTCATATGGGCGAGAACTACATCTCGATGTTGAACCACCAAGCTCTCTGATCGAGCTAGAATCAACCAATCGTCGATATAATTTAGTACGCGAATGCCCTGGAGTCTCAGAGGAGCCAGCGCTGCATCCACGCACTTCGCACTTCGAGATAAACGCAGGCCGAACGGAAGAACCCGATATTGGTAAGCTTCGCCCCTGAAAGCAAACCTCAGGAACTTCCTGTGTTGAGGATAGATAGACACATGGAAGTAAAGCGTCCTTGAGATCGATTGTCACAAACCAATCCTCGGACTGGATTTGCGACACAATATGTTTTAGTGTAAGCATCTTGAACTTTAGTTTCTGCACTGTGCGATTCAAAACACGCAGATCTAAGATGGGACGCAGCCCTCCATCCTTCTTTGGAACTATGAAGTACCGGCTGTAAAACCCTGACTGCTTGTTGGGCGGGGACACCCGTTCTATAGCCCCTTTTTTCAAGAGAGTCAGAACCTCTTGTTCCATAACCAGAGACTGCTCTGGGTTCACTACAGTAGATAGAACCCCGTTGAAGCTGGGTGGGCGCAGCCCGAACTGAATTCTGTAACCCACTTCTATAATACGCAGCACCCATTGAGATATATTGGGCAGACATTTCCATTCCACCAGAAAATCTACTAAGGGAACCAGTCTCTCGAGACTGGCCTCTGGTGTTGGTTGTGCGATCAGACCAGTGCCCTGAAACGGCGAACTGGCAGGAAGCAGCTGAGCTGATCGCTCCACGACCCACCTCGGAGGATCGCTGGAGGTCTCTGCGCCCTGAAGCACACGAGGTGGCAGGGTTGGCAGAACGACCCCCTGAGGGCGCTGAAGAGGAATGGGCACCGTGTAATGAGGTGAACTCCGTTCCTCCCCAGAGGGGACCACCCTCAGAAGCCTGACACCACTGGCATCAGGACTTCTTCGCCGAAGACTTCCTGGAGATGATGACAGTCCTCAGATCTGCCTTCTTCTCGGGAGCCTTCGGCTGCGATCGCCACCCAGACTCGTAGGATTTTAGATTAATAAACTCCATAGAAAGCATAACAATAGTTTGACTGATGAGAGATGTTGTATATAAACGGACGATTATGAAAATATAACGTTTTGGATATTTTTCACACAATCTCTTGTAGTATTATTTATTGAGGATAGGAAAGAGCAGTCACAGCGGGGGGTGTGCGATAAATATCGTCTGCGATAAAATCGTAATTGTTTTAACAATGTGCGATCTGACATTATTGAGTAGGCCATATCCCTTACACACACCTAGAGAGTGTACGCATACACTATGTGATGTAGTCTTGTAGATTAGATTAGAGTGCTCGCTTTCACTGCAAGATTTATTCTACATTTATATAATTTTAATATAGTTCATAAATATCACACAAAGAGTGCAGTTTTTCTCCAGATATCAACATAAGACATGTGACATTAATTTTATACAAGTTTAATAAACTAGTTAATATTAAATGACTTATTTTAGACACCATATTGCCTGTTTTTGCTCTATTTAGCCAACGTTCTAAACAAAGCCACAGCACTGTAATTGCGTCTCTGAGCAACACACAGCAGTGTTTCCTTACTGAACGAATCAATGATTTGATGACTACGATAGATTATGATAGTCAAATGTTTCATCCCTGAATGAATCAGCCGTTTGAATTAATTGGTTGAATCTCAATGACTCACTCATTAATGGTGACTTGCTGCCACCTAGTGGCAACTTTAATTTCACATTTAAAGTATCTTTTCATGTTTTAAATAATTTCAGATATCAATATTCAGCGTTTTATGTTTAAAACATCAAAACATTATTAATGCATTTGTAACTGCAGGTTATTAATTTGTCACCTATGAGCTGCATTAAACAGTCTGTGTAAATGCATCTAAATGCCACTTCAGGTGCAGCTTCTGTTTCCTCTCCATTGCAAAGATGAATTTTGTTGATACTTATTTAATTTGATTGGTAACAGTCCTATTGTGTCTTATTATTATAACTGAATTTGATTTATGATTTTACTGCTGTGAACTGACCGTCACACAGAATATGAAGACTTCAGGAGTCCATGAGTCCTAAACCTGCCAAGGTACCAGCACAATAACACACTCAGCAAAACAGTGTCTAATTATCATTGTCAATAAAATCTCAGAAAATATTGAGATATAATTTTTTTGTCAATGTTGCACACCCCTAGTCACAGCAGTGTGTTTGTACCTGTACTGCTTGTCATGTCCACCACACATTCAACTGATGATGATAATGTATGTAATGACGTGCACATTGGAGAACATTTACGTTTCATCTTTTTTTTTTAAGATGAATATATATGTAGTTTTTTTGTTTCAGATTTCCGAGGCAGATGATGAAGTTGCAGAGACAACCAGTACCTTGACCTTACCATTCCTACTGTAATTCTTTCAAAACAGTCATGTTGTAAGCCATCCATTTTGACAGTTGTTTCAACAAGAGGTTGAAAGTCATGCATCGTTACTATTCATTTGTATCCTGCTGACTATATGTACATGCTCAAGGAATAAAGCCCTGCTATGCATTATTAAATGTTCTTGTTTTATGTCAGAATTAAAAGATTCAAAGACATTTACTACAGTTTATGTACATGTTTTATTAATTTGAAAGTTTCTGAATCCTTTGGGAATAAAATCTGTATAAAATGACTCAGCCATGATTAATTATAATGTACCTGCATGCCCGTAGGCAGGGGGGGTTCGGGTGGTTCGAACGAACCCCCCCCTCACTGCGAAAGGTCCAGAATTTAAGTCGGTTTTTTTGGGGGGGTTTTTTATGTGATTATTGTCATCATTGTTTTAATCAATGCTTGTGACAAATATTCTGGGTTGCTGTTTCAAATTAATATGATACATTATTGTAGCTGGACGTGTGTGTGTGCCGCGCGTGCAGTTCAGAGAGAGTTCTCGCAATACACTTTTCAAAGCAACGGTGAAGCATCGCCTCTGAATGATGGGGGGGGAGGGGTTATATATATATTTTTTTTTTTAAATTAAAAGGATTTTTATATTTTATCCACTCAATAGTCTACAATATAATAACCATATAAACGTAGCGTAATTATAATAATAAAACATAGTGGGATATTCAGTGATATTGGCTGTGCAATATCGACTTTTGTGATTGGCCAATACCGGCAGACTGGAGCCAATGGAAATGCTTCTCCTTCGGTGCGCGTCTTATTCAAAGATGCATTGATGATGATTCAATGATGATGAGAAGAATTATTATTAATATTTCAGTAAAGTTCATTAAATCTATTCTGTTGTTAGTGTGGTCTTTAAACTTATGAACTGTGTATGGACTGACAAAGGTGGTACATGAGGAAGCAATTTGACAACAATGCAGTAAGTATTTTAGGTGCATCAAAAAGCGTGCTCGTCAAGATACCAGCAGACAAGCTAATCCAGCACAAATTAGTGCATAAAAGGTCACCAAAATGAAGTATTTGAACCTCATAATTAAATACAAAAGGAGGAGAAAAACTGCAAAAAGGTCCACTTTTTGAAAAAAAGAACCCTCCCTTTCAATAGGCTGGCTACGGACCTGACCTGTTACATAGGAAGATCATGAACTGGCAATCTCAAGTATGAAGGAGCACAGCATTCAGTACAGAGACATATATGTCTCTTCCATAGTTGTGAGATTGTCTGACTAATAGTTTGAAGCTGGGCTACAAGTTCTTCAGTCACAGGCCATTCTACTGGAACCACAATTCCACTGCGTGGCTGGTCAGGGATGATGGTAGTGTTCCAGTCTGAGTCTTCTTTTCTTTTAAAGTAGATAAATGTTTATGGCCAAATGATAAATATAAGTGCAATACATCAGGTGAAAAGTTAACAAATGTGTTCAATCCAGTCATCTCTCTGTCAGGACATATCAGATTTTGGTCTGATATTTAAAGGAGTCAGCACCCAGTACAAGAGGTGCAGACAGAGGAAGAGCAGGAAGCAGGAGATTAGGTGATGGTAAAATAATTGAATAGAGTTTACTGAGTAATCGTAGTTGCATGATGTTAATTGCATCTTTATGATCAGTATAATTTAAGAGCAGAGTAAAATTAATGGGTAACACTTTAAAATTAGGTTTCATTATGAACTAATACATACATGAACTAATAATGAACTGTACTTCTACAGCATTTATTAATCTTTGTTAATGTTAATTCCAACATTTACTAATATATTATTAAAATCAAAAGTTGTATTTGTTAACATTAGTTAATGCACTGTGAAAGAACAATGAACAGCTGTATTTTTACTAACATTAACAAAGATTAACAAATACAGTAACAAATGTATTGCTCATAGTTAGTTCGTGTTAGATAATACATTAACTAATGTTAACAACTGAAACCTTATTGTAAAGTGTTACCAATTAATGCTTCACAACATTGTCCTGTGACATTAAAAACCTTGAGATGACAATACAGCACACACAGACATTAATACATAAAATATAAAAGCATAAATAAACAACATGAATTAAGATGTTTGTGACTGCTATCCAGATGTCAAGCCAACAGTGTTTAATCCTGAAAAATGCAGGGAAACAAAAAGTGGGTAATAATTTAACACTGCATACTGTTGCTCATAAAATTTGGTCTATTCACTTTTTAAAGAACAATCTCGCTGAGGCCAGTGCTAAGTGGGAGCTAGGGTGGACACTGGCCACAGATGATTGTTTTGCAATCTATCTGAGGGGCTCTGTACCCGCAGCTAAAATACAACAAAACAAGTGTCATTTCCTCTTCATTTTGAACAAAATATGGGACATCTGATTACCACAGCAGTTGCTTATATCTGTTAATAGTTAATAAACTATAGCTTCAACTGATCTCTAACTTCGTTTACTTCACTAAACACAGAAATTAACCGATCAAACTGTATATACCTCTCTGCATGACTTAAACTGGTCGACAGCTGATGACGTAACACCCAGGTAGGCACGCCCTCGTGGTATAATGATTGGCCGATTGATAAGCTTCAATCTGATTGGCTAAAGAGTATGAATGACCCGGGTGGCTGCCAGGAGAATCTCAGAAATACACACACAAATCCAAGGCAATTCACACGTGAATGTGAGGATAAACTCGTAAGTTTTAAACACTCAAAAGTTTTGTGCACAGTTGTATATCTATGAATTGTGTTTTGCATTTGTGAATTGTTTTTGTGAATGTTTTTTTTTTTTTTTTTCGCGCATGTGAATTAGGTTTCATGCATGTGAAATTGGCTACGCATGTGTGCATCATGTTTTTTGTGTGAATTATATTTGATACATATCTAGCTCCATACTGCCAGGTCAATAGTTGATGTCACTTTGAACACTTTTAAAGGGATAGTTCACCCAAAAATGAAAATTCTATCATCATTTACTCACCCTCAAGTTGTTCCAAATCTGTATAAATTTCTTTGTTCTGTTGAACACAAAGAAAGATATTTTGAAGAAAGTTTGTAATCAGGCCACTTTGGGGCACCATTGACTTCCATAGTAGGAAAAATCTACTATGGAAGTCAATGGTGCCCCAAAACTGTTCAGTTTAATACATTCTTCAAAATATCTTCCTTTGTGTTCAACAGAACAAAGAAAATTATACAGATTTTGAACAACTTGAGAGTGAGTAAATGATGATAGAATTTTCATTTTTGGGTGAACTATCCCTTTAAGTCTTCAAAATTCAGATTTGCAACCTTAAGCAGAAAAAAAAAAAAAAAAATTGTTGTAATTGTTGCACTAATGGAACTCCTCTCTTCTTTTTGACGGCTGCAATTCAGTAAGTTCCTCTTCCAGTCTTTCCAATTCCAATTACAGTACAACATCTTTTGGGTGTGAAGAACATAGATTATCTGTAATAAAGGTTGTCATGCCAGCAGTGGCCACATTGAAAATACGGGGAGTCAGCTGCTACACTAAAGTTTATTGGCTTTGCCTACAGTGGTTTGAATGCTCACACAAACTCAAAAAAGCTGAACTTAGAGCATGACTATAAATAAAACTTCAAACCAAACAGGTACAAAGAAACAGAGTTTGCATTTTTTTTCCTCATAAATGTCTTTAATAATCTGTGAAATCTTAGTTAAATCTACCTATCTATACATTTCAGTTGTTCAAGCATTTGAATAAACAAAATTCAAGGGACAAGAAGACTGATTTTTTTTTATTTTTTTTTTACTTTTTTATTTTAGCCGACATAATATACACATTGAGAACAATCTTGCTGGTAATAAATGTACATATGGGAACATTGCTGAGAGACTGCTAATTAAAGTCATAAGGCAAATGTATCAAACACTCAAATAAAATGTTATAAAAAAAAAAAAAAAAAAGATAATTGCCATTACAACATGCTTTTGAGATGCATACTCAATTTCATAATCAATATAGCAGCTGTTAATACCCGAGGAATTTTTTTGCAAACGTGAAAAGTTAGTCAGATTTATGAGCGTCAAGTTATTATGCGTCAAAACTAATTTAGATTGCATGGTTAAGATCCAGAACATCTGAGTCGATCCATAAAATATCCTTAATGAAAAGCACAAGCAGACTTTATTATCATAAGTATAGCTTGACTGTGAATGTGTACACATACTAATATTTGAGTTTATATTGCATATTGCATGCTGAAAATGTCAATGGGCTCTGATGGTTTTGCTCTAAATAGCCATGTAAATGAAGATATGTAAAATATTTATTTTTCATTAATAGACTTGGGCTTAAAATGAGCTCATATAAAGTCACCGGTCTCTCATTTGTTTGTATTTGTGAATATATGTGTGTCTGTCTCATACCCTTTTCAGGTCACTTGGGTTCAGCACTTTCCCAATGAAGAGAAGTGCCCCTGATGGCTCATCCCTGACTAGAAAGAGGAAAGGCCGGTCCACGCGGTACGTTAGAGCCAGCGATTGGCCTTTGGCAGTGGGGGTGGTGCTTGCATACTCTGCACCCTCTGGAGCCGTCTCCATGACAACCTTATGATGGACGCCATTTAACTTGACAGGCTGACTGGTGATTTTGACAAGGTCCGTCTCCGCCAACCATTCAGACAGACCTGAAAAAGGAAAATTATTAGCAACTATTTGCAGTAACAATTTTCTAAAAAAACTATAAACTGATTAGCTAGCAAAAACTGTGGAATGGTGGTTTTGTCTCACCCAGGTCAGAGAGGGAAGGCAGCAGGTCTGTCTTGTAGCTGAGGTTGATAACAGGAAGTGTAAGCAGCACCTGCACTGAATGGAGGGTATTGGAGAGGTCCTGGACAAATTCTGCTGTAAGTGCTTCCTCTATTAGAGTCAGATTCTGAGTCACCTCATCGGGCAAGAAGAAATACATGCTCACTCCGTCCTCCATAGGAACCTGGGCTATCTGTATGAGATAGACAGAGATGATGAGTAAATACCAAATTAAAAAAAAAAAAAAATTAAAAAAAATGTATAGATCCCACATACTACTTAAACGTGCATCATTACTTGTTTATGTCAATTGACCTTCCTTAGGCTTACAAAACATGCAAAATTATCAGTAAATTTAAAAACAACTTATTAAGAGTATTTACTGATGTTTATAATGACAAATGCCACACCTCCAATTATACAGCCATTATAGAATTCAAAATGAGAAAAATTGACTGTACATTTCTACAGTTTCTTTGGTAACCGAAAATGTTGAAATGATGCTGTCTCCACACCACTAGGTTTCAGTATAATTCTATGATGATTTTTTTTTTTTTTTTTTAAATACATTTTTAAATTTTTTTTTTTTTTTTTTAAAGATCCTGGGGCCACGCAGTCCTTACTGGAAGGACTTCTGGCTTTGGCATTTCGATTCACAAGCTTGCAATTCGATTCGATATCAGTTATTTTGAATATACTCTATGTCAGGTATAGTACATGGCAAATTTTCTCAAGAAAAAAAATCTCTCAACTAATGCTGTATAATATACATGGGAATCAGTTGGTGCTACATTAATATTGAAGGTTAAAATGAACTGATTTGTATACAAACTTAAATTACACTTAAGTAAATTTTATAATAATAAAGTTATAATAGGCCTACTAACTTTAAAATTATTTCTACTCCAATTTGTTTTTTGAAATATAAACATTTAAATGGTGGCTGTCAACTTGATGGATTTATTCAAACTTGCATTATGTAGGCCATTAAAGTACATTAAAATTATAATTAATATATAGCCTAATATGGTGCATATATTTAGCTAAATGCTCCTCTCTAGAGTTAATTTTTCTAGCTGACTAACAAGTTTATGGTCACTGAATATGTTTGTTCTGAGGTAAATGTGACGTTACGTTTGTTTGTTTACAAGCTTTTTTATTAACGTCTTTCTGCGGTTGAAACACTGATTGAGCAATTACAGGAGACATACGGATTTCGGTAAGTTGTAATGTATCTTTTAACATACCTTTAGATGTTCATTCATGTTTATTTCGCGCTGTAACTGGTATTAAAGCAGAAGAGAGGATCAGTTCACATGCGCTTCAGGCTGCCACTTCTCTTGAACTGAGGCACAACAGTGATCTGTCACGCCACATTAAAGAGCGCCAAGAGAGCCATATCCTCACGCTTTTTTAAGTGGGTATACGGAAATCCTTGAACTTTCCTAGTGGGTATATGGCATATACCTGCGTATCACGTAGTCTGCACCACTGGGGGGGCCCCCCAGGCCCGCAGGGCCCCACGCAATTGCGTGCTTTGCGTGGTCGGTAAACACGCTACTGGGAGTTTATGCAGTGCTTCCTGTCCCTGGTGTCACTTTTATACTTGGCAATGATTTAGGGGGGAAAATGTGTGGGAAAAGTCAGATGGTGGGGTTCCGCCTATAGTAGTTCCTGTTGTAGTGAAAATGGATAACTTATTGCCTGCATGTGCGATAACTCGAGCAAAGGCCAAGAAAATGATATCAGATGAAAAGGAAAGCATTCTTAGTGATACTTTTATGTCTTCTGTAAATTCCTCTCAACCAGAATCTAGTATCTAAACTAGTATCAGAATCTAGTGTGCACAAGTATTGTAGATGAGATCTCTGTCTGTTGATGACAAAAGTGTAGACAAGTCTGATTTCATGCCTTAAAGTCCATTTTACTGTGATGACCATGTTAACGCTTGTTCTGAGGATTGCACCCTCCAAGATTTGTTTTCTTTGGTAGGTAAAGAAAGAGGTGACAAGGACTCGTTTCCTCTCTACTTTCTCAAGCCTTGTTTATACCTTCACCTGGCTCCACACCATGATCCTCTGCTGACTGCGTTTGCACCTCCCTAAATGGAAGAGGCCTTTCTACTTGACATGTTCACCATTGTACTGTTCTTTGAAATGACTGGGGATGCCTAGGGGTAATTGTCCACTTAAACTATCAGGAAGCAGCAGGGAGAAGTAGTAAGGTACACACGTTACGATGTTGGTTTTTAATACACTTCACCAAACCCACCCTACAAAAGAACCAAAGAATCGTGTAAAAACGATGCACAGTTTGTCAGCAAATTCGACCTTCTGAAATGACAGAATTTTGAGAAAATTCTGTTGGCCTAGAATCAAGAGAGATGTGATTAACTATATACGGTCCTGTCATATGGAATCCCAAGTCTGCCAAAATTAAAAATAAATAAATACATAAATAAATATACAAAGAAATGTACAAAAGCAAAAATAAACAAACAAATATATAAATAAATATACATAGAAAAACAAAAAAGCAAAAATAAATTATTTATTTCCTTATTTCTGTATATATTTATTTTTTTCCACATTTATTTATTTTTTTCTTTTATTTATTTATACATTTTGATTTTTATTTATTTATTTATTTATTTATTTATTTATGTATTTATTTCCATATTTGTTCATTTCCACATTTATTCATTTCTACATTTCTTTATTTCTACATTTATGTATTTTTACATTTCCTTGTCCGTAGGGTAATGAGGAGGGCGTGGTTTACCTCAGACATAGCAATCAAGCTCAGAGTAGGCGAGAGTGAAGCGTTGAGGCCACAGTGACACCTTGTGGTGTGCCCAAAATAGTGTAGCCTACTGACGTTGATACTGGGATGAATGATATGGATGGGTAGTATGGCCAAAATCTTATATCACGGGTTAAGTAATATCACCCTAACTGTACTGTGTGACATGGATAGGCTACTCTTTATTCCAGACATGGCCGTAGAACATTGTCTGGTCTGGATTTGTAAAATGTCCTGCGCTGGCAAACATGAACAGCAACATCTTCAGCAGATCTGATAACAGAGACTTTGAAATGGAAGCGCTTGTTATTTTCCATTAATAATCATTTGAATGAATGGGCTTGCATTTGATTGAGATTCGGACACCGGTCAGAATACGGAAAGGATCGAATCACCGCACATATTGGCTACAGTGAAGTCGATGCAAGCATATTGTTCAATGCATTTGAAACGAGACCACAAATTCACTTCACATTCATATTTCCTACTTTTACATGCACAACAGGTGACAAACGCTTAAAATACTACGCATATTTCAAAGATCCAAAATAGAACGAGGCGTCGGTTACAGTAGAACATTTTGTCGCGTCGCGTCTCCCCTCGTGGGGACATTCTAAAACGCGAAAAACGCTTAACATGGCTTAATGTACTAAGACAGTGATGTTAGAAAACCAAACTCACTAAATGTCATACTAATAAAGTATACTATTTACAAAAAATCAGATGAGCCCTGAATATGATCTCAATGTTTTTTTTGCTTGCGTCGACTTCACCGTAGCCTATATGTGCGCTGGTTCGATCCTTTCCGTGTTCTGACCGGTGTCCGAATCTCAATCAAACGCAAACCCATTAATTCAAATGATTAATATTGAGAAATAACAAGCACTTCAATTTCAGAGTCCCTGTTATCAGATCTGCTGAAGATGTTGCTGTTCATGTTTGCCAGCGCAGGACATTTTACAAATCCAGACCAGACGATGTTCTACGGCCATGTCCGGAATAAAGAGTAGCCTATCCATGTCACACAGTACAGTTAGGGTGATTTTACTTAACCCGTGATATAAGATTTTGGCCATACTACCTATCCAAATCATTCATCCCAGTATCAACGTCAGTAGGCTACACTATTTCGGGCACACCACAAGGTGTCACTGTGGCCTCAACGCTTCGCTCTTGCCTACTCTGAGCTCGATTGCTATGTCTGACGTAAACCACGCCCTCCTCATTACCCTACGGACAAAGAAATGTAAAAATACATAAATGTAAAAATAAAGAAATGTAGAAATGAATAAATGTGGAAATGAACAAATATGGAAATAAATAAACAAATAAATAAATAAATGTGGAAATAAATACAAATCGAAATGAATAAATATATAAATAAATAAAAGAAAAAATAAATAAATGTGGAAAAATATAAATATATACATAAATAAGGAAATAAATGTATAAATAATTATTTATTTTTGTTTTTTTGCTTTTCTATGTATATTTATTTATATATACATTTATTTATTTTTACTTTTTTACATTTCTTTGTATATTTATTTATGTATTTATTTATTTTTAATTTTGGCAGGCTTGGGATTCCATACTGTCATACATGTCAAATGACCGGGAAGCCACATTTTCTATCAGACCCTGAAGTCACTTTTGAAGTCTTATTGTGTTGAACTTGACTGTGACTGGGAAAAGGGACTTCCTTGGATGTTGTTAGCTATCCGTGAAGTCGTATAAGCGAGCATAGGTTTCAGTCCTAATGAATTAGTGTTTGGACACACCGTCAGGGGCCATATTGCTGTCTTGGCAGATGAATGGAAGACCTCTGACCCTCCAAAGAAAGTTTTAGACTACGTAAATAGTTTTCGACTCTACGAAGCCCGAGCTTTTACCCAAAGAAAATTAGGCAAGTCTCAGTAGAAGATGCAGAGATTGGCTGACCGCAAGGTCAAATCCAGAGAATTTCAAGTAGGTGATCAAGGCGCAGGCTTTATTATCTGTTTTGACTAGTCCTTTCCAGGCTAGGTTTACTGGACCTTATACGATTGCAAAATGTTTTCCCAATAACAACTATTTATTAAACATGCCTGATCGCCGAAATAAACTACAGGTTTGTCATATTCATTTTTTAAAACCTTATATGACTCCTGTGTTTTCTCTGTCTGTTGATAGTGTCAACTACTGCGACTGTTGGTCAGAGCGCTTCAGAATTATCTGTAGAGATGGTGGACAATTTGGAAATAGAAACATCTGACTTTATCTAGAGCGCAAACACAACAACGCACTGGAGCGCTTGCCAGTTCTGTTTGGCCAGTATATTATTACAGTATCAACTGAGAGTGGTCTTGCTTTAGTTTGAGAATTCCTGGAAAACTGCCTTGACACACTCTTAAGTGGAAAACCATTATTCATCGTTCTTCATGAGACAGCAATAAATGATCTACTTACCTTTAGCCTACTAATAATGCTGACGATAAAAGGATCCTACATTAGCATAAATCGCTGTTCATCCTGTAGTTTTGAGATAGTAAATATGCCCAATATCTAATACACGAGTTCACACTTATAATCAGATAGAGTAAAAGAATGCGTATTTGGCATGCTGTCCAAGGAGAGGGCTTCGAGTTCGGTATTTGACCCAAACCCAGAATACTCCCTCAAAAGATGCAAAACCAATGTGGGACAGCATCCAGGAATGTACTGACAACCCCCAAAATTTGTAGAGTGCAGGGCTGATGGTGTGCCGTTCACGGGGAGGGGTTAGTCGCTTGACTGGGAGGGCTCTCGCATCGTTGGACGAGGGAAAATCACTGCTGCGGTAGTGAAGAAAAGGTTAGACGGATAAACTGAGCTCCTGCGGGAGCAAAGAAGACATACTGCTGTGGCAGTAGATAAAATTTTGTCAGAGAACTGAGCTCCTGTGGGAGCGGGGAGAATAACACTGAGGTGGCTGTGAGAAAAAGTTAGAAAGACAAAAGGAGCTCCTGTGGGAGCACAGGGAACATCACTGCTGTGGCAGTGGAAGAAATAGCCAGAGAAGCTGAGCTCCTGCAGGAGTAGAGGGAACATCACTGCTGCAGCAGTGGAGAAAATTAGCCAGAGAAACTGAGCTCCTGTGGAAGATAACACTGCTGCGGCTGTGGAGAAAAAGTTAGACAGACAAAAGGAGCTCCTGCGGGAGCAGAGGGAACATCACTGCTGCGGCAGTGGAGAAAATAGCCGGAGAAGATGAGCTCCTGCGGGAGCAGAGGAAATATCACTGCTGTGGCTGTGGAAAAAAAAGTTAGACAGGCAAAAGGAGCTCCTGTGGGAGCAGAGAGAACATCACTGCTGCGGCAGTGGAGAAAATAGCCAGAGAAGCTGAGCTCCTGCTCCTGTGGGAGCAGGGAGAAAACACTGCTGGGGCAGTGGAGAAACATAGCCAGAGAAAGTGAACTCCTGTGGAAGATAACACTGCTGCGGCTGTGGAGAAAAAGTTAGACAGACAAAAGGAGCTCCTGCGGGAGCAGAGGGAACATCACTGCTGCGGCAGTGGAGAAAATAGCCAGAGAAGCTGAGCTCCTGTGGGAGCAGGGAGAAAACACTGCTGGGGCAGTGGAGAAACATAGCCAGAGAAACTGAGCTCCTGCGAGAGCAGGGAGAAAAACACTACTGCGGCAGTGGAGAAATTAGCCAGAGAAACGGAGCTCCTGTGGGAGCGGGGAGAAAACACTGCGGGAAGAAAACACTGCTGCTGATTAGATAGACAAATGGAAGAAGCACGGTTTTATGTACAGATAAAGTGTAACGGAAAGATACATTTATTTGAATGCTTTAGTGAGAGAATGACTGCGTGTGTGAATTTGTCCTATCAGTCTGTGTGGCGTTTCTACCAACGCTGAAGCTGAGGGTTTAAATTACTTCAAAACAGAAATACATGCTATATCTTTCAGTTCTGAGCAATTTGTTGATAAATCGCAGGACAGCGATGACGATAAGTTCTATGTTCCTTAATGATTCTGAGTGCAACTGTGTGTGCGAGCTGAACGTGGTGTGCCAGCTACAAGGAGCAGCGCATTAGTTTTAGAACGGCAAATCACTTGTACATCATGGTTTAGCGACTGAAAGCGATGCTAAATTCAAACAGGGACAGAAAACAAGAAGGATTTGAGCTGTGCTCTTATGGGTTTGAGCTGATGGGGGTGGAGAGCGAGGGCTGGCCGGGACTCAATCTACGGCGCGGCTTGCTGAGGACCTGCTGGAGGAAGGCCCATTACTAGCAGGAAGAGGGCAGCATTGCCCGAGATGCAAGCTTGGTGCTCTATGGGTCATAGTCCATCTAGTCCATTTCTCTATGGCAGGAATGATTAAGTGGGCTGGAATGGAGAAAGAAGCAGAGGAGGATCGTGGATATTTCATCTCGGCGTGCGGGGGCCTTCAGCATACCAAGACATTTTGGACAATTTCATGCTCCCATTTGAATGTTGCTCCTCCCGAACTTTGTTAATAAAACAATTTCTGCCGGAAATGCAGCTGCTCGCGCACTTCAGTATTATAAATAAGGTGAATACATTTAATTTGTATATTAAATGATAGTTCACATTGCATGATCAACTCGTTAGCCAACACACGACTCATCTAAACTCAATTAAGCAGTGTCTTTTCTTCACCACAACATCTGCTAACAGGCTGTTGCTACTGATAATATTTACTAACATTGCAATCTGAATTTGCTATACATGCTGCTGCTGTAAGAATTGCTGTAAGCTCAGTTGAAATATGCAAATACAAAAGCGAATGCCTATTTCACTTTACAATTGAAGAGTTCATTTGCAAAAAAAATGATAAACATCATGTAGCCAAGTGTCCCATACTCCGAATTTGTGCTCTGCATTTCACCCATCCAAGTGCACACACACAGCAGTATTGAACACGCACACCGAGAACACACACCTGGAGCAGTGCGCAGCCATTTTTGCTGCGGCAACCGGGAAGCATTTGGGGGTTAGGTGCCTTGCTCAAGGGCACCTCAGTTTTGGGTAATGAGAGTGGAAGAGAGCACTGTACATTCACTCCCCCCACTTACATTTCCTGCCAGAACTGAGACTCGAACCCGCGACCTTCGACAAGTCTTACTTTCTAACCATTAGGCCACAACTGCTTGCTGCTGCTGCTGCTGCATAAACACAATATTGCATATTCGTTAGCTGCTACTATGCTTAGTAATTCACTCTAAGCATTAAAACAGGACTGTTAACATGACACATGATTTTAAACCTTGTGTATGGTTACTTCACAAGGAATTATTAAGGCAGACCACGCAATATACATAGTGATATAGCATAAGAAAGACCGTTCACTTATCTTAGATGATGAATTTCAGAGGATTTCAGAAAGATCGCTGCAACTGCTACAGAAAATGCTGACCAGTGAAGGTTGAGCAGCAAGCCCATTGGCTACTGATACAGCAGGAACCAATCAGCTGTGCCCTATAAAGAATGATGTGATTGCAAGCAGATTGAGTTAAGGACCTATAAGCTTGCGCCATCTAGAGTTTCATGACAGAACTTTGTATCATAAAAGTTACTATGACTTGTGCTCTGTATTCCAGGTCTTCTGAAGCCATACAATAGCTTATTGTAAGGAACAGACAAAATTTTAACTAATCCACAAAAAATATTGCCTTCAACCCTAGTAGTACAATCATTTTCACATTTCCACATGTTCAAATGTGGCATGTTCACAACACAGTTGTGTGTTACATACAATTTATAATATTACAAAAGATTTCTATTTTAAATAAAATTCTCTATTCATCCAAGAAAATGTATCAAGTTTTCACAAAAATATTAAGCAGCAAAAAAATGTTTTCAACATTGGTAATAATAAAATCCATTATTAATAATAGAGCACCAATAATAATTGAATATAGCTGCAAGCAGCAATTATCGGGGCCAAGCACAAAGAAGGCACAATAAGTCATCCCAGCATCAGACTTACTTCAACATTAAGCAATTAAAGACATATTTAGGCAAAATGACAGAAAAATCATAAATACCTTCAATAATAATGATTTAATGAGTCATCACTTTCAACCAATAGGTGGCACTGTGACCAAATTGTTGTGGTATGGTCAAAGTAAGGTGACAGTGACTCATGCAAAGTTTGGTGTCAATATGCCAAAGCATTGCAGAGATACAGCTTCAAGAGTCGGTTTTGCATCATGCCTCAAATTCGTTGCTCCAGTATACAAAAACGGTTTGACATATCAACTTGAAATCCATAACTTTTTGTCGGCATGGTCTGAAGATGATACGATTCGATTTTTGTGAAATTCGGAGCAACAGTCTAGGAGGAGTTCGAAAAAGTAGGTTTTTAAAGAAAAACAATATGGCGGACAGGAAGTTCAGCCGAGACCAGTTTCATTACAATAGGTTAATATAGTCAAAAGTTATTAGCATTTTTGTAAATTTTGTTATAACTTTTGACCACAAGGTGGCGCTGTGCTGAAACTTTTTGTGTACTGTCAGGGCATGGTGCCAAAGACCCATACCAAGTTTCGTAACGATACACTAATGCATTCATAAAATACAACATTTTAGCACAAAATTCAAAATGGCCGACAGTCAAAATGGCCGATATGGGAAAATTGGATATCATTCGACTCGGCATGATGCCCCGAATCTAACAAGACCAAATTTATGATTTTTGGACAAACATCATAAGTTATAAGCAAAAATAGCCATTTTTCGTATCTCCGGACCAGTAGGTGGCGCTGCCCCGAAACGCTGCATGTTGCCTCAGGTCATGCTTGTGATGACATGTACCAAGTTTGGTCTGAATACGATAAAGCATTGCGGAGATACAGCCTTATGTCTATTTCCGCAAGCGCTACGTTAAATTCGTTCGCGTTTTTTTCGAAAATGGTTTGAGAAATCGACTTGAATTCCATAAATTTTTTGTCGGCATGGTCTGAAGATGGTCTGGTTCAAATTTCGTGAAAATCGGAGTAACGGCCTAGGAGGAGTTCGAAAAAAGAAGTTCGATTCGTCTTGACCCAAGGAATCAGAGGATTTTGTTTCTAACCCTTATGGTTCAGAAGTTATTAACATAAACATGAGTGCAACTTTGGACAGCTGGTGGCGCTAGAGGGATTGAGTTAGAGACTCCAAATTTGCTATGGACACAGATCAGACTGTCCTCTAACTGTGTGCCAAATTTTACAACTTTCCCACAAGCAGTTCTATGGGCTGCCATAGACTTCCAGAGCGGAAGAATAATAATAATAATAATAATAATATATATATAAAAAAAAGAACGCCAACAGATACAATAGGTGCCTACGCACCTTCGGTGCTTGGCCCCTAATAATGCTAGATTTCTGAAAGATTATGTCATACTGAATACTGGATCAATGGCTGCTAAAAACTGAGCTTTGCCATAACAAGAATAATCACATATTAAAATACATTAAAATTGAAAACAGCTATTTTAAATTGTAATAATATTTCACAATATTACTGTTTTTACTGTCATTTTGATCAAATAACTGCAGCCTTGATAAGCATAAGAGCACAAATTCTGTAATATAATAATAGTGTTAAGGGTAATCTGTGTTTGTTTCTGTTTTGAATGAGTTTGACGTGTTTCAGTTCAGTTTCCTGTGTTTCAGTTTGTTTCTATGGTTTTCCATTGATTGATTAAGTTAAACACCTGTGGCTTGTTTCATTGATTGGTTAGTTTGCTCTGTTTAAGCCCTGTGTTTTGTTCATTGTCTGTTCTTGTCGGATATTGTTAGTTGTTCTCTTCATGTTTTTCTAGTCCAAAGTTTTTAGCTTGTGTTTAATAAAATAACTGCTGTGCTTGGATTCTGCCCTTTTTTCATCACTGCTGCAATCACTGCCGACAAATAGTACATGCATAATACAACAGGTACTGGTACCGTGCAGCCAAGGTCAGGGTCAATACCCATCTTCACAGGGTAATTCTCCTGCTCCATCATGGGAATGAGAGTTGGCGTTTCTCCATCTCTCTGGAAGTCCTCCATCTTATTAGCTTTGCTGAACCTAGTTATCCATTTACCTGCAAAAAGAGTCAATACAAAGCACTCATATCACTGCTGGGGGTTCTCCAAAACAGTTTGTCAAGATTATATTTCAATAACAATTTAAATGTCACAGCAATGTCACAAAAGTCACAATAAAACAATGACTTACAATAAAAAAGTGTATTTTTTTCAGGTTGGCCAAGCTAATATGTACAGTGCCCTCCACAAATATTGGCACCCTTAGTAAATATGAGCAAAGGTGGCTGTGAAAATAAATCTGCATTGTTTATCCTTTTGATCTTTCATTAAAAATATTCACAAAATTCTAACTAGAGAAAAACATTTATTTCAACATTTAAACATTTATTTACACAATGCAGATTTATTTTCACAGCCGCTTCTGCTCATATTTACTAAGGGTGCCAATATTAGCGGAGGGCACTGTATTGCACAGTTTCATGCTCACATTAATTTTGTTTATAATGTCTTATAATGTCTCTGTTAAAGTACATCCTCTATAAGACATAAAAAAACAAGAAAAAGAATCAGAGTCAATTTACCCTTGAAAAAGGCTGCTCCCACAGGCAGAACAGCTGTGTTACGAGAAAGAGGGGAAGGAACAACTTGTTCCACTTTTCCACCAGTCCGCTGTTTAAACCAATCATTAACAGTCTTGAGGTCCCGCACTCCACCCGCAAGAGTTTGAGGCCGGACTCCATATTGCTTCTCTACACTGTTGAGGTATTCTAGCCTAAGACGTAGTTCTGAAACACACAGGGATAAATTAAAACATGTACAGCTCTTCTCTCTCTCTCTCTCTCTCTCTCTCTCTCTCTCTCGTATGACAGCACTTTAGGGGCACGTAAAAGAAAAAGAAAAAATTAAGATTACAAGAGTAAATTTGTAATTTTTTGAGAATAGAGTCAAAATTATGAGAAAAAGTCCCTAATAAATAAAATACTTTTTAATAAATAATTTATTCTCATATTGCTACAACTTTGTTCTCATAATTTTGACTGCATACATGTCAAAGACACTTGGGAGATAATGCCTGATCAGAAAAGTACAGGCCACAAGAATCATATATTCGGCCCATAGACATGGCATCTTTTCGACTAATTCATTGACAAATTTGCTTAAAGGAATGAACATGCATTTCCCCAGTACATTTTGTGTATTATTACTGTGTGTATATTGTTCTTTTGTATATTGTATAGTGTTATGCATGTCTGATAACAGAACTGTTAGATAATGTAGCCATCTAGGTGACGTTTCATATCAAATTACTCCTTGTTTAATGACTCGCACTTTGGTGGACATCACCATCTCATTGAATGCATTGCATGTTTGTTATATTTATCAGAGTATAAATGGACACAAACTGCATAGCTTACTCCCTTCATGCAAATGAGGTCACTTTCAAACAAAGAAACTCTCCCGCCAGAGAATTGCACCTTTCTCATTGGTCAAGCCAAAACTCAAAGGTGTGACTTCTGTAGAGGTTAAAAGCCCCCACACAAATCGCACTCTGTCTCTTCTGGTTCTTCTTTGTTCTTGCTGACTCTGCCGATTGCTGGGCTGGCACAGCCAGGCGGGCAGGCCTCATTCACTTCAAGTCATGCGCAACATCCTCGACCACAACAGGGTCAAATTAACAGAGCAAGTTTGTCGTCATTTTATTCATTCAACGCAGAAGATATTGATTACAACTTCAGCACCATCGGACCGAACCATCAAGAATTTCTCCTCATCCTCAGCCTGCAGATCCGGACACTCCTCAACAGCTAAGGCAATTTGCAAGTATCGTACATTTGAACACTAAACGGAGATTTAGTATTAAGTTTGAACCCCTTTGTTAACAAAGGTGCTTTAGAGTGAGAAACTGATGGTTCTTTCAGCTCATTAAATGACTCTTTTCATAGTTCCATTCCCCTGTTACGCTACGGTTTAAATTCATTTCCACTCTCTCATTTCCTATGTATGCTTGAATTGTATGTTTGTGTGTGTTTAGTCTAGCTATGTGTTCGTGATTTAGTTAAATAAAACTTGTGTGCACATTCTTGCGAGTTGATTCTGATCTGCTTATAAAACCAATGTCCCTGATTGTCAGCGTTCTGTGTATGTTTCCCCTGTGTCACATGTTCTTTTGTTCAGTTTTCCCGCCACTAGTTTGTTCCCTTGGTTACCCTGATTGAGTTCATTTAATTCCTGGTGTCTCTTGTTAATTAGCCTTGTTTGCCCCTTTGTCTGACCTGTATATATTCCTTGTGTTCTCCCTCAGTCTTTGTCGGTTGTCGTCATTGTATACGTCAAGGTATCACGTCCATGTTGTGCCATGTATATTGATCTCCTGCGTTTGTTCATTAAAGGCCTGGTTATTGAAGCTCCATCGTCCGCGTGTGTTTCCCAAAACCATGCTGTGTGACAGAACAACCAACCAAGACAACACCATCCTCCGCCACTCCAGAGCCTTGTCGCAAGATGGCCGCCACTCCAGAGCCTCGTCGCAAGATGGCCGCCACTCCAGAGCCTCGTCGCAAGATGGCCGCCGCCACGCCTGAGCCCTCGGTCAAGATGGCCGCCGCCACGCCTGAGCCCTCGGTCAAGATGGCCGCCGCCACACCTGAGCCCTCAGCCGTAATGGTCTCCACACCTGTGCCTTTAGGCCTTTTAGTGGAGTTTGAGGGGATGTCCTGGAGCCCAGAGATGCTTCCAACCCCTGAGTCTGCTCCAGTGTCTGCCTCAGCCCGTGTCCCGAGTCCACAGGCGACTCACTCCTTCGTCCTGAGGCGACTCTCTCCTTCGTCCCAAGTCCACAGGCGACTCCCTCCTTCGTCCCGAGTCCAGAGGCAACTCCCTCCTTCATCCAGAGTCCAGAGGCGACTCTCTCCTTCGTTCCGAGTCCAGAGACGACTCTCTCCTTCGTCCTGGGTCCAGAGGCAACTCTCTCCTTCGTCCCGAGGCGACTCTCTCCTTCGTCCTGAGTCCAGAGGCGACTCTCTCCTTCGTCCCGAGTCCAGTGGCGACTCCCTCCTTCATCCTGAGTCCAGAGACGACTCCCTCCATCGTCCCAAGTCCTGAGATGGATCTCACCCCTGAGCCCGCTCTAGCCCATGAGCCCGCTCCAGTTTTTGTATTCGCTCCATGCCCAGAGGACATCGTAGTGCCTGTCTTGGCGCTTGCGTTTGTGTGTGTTTGGGCCACCCACACAAGGACTCGAGCCCCTGACCAGCGTCCAGAGAGGGCTCCAGTTCCCATCCCGAGTCCAGAGAGGGCTCTAGTTCCTGTCCCGAGTCCAGAGAGGGCTCCAGTCCCTGAGTCAGTTCCAGAATCTGCTCCAGTCCCTGAGTCCACTACAGACTCCGCTCCAGCCTGCGAGCCCGCTCCAGACCCCGCTCCAGCCCAGAGATCCGTAGCTCCTCCCAAGAATTTTTTGGGGGGGCGCCATATACCCGTGGCCATGGGGCTGAGGCCATGGAGGCTGCACCACCATGGCCCCCTGAGTTACCAGCACCACTCTGGGCCCCTGAGTTGCCTGACCCACCATGGCCCCCCGAACTGCCTGACCCGCCATGGCCCCCCGAACTGCCTGACCCGCCATGGCCCCCCGAACTGCCTGACCCGCCATGGCCCCCCGAACTGCCTGACCCGCCATGGCCCCCGAACTGCCCGATCCGCCATGGCACCGCTCTGGAGGCTTCCTATCCCCTGAGCCACGAACTTACCAGCCTCCAGAGCGCCCACCCCCCCTCCCCGGTTGGACTTTTTTGAGGCGCAAGGTCGCGCCTTTCGGGAGGGGGGAGTAATGTCAGTGTTCTGTGTATGTTTCCCCTGTGTCACATGTTCTTTTGTTCAGTTTTCCCGCCACTAGTTTGTTCCCTTGGTTACCCTGATTGAGTTCATTTTGTCCCTGGTGTCTCTTGTTAATTAGCCTTGTTTGCCCCTTTGTCTGACCTGTATATATTCCCTGTGTTCTCCCTCAGTCTTTGTCGGTTGTCTCGTCATTGTATACGTCAAGGTATCACGTCCATGTTGTGCCATGTATATTGATCTCCTGCATTTGTTCATTAAAGACCTGGTTATTGAAGCTCCATCGACCGCATGTGTTTCCCAAAACCATGCTGTGTGACACTGACATTGATTACGATCACAGCTACCTAAGAAAGCAATATTTTTCTGTGGCCAGGGAAAATACCCTTTCTGAAGAGTTGATAGATGATCAATTGATTGTAATATTAATTCAGCTACATCAAGTTAATTCGATTAACTAATTCAAATATTTATAATTAATTATAACGAGTTATGATTAATTATTCATATTTCCTTTTTGAGCTAATTCACTACATGAACTATATTCTCAACATATTTTACATATTAATTAAACATAACTTCAGTCTCACAATGCTACGACTTAATTTTCAAAATATTATGACTTTAATCTTGTATCGCTAAATTTTATTCTCATATTGCTTTATTCTTGTAATTTTACTTTTGCTCTCAAAATATGGCTTTATTCCCGTAATCATAGATTTTTTTTTTATTTTTTTTTTATGGCCCTAAAATGCTGTCGTACTCTTGAACACACGCACAAATACACCCATTTAAAAATGTAAAACACCCACTTCTAGCCAAAAGGATCCGTTCTGCTGACTTGAAGCCCTTGGCAGATGCCCTGAGTGAGGAAAGAAGGTCTCTCAGGGTGTCATGGAGCTGACTGTCTTGCAGGGTGTGATAGCGTAGGGCCCTGTAAATCTGTTTCTCTGCCTGTTCAGATGCCCCTATGACAGATAACACCAAATTTAAGATTGCTGATCTCAAGCCTTAAAAATTTAATTATTGGCCCTGCAGTAAGAAAAGCATGGCCTTCCAAAGTGGAGCAGAGCCTCACCCATTGAAAGCTGCGTGAATGCTGCTGAGATACTCATGGGGGACAGGAAGACGCTGGCCTTGGGGTCGCGTGCTGCCAGTTGACGGAACAGGTTGTAGCCAAAATCAGAGGTTGCAGCAGCCAGCTTGGTGCGTGGCGTGGTAAAAAGGTCAACCACCTCTTCCTCACCTTCAGGATCCACTGCATCTGTCTGTAGCAGGAGTGGAAAGTTACAGACAGTGGAATGACAAAAGAAGAGAAAGTATCTGAGGACTTATGAAGTACTTACCAACTGAGCATGCAAGAGGGAGAGAAGACTCCATAAACCAAACAACTGGATTACCTTCCTCATCCTGATAAACACAAAGATAGAAGCTCTGAATCAGTGATGGTGACTCCATGTTTTGTGACAGATGAAAAACCTATAGATCTTTTTGGTAATGCTAGTACAAGAACACAAGAAAAAAAAATAGTGTTGCTTATAATCTGACACCAAACTCTTAATAATTTTTTTTTTTTTTTTTTTTTTTTTTTCCCCACTTATGTCGCCATACATTAATAAAACTGGGATTACATAAACTGATTTGTGTTATAAACAGAATGATAGAATAATAATATCATCTGAAACTAAATACCATATAAAAAGTTTGGTCTAAAATTTTTCTAAAATTGTTTGGTCTAAATTTGTTTTGTTTTTTAAATATATATCTCCAAATATTTGCAATTAAAAACAGAAAATATAAGTTAACACCCCAGCCTAACACTTATGCAGCCTTTTAACTTCAGGCACAGGTTCAAGAATTGTTGTTGCAGTTTCCAACAAGGCCTAAAACTTTCCCATGTTCCTTCAGCACATCTGGTTGCCATTAAACTTTTTTGCTGAGTTCTTGTCCATCAATGGAAAAAAAAAAAAAAAAAAAACTCCTAACACTAATGTTTTCACATTCATCTAAATGGCTCCCTCTGCGTCTGCCACGCAGTTAAAGAGCTGAGCGTTACTCCACTGGATAAGTCTGAGATAATACACACCTACAATCTGAAAAAGACACATTTGTGAAACGTTGCATGCAGTAAAAAAAAATAAATAATTAAATAAATATAATCATTAGTCGGAAAAAAAAAAAACCTTTAGGAAGAAAAATATGGAAATTATAGGCTATAGCAGTCTTTTTACACTCGTCGAATTCCTCGTTCTTAGCTCCAAAAGCAAACGAGATATTTTGTATATTTACTTGTACGATTAACAAACTTGTTGAATTAACAAACAACCAGAGCAGTCTTATTAAAGAAGTGAAGTAAAGAATCCTGCCGCTACAAAAAAAAGAAGGATAAAAAGAATACATTTTACAATTTGTATTAAAGTTTATAACACGTAGGGCCTATATTTATTTTTAAAAGGTTTCTAAAAGGGTCTGACCTGTTTACTACACTGTCGTCTCGTGCAGATTCTCAGCTCACAGCTGTCTTCGCCAACTGTGCTCGAGCAGATACATCAGCAGTGTTTTAGTGAAGAATCCCGCCCTTTGCTGACGCTAGAAGGTGGTTACTTCTGAGGAGATAGTGGTGAGGATTGACTCGAATCCTTTCCGTTCACCAAAAGATTTGTTCGGATTCGTACTGATCGTTGACAACTTAAAATTAGGTATCAGTGCATGGACGTAAACAAGAACGATGTATACCGATTCCCAAACGAAACTTTTGCGGATAAGTTATTACTTGAGTTTGTAACATCAGGTCATAATACGGAACCATTTTTACTTTTGCATTAGAAAAAAAAACCTATCTTTTATTTTTAACGTTTTGTTATAGCTGTTTACCATAAAGATACTGAGAATTAGACTTCGTTTACTATTCGACCAAATAAATAAGTTCAAGAACATATAAATTAATTTTAGAATACAAAAAATGCCTCAAATTATTTTGGCTTTATAGTTTGATTTAACTTAATAACATTGTAATTATAGGCTATGTGCAATTGTTTATCTGCACAAGTTTAATAATAATAATAATAATAATAATAATAATAAACACTATTGAGTTATATCAGGTTTGAATGGTCAGGTGGTGCTCCCTGGAATAATATTGATTGGTAAATTATGCCACACTAAATTGTGGCTTTCAGTGGAAAAATATTTCTAAATTAATGGTCGTTCGCCAGGATCAACGCACTATAAAATAATTTCAACTCAAATTAATTTTTCATGTCTATATATTTTTTATTTGGCAGGCAGCCATGCAATACCTGAGAAAATGTAGTCAATTGATCATTATTGCAAAATGAACCCATGCTGGGCTCCTGATCACCCTGTCTGAGGTTATTTTGCACTAGTGACTGACTGACTATACATTATCCCTTACATAAACCTTAGACAGGGTAGATGCCATTGAATAGCCACATTTTTCATTCATGTAAAACTCAATATGGCATCTATCAATCATAGGGCAGGCCATGAACAGCAACACCCAGCATTTCACATTACAGTGGGCAAAATATGTACTGTAATATGGACAGATCCATCCTCTCCTTTTAGTTCCCATCCTCCATCTCCTGATGTCCGAGGAACTTCTGAGGAACTGTGTCCTTCCACATATTTAACATGTAACTTAGCATATTTTCCCTATGTGGGCTATCATTTAGTGTCCCATCGCTCAGGGGCACTTTGCTTGGCTTAATGCTGCTTTCAGTTTCAGTTTTTGGATCATCGCTTTGTTCCGTTGTCGCACCAGGGTTAGGGTTGGTAACAATACCCAGGAAGAGAGGTGTGTAAGAGGCATCATCCACCAGTGCGAAGATGAACGGCATGTTGACTGCAAAAGTAGGAACAGTGCGTACTAGAGTGACAGTGGTCGCGGCTGAAGCTTCAGCCCCCTCCTCGCTCAGCTCCATGCTTGAGGCATGTTGAACACCCGAAACCACTAATGCACCTGGTGCGATTCTGGATAAATCAGGCCCAGTAAACAGCAAACCCACACCTAAATGAAAGAGATAAGTATGGGTGACAGTTCTGTTTTACTGAATTATTAACTCTCACTTCACAACAACATTGATCGACTTCATGTAGACCAAAGTACATCACCTTATAAGGGCAGATTTTACCACATGATGGAATTCACAGCCAAACGTCAATCAAGAACAATAGAGATTTAGCTCTTTTTTTTTCTTTTTTTTTTTTTTATCTTACCCATGCTTGTAAGTGCTTGTCGCAGATCCTGCTTGTACTCAAGTTTGAATTTGGGTAGTTTCACATGCATGGACTTCTCACTTTGAAACTGTTTATACAGGTCTGATATGTTGAGCTTGGCAGCCGCATTTGACAGATTTCCATGTACTGGCATTGGCATTACCACCAGAAGACTCATATTTCCTTGAAAAGGAAATCTTGCAACCTAAAGGCAGTATGAATATCAAACCAAATCAAAATTCTCTGTCTACAGGTTTTTGGCTAAATGCAAAACAAAATAATGATTCATTCCAATTACAAAACAAAATTACAAAACATTACCTGTGTGCCGTCTTTTCTATCTACAAACATGCTGAGTGGATATTTGGATGCTATCATCATATCCACTTTTACAGAGGTTTTTTTGTCAATGTAAAAGATATCCTTTACAGTGAACTTGGAATCGAAGCGAGATTGCCACTCTCCTAAAAGAAAGGATATGTTTATTGCTTATTTTGAACATGAAGCTGAAATCCTCATACATTCCCACTTCTTTTTAATTTATGGGGACAACGAATAAATATCTTAAAATAAAAGGAAAAATATTTTAAAAATCTAAATTAAACATCTGTCAGGTTGTTTCATATGGCCTTTAAAAACTTTTAAAAAGTAAAAATTGAATGGCTGTAAAATGTCATGTGGTGTAACCATCAAGGTAAAAAGTAATAACGTGTCAGGGTTACGTATGTAACCCTGTTCCTGAGATGGGAACAAGACTCTGTGTCATTGTGTTGATGTTATGGGAATGCCTTCAGCGTGAGCCTGAGTCTGAAGCATGTGTGAAATCATTCCAATCCTATTGGCCAATGGAGGTCAGGTGACGAAGCATTAAAAGTACACCTTCAGTTACAGAATCCCCAGATTCTAATTGTCTGAATAAGCCATGCAGGCATACTTGAAAAATGGCAACATGATGCAGCGTCTCCTTCCCATCTCAGGGAATCGGGTGACATACGTAACCCTGAGACATTCCCTTTCGAGGGAACTTTGATGCTGCATCATTACGTTGACAATTTGGGAACATTAATACCAACACACCACAGGTTGTAAAAAGTATACAAAAGCACAAAACTGTAGTTACAGGAAGTTTCGACTCGAGATCCTGGGGTCGCATTCACATCCACACTATAAAACCTGAGGAATATGTGCGGAGAGGACCAGCTTGCCACAGCCACAAACATCTTACAAAGGCTACCTCTTGCCAACACCTTTGAGGCAGCCACACAAGTAGAATGGGCTCTGACTCCTAGAGGCAAAGCACTACCACGCACGCCTCATAGGCGAGAGAAACTGCATCTGAAACCCAGTGTGAAATAGACTGTTTGGTAGTGGTGGAACCTAGGTTGCACTCCTTAAAGCAGACAAAGAGTTTTATGCCAATGGCCTGAACGGTAGACATAAATAATAAGGGCATGGCCTGGACATAATCTATTCAACTTCTCCTGCTCCAAAAAGTCAAATGGCGGAGGGGAGCAGGCTTGAAGACCAACAGGATGAAATAGAGATGAAAGCACTGTATGTAGTCCAGCCAAGGGTGCAGTATCACCTTGACCAGCCCAGGGGCAAAATCAAGACAGGAGGAAGCAACTGACAGGGCCTGCAAATCTCCTACACTTGTAAGAGAAGTTATACAGTAGCTATTAGCAGAGCCACCTTAAGAGTCAGAAGCTTCTCTGAGGCTGACTCCAAAGGTTCAAAGGGAGCATCCAACAACCCTTCTAAAACAATAAATAGATCCCATCTCTCTGGTACCACACAGGAAGCTGGACGCTAGGACATGCTTCCACACAGAAGCCTAATCAATGTTAATTTGGTAAGTCAAAATAACGCCACACACACCTTCAGGGTAGCAGGGGTCAGTCCTGCTGAGAGACGCTCTTGAAGAAACTGCAGGACTGAACCAACTGGGAAATCAACTGGGTTAAGATGATGCTGTTCACACCATGGTACCCCTCAAGGGCCAGACTCACAGCTTCCAAATCTCAGGCCGGGGGTGAAAGATTGTCCTGGTACCTGGTACAGAAGACCCCTCCTGGTCAGAATCTCCCAAGGAGAGTCTTCCAGGAGGGTCACTAAATTCACAAACCATACTCAGGCCAGCCAGAACAGAGCTACTAGTACAAGGTGTACCCAGCCCTGATGGAACCTTGTTAGAACTCTCAGGAGCAGAGCAATCCCGGACCTCAGCCCCTGCCTTGACAGGATGTCTGCTCCCATGTTTAAATGCCCTGGAATATAGACTGCCCCAAGTGAGAGCAGTCTGTTCTTGGTCCAGAGCAGGAACTGTTGCGCCAATCTGAACAGGGGCCAACAGGACCAACACATGGTTGTCCATCAGATATGAGAGAAAGTTTTTCCATTGCTAGAATTACAGCCCTCATCTTCCAGGCAATTAAATGCCATATGAGTTGACGGCCCTCCCAGAGACCCTAAGCTGGACGCCCATTCAAGAACGCACCGCAGCCTCGCGAAAGAGATGTCTGTCATTATAAACCTGCGACGGAAACCCTCCCCAAATGTGGGACCCTAGGCAATGCTGGGGTTTTCCACAGAAAAGGGTACTAAGCATCTGCGCGTAACTCTTATGGCTTGCAGAGGGTCACAATTGTGAAACCCCTGCTCTTGAGCCACCCTTGGGAAGAAAGTCAAATGGGAGCTGAGCTAAAACTCCCCAGAGTGCACGTATGTACACAGCGGGAAATGTCATTCATAGCTCGCTCCTGAACTGTTTGCTTGTCACAGACATTGTGAGCATCATCGTAGAATATAGCAAAGGAATGACGGCACACTTCTTACATTTATTTTTTATTTTATTTTATTAATAGGTCTCCATTTAGATCAGAAGAATTCGCAGAGCAATCTTCCAGATCCAAAATGAGACAAAGAGTTGGGAGAAAGAGCAAGAGAAAGGGGAACACAAACAGTAGGATTAGATAAACAACAGAGAGATTGTGTGATTTTCCCCACACACAATACAATTTTTCTTGTTTTCACACAGACACACACTCAACAAACATGCAGCTTCTGAAGACAAAGAAGCTGGGGATTCCGTGACGTAGGTGCCCTTTTATGATCTTGATGACACGCTACGATTCGTCACCAGACCTCCGCTGGCCAATAAGATTGGAGTGATTTCACACTTGCTTCAGACACCAGCTCACGCTGAAGGCATTCCCATACCGTCAATGCAATGATACAACGCCAAAGTTCCCTTGAAAGGGAACATATTTTCCTTACACATTTTAATAATCATTTTCAAAAAATATTTTGAAGTTTTATTTTTCAAAATATTTTTTCATTTTTTTATTTTTTTTTTTTACAAATATAATGATTCTTTTAAAGAGGCATTTTCTTCATTATGATATCAGGACAGTTGTATCACCCTGATATTTTACATTCCCCCCAAAATAATTAATTTTAATTCTGAAATTAAAAATATGCTCATCATAGAAAATGTGTATTCAGGTCACTGTATTTATTTTTAATGTATTTCTAAAAATAATAATAAATTAATAAATCTAGACAATAATGAGAATTATGTTATTGACCTTTCTGTTATACATACATTATCTAAGTTATGACAGCTTAAATGCAGACCAACCTTTAAAATGAATGGCGTTAATCAACATTAGAGCAATATTAGGTGGAAGACTGGACATAAAGTTGGTTATGTGACCTTTGGTGGCTTCCTCCACCCAACGATTGACTTCTTCAATGGAGGTCAGATGTGCAGGTTCGGATTTGTACAGGTTCAAAGCTCTGTCCACAAAGTCCTGGTTCACCCTAAAACCTTCTCAAAGACAAAAGCAACTACAAAATCTACAAAAAGTACACGTAACCTCAACAATATTACATAAGTCAGCAAATGGTTTGTTCTGAACCTCAAGCTCAAAATAATCTTCCAGTAATGTCAGGTTTAGCCTGATCAAACCAAATGCCATTAGTTTTTCACCTGGTATGAGGTAGAGACGAGATGCCATCTTGACAGCCTTGGCAGTTAGTTGTTCTTGGAGACAGCTTAAGGTTTCATGAAAATTTGGCAGCTCTTTTGCCTGAAGGATTTCCAACAACTTCTCTTCAGTCTTGTTCCTTGCACCTAATGATTTAAAATGAATATATACACACACATAAAAACAACATAACATGTATAAGCACCCTTTGCATGGTTTGCAATGATTTCTTGTGTTTGTGTATGCTCACCTAAAGCAAGCTCAGCAAGTGCAAGAGAAACACTCAGAGGTGATATGATTATATTCGGTTGCTCAGATCCAGGCTGTAGTTTTTCTAAAAGTGCCAATCCTAGTTTAGCCACTGCACCTCCAACTGCTCGCTGAGCCTCCAGGCTTAAGACATCATTGCAATTCCCTTTGCCATCATCTGTTTCATTGGAAGCCTGGATTGAAGAGAGGGCCAGAAATTAATGTAAAAAGACTGTGTGCTTTTTAAAAAATGAACTACAATAGCATTTTTTTAAACAAACAATGTGGATGAGCAAGATTTGGTGAAAAATTTTATATCTCAGAGAGTTTCTTACCATCAGTCCAAACCTAAAGAAACAGAGCAATATTAGCACTAAAAGACAGTGCTTCATGTTCTTACTTTTGGCCTGGAAGACACAAAACAGATCAAATAATATTATCTTCAGATGTTTTTACATCACAATATTTAGCAACATGCTATTGTACAATATGTTATTAGAAAATCACTGTATGTGATTTCAGCTATACGCAAAGGATCCAGAGACAGCCAAATGTGTACAAAGGTGAAGATCTCACCCCTACAATGTAATGTAACATTAAACTTTTGCAAAAATTATGTAAAAGACTTTAAAAGGTTTTAAAGAACTAAATGACAACTGTATACCATGACAGTTTATTGTGATGTAACAACATTATATATTGTGCATATATTTAGTAATTTCTTGTATATTTACAGATTAATTGTTATTTAGGTTTTCGGCATTCACTGTGACATTAATAAATGTGGATGCAAATTATATTGCTCCTTGTTACCATCGTTGAATTTGTATGCCAAATGTTAGTGCTTTTTTGACAACCCATTAAAAGTTTCTCAGAGACAAAAACACACATAGCACATCACAAGAGTAAATAGAAAAATGCCCAAACCAGCAGTGATTTAACAGAAAATTACTTATTAAGTTACTTATGGAAATCCTGCTATTTTCTGTAGTGTACTAAATGTTCATGTGTACTGTTTAATAATATAATATTTTATAACATAAAATAATGCTATAGAAGCTTAATAGATCATATTTTCAGTTTGTTTGCAAAATTCAGGACTAAAGTGTCAATGTTTGTTTAATTCAATCCCAGTTGTCTTAGACTAGACTATATATCTTTATAAAATAAAAAGATGTATTCTCAAAAATATTTGCTTGTCAACACATAAAAATCATACTATTGCACGTGCTACAACTTTTTGTTGATACTTTTATGGAAATTATGATTTTAAAATGAAGTGATTTGGGATAATTTAGCAAAATTTGCTATGCAAAAACAGATTTCCACATTTCCCATAGCTGTTGACTGTCCCAGCCTAGACATTTTCTACCACGCATGCCTGTGTTTCCGACGATTTATGAATAAGCCACAGATTACTATGCAAAATTTAGGCAATTGACAACTTATTAAAAAAAACTTACCAAAATGTTGACAGGAAAGTGGTGATAAATACAGGGAGAGTGAATGATGTAGATCTAGAACAGATGACTGGAGTAGAATGCTCTCAGACACTGTGCTGCTGGTTAATGTTTCATCATCCACTGACTTCTGTCACCATTTAGTTTTAAATGTAAATATTAATATACGTGATCCTGGGTCAAGGAGCCCACCAATTCACCACCAAAATAGAGATTATACAGTTTATGATAGAAATCCAAAACTGTAATAACACATGGAAAATAAAGTACAAACAATAATTCAGTTGTTTGTTTAATGAGGTTGTGTCCAAGGACATAACAATATTAAAATTAATCCTATTTTCAATTATATGAAAAAGAATGAACAAACAAAAGGTATTGCACTGAATTACTTATTCATACCCTGACCATGAAAAATGAACAAACAAAAATTATTTAACTATCAAATTTATATAAATAGATTATCTCTAGCTAAATTTGATAGTCTTTTGATATGTATCTAATACTCAGATTAGATTTGTATCTAATACTTAGATTAGATATGTATCTAATACTTTGAAGAGACAAACCATTTATTCCCAAGTTTCTAGGATGATATTAATTCCTGCTATCACAATTGTACTACTAGAATTTGTAATGTTTGCAAGTAGTTTCAAAAGCCTCAAATAGACGTTATTTGTCCAGTGTACCCTGTACTTTTCCAGCTGTCCACCTACACAAAACCTTGAATTCTTACTCCCGCCCCGTTAGACTCAGTGCCCACCATACTAATCTAGAACAAGGCCTCAACCTGCAAAAAGTCATTAATGGTTATTAAATTATTATTATTATTAACTTTTGGTATTATATCAATGATGACAATTACTAAGATCTTGAAATATCACAAATATATTACTGTACCATTTTAAATATTATACAAAATAAATAAGAGAATCTTTATGATCCGTCACTGATGCTTAAATGAACAATATTCAACAACAGGTCACTTTTAGAACCCATCATACAACAGTAGTGTAACTAATGTACATTAGCACTAATGCCCAATAGCTGTGTGATTTTAGCTAGATGCTTTAGAATTATAAAATGTGGTCAGTGAAAATGTTATGCACTACGTAAGAGTCTAGAGGGCGCCAAAGCTAAACAAATAGATATTTGAAGTCGGTGGGAACCCGTGCCTTTACTCTAGATTAGAGTCACACACACACACACACACACACACACACACACACACACACACACACACAAATTGGTGTAGAAACAATTTTCACTCCGAAATTATGTTGTTGTTGTTGTTGTTGTTGTTTTTGTGTTGTTGTTTTTGTTTCAAATAATCAGCAAGCAACACGTTAAATTGTTCAATTTATTTTTTTCTATTTTCTTGTAAAACTTACTCCAGTAATCTTTGTTTAATTTACAACTGTCTCATAAATGCTCTAGTCAAAGCGCTCAAACCATTGATACGGTAATACACGACCATGAAAAATCATTGAAATAAATAAAATAAAACCTTTGAAAAATTATGTATTTGAGTCTTCAAGGGAACACTCCATCTGATCATTTTGCAAACATAATTGGAACGTTACTTTTGATTGTTCTCTGCACATTCTCAAACTAGTAACAAATTAAAAAAACAGGCAAACATCCAACTAAATGTTTCAGGTAAAAATGTTCCATGAATGATGTGAGAACTTTTTGAGAACATAAAGACCAGATAACTTTGAACACATATTTTATTTATGTTACTGTAAGAAAGTTTGTTCATAACTTTGAGAGAACCTTCAAGCTAGGGAATCGAGAGTTTGAAGGTTTTAAAGGATTTACAGCAGGCCCGGTTCTATTGGTTCATAGGTTTTCGAATTAATTAAAAAGCAATTTTTGCGAATTCAGAATGATTCAATAAAATGCGTTTAAATTAATTTTTTAATACTTTCTCTAATGTGTCTTGAGCAAGAAAAATAAACTAGGATTTTTTATTGCACCAAAAGTAATTTGAAAGGCAACATTAAATAAATGTACAATTGAGGTCAAAAGTTTATTCTTGCAGAATCTGCAAAATGTTAATAATTTAAAAAAAAAATAGGGATTATTTTGTCTTTATTCAGTACTTCTATTTTAAAATAAGCCATTTCACATTACAGATCTTTACATAGACCACAAGACAAAATAATAACTGAAATTACACAAATAATAATAACTGAATTTACATTCAAAAAGTTTACATATAATTCTTAATAGCTACTGTGTGTTGTTTCCTGGATGATCAAAAGCTGCAAACATTCACTGACGTTCAAGGCAAAACTACATTAAAAGCCAGGGGTGTAAAATTTGGATGATTGGTGGAAATTGTTCCAATTTTGTTTAAATATCTTATTTTTTAGTACTGCCCTTCAGAAGCTACATAAGATATCTAAAGAATGTGCAGGACCTGGAGGATTTTTCTGAAGAACAGTGGGCAGATTAACTGTCATTTGTGTAAAATCAGCTATATATTTTGTCTTGTGGACTATATGTAAACATCTGTTATGTAGTGTGTACTAAATAGAAATCAAAATGTAATTTTAATTATCCCTCTTATTATGATTATTATTATTATTAATAATTATTAACATTTTGCAGATTATGCAGGGTGTATGTAAACTTATGATCTCAATAATACAGGCTACTTGGAAAACATTTTAAAACAAAAAAACATTTTGCTAAGCATAACTGAGCAAAGCTGAGCAAAACGATTACATATTTCACTAGAAATAAAAGTTTTTTAAAAACATTTTTAAAAAACATGTTTTGAATGTTTAGAGAAATAACGTTTTCATAACTTAATGGGAACGTTAGCAAAACGTTCTTAAACGTTTTTGTTAGCTGGTTTTTAGCTCCAATTCTACATTATGAATTCATTTATTTGAATCCAATTAGAATTGAATAGGAGTATAAAAACCATTCTACACTATAAAAATTCTGGTTATATACCAGATAAACAATTCTAACAAGAAGAATGACCAAAAAATTGTTCCACCAAGCTGTGCAACACTATCCCAAAAGAGACTTGGATTTGGTTTAGTGTTCCTTTGACATTATGCTGTACTTTGTATTGTCTTTGTTTTGTCTGTTAAATATTTCACAATTCCATGCTGTAAATCTATAAAACATGAAGATGTCCTTGTATGCATTTGTGACCATCGGGGATTAAATCAAAGCTGTCCAAAGTCGAGTTTGATCCACCACTTTAACTTTCTTTCATTACACAATTTGGCTGTATAATAAATAAACAATTCCTTTATGACTGTTCTGATCAGTCTTGTCATTAATGTTTCACTTTATTTTATTGTTTTTAGAGCCTAGCAGTAGCAAAAAGTTCACCTGAAATACAAAACCTGGCTTCATCAGGATTTCCCACAACTCACTGATTTAAGGAAACCTCATCCTCTCTCTCTCTCTCTCTCTCTCTCTCTCTCTCTCTCTCTCTCTCTCACAGAGAACTATTGTCAGTCTCTCAGCAGGTCTGTGAGTCTGACTTCCTGCTGGTTCTGTGTAGAGTTTCAGCAGTGTATACCCTCTGTTTATCTCTCCGTCATTCAACTCTACTCAGACAAGAACACATCATTGTCTTCTCCTTGCTCTCCCCCATCCAATCTCACCTTCCTAGTTCATTTAGGCTGCAGTCCCTTGCTTCCAAAGACCTTTGTGAGAACTATCAATCATGAATTTCGGGATTTGTGAACAGTAAAGGAGATGTCAAAGATAGAAGAAGCTCTTAAACACTGTGCTTCTGTGAGCAGATATTAGAGCCAGGGGTCCGTGAGGGTACTACCGGGATCTGTTGAAAAGACAGAAAAAAGCTATATTTTCTTGTCATTTCTGTTAATGTTAATTAAAGTTATTATAACCAAGAAAACTTCAGCCCCCAGTGCAACTTTACAACTTTTACCTGTACAGTAAATCGGCAACATGAATCCGGTCTATATCGAATTCTGTTGGGGTCAGTGCTTGCTTGCCATAAGTAAATCAAAACAAAATAATTTATTACATTTGAGCATACGTGTCAACAACGTTTCAAACATTTCATTAACCACAGAAGTTAAACGCCCGCGAATAGAAGTCGAGCCTGAGGAGGTAACCAACATTAGGCTACTTGAACGCTTCGTTGCTGGACAAAAGATAAGAAGCTACTGCCATAATTTATTACATGCATTTACATAGACTACTGCAAGTATTATTTTTTTAAATTTTGGTTTAAAATGTAGATATTTTACACAAAATGTATAGGCTACTACTGACAGAAATGCACGTGGGCACATTGAAGCAACGGCATGAGGCGTCCTACAAATAGCACGGCAAGTTACGCAGTACTCCGTTCCGTATCTAAGGGAACCGAGGTTACGTTAGTAACCGAGTACATTCCCTTTCGATACTACACTCCGTACTGCGTCGTCTGCCTTTTTAGGCAAGACGCAATGGGGATTATACAATCACGCCGTGCTATGAAGGGGGGACAACAGAGCATCCGAGCGGAGCACTAAGGAGGGCTTGCACGGATGCACATAGCATAATATATCCCGGAAGATAGGGGACTTGAGGACACTGTAGTCGTCCTCCCGTTCCTATATATGCTAGGAGCCCCCCTGGGGCCTAGAGCATATATAGGGAATGGGAAAAAATACGTTATTACCCGGACTTTGGTCAGGGCCATAAATGAGTACTCATTAGCTGATCACATTGGTGAGGCTTATGCAGAGAGAACCTGCGTTTGTAATGCAGGGACGTCTAGATTATAAAATCTGACAAAGGTGGACAGCGAGGCCCAGCCGGCCGCCTCACAAATTTCCGCAATGGACATGCCAGTGGACCATGCCCAAGAAGAGGCCATGCCCCTTGTGGAGTGTGCTCTAACACGTATGGGGCATTGTAGGCCCAAAGAGGAGTAAGCGAGCGCTATAGCATCGACTATCCATCTGGATAACCTGGGCTTCGTGACTGGAAGACCTTTCGTACGACCACCGAAGCAGACAAAGAGTTGTTCCGACTGACGAAAAGAGGCGGAACGATCGATGTAAGTCCTCAGGGCCCTGACTGGACAGAGTAGGTTCAACTCCTGATCATCCTGGGAAGAAGGAAGTGCAGAGAGAATGACCATTTGTGCCCTAAAGGGTGTGGATAGGACTTTCGGGACATATCGTCGTAAGTCGTTAGGCCCGAACTCAAGACAGGAGGGGCTCACGGAGAGCGCCTGTAAATCTCCCACTCGCTTTACTGATGCTAAGGCTAGCAATAAGGCAGTTTTTAGCGTTAGAGGACATAAGTCGACAGTCTGGAGTGGTTCAAAGGGAGGGCCCTTAAGGCCCCTGAGAACCAAAGACAGGTCCCATGTGGGAACTGTGCGGGGGCGGGGAGGGTTCAGCCTCCTAGCCACCAGGAGGACTTTGTGGGCACCTTCCCTGATTCGTCTGATAACCTGGGGAATCAGAGCGACCGGGGGAAAAGCGTACAGGAGGAGGCTGGGCCAGCGCATCCTTGGTCTTTGAAAAGTAAATTGGGCAACGAAAGTTGTCTTCTGAGGCGAAGAGGTCGACCTCTGCCTTTCGGAAGACATCCCAAATTTCCTGAACCGCGAGGGGGTGGAGCGACCATTCCTCCGAGGGAAGGTTGCTCCGGGACAACATGTCCGCCCCTTTGTTCAGTATGCCCTGAATATGCGCTGCTCTGAGTGAGAGCAGGCTGTGCTGGGCCCACTCTAGGATGGATCTTGCTAGAGTGAAAAGGGGCTTGGATGAGAGCCCGCCCTGGCGATTTATGAAGGACACCACTGTCATATTGTCTGATCTGACCAGGATGTGGTGTCCCGCCAAGAGAGGGAGGAAGGATTGGAGCACTAGATACATCGCCATCATTTCCAGGCGGTTGATATGAAGCTCGCTCTCTTGGCTCGTCCAAGCACCGAAGGCTGGGTGACCGTCGCACAGAGCTCCCCAGCCCATTTTGGAAGCGTCTGTGAAAACGACTTTCCTCTTGCACATCGTCCCTATAGCCACGCCCTGCTCGAACCAGCAGGAATTCATCCAAGGAGCCAGGGTTGCAACTCACGCCTGATTCACTTCGAGCGAGCAGCGACCATGCTGCCAGGCTTGGGGTGGGACCCGCGGTTTCAGCCAGAACTGTAGTGGGCACATATGAAGCAGGCCCAACTGCAGGGCTAGTGATGCTGAGCCCATGAGACCTAGCATCCTCTGAAACGTTCTGAGCGGCAGAGAGGATCCAGGCGTGAAAGTTTTCACGAGCTGCTGAATGGCCAGGGATCGCTCTGGCGAGACTACGGCCCTCATGCAGGTCGAGTCGAGAATAATCCCCAGGAACGAGATACATTGGCTGGGAGATAAAGAGCTCTTTGGAAAATTGACCCTGAGCCCCAGGCACTCTAAGTGGCTGAGGAGAAGGGACCTGTGTGCCACTAGCTCCGCCTCCGACTGGGCCAGGACGAGCCAGTCGTCGAGGTAGTTGAGTATGCGTATGCCCATCTGCCTCAGAGGGGAGAGGGCTGCGTCCATGCACTTTGTAAAAGTGCGGGGAGCCAGAGACAGCCCGAACGGAAGGACTGTGTACACATCTGGATGTGAAAGTAAGCATCCTTCAGATCCAGGGAAAAGAACCAGTCTACTGGGCGAATCTGCGAGAAGATCTGTTTGAAAGTGATCATTTTGAACGAGCGCTTTATTAGGGCCTGATTCAGATATCTGAGGTCGAGGATGGGTCTGAGACCGCCATCCTTCTTGGGAACGAGGAAGTATCGGCTGTAGAAGCCTGATTCGCTCAGAGCCGGGGGAACCATTTCTATGGCTCCTTTTACCAGCATAGTGTTCACTTCGGAGCGTAGGATGTGCACGTCCCTGCTCTCTACTGAGGTTTGGACCACTCCGTTGAATAACGAGGCCCGCTGAGCGAACTGCCCTGGGCCGTGGTCTTAGTGGCTCGCAGGGCCAGGTCTGTGATGCAGCGCAGCTCCTTGAAGGCGGGCGAGTCCTGCCCAGGCTGGTCCAGGTCATGCAGAAGTTTGGCCTGGTAAACCTGCAACACCGCCATTGAGTGCAGGGCGGAAGCTGCTTGGCCGGCCGAGGTGTATGCCCGTCCAGCGAGGGTCAATGTGGTGCGACACAGCTTGGATGGGTGGGTGACCTTGGTTTTCCAGCCAATGGCGGCGTGCGGACACAGGTGTGCGGCCACAGCTTCATCCAGAGACGGCAGTTTGTCATAACCCTTCTGCTCTGCGTCGTCAACCGAGGTGAGAGCGTGAGAGGCAGAAGAGCGAAGGCGGGCAGAGTACGGGGCGCGCCACGATTTCGTGAGCGAACGAGCTCGGAGTCGATGGAAGCCCTGGCTTCGATCGGCTCAAGAGATGGCAAGGGGGCGGAGTCAAGGTGTGAGTGGAGGACAGAGCTGCTTGAGAGCGGCGAACTGATCCAGCTGCTGACGAGGCAGTGCGCTGATCAGGGCTGCACGAGAGCGGTGAGCTGGCAGAGCGGCGAGCTGAAAGTGAAAGTAAAGCTGCTCGAGAGCGGCGAGCTGCTTGAGAGCGGCGAGCAGAGGAGAGGCGAGCTGATCTTGCTGCTGCAGAGCGGCGAATTCCAGCTGCTTGCAGGAAGAAGGCGGCTTCAAGTCTCGGGATCAACGAAAGGAGAATGAATCAGTTTGCCAAGGCGAGACGACCGCTTATATAGCCCGAGACCCCGCCCATTTTGGCGGGCTCGAGCGGGCTCGCTCGCCATTTGCTCACGCAGCCCTTCCACGCCGCCATTGGTTCGTTTTCTTATGTTCCGACTGTGTCTTATGTTTCTTATTCCCAATGGTCGTGCAGTTTCACTGCGTGATTAAAAAAGGCTTCAGAATCAGTGAAAACAGGAGTTTCCCGTTGCGTCTTGCCTAAAAATGCAGACGACACAGTACGGAGTGTAGTGTCGAAAGGGAACCTAGCAACATTAGACTACTCGAACGCTTTTTGTTGCTGGACAAAAGATGAGCCATCACTAACTTTACACGCATTTACATAGGCTACTGCCAGTAATTGAAAAAAAGTTTGGTTTAAAATGTATTTTACACAAAGGCACTGACAGAAATTCTCTAAAACTTTGACCATCATGAAAGTTGTTGAATAAATTATAGCCTATCTCTTTTCAATGTGTAATTAGTGTGATTATCCAAGAAATCGTTTGTCAGTGGTCTATTATTAATAAACTAGACCTACACATGTGATTGATTGAAAACACACTCGAGTGACAAGTAAGGTATGTTGACGAAACTTTGGTGATGAAATTCATAGGTTAATATTTAAGAACTGAGAACGGCAAGGTACAAACCTCGCACTCGCTTAATTATGCGCTCCAGTTTGTGCGGCGCTGTGTGTGTGTGTGTGAGAGAGAGAGAGAGAGAGAGAGAGAGAGAGAGAGAGAGAGAGAGAGCGCGAGGGCCCATGCACTGTCCACAGATCAGTTCACAGAAGTTTGCGCAGTTTCCCCCCGTTTGGACTTTTCTGTGTAAAGTTATCCTAAGCCGATGATGGTGGCTTCACATATACTGAACCTTATATGGAGGATGAAAAATGGACTGATTCTCTTTTGCACCCCATTCCTTCTCCTTCCTTTGCCACTTGTCATTGGAACAAAGGTGAGTCTAATTTTATGATGCATGTAAAATGTTTTAAATAGGCAATAATGTGCTTAACTGAAAAGCTGAAGATCCACAATACTTTTACGAGTGCTGTGTCGTTCCCACTGGTCAGTGAGTGAGTCAAGTGTGTCTAAAACATGTCAAAGAGAGTCGAGAAAGACTCAGAGTTGGACTTTTTACACATCTTTCAATGTTCTTTCAGCCGGATTTCTCTGTGCCTTGGAGAGTAAGGGTACAAGACCATGCGTGACACTGGGGGCGACACATTCCTTCACCACAAACACACAATGCCCTATTTTTGTCTTAACCCTTTGCTGACAAAATGTTTTTTTGTTGTTGTTTGTTTGTTTGTTTGTTTTTTTTCGTGCTACCAAATAATTATAAGACAGTCTAAAATCTTATAGAAACAAAATAATAGAACAACCTGATTCCGTTAGCCTACTTCGTAAACATTTTTTTTTTTTGTTTCATAATTAGATAACGTGTAATATGTTAAGATCTTTATGGCGTTATTTTGACACATACCTGATCTTTATCAGACCTTTTTAATGTGTTGTGATTTACTGTGTTTCTGAGTAATGAAAGGAACTTTGCACCTTCTTAAATCAAAGCATAGTATGTATGTCTAGAAACGCATAAAACAATGCCAACAGTTACACTTTACAAATTTGTGTTTGGATAAACTCCTTATTCCAGTTTTTTTTTTCTCCATACTAAGGACCCCAAATATAATGATTTTATTGCGTGGGACCACCTTCAAATATGAATATACACAGCTAGACAATGGCCAAAAGTGATGTCAAACCAATAGGAAAAATTACATCTTCACTCTTTATTCAAATATTATTACAAAATTGTTAAAGGGGACATCGGATGCCAATTTTCCACAAGTTAGTATGATTCTTTAGGGTCTTCATGAAAAGTCTATAACATACTTTGATTAAAATTTCTTAATGTTGTCTAAAAAAAACACCCTTTTTGCCTTGTCAAAAACAGCTCTGTTCACAGTGAGCCGTTTCGGAGCATGTCCCTTTAAATGATAATGAGCTACTGTTCACCCCACCCCTAACTTCCGTGGGCGTGCTGTAAACACTATTTGGCAGGTATTGCATTGAACTCACCATTCTTATTCATGCAGTTATAAATGCTCAAAAACGATTAAAATACATTTGAAAATTACTTGTTAGTTATTAACTAACACCTTTATAAACCTTATTGTAGTGTTACCATGCTATCTTTACATAAAATGTACACAGTTTGTAATAAGACAGTCACCTTAATGCATTGTTCATTATAAACGTGCAGTTATGAATTACAGTGAGAAGGTTCTAAATAGAAATGACGACATATATGTTTGTTCGACTGTATTATTTTGATAATGAACAAGCTGCGATGTCATGTTTGCAGTGCTTTGTTGTGTGCGTGAGGCGCCGGCGCGATCAACAGCAGTCTTTGCAAGGGACTTGCCTCATCGTCATGGCAACGGTTCGTGGCCAAGTCAGATTACGTCAGAGTTTGTTGTCGTTTGTTGGAAAATCATACTACACTGCTTAGACATTCCCCGACCCAACAAACGCCGATTAAACATGTTCAGTCGGGTGATAACAAACTCCGACCAACGGCAACAGACGCCGTTGGGGTATCACACTATCTGCGTCTCATTTCGGAGGCTGCGTCCTAATCCAACAAACTCCAACAGACGTGTTTGTTAGCGTCTGTCTGTGCGGTGTGAACTGGCCTTAACTTTAGCTGCATTCGTCGTGGAACTTGCTAACTAGCACATTATTAGGCACAGTCGTGGGAGGGGCCTGTGCAAATTTACGTCACTTTGCCAAGAATCTGTGAACGGCTTGATCTGACAAAGTGCTTATGATTTGTGGGGATTAAAAAAAAAGCACTAGGTGGATTTTATTTGTGATAACACAACGTAACATACCAAATTGTGCGGACATCATTTTTAGCCAGGCTGCCATACAAAGAAATTTTGAACACATGCAAAAGCAAGAGAGAACCAACGAAAAAGTCCTATGAGCTTTTTTTTCTCGCTTTTTTTTTTTTTTTTTTTTGCATAGTAAAAAAAAAAAATTACTTTAGCTGTAGTTTGCCTTTTTTATTGCTAAATAATTTTGTCAGATAAATACTGTAACCAAGTTTAGTGTTGTGTTCTTCACTCATGTTTAAATTATTTGAAAAATAATATAAAATATTTCCCTCATATTTTGTTGGTTTAATCAAACTCCTGGGTCATTAAAACAAATATCCCCTCCAGACATTACTTTTGGCCGCTACTGTATGTTCAACAAGGCTGCATTTATTTGATCTAAAACAGTAATATCGCAAAATATTATTACAATTTAAAATAACTGTTTTCTATTTCAGTATTTTAAAATGTTATTTATTCCTGTGATGGCAAAGCTGAATTTTTAGCAGCCATTACTCTTCAGTGTTATTTAAATAAAACTTACTGACTACAAACTTTTGATTTATGAATGATTTATATATTCATATTCTTCGCTGTGTTCTGTTTTTCATCTGCAGGAGGCTGGATGTGCCTATGTAGTTGCACTGATGGCAGTGTACTGGTGTACAGAGGTGCTGCCACTGGCTATCACTGCTCTCCTGCCTGTTGTGCTCTTTCCACTCTTCAGAATCATGGAGTCCAAAGATGTAGGTTTCAGGTCAACCAAAGTCATCCTATTAGTATAACTGACTTTACCTTCATTAATGTCTCTTACTTTAACATATAACTTTCTTTTTAACTATACACCTCTCATTTTCTCTCATTCTGTTTTTTTTTTTTTTTTTATTATTATACTTTTATCATCATAAAGGGATAGTTCACCCAAGGATGAAAATTCTGTCATCATTTACTCACCTTCATGTCATTCCAAACCTGTAAGACTTTTGTTCATCTTCTGAACACAAATGAAGATCTTTTTGATGAAATCTGAGAGATTTCTGTCCCTCCATTGACAGTCTACGTAACTACCAATTTGACGCTTCAAAATTTTCATAAAGAGAACGTAAAACTAATCCATATGAATTGAGCGGTGTAGTCCAATTTTTCTGGAGACACGATCGTTTTATATGATGAACAGACTGAATTTAGGCTTTTATTCACATTTAAACATTCATCAACTCGCACATCAGTCGTGGTAAACGGAAGCTCAAACATGTTTGCTTGACGTGCGAGAACGATTGAGGTTCGTTCTCTTGTGTAATGCAGCACATTTGAGCTTCCGCAAGAACCAATGAGGTTTGTTCTCACACATCAAGCAGGTTCGGTTGAGCATCTGTTTATGTTCGCTGATCAATGTTTCTGTTCATCATATAAAGTGATCAAGTCTCTTTAGAAAATGTGGACTAAACCACTCAATTTGGATTAGTTTTACATTCTCTTTATGGACTTTTTGTAGCGTCAAATTGGCAGTTGCATAACTGTCAATGGAGGGACAGAAAGCTCTCAGATTTCATCAAAAAGATCTTCATTTGTGTTCCGAAGATGAACGAAAGTCTTACAATTTTGGAACAACATGAGGGTGAGTAATTAATGACAGAATTTTCATTTTTGGGTGAACTATCCCTTCAACCCTAAAGAAATTAAGATCTTCATACAGATGTTTTTTTTGTTGGTCCTACATTATTGTAAACTTTTTTTTTATTATTTGCAGTGTTTCATTATGTATGTGACTCAAACTTTGCATCCCAAATATCTGATATCTGTATGATAGGTGTGTATGCAGTACCTGAAGGACACCAACATGCTGTTTCTGGGTGGACTGATGGTGGCTGTAGCTGTCGAACACTGGAACCTACACAAGAGAATCGCACTCCGGGTGTTGCTCATCGTGGGCGTACGACCAGCTCTGTAAGCAATTAAAATCTTCTGGGAATATTCTCATTGAAAACAGCAGTATCAGTAATACCTCTTCTACCTTTCTGCAGGCTGATGCTTGGCTTTATGGGCGTAACGGCCTTCCTCTCCATGTGGATCAGTAACACGGCCACAACAGCCATGATGGTGCCCATCGTTCAAGCTGTGCTCGAGCAGCTCAACAACACAGCAGAACAAGAGCAGACCACCATTCCAGAGAATGAAGTGAAAAGTACTGAGAAACAAACTGAAACCCAGGGTGAGAAATAGTCTAATATATCCTGAACATGTCCACCCAGTTCAGACATAAAAGATCGTATGCACTTTTTTAAAACTATGCTGATTTATGGTTCTAACTAGTGTTATTTTAATATCATACTATTATAGTTTTTATTAATATTTATTATAAGGACCAAGGCTGTAGTGTCACAGGATGTGTCATAATTGGTTGCTGATGCATTTAGGTTACTCTGGGTCGAGGCCCATCGAGTCCTTCAGTGCTTAAGCCTGGCAAGATTGTGCTTGGTGACCTTCACAGCACACAGACAGGCATTGGTCAGCATGGCATAGTGGGTATTAACATACACATAGAGTCAGCAAATGACCCAGCATCTCGTTTCCCTTCTCAGGGAACCGGGGTTACATACAGTACGTAACCCTAAGACATTTTTATTTTTAGTATTTTAGTGCTGCCAAAGTTTACTGGTATATTTAACATCTTCAAGTTTCTCAGCGCAATCTAATGGCATATTCATGTTTTATACAGGCGAGATGTAAAGGTTTCAAGTTTTATAAAATGTACCAAAACTTCTGTTTTATTGTGCTCAGTGGTTCCCAATGGCCACAGCTTCACAATTGAATCCGACACAGAACAGCATTCTCGAGACGCAGAAGAAAGACTAAAGATGTGTAAAGGCCTGACCCTATGTGTGTGCTATGCAGCCAGCATTGGTGGGACAGCCACACTCACAGGCACTGGACCAAACCTCGTTCTTATGGGACAGATGAACCAGTAGGTACACTTACCCGGATTTACACCTACACCTCCACGTACCATATTACATTCTTATCTTTTGCTTATTTTTAATTAGCATATTAAAGCAACATTTGTTTGACCTACAGACTATTCCCAGACAACCCTGACATCATAAACTTTGCATCATGGTTTGGATTTGCCTTCCCCAACATGATCATCATGCTCTTACTGGCCTGGCTGTGGCTACAGATTGTGTTCCTGGGTTTAAAGTGAGTGTCCTTTCCTAATTAATCAAACTCTGCTGCATAATATATGCTTATTCTATCACATAATATACACTAGGTTATCCTAACATTTAATGTGTAAATGAAGCTTCAGAAAGACATGGGGCTGTGGGACGGTGAAGACAGAGAAGGAGATTGCTGCCTATAATGTAATCAAAGAGGAGCACCGGAGTCTTGGTCCCATGACCTTTGGGGAGCTGAGTGTCCTTGCCCTCTTCGTCCTCCTGGTGGTGCTTTGGTTCACTCGTGATCCAGGCTTTGTGGATGGCTGGGCAACTGGCTTTTTCAATGCTGAAAAAGAGTAAGCATGAAAACACTGTCATTGATAAGACACGGAAACCATTTTAGTGGTGTTGGCTAAAGCAAGCGTCACTAATACTTTTGCTCATTTTGCTCATTTTACTGTGGCAGTACAGTCTTTTACCATTAAAATTATGCTCATTATTGTGGAGGCAATATTTGCAAGGACAGCATGCTCATTTTCTTTAGAAAATTGTAAAATAATAACAATAATAATAATAATAACTTTGCAAAGTAACATCACTTTACAACGTAGCTTGATTTTTTTTTTCTCAAACCCTGCTTATCATTAATTGTAATGAAACAATTATATTTTGTGCAAAATTTTGTCACCATGAAATGAAATGTCCTTTGATACCCTTTGACGGTAAACAAACTCCAAACAATTTCCAGTTTTAAGCATCCTCTAAACTTTACAAAAACATGACATAATAGACATAATGTTGAAAAAACATTAAGAATGACCTCAGATCTATGGGCAAAATGCCTCTAAAACTGAAGGAAGTAATAGAAATTTCAGCTGTCAGTTTGAACCATTGCTTAAAGCACACAGCATGTTCTCCTGTTATCAGCTGTGGCGTGTTCCTATATTTGTAGGTCAAATGTCCAGCAAAAATGTGAATGGAGTTTCCCCACATTGCAAACAACATTTGTGTACATTTCCTGATGACGTCACATGCTAAGATATTGAGGATTTAAAACTGTGAAAACACTGGGATTCTCTCTGGGTGAAAGGTCTGAACCAAAAGAGAACAGAACGTAATAGAATCTGGGCTCAAAAAAACTTTTAAAGTTCATGAGGGAGTCCATATTTGATTAGTATTATATTACTATGAAGAATATCTTTTTCTATATAATAACATTTAACAGCAATGCAAGAATAATCTCATTCGAAAACCTTTAAAACACAACCAGGTAAAAACAAATCATCTGTTGTGACTTTTAATCCCTCCTTCAACCTCATGGCTCACCTCTGTGCAGGTTTGTGACAGATGCCACAGTGGCGGTGTTTGTAGCTGCCCTGCTTTTTGTTTTTCCTTCTAAACCTCCACGTTTGTGCTTCTGGAGAGCACAGAGCTTTGACACAGGTCAGTTTAACACCTGCTTAACTGATGTCTTGTTTGACTATTAAGCTAGATAGTGTAGATACTGTAGTATAGCTTAATGAATATATATAAAATATATATATATATATATATATATACATATATATATATATATTTTTTTTTTTAATTGTATTTGTTGGTATCAATGTGCACAATCATAGTACAAATCTTGATTTTCCCCACAATCTGAATGCCCTTTTTTATATATATAAAAAAAATAATAATAATCATCTAGCATAATCATCTACCTGTCCTCTCTATTTTAATGACATTAGGTGCTGTTGAGAATTTTTGTTGTTGTTTTTTGTTGTTGTTGTTGTTGTTGTTGTTGTTATTTTTTTAGTTTCCTTTTTGTTCTCTCTCTCTCTCTCTCTCTCTCTCATTAAAATATCAATACAAATAAACATGAATAAATATGACTTTGGTATATGTCAGTGCCCCAGCAAGAAAGTGGCCCGACTCCAGCTTTGCTGACATGGAAGGTGACACAGAAGAAGATGCCATGGAGCATTATCCTGCTGCTGGGGGGAGGCTTTGCCCTGGCTAAGGGCAGTGAGGTACAACAAATGCTTTTCAAAATGTGTCTTTATGTATTTGTTTGATAGACAAGTGAAACATATTTTTATAGCCCTTAGTGCTTTACCACAGAGCACGTTTTAGACTGGGTGATATAACGATATATAACAATGTTCTTCCAAATATAGATCTTGCTAGTATGTTGTATTTATAGTGTTGTCTAGGCAATTAATATATTTAAATATTGGTTTGTACTGCTCTATTAAAAGATTCAAATATTGGTCTGTATTGTTCTGTTAAAAGATTTAAATACTGCTTTTGTTTAAAGCGAATCTAAGCGATTCTTAAAAAAATTATATGATCATTGTCACAGGTGAAATTCTTAAAAAGTCTGAAAAGTCTGATGTTCAAAAGTAATTAATAGATTTGGTCTCACTGTATATTAAGTGTCTTTAACTACTATGTACTAACATTTTAAATGAATCATTTGATACAATCCGTAAGGCTACCCAAACCACCAAACCTTTCCCTAACCTTACCAGTATTCCACCTCAACAGCAGCAAAAGTGTTTTGCAAAAGAACATGAAAAACATTTTTTGAATGCAAGTACATAGTACAGTACACCTTATATAAAGTGTGTCCAGATATTTATATAATGGTTTTGTTCTAAGCAAGAGTGTACAATTGTCAAAAACAATGAATAAAGGTACAATTTTTCTTAAGTGAAAAAAAAAAAAAAAAAAACATAGCTGTCAAAGAGACTGATGTGAGTTTAACATTTTCCATATGTAATTTGCAGTCATTTAAGCAACAGTGTTGAGAAATATTTTATTTCAATTAGTAACATCTCGGATTTCAGGCAGAATCACATTTATTGTGATATGGTTCCTTACTGTAGTTGAAAATGACTTATATCGTGGTAAAGATTTCTGTTATATCACCCACCTCTTGGTGGTTTAAACAGGGAGCTGCCCTGTTTAAAACCAACACATATTGCTTAATGAGAGGACATGAGAAAGACTAAAGATAACCTTCAGTTCTTAATAAAACACCATATAAAAAGTCAGCTTCAATTGTCATGTGTTCTGTTTTTATTTACTTTTATCTTGGTCAATGCTCAGGTCTCAGGGCTATCAAAATGGCTTGGAGATCAGATGTCACCTCTTCAGAGTATTCCTCCCTGGGCAATTGCCATTGTCGTGTGTCTGATGATAGCTACCTTCACTGAATGCACCAGCAATGTTGCCACGGCAACATTATTTCTGCCTATACTTGCATCTATGGTACGTACACTTCTAATATTCACCATGAATTACATTCTTAAACTGTAAAGCTCACAAATAAATAAGGCAGCAGCTATTTGCGCTAAGTGTAAATAGCAATTAGATGCTATTTACACTAAGTGAAAATAGTATATTTTCTTAGCGATAGATGCTATTTATACTAAGTGAAAATAGCAATATATTCTATTTATACTAAGTAACAATAGCAGCATTTTCTTAGCGATATGCTATTTACACTAGGTGAAAATAGCGATAGATTCTATTTACACCATGTAAAAGTATCAGTTCTTTGCAATTAGAGTAAATAGTAATTAGATGCTATCTATACATTATACTGGCAGATATAATTTGCACCTCAGTGTTTTTGTACATTAACAGGATGCAATAATATCATAGAGTGTAAATGATTATATTTATTAAAATGATTAAATGGATGCTGCCTTATTGGGAGAATAAAAACCCTCCCTACACCTTCCCCTAAACCTACCCAATTCTGTGTGTGTGTGTGTGTGTGTGTGTGTGTGTGTTCATTAACGGCAACTTAATTTTATTTATTTAGCTGGTGAAGTGTCCAATGTTCAGATTTGAATCGATTTAAATATTATTAATGATTTTCAACATAGTTTGATGATGATTTTGCAATAGTGAGATACTCACGTTGTTACAAGGATTGAAAGATTTATTTGTTTATCTCATTTATATTATACCAGACACAAATGAACAAGTTGCGTAATTGTGAAAAAGTTTTTTTTTTTTTTTTTTTTTTTTTTTTACATATTTAATTATAAGCACAGCATCTTCTTCCATAAATCTCTCACTGGGTTTCACCTTTCTTGTCTCTTGCTGTGCGGTTGGCACATCCTGCCCTCTTCTCATGAATTAGCCTATGCAAAAGAGCCTGTGAATGGAGGGATTTGTAAGCTGAAGTGGCTCATATGGGAGAACCATGGAGATGTGTCATTGTTGTCTGGTTGAAAAAAGAAAGAGAAAGGAAGAATGAGAAAGAACGCGCATTGGGGGAAGAGGGCTTTCAACTTTCCTTGCTAATTCACTCGTTGCTGAAGGCAGATATCCAGACGCTCCTCTGTTTGTGCCAGCATTGTTCATTCTCCTCTGTTACCTGTAACACAACTGAGCTTTGAGAACAGAGCCACACCACTGTAGGAAGTAGAAAGTTTTGAGATTCTTGAATTATGAAAAAGAATTGCCACAATAATGACTTTTCAAATATATTTCCTGATCACTCCACCTGTCTACCATTGGCCAATTATACAGACAGTGAGTATAGGAAGCTTTTGTTCACTGAAGAAATTCCTTGTGTGTTTGAGCAAACTTGGCAATAAAGAAATTATTTTATTTTATTGTAAATGTAACATTATATTTAAAAGTGTGCTTACATTCAGGCAGGAACAAAGTGGAAACTTGGAACTTTATGCAGCTTTTTTTTAATAAACTAAAAATACATTTTAGTTTAAAAATAAAAACAAATTAAATTTGTTTCGAACCAGTGATTCGGAGTGTGTATCAAACTGTCAAAGTCACATGATTTCAGTAAATGAGGCTTTATTATGTCATAACGGTTTCGAAATGGTTCGAAATTTTAGTGGTTCAATGATCTCTCTCTATACATTCAGTGGTTGAATGATCTCTCTATACATTTTTTTTTTTTTTATGTTTTATACATTTTTAATTACATATTTGTATAATAAAAAGTAAGAGTTTTTTATGCATGTTTTGGTTGAGTTTTCCTTGCATTTACACCGTTCTGACCAGCAGGCGTCACCAGCGTGTGGCGTTTCGAATGTTTCGAAACAGTGAATCATTTTGTGAAGCAATTGGTTCAATTGATTCAAAGTTTCAAAACGTTTTGTTTCTCTCATCACTACTAAACACCTAGGAAGCTCAGATATAACAGGCAAAGAAAAACTTTAGAAAAACAGATCTGGAAAATAAACTACTGCAACAATTCTACTGACCAATTACTGGTTGAGCCGATGTTGCAGTAATTTTTAACTATTTATGTATTAATTTATATATATGTTTATATATTAATTATTATTCAAAAATATTTCAAAGGGACCATACAATGTTTATAATGTTTGGGAAAAATTAACCTGTGACACTTTTGACATTGAAATGAAGTAGCATTAAAATCAATTCCATATGTTTCAGTAAAAGAAGCTGGTCCAACTTGTTTTGTTTTTTTCAGTCTCAGTCTATAGGTATCAACCCTCTGTATGTTATGATCCCCTGCACTCTCAGTGCATCTTTTGCCTTCATGCTCCCAGTGGCCACCCCTCCAAACGCCATAGTCTTCTCATACGGATACCTGAAAGTGTCTGACATGGTGAGTGTTAGCCATTAATAAATATTCTTTAAAATTATGAACCGTCACACTACAGGGAATGATTAAATCCAAAATGCACACTGATATCTGATGGAAATTGAATGCTTTGGAAATTAAATTAATCACATCAAAAAAATTGAAGTGAAATTGATATGAATGTAAAACTATTAACATAATAAAGGTACTGAATTATTTACTTTCATAATGTCAGTTATCCAAATATTACTTTTATCCACAGGCCAGGACAGGGATTGTCATGAATATCATTGGCATCCTCTCCATTACCTTAGCCATTAACAGCTGGGGCAGAGCTATCTTCAGTTTAGATACCTTTCCCAGCTGGGCAAACACTACAGATGTGTGAGAGACTGAATCCCACCATCAATCTGCTGTCAAACTGCACCATTCAGCACTATTCTCACCATGTTTCCAACTGAGGAGGCCAGGCAGGGTCAGAGCCAGTGGCTGGTTTCACTGGAGATGATAGTGTGTCATCACTTGTACTGTGACTATGCAGTTCAGTTGTTGTTTTTAATGTAAATTTATATAACTTCATTTAAAAAAAATTATGTAATAAAGTTGCTTCAAAAGCAGCTTTAAAGGAATACGTGGAAAGCCAAAAGGCTAAAATCATATAAATACCATGTAAGTTTTTAAAAACAAATATATACCTCTAAACAGTGGACAACTATGTACACCAGACAGTTTTGAAAGAATAGTGCAATCATGTACAGTTCAAGATTAACTGAAACTCTCACTATTGCAATGTACATTTAATAATGTAAATTAAAATGTTGTATTTTATCGTATTTCCTACTAATAAACTTAAATACACTGTTTGTTCCTTCACCTGCATATAGCCAATGTTTTAAATCCATACACTTTTGTGATTGTTTACATTAATTTTAGGACATTTATAAAGGAATCTATAAATAAAACATTGATTGTAGTGAAGATGTCACTTTAAAAACTGTGCATTTACAGGCAATTTGTAAAGTTTAGCTATGAGTTTAGAAGATTATTATGTTTTATCCAATTTGTTTGGCCTATATGAGGAAACAGTAGAAATGGAAATGCTGTATTTCTGTGAGTGGCTATTGAAAGAAGCTCCTGTTACCAATTTTATTTTATTGGAAAAGTGTCATTCACATAAATATTTTATATACAAATTGTGTAAGTAAAAAATTAACTACATTACATGTAATCACATTAAATCAATAACAATGACTGGGACATTGATGAGTGATGACCAGACGAAGTATTAAAATTAGAAAGAGCCATTTAAGAAATGTGCTAAAATTAGATTTAGTGACATCTATTGTCAAGAGGAAAATTAAAAGTAGGTGAACATCTTATGATTTACATTCAGTTTAGTTCAATCCATAGTGATAGTCACGTGCTGCGTCCCAATTCGCCTACTTCTACTACGCCCTAAAAGTATGTACTCTTTTTGTGAACAAAAAGTACATACTTTTGAGTGTGTAGCAAAAGAGTAGACAAGCTTTGGGACACACTATCACGTCATACAATTGCGTCTTTGTGCTCTGTCGCATCCTGTTACCGTAAACTGGCCTGTCAATCATCTTACATCCTCCACCACATTTCATTTAGTTGATTTCCTACCGTATCGGAGAGAAATGCAGTAGCACGTTTATCTGCAGTCGCGGGTCTTTCATGTGGAGAACTCTCCTCATATGCATAATGATGCATTTAAAAGTTAATGGCCAATCGGATCTTTATAAAAGTCCACATTGGTTGCAGATTAAATATAACACGGATAACATTAAATAAATATTTTCTATCAGGTTAAACTGATTATTAGTCACTCAAACCTCTCACCGTCAGTCGCGCATATCCGCCATGTTTTGTAGTTTTTTTTTTTAACACTTTTTACTCGTGTTTGTAGTTCTGAACTGAATCCTCATCCAAAGCGCAATGGGTTGTGGACAATATTAGCCTTTATAGTGTGCACGGATCCACACTTCGAAAATCTACCGGAAATAGTAGACCATCCGGGACTTTTGGCATACTATTTTCAACATACTATGCTTTGGGACGCACTTATTTTAATCTCACATACTATTTAGGATGGATAGTATGGACATAGGGACGCAGGGACGCAGGGACGGTGACGGTGACGGAAAGTGATAATGTCGTGAAGCGCTTTTACGACACAAGCGCTGGTTTTCTGGCAAATATGGCGTCACCGTAGGTCTTCCCAAACAAAAACGGAATATTTTTTGGTTTAGTAATCTCTCTATACATCCGTTTAAATATTGAAATTTTCAATCTATTTTAACATCGTATTCTCTCCCGTCGTTTGTCATGGCTGGCGTTATGGAAACAGGTTTGTAATTTGTTGATGTTGACTATGAACGTGTTATTTCGCCTGCACGACAACAAACAACGTTATGACAAGTTTGATTTGATAGTGTGAAGTAACGTTAATACAACTTATTGACAATATTACTCTATGTATTAAATGACATTTACATTATGTGAAGTTAAAAAAGTGGGGTTGTTGTATTTCGTTAAAGCGTCTAATAAAAAAACGTTAATAACTTTTTAAAATTCACACTTTCGCAGAGGAGCAGGCAAGAACCCGTTTCCAGCTGGAGTTGGAGTTTGTTCAGTGCCTAGCGAACCCAAATTATCTGAACTGTAAGACCAAACATTGACATTATTACTAGTTTATTTTAAATACTTCGTTATAGTGATTCAAATAATTCAGTTATTAGTTTATAGCAGTTTGAATCAAATCTAAGATAATTTTTTTTTTCTATGTTTCAATTTTGTAGATTAGTCTTATAATATATATATTTTTTTGCCACATTCTTTGTTTATTTAAATCTGTCCTAAAATATCCTGTTTTTCATCCTGTAGTTCTGGCTCAAAGAGGTTACCTGAGAGAAAAGCCTTTTGTCAATTACTTAAAGTATCTACTCTACTGGAAAGAACCAGAATATGCTAAATTCCTGAAGTAAGTCTTATGCTGTACATTTTTTACTACTCTAATCCTAATTTAATTTCAATGTCTCTCTCTCTCTCTCACTCTCTCGTATTGCATCTTGTATAAGGTATCAGGAAATATTCTAAGTGGTCAGAATATGAAAATATTCAAAATGTGTTTTTAAAAGAAAATGATGTTGGATGTTATGTAGGCTGGAAGAGATCAAGCCTCAGCCAAATGGGGAAAAAGTAACACAAATAATGTAACATTACTTTTCATAAAAAGTAATTAGTTACTTTTTTAGGGAGTAACGCAATATTGTAACGCATTACTTTTAAATGTAACTCTCCCCAACTGATCTCATCTACATCTCAGATGTTTCTCAATAAATTAATTTTCCTCTCATGGTGATTATATGATTGGCATATTAGACTTATGTAGTCTAAATCTTTATCTTTTTTTTTTTTTTCTTAGATATCCTCATTGTCTGCACATGTTAGAGCTGTTGCAGTATGAGCACTTCCGAAAGGAGCTGGTGAATGCGCAGTGTGCCAAGTTCATAGATGAACAGCAGATCCTGCACTGGCAGCATTACTCACGAAAGCGCACACGCCTACAGCAAGCACTCGCGGAGCAGCAACAGCAACAGCAGCCTCAGGCTCCATCCCATGGCAACGCCACCTCCAAATGAGGCAGTCAACATGCTCCTGCTGCCAGTTACTCTTTCACTGGCATTTTTTTGTAAAAAGTCATTTTCAAATGGGCTTTTTCCAAAATTTGAATAGGACTTGGACAAAGTGCTCTCTGTTGGCCACTAATGTTGTGTCTGTTTATGAACGACTGGAGAGAAAAGTAAAAGAGCTTCAAGAGAAGGTAAGGGGAGAGTGAAATGGATTGCTGTTGAGCAGTATGTCTTGTCTTACAGTTGCCACCTCCATCTCCTCCTGTTACATGCTTTATCTTATAAATGTTTGTATTATGTTTATGTATGCATTTTGGACAAAAACAGAAACCCAAATCCAAAATAAAGAAATTTTTAAAGCCAATAATCCCATTGCATTACTTCATCTCAACCAAAAAACAAAAAAAAACAAAAAAAAAAACGGTTTACAACAAGGTTTCATTAGTTAACTACTTTAGTTAACATGAACTAATAATGAACTTAGTTAATGTTAATCTCAACATTTACTAATACACTATTAAAATCAAAAGTTGTAGTTGTTAACATTAATGCACTGTGAAGTAACATGAACAAACATTGAACAGCTGTATTTTTATTAACTAATGTTAACAAAGCCCATCAAATACAGTAACAAATGTATTGTTCATGTTAGTTAATACGTTAACTAATGAACCGTATTGTAAAGTGTTACCATTAATACATTAACTGTTAACAAATTACTGGTAACACTTTACACTTTAAGGTTTCATTTGTTAACATCAGTTAACTATGTTGGTTAACATGAAGTAACAATGAAAAATACTCCTACAGCGTCTAATAATATTAGTCAATGTTAATTTCACCATGTACCATAGTGTTTCTCAACGGGGGCAGTACCGCCCCCCAGGGTGCGTTGGAAGCAAGATTTTTGAAAGGGGGGTGTTCAGGTGTTCTTGGGGGGCGTTCACAAGTTTACACCAAAGATCCAGTCAAGACAAGATTAAACTTGTAATTACTTGCAAAAGAATTGCCTACAACATTCTAAAATCTTCCAGTTTAATGCGACATGCTATGTATCGTTTCTTTTGCAATGACTCCATTATTTTTCCAGTCATAGACCAGCGCTCAAGCTCTGACTAGAATCCAGCGCTGACAAGAATCAGCATTCACGTGCACAAAAATGTGTTTCGCGCTGACAACAATCTGGTGGTGGCTAGAATCACGTAGCGGAGGAATGTTGACAAGCCATTAAAAAAGTATTGACTTAAGAACCACTTATATTTTCAAATATTTTCAATAAATTATGTTTCCATTCACTCCGGTGACGAATTTTAAAATCAATTAAACTAAATTCTATATAATTAAACTAAATAATGTCAGAATTATCAAATTCAATGCGCAGACGCAGATTATCTTGAGCTTTGCATGAGTTCAAATGCGAGTCTGACAAACACAGCCCTCGACATAGAATTCAGATGTTTAAAATCGTAGTCATTTTGTGCTCAAGCGTTCATGTGCAGGCTGCCAGTGTATGCGCATATAAGCGTTTAATCATCCGTATTTCATCAGTTCTTCTGCGTCTCCTCACAGCATATTAATAAAACGATGTCCAACAACACAAATAGTTCTCTCTATTTATTAGTATAACTTTGATTGTGTTTATACGCCAAGGATGGCTTGAGGGTGAGTAAATCTTGGGGTAATTTTCATTTTAAGGTGAATTAATCCTTAAAAAAATATTCCTCACTGTTAAAGTTAGCTAATGCATTTAGTAATGTTGACAGATGGGACCTTATTGTAAAGTGTTAATAAGAAGAGCTGCTGAAACTGTTAGATTTTGAAACTTGAATCTACAAATGAGGAAGAGGTTTCCACTTCTGTTAATTATTTCATGGTGTGGATTTCATTCAAATGATTTTTTTTCTGTAAGAAAAACATCTCCAGAGAACAAATATAAATTTACTAAGATGTTTTCTACACCCTTAAAGGGATAGTTCACCCAGTTTTTTTTAACTGAACGCAAAAAGATATTTTGAAGAATGTGTGTAACCAAACAGTTGATGGTCTCCATTGACTTGGATAGTATGGAGAAGAAAAAATACAATGGAAGTCAACAGGGACCTTCAAATGTTTGGTTACACACATTGTTTGATATATCCTGTTTTGTGCTCAGCAGATGAAAGAAATTCATACAGGTTTGTTTGGAACAGCTTGTGGGAGAGTAAATGATGACAGAATTTTTATTTTTGGGTGAACTATCCCTTTAATATGATCTGACAGAACCTCTGTCCCTTGAACTCCTTAGCATAGATTCTCTTCATATGAACATCAGAATTATTCACAGGAACATCTCAGGATTATGTTGACCACATTCTTGAGTGTAACCAACACAACAGGCCCTTTATAAACTTGAAAGAGGGGAAAGTAAGCCCTCCAGTGGCTGCTGAGATAAAGCACAGAAGTCATGCTGAATATATTCTCATTTTGGGACATTTAGTCATCAGTGACAGCTCAGCTTTACGCTTTTGGAACAATAAATTGAATTATAATCGGACCCACTTTTGGCCTCTACTGTTAGTCCAGTCTGATTTCTTGACATCAGCTCTGGAAAGTACTTCTGGTTTGACCACATTGTTTGCTTTTTCATATACATTTATAAAACTTATATATTAAACTTAAATTATTGTAGCCTATATTGGTTGGTTCAATGATGTTAAATATAATAAACCTGAATAAAACCAGTTAATTTAGATGTTACCATTTTTTTCAGTGAATATATTAGTGCTTGATCTCTAGATACAAAAGCGTTCTAGAGAAAAGTCCTACAGTAAAATGTATGTTATCTGCACCACAAGGTTTTCATAATGCAAATGTAACGACCAGCTAACATGACTATCAGCAACGCCTGCTCCGAACGCAGAGGGAACTTTTAGTGTTTAGTGGATGTTATTTTGGGGTTCTTCAGGAGGATGTTGGTGTCCATTTAATGGAATCTGACCTGTACATGCAGTGACTGCTGTTTATGTACTAACAGGAATAAGCTACTGTCAGTTTCAACGAGTTTATCTTGAAAAGTCTGGCTGTAGCAGACCTTGAAGGTACATGTTTTTTATTATTTTTATTATTATTTAATGTATTCTTTGTATCCAGATGTACAGTTGCATGAAAAAGTATGGGAACCACTTGTAGAATCTGTGAAAATGTGAATAATTTTAACAAAATAAGAGAGATCATACAAAATTAATGTTATTTTTTTATTTAGTACAGTCCTGAGTAAGATATTTTACATAAAAGATATTTACATATAGTCCACAAGACAAAAAAAAAAAAGCAGAATTTATTAAAATAACCCCGTTCAAACGTTTGGGAACCATTCTTAATACTGTGTGTGGTTACCTGGATGATCTACGACTGTTTTGTGATGGTTGTTCATGAGTCCCTTGTTTGTTCTGAGCAGGTAAACTGCGCTCTGTTCTTCAGAAAAATAAATTCAGTCCCTCAGTTGTCTCAAAATCATACAGTCACTGCTGGAAAGGGTTCAAATATGCAAAAAAATCCTTGAAAACTGAAGAATCTGCAGGACCTGGGGGATTTTTTGGAAGAACAGAGCTCAGTTTAACTGCTCAGAACAAACAAGGGACTCATGAACAACCATCACAAAAAACAAAAAAAAACAAACAAACAAAAAAAACAGTCGTAGATCATCCAGGTAACCACACATAGTATTAAGAACCAATGGTTCCCAAACTTTTGAACGGTGTTATTTTAATAAATTCAGCAAATTTTTTTTTTTTTTTTTTTTTGGTCTTGTGGACTATATGTAAACATCTTTTATCTTACTCAGGACAGTGAATAAAAAATAACATGCATTTTGTATGATCTCTCTTATTTTGTTAAAATTATTCACATTTTCACAGATTCTGAAAGTGGTTCCCATACTTTTTCATGCAATTATATTTGTTTTATGGTTAACTAAGTAAAATTTAATGCTTTGTGATCACAGGGGACTGGCTTCAGTAATGGAAACGGACAGTATTATCACAGAAACTCAGATAAATAGATACCCAAAATATGAGAGAAGCGATGATGCTCAGTCAACTACAAGTTCACGGATTGTTTGTGATGAATGTCGAAGAAAACTCAGAAGTTTGATTCCGGTAAACTATAAAGAAGAAATTATAAAGCTGCTAAAACTGGCTGGACCAGTGGTGAGTGTGATTATTAAATTGACTTTGTCAGAAGATTTAGTGTTACTCAGTGTGATCTAAATCAATTACAACCCCATTTCCAGAAAAGTTAGGACATTTTGTAAAATGCAGTAAAATCAAGAATCTATTATTTGCTAATTCTCTTCAACTTTTATTTAACTGACAAATGTACAAAGAAAATAATTCCAATGTTTTCACTGACCAACTTGATTGTATTTTGTAAATATAAACAAATTTTGATTTTGATGGATGCAACACACTCCAAAAAAGTTGGGACAGAGGCATGTTTACCATTGTGTCACATCTACTTTTCTTTTAATTACACTTTTTAATCATTTGGGATTTGAGGATACTAATTGTTGCAGTTTTGCAAGTGGAATTTTTATCCAATCTCACCTGATATAAGACAGCTCCTCAACAGTCCATGGTCATCGTTGTCTGATTCTCCTTTTCATGATGGGCCATACATTTTCAATAGCAGACAGATCTGGACTGGCAGTCAAGCACATCCACTCTATGGTGTAGAGTGTCTAAGAAACTCTGTTGTAACAATTGCAGAATGAGGCCGGGCATTGTCTTAATGGCATTGTCTTGATGTCATCTTGATGGCAGTTTATGTCTCTGTACAATTCCAATATATGCCTCCACGTCAATGATTCCTTCACACATATGCGAGTCACTCATGCTGTTTGCACTGATGCACCTCAATACCATGACAGATGTTTGCTTTTGCACCTGTCGCTGATGAAAGTCTGGATGGTCACTTTCATCTTTGGGATTGACAACTCGATGTCCGTTTTTTCTAAAACAAGCTGAACCGTGGACTGTCCACTGTATTTTAGACCATCTGAGATGAGCTCGGGCCCAGAGAACTCAGAAGCATCTCTTCATTGAACAGACGTATAGCTTTCTCCTTGCGTAACAGAGATTTGAGTTGCATTTCTTGATGCAGCGTCAAACTGTGTTAAGTGAAAACTGTTTTCCAAAGTACTCCCTAGCCTATGTGTCTGTATTTAATACGGTAGCATGATGGTTTCTCATCTGAGGGCTCATGCACATTCAACGGAGTTCTCATGCCTTGCCCTACGCAGAGTTTTCTCTGGATTCCCTGAATGGTAGATGGCGAAAGACCTAAATTCTTTGCAATCTTGCATTGAGAAATGTGAATTTTGAAAAACAATTTTCTCATGAAATTTGTGGTGAGCCATGGCACATCTTTGCTTGCAAAGACAGAGCAGCTCCCAATCACAATACCCTCACCTATTACCAATTCACCTGCTAATTGTAGACTGTTTCAAAAGAGTTTAACTTGGATATTCTATAATCTTTTAATTTGTATTTTGCCTCTGTCCCAGCATTTGGAGTGTGTTGCAGCCATCAAAATCTTTTTTTTTTTTATTTTTTTTTTTTTTATATATATTTACAAAATACAATTAAGTTGGTCAGTGAAAACATTGGAAAACCTTTCTTTACTTTTGTCAGTTAAAAAAAGGTTCGAGAGAATTAACAAATCACAGATTGTGGATTTTATTGCATTTTACAAAATGTCCTAACTTTTCTGGGAATGGGGTTGTAGATTAATTGTGTATTTTATTTACAAACAAATAACCTATATATATATATATATATATATATTTGGAGCAGACATCACAGTTACGTCACTTGCAGCTGCGCATGCATAGTGTGGCAGAAAAACAGCCATAACAATGGAGGAAAATGGGCAAAGTTCACAGAATAGGAGAAAAATATTTTGTTGTGTCAGAATCGGAATACAAAAAATTTAGTCTTCATTTTTATAGAATACCATCATTGAAGACACCCTTTGAAGCTCAACGCAGACATTTATGTTGCAAATCACAGACTGGACTGATGAAACCTGCAATGATTAGTCTACCATTAATTTGATGTAAACTGTAGGTCTACATAATATTTACATATGCAGTTCATAGGGGACATACATACATAACCATACAGTTACAGCATGAAAAATAATATTTAAACCTAGCCTATAACATTTTACATAGATAACTTTTAAACATATAACATTTTTATCTTGCAATTCTGACTTGTTTCTTGCATTTACGTGTTTATATCTCCCAGTTCGGACTTTATAACTCGCAATTGTGTTTATATATCACAATTCTGAGGGGGAAAAAGTCAGAATTGCAGGATATAAAAAAGACAGAATGACGAGTATATCTCACAATTCTGTTTTTCCTTCTAAGAATTTTGAGATATAAACTTGGATTTGCAAGAAAAAAGTCAGAATTGTGAGATATAAACTCGAAATTAACTTTTTTTATGATTATTTTCTGTGGCTTCCATATACTGCTACTGCAGAACGTCTCAGTTACAAAGGTAACCCTCGTTCCCTGAAGGAGGGAATGGAGACGTACGTCGGACAGACCGACGAATAGGAATCTCGCTAGAGAGGCCAATCTACTTCGAGTGTAACTACAACGAGCCAATGCACATTGGCATGCAATCATATGCATCAGCTGCTCGCCTCGCAGCGCGAGTATATAATGAGCAGCAGGTGAGGAGCCGAGGAGCCGAACCGGTTAGGCGGCAGCATCAGCGGGGTACAACGACTGTGGCGACGGGACGTACGTCTCCGTTCCCTCTTTCAGGGAACGAGGGTTACCTTTGTAACCGAGACGTTCCCATTCAGTCGGTCACGTTCGACGTACGTCGGACAGACCGACGAATAGGAATCCCTACCAAAGCGCCACAGCGCTCTGTTGTAAGCCACCTGAACCCCCTTGCCTAAGGACGGTGGGACAGGGCTAACACAGAGAGTGTCGATCACTGCTGTTCCCAAAAACCCATTCAGTGAGACTATTGGATAACGCTGGGAAAGCGTACCCTTTCGCTGGGGAAAGGAACGCTGCGGAACCACATCCTTCCCCGAAGGAGTTATGTGGAGAAGTACATATGGACTAACCCCGTAGGGCTGTACTACATATGAAAGAACTGGGGTGACTCCAACTCGATGAGAGGTGGGTTCTCCCAGAGGGAAAGACACGGGCTTCGTTTAGGAGTAACCGTGGAACTAGACATATGGGATCCCTGTAGGGTCACACATATGTTACCCAGCCTAACCCGGTTCTCAAGGATACAACGGAGTATAGGCCTGGCGCCAGACGCTCCGCCACGTCGGCTGCCGAAGGGAGATCGGAGGACTCGACAGGGTCTGCCTTGTAGGGACTCTCTGGAGAATTAAGCGCATGTAGCGCAGCAAGCCGACACTAAGCCGGGGCCTCTCCGTGCCTCTGACCTGAGGTGAGAACACGGCAGGAGACCGGCTCGACACGAAGGCTATAGAATCTAGCGAACGTGTTAGGTGTCGCCCAGCCCGCAGCTCTACAAATGTCTGTCAGCGAGGCGCCACGAGCCAGCGCCCAGGAGGATGCAGCACCTCTCGTAGAGTGAGCATGCAACCTGAGCGGGCAGGGCACGCCTTGAGCTTGGTAAGCCAAGGCGATGGCGTCCACTATCCAGTGGGCCATCCTCTGCTTGGAGACAGCCTTTCCCTTCTGCTGGCCTCTGTAACAGACAAAGAGCTGGTCTGAGGTCCTGAAGCTTTGAGTTCTGTCTATGTACAGTCGCAAGGCGCGAACTGGACAGAGCAAAGGGTCTGCCTCCTCCGAGGGCAGCGCTTGCAGGCTCACTACCTGGTCCCTGAAGGGAGTGGTAGGAACCTTGGGCACATAGCCAGGCCGGGGTCTCAGTACCACATGGCCGTCACCCGGCCCGAACTCTAGGCACGATTCGTCGACCGAAAATGACTGCAGGTCCCCTACCCTCTTGATGGAGGCCAATGCAACCAGCAGCAAAGTCTTCATAGACAGAATCTTTAAGTCTGCTGATTGCAAGGGCTCAAAGGGAGCAATCTGAAGTGCTCTGAGCACCAGAGCAAGGTCCCAAGAGGGTATGGAGGGAGGACGAGGAGGATTTAACCGTCTCGCCCCCCTAAGGAACCTGACGACCAGGTCGTGCTGACCAACAGACTTGCCATCTATGTGGTCGTGGTATGCGGAGATAGCAGCAGTATGGACTTTGAGGGTGGAGGGGGACAGCCTACGCTCCAACCCTTGCTGCAAGAAGGAAAGCACGACTCCGATCGAGCATCTTCGGGGGTCTTCTCGGCGAGAAGAGCACCACTCGACGAACAGGTTCCACTTCAAGGCATAAGCACGTCTCGTAGACGGTGCATGTGCCGAAGTGATGGTGTTAAGTACCTCGGGGGGTAAGTCACCTAGATCCTCCGCGTCCCGTCCAGGGACCAGACATGGAGTTTCCAGAGGTCTGGACACGGGTGCCACAGAGTGCCCCGTCTCTGAGAAAGAAGGTCCTTCCTCAGAGGAATGGGCCAGGGAGGGGCTGTCGCGAGGAGTGAGAGTTCTGGGAACCAGGTCCGGTTGGGCCAATAGGGCGCAACTAGCAGGACCTGCTCCTCGTCCTCCCTGACTTTGCACAGGGTCTGTGCAAGTAGGCTCACTGGGGGAAACGCATATTTGCGAAGGCCCCGGGGCCAGCTGTGTGCCAGTGCATCTGTCCCGAGTGTTCCCTCGGACAGGGAGTAAAACAACTGGCAGTGGGAGGTTTCTGGTGAGGCAAACAGGTCTACCTGAGCCTCTCCGAACTCTCTCCAGATCAGCTGGACCACCTGGGGGTGGAGTCGCCACTCTCCTGGCAGCACAGCTCGTGATAGCTCGTCGGCCACACGGTTGAGCACACCAGGGACATGAATGGCACGAAGCGACCTCAGATGCTTCTGACTCCAGAGGAGGAGATGGCGGGCGAGTTGCGACATGCGACGGGAGCGTAGACCACCTTGACGGTTGATGTACGCGACGGTTGATGTACGCAACGGTCGCAGTGTTGTCCGTACGGACCAGTACATGCTTGCCCCGTAGCGGCCCTTTGAGGCGGCTCAGAGCAAGGCGTACTGCCAGCAACTCGAGGCAGTTGATGTGCCAATGCAGATGGGGGCCCGTCCACACCCCTGACACTGCATGCCCGTTGTACGTGGCACCCCAGCCGGTGGCAGAGGCATCTGTGAATACCACAGCATGCCGGGACACTTGCTCTAGGGGCACTCCTGCCCGAAGAAACAACGGGTCCGACCACGGGCTGAAGGCTTGGCGGCACTCCTGAGTGATTGCCACCCGGAACGTGCCACGTTGCCACGCCCATCTCGGGACTCGGCCGTGAAGCCAGTGTTGAAGCGGTCTCATATGAAGCAGACCAAGCGGGGTTACTGCCGCTGCGACCGCCATATGCCCCAGGAGCCTCTGAAAGAATTTCAGTGGAACCGCTGTCCTGCCGTTTAACGTATTCAGGCAGTTCAACACCGACTGAGCACGTTCCTCTGTGAGGCGTGCTATCTGTTCGACTGAATCCAACTCCATACCGAGAAAAGAGATCCTCTGCACAGGGGAGAGTTTGCTCTTTTCCCAGTTGACCTGAAGACCCAACTGGCTGAGGTGTCTGAGCACCAGATCCCTGTGTTCGCACAACTGATCCCGGGACTGTGCTAGAATGAGCCAGTCGTCGAGATAGTTGAGGATGCGAACACCCTGTTCTCTCATGGGAACAAGGGCTCCTTCCACGACTTTCGTGAAGACGCGGGGAGACAGGGCCAGCCCGAAGGGTAGGACTCTGTACTGATATGCTCAACCTTCGAACGCAAAACGCAGGAATGGCCTGTGTCGCGGAAGAATCGAGACATGAAAGTACGCGTCCTTCAGGTCGATCGCTGCAAACCAATCCTGGGGACGGATGCACTCGAAAATGTGTTTCTGCGTGAGCATTTTGAACGGTAGCTTGTGAAGGCTCCGATTCAAAACTCGCAGGTCCAGGATAGGCCGTAACCCACCGCTCTTTTTGGGTACAATGAAGTAGGGACTGTAGAACCCTGACCTCATATCGGCTGGAGGGACCGGCTCTATCGCGTCCTTCGCCAGTAGGACCGTGATCTCCGCACGCAAGACAGGGGCATCGACAGCTTTCACTACAGTGAAGTGGACGCCCCTGAACTTGGGGGGACGCCGGGCGAACTGAATCGCATAGCCGAGCCTGACGGTCCGAATGAGCCAGTGAGACGGACTGGGGAGCGCTAACCAGGCTCCCAGAGACCGTACAAGCAGGACCAAAGGGACCGCAGGCGTACCCGCAGTGGGGCAGCGAGGTGGAACACAGGGACGCTGCCCGGGGGGCTCTCTTTGCGAGGCGGCCCGAAGCGGCGTCACAGTGTTGTGTGCAACACTTACCTGGTTCCACGGATGGACAGAGGGAGCAGTCGAGGCTTTGGTTGCCCGCTGCTCGCTGCTGTCCGCTGGCGACAGAAGAGGGGGATGAGAGTGGTGAGGTTCTTGCCCTCCCACTGCTCTCCGAGCCCTCCTCGGACCCGGAGATGAAGGAAACTGCTCTTTTGTTGAGAATTTGGGTACTGCTGGCTGTTGGGCCAGCGGCGGAACAGAAACAAATAGGAACAAAAGATTCTCCACCCGGCCCTCCTCCGGGGGAAGGAGTGGTGCGGTCACCATCTCCCGAAGAGCAGTCCCATCCATCTCCGGGTCGCCCGTCCTAGGGCCTCTTGGATTTGGCCTTGCCACCCTTCTTTTTGGGGGCGGGCTGGATGGGCTGGGCACCCTGACCGCGACCGGCTCCACGGCGCCGCTTACATGAAGGCTGCTGCTGGGGCGCTGGGGCGGCGACGAGCAGCCTGAGGTGCTGCGGCGGTGGGGGTGCAGCAGCAGACCGCCTCGGCAGGATATGGCTGATGGCCTCAGACTGCTTCTGTACAGCCGAGAACTGCTGGGCGAAGTTCTCGACCGCGTCGCCGAAGAGGCCGGTCTGGGACACGGGGGAATTAAGGAACCTGACTTTGTCGGTATCCCTCATGTCCGCGAGACACAGCCAGAGATGGCGCTCCTGGACCACTAACGTGGACATCGCACGACCCACTGACCGCGCCATGACCTTCGTCGCACGAAGCGCGAGGTCCGTCGCGGCACGAAGTTCCTGGAGAACTTGTGGATCATGACCACCCTCGTGCAGGTCCTTCAGTGCCTTGGCCTGATGGACCTGCAGCAACGCCATAGCGTGCAGGGCAGAGGCGGCTTCCCCACAGGCCTGATAAGCCTTGCCGGTAAGATCCGACGAGTACTTACAGGCCCGGGAAGGGAGAGACGGCTCCCCCCGCCAAGTGGAGTTAGGGCACAGTTGCATAGCAACGGCCCGTTCCACAGGGGGTATGCGCGTATAACCCTTAGCCGCCCCGCCATCAAGGGTGGTGAGGGAGGAGGACCCACCGACACGGTTTCGGGCAGTAAAAGGTGCCGTCCATGTGCCAGTGAGCTCTTCATGCACCTCCGGGAAGAAAGGAACTGGGGTGGGGGGCTGAGAACCAGCCCTGGCCACCCCGAGAAACCAATCATCCAACCTCGAGGGTTCGGGACACGGTGGAGGATTCCACACGAGCCCAACCCTGTTGGCGGCCCGGGAAAGCATTGCCATCATTTCCGGGTCCTAATCGGGCACAGTTGTCACCCCCGAAGGAGGCAGCTGCGCCGAATCCTCATCCCCCGAAATATCAGGCTCACCCTCCGATGCAGCGATCGACATTCTATCATCTTGGGGAGCTCCGAAGGATACGGATGGTACACACCTCTGGGGTGGTCCACCACATTCCCCCGGCAGCTCTACTGGCTGCGGAGTGCAGGAGGGATGAGGGTTCCTAGGGGGTTGGTTCCCCAAAGGAAGCGCGCTCACCGTGATCCTCAGATCACCAGCACCGCTGCCCGAAGCAACCCTCTAAGGAGGATTGGAACGAGGCAGCGGCACCGGGACTCCGCCCCTTTGCAGGAACTGGAGTCTAGATCGCAACTCCGAGATGGTCATCTTCCCACAATGGGTACATGACTCGTCCACAAACGCCGCCTCAGCGTGCTTTAAGCCCAGGCACGTGATACAGCGTTGGTGACCATCCCGCGGTGACAGATAACGACCGCATCCAGAAACACACAAGTAGAACGACATCTTTAAAAAGACGCGAATCTACTTGTGTAAGCTCTTTTAGGGACTGAACTCTTTTAAGTGCCGAAGCACGCAGGGGAATGGCCGCTGCAGCACAGACAGGGAAAGTGCAGCCTGTCGTGTGCACTCTCTCTTTGAAGCCGCTCTTTTACCAGCTGTCAAAACAGCTTTTCAGCACTCAATAGCGCACCGTTTACCAGCCGTGAGAACGGCTTTTCCAGCTGGAAACGTTGCTCAAATGAAAGGCAAACAAAACAAAAAGAAAATGAAAGAGAGAGATCGACCCCGCTGCAGTGCTGTCCGCCCGCACCAACAAAGAGCAGTTTCAAAAAGGCTCGTCCTGTTACACACTCCGTAAAACACCATGAAGGTTCGGCTCCGAAGCGAAAAGCTGAAGATGCAACGCACCTGCTGCTCATTATATACCCGCGCTGCGAGGCGAGCAGCTGATGCATATGATTGCATGACAATGTGCATTGGCTCGTTGTAGTTACACTCGAAGTAGATTGGCCTCTCTAGCGAGATTCCTATTCGTCGTCGACTGAGTGGGAACTGTCATTTTCTGCCACCAAGTAGGCTCCGCCCACAAATACACTATATTGCCAAAAGTTTTGGGACACCTGCCTTTACATGCACATGAACTTTAATGACATCCCATTCTTAATCCGTAGGGTTTAATATGAAGTTGGTCCACCCTTTGCAGCTATAACAGCCTCAAATCTTCTGGGAAGGCTTTCCACAAGGTTTAGGAGTGTGTTTATGGGAATTTGTGACCATTCTTCTAGAAGCGCATTTGTGAGGTCAGGCAGTAACGTTGGCGAGAAGGCTTGGCTCGCAGTCTCTGCTCTAATTCATCCCAAAGGTGTTCAATCGGGTTGAGGTCAGGAACTCTGTGCAGGCCAGTCAAGTTCCTTCACACCAAACTCGCTCATCCATGTCTTTATGGACCTTGCTTGGTGCACTGGTGCGCAGTCATGTTGGAAAAGGAAGGGGCCATCCCCAAACTGTTCCCACAAAGTTGGGAGCATTAAATTGTCCAAAATCTCTTGGTATGCTGAAGCATTAAGTGTTCCTTTCACTGGAACTAAGGGGCCAAGCCCAACCCCTAAAAAACAACCCCACATCATAATCCCCCCTCCACCAAACTTTACACTTGGCACAGTGCAGTCAGGCAAGTACCGTTCTCCTGGCAACCACCAAACCCAGACTCATCCATCGGATTGCCAGACAGAGAAGCGTGATTCTTCACTCAAGAGAACACATCTCCACTTTACACCACTGCATCCGACACTTTGATTTGCACTTGGTGATGTAAGGCTTGGATGCAGCTGCTCGGCCATGGAAACCCATTCCATGAAGTTCTCTACGCACTGTTCTTGAGCTAATCTGAAGGCCACACGAAGTTTGGAGGTCTGTAGCTATTGACTCTGCAGAAAGTTGGCGACTTCTGCGCACTGTGCGCCTCAGCATGCGCTGACCCCGCTCTGTGATTTTACGTGGCCTACCACTTCGTGGCTGAGTTGCTGTTGTTCCCAATTGCTTCCACTTTGTTATGATACCACTAACAGTTGACCATGGAATATTTAGTAGTAAGGAAATTTCACGAATGGACAACCTATCACAGTACCACGCTTGAATTCACTGAGCTCCTGAGAGCGACCCATTCTTTCACAAATGTTGGTAGAAGCAGTGTGCATGCCTAGGTGCTTGATTTTATACACCTGTGGCCATGGAAGTGATTGGAACACCTGAATTCAATGATTTGGAGGGGTGTCCCAATACTTTTGGCAATATAGTGTATGTCATCACTGTTTGCAAACACAAAATAGGTCATTCTTTCTCTCTCTCTCTCTCTCTCTCTCTCTCTCTATATATATATATATATATATATATATATATAAAATTTATTTAACTCTTTAATACAACAATTTTTTGAATCATTTGAAGTCTATGTAATGGATTTTGGATTACTGTTGAATGTTTCCCCTTTTAATGCAGTTTATATCTCAGTTGATGATCTTTCTGATCAGCTTCATCAGCACTGTGTTCTGTGGACACTTGGGGAAAACTGAACTGGCCGCTGTGGCTCTGGCTATTGCTGTGAGTTCACAAATTAACTTCATTATAGTGGCGTTCATTAAAACACCCATTGCCTTGCCTGTAAATACATCCTTTTGGCTCACAGGTTATTAATGTGTCCGGCATCTCCATCGGCTCTGGATTGGCGTCTGCATGTGATACACTCATCTCTCAGGTATGATAGTGAATGTTCAGTAATGTGTGTGTCATTTGTGCTTAGGTGTCATTTGAATTGAATTGTTTCCTGCAGACGTTTGGGAGTAATAATCTGAAGCGGGTGGGTGTGATACTGCAGAGAGGGATTCTCATCCTCCTGTTGGCCTGTTTCCCCTGCTGGGCGCTGCTCATCAACACAGAGCCAATCCTGCTGGCTGTCCGGCAGAGTCCCAGTGTGGCCAGGTCTGACACATTCAACACACATTAAATAATGGTCCTGTTTAGCAAAATTTACCGGAATCTGCTGATAAAATCTGTTGTCAACATATTGTGATAGATGTAAATGATGTAAATATTGTGAAGTAACATGATGTCATATCATTTAGACATGTGGCAGTCACATGAACCTAAAGTCAATGTCTGTGGAGTTTCTTTAACTGTGTGTGATTGTTTCTCTTTCTCTCAACAGTCTGTCACAACTCTATGTAAAAATATTCATGCCTGCTCTGCCTGTGAGTGACACCTTTTTGCACACCATCATTCACATTTAGAATATCAAAACGAGTCTGAATGTGACATGATTTTTTTTTTTAAAAAAAGTATACCGCTCACATATTCAAAAGCTATCTTCAGGATCTTATTTCAAATATTGCTAGCTGATAGTTTATCTAACACTAATATTAAACTTTCTCGTATGTATACTGTTTAAAAGTTTGGGATCAATTATTTTTTTATTTTTTTTTATTTTTTTTTTGAAAGAAATGAATACTTTTATTCACCAAGAACACATTAAATTGATCAAAAGTGACAGTAAAGACATGTATGATATTACAAACCATTTCTGTTTCAAATGAATGCTGTTCTTTTGACATTTCTATTCATCAAAGAATCATTAAAAATACATTATGGTTTCCACAACAATATTAAGCAGCACAACTGTTTTCAACTTTGATAATTACAAGAGATATTTCTTGAGCCCCAAATCAATATTAGAATGATTTCTGAAGTATCATGTGACACCGAAGATTGGAGTAATGGCTGATTAAAATTCAGCTTTGCCATCACAGGAATAAATTACACTTCAAAATATATTACCATAAAAAAACATTTGTCTTAATTAGTAATAATATTTGCCAATATTACTGTTTATATATATATATATATATATATATATATATATATATATACAGTGCTCAGCGTAAATGAGTACACCCCCTTTGAAAAGTAACATTTTAAACAATATCTCAATGAACACAAAAACAATTTCCAAAATGTTGACAAGACTAAGTTTTATATAACATCTGTTTAACTTAACTTATAACATGAAAGTAAGGTTAATAATATAACTTAGAGAACAAAATTTTCAAATGTCTAATTTAACAAGAATTCAGCCACAGGTGAGTCTATTTATTCATTACACATGTGTCCAGCAGACAGTTGACTATAAAAGGGTGTTAAAATCCCTTCCCATTTCATGCTGTCAGCAATGGCACCACATGGAAGAGAAATGTCACAAGACCTGAGAAAGAAAATAGTTTCTTTACACCAGAAAGGTGAAGGCTACAAGAAGATCAGCAAAGCTTTACTTATCAGTCAGAATACTGTAGCAAAAGTGGTACAAAAATTTAAAAAGATGGAACTGCAACAATCTCACAGAGATGTCCAGGTCGTCCACGGAAGTTAACACCTCGACAGGAGCGTCTTCTGGTGAGAAGGGTAGAAGAAAATCGGCATGCAAGTTCACTGCAGTTATCTAAAGAAGTAGAAAGCCAAACTGGGGTGACTATTTCCCGTGACACAATACGGCGTACACTGCAGAGGAATGGCATGCATGGGTGCCGTCCACGAAAGAAACCTTTCCTAAAGCCCAGGCACAAAAAAGCCCACCTAGAGTTTGCCAGGGCCAGTGCTGACAGAGATGAAGACTACTGGGACTCTATACTCTGGAGTGATGAGACCAAGATAAATGTTTTTGGAACTGATGGCTTCAAAACTGTATGGCATCACAAAGGTGAGGAATACAAAGAAAAATGCATGGTGCCTACAGTGAAACATGGTGGTGGCAGTGTCCTTATGTGGGGCTTCATGAGTGCTGCTGGTGTCAGGGAGCTGCATTTCATTGATGGCATCGTGAATTAACAGATGTACTGCTCTATACTGAAAGAGAAGATGCTATCATCACTCTGTGCCCTTGGTCGTCGTGCACTTTTCCAACGTGACAATGATCCTAAACACACATCTAAGGCCACTGTTGGATTTCTGAAGAAGAACAGGGTGAAAGTGATTCAGTGGCTCCTGATCTGAACCCAATCGAACACCTATGGGGAATTCTGAAGAGACAAGTTGAGCATCACTCTCCATCCAGCATCCAGTCTCTAAAAGAGGTCATTCCTGAAGAATGGATAAAGATAGATGTTGCAAAATGTCGCCAACTTGTTCATTCCATGCCTAGAAGACTTGGTGCTGTCATTAAAAATCATGGAGGCCATACAAAGTACTAGATGTAGTAGTTTTTGTTGTGGGGTGTACTCATTTTTGCATCACCCTAATTTGAGTAAAACTGAAAAATGTGTAATCTAAGTTATATTATTAACCTTACTTTCATGTTATAAGTTAAACAGATGTTATATTAAACTTAGTCTTGTCAACATTTTGGAAATTGTTTTTGTGTTCATTGAGATATTGTTTAAAATGTTACTTTTCAAAGGGGGTGTACTCATTTACGCTGAGCACTGTATATATATATATATATATATATATATATATACAGTCAAACCAAAAATTATTCGGACATTTTTGATATATTTTTACTAGTGGGTGCAGGACACTATAGTTCATTTATGTAAGTGAGGATAGCAAAATAAAGTAAACTGTGATATATTATACCCAAAAATGCTTCATACAGTGGACTACCAGTAAAACTGATAAAAATTTGGAACCAAAAATAATTCAGACACTTTGACCTGACCATGTTTTGCTTAAGTGTTATCTGACATAATTAAGATTATTTTTTTCTGACACAGTTTAACTCTGAGATCTTTCATATTTTATAGTGAATCAACTGTATTAATGAAAGAAATGTTCAAGATGTCTGAATAAATTTTGGCTTGACTGCATATATATATATATGCAGCCTTGGTGCGCATAAGAACATTTAAAATGTCTTTGAAGGGACGGTTCACCAAAAAAATGAAAATTCTGTCATTATCTATCCAAAGCTTATGCTGCTTTAAATCTATGTGGTTTTCAGTGAATAGCTCCTTAAATTTCACTCTGTTCCTCACGCAAAGACAGAAGAAAAAGCTCGAAAAAAATCAGGTTTGGAATGACATGAGAGTGAGTAAATAATGACAGACTTTTTCTTATTTCCTATTTTATCCTCAGGCTGCCTTTATGTATCAGCTGCAGGGATTGTATCTTCAAAATCAGGTAACCTCCATTTTGTTTATGCATTCATGACTTTATATTGCATTTAAGTTGCACAATGAATGTTTTATGCTTTCCTCGGGAATCAAACTCATGACTTTGGTGTTGCAAGCGCCATGCTCTGCTGTTTGAGTATATATTGCTGTGATTCTGAGGGTCTGTTTTTGTTTGTATATTTGTTTAGGGTATCATTTGGCCTCAGGTCATCACAGGAGCAGCAGGGAACATCCTCAACATTTCAATAAACTACATCTTTCTTCATCTGCTTGATCTTGGTGTGGCGTAAGAAGCTGTCTAGATTCAGTTTATCTCATATTTAGAGACCATGTTTTCTTGTTTTCTTCATTCACCTCTTATTTGTATGTTACCCTGATGTGTTCACAGAGGATCTGCTGCTGCGAATGCAATTTCCCAGTATTCCTTGGCCGTGATTCTTTATGTGTACATCCAATGTATGGGCCTGCATAAAGCCACCTGGGATGGTGAGTCTCTGCTGTTCAGTTCTGCAGAGGTCCATTTCCTCATTCAGCATCCTAAAAAGGCCTGACAGCACTCCTGTGAAAAACCTTTGAATTTACTTGTTTGATTGAACAGTCCACATGACTAGTTTCCTCATATTCAATTGGTGTCATGTCATATGACATGAGTAATAGAATAAAATTGGCTTAAATTCAGGTATTTAATTATGTTGTTAATTTTTATTTGTCCCTTGTATCCGGCTGATATTTGTCTGCCTTGCACATACCATTAGGCTGGTCTCGTGACTGTCTGCAAGAATGGGGAGCCTTCATTCACTTGGCTCTTCCCAGCATGCTCATGCTTTGTGTGGATTGGTGGACATTTGAGATTGGTGGATTCCTGGCAGGTTTGCAAACTATCCATGTATTTATTTAATCGATTTTCTTTCATGTCATGTCATGTTTTCATTGGACATATATGATGAATATTGGTGTATTTTATGTCCTTTTTCCCCCTTACTTTTATTGCAGGACTCATCAATGAGGTTGAGCTGGGCGCTCAGTCTGTCATCTATGAACTGGCCAGCATTATGAATATGGTACTAACAGTAATATGGTCATGATTTGACCTGGTTTTGCCTAGTAGCATGTGTTCCTGAATCAACCTCTTTTGGCCTGGAAACAAACCCTATCCCTAACTTTATCCATAAAATACTTCTAAAATAAGAAAAAAAAATGTTGATAAAAATAATGTTTAAGTCCCTATTTTCCACCCTAAGCCTAATGGTGTATGTTTTAATGGATAGAAATCTGTTTATTTGATAGAAATGTTCTACTGGAACCAACAAAGATGGTCCTTAGATTATTTTTAACCACCTGCTGTTTCGCATCTGAGAGATTACTATTACTATTGTTGTTTTTACACACACATCATTGGGTTTCTGGCACTTTGTACATTTACGGCAAAGTCATTCTTAACAGGATATGAGGGTTAATGTATGGTTTTGGATGCCTCTTGCAAATAGTAATTTGTTTCCCAGTTGAGAGACCAGAGTTCAACAGTTGACCCCCCTTTAGGGGCCAAACCCTCAATTTTCTATCCGGTCGGGGATGATAAATTGTGCTTGAGTCAAAAGATCCCTCCGGAGGGAAATCTCCCATGGAGAGCCATCCAGGAGAGACATCAGGTCTGAGAACCTCACTTGCCCTGGCCAGAACTGAACTGCTTATAGTGGATGAACCCCATCCTGGTGAGCCCTCTCTAAAACTCCCGGGAGCCTCAGCCACGTCTGAACCATGGCATCCAACCCCAACGGAACTGGATGCGTGAGGGAGAACCAGAACGGACAGTGTGTCATTTCTACTCATGCAAACAAATCCACTTCTGCCTGACTGAACCTCCTACAAATCAACTTCACCATTTCTGGGTGGAGTCTCCATTCCCCGGACCTCAGCCCCTGCCTCGACAGAATGTCTGCTCCCCAATTTAGGTGCCCAGGGATGTAAACTGTCCTCACCGAGAGCAGCTTGCCCTGTACCCAGAGGACAATCTGGTGAGCAAATCTGCAAAGAGGGCATGACCACAGACCCTCCTGGTGATTTATGTATGAGACTATCAGTGTGTTGTCTGAGTGGACAAGGACATGGTGGCCTCTGAGATCCAAGAGGAAGTATCTCAGTGCTAGAAATACAGCCATCATCTCCAGTCAATTTATGTGCCGTGAAAGAAGATGACCTCTCCACAGACCCCAAGTCGAGCCGTCTAGGACTGCAATCCAGCCCATGAGGGAAGTGTCTGTCATTAGCGTTTTGTGACGACAGGATGCCCACAGGACCGTGGGCCAAGAACCAAGGCTTCTTCCACATAACTAGGGTACAAAGGCATCTGCACGTAACCCCTTGGTCTTGGGAAAACCCCTTAGTCTTGAGCCACCACTGCAATGGTCTCATTTGAAGAAGGCCCAAAGTAATCATGTTGGACACAGCTGCCATGAGTTCCAACAGTCTCTGAAACTCTTTTACAGTTATGGCTTGGCCTAACATGATCTTGCCTACAGCTGAAAGAATTGACTTGAAGCAGACTCCTCTGAAGCAGAGGAACCACACTCTTCTTAGAGTTTAGTCTCAACCCCAAGCTCCTGATGTGAGCAAGGATGATATCTCAATGCCAAACCACCATCTCCTCGGACTGGGCTAGAGTCAACCAGTTGTTGATGTTATTGAGTACATCAATGCCCTGGTATCGCAACAGAGCCAGAGCTGCATCCATGCACTTTGTGAAAATGCGAGATAACAAAGCTAGGCCCAACGGACGAACCTGATGTTTGTAAGCTTTGCCTCTAAAAGCAAACCTGAGGAACTTCCTGTGTTGAGGAAGGATGGATATGTGGAAGTAAGCATCCTTCAAATCTATTATAACAAACCAGTCTTCAGACTTAATTTGGGACACAACAAGTTTAAGCGTTGGCATCTTGAACCTGTAAGTCCTTAGAGTAATCTGAAATAATCTGAAAGGACTCTCGAGACTAACCTCTGGTGTAGGCTGAGTAATATGCCCAATGCTCTGAAACGGCCTGCGAGCAGGGAACAACCAACCCCCTCGGAGGGAGTGAGCATCCCAGTTCCGCAATGTTTGCAGGCAGAGACTGGGCAAAACCACTGCTCCCTAAAACACCAGAGGTGGCGGTGTTGGAAGACAGATTTCCTGAGGGCACCATGTAGAAGTGGACACACTTATGGCGTTTTCACACCTGGCTCGTTTTGAGCATTTGTTTCGGAACCTGGTGCATTATCTCCCTTAGTCCATTTCATTTAGGCATATATGAACACGGCAATCGCGCTTGGATCCGCACCAAAACAATCGCACTGAGATTGCCTGAACGAGGTAGTCTCGGCCTGATTAAAAACAAACTCTGGGGGCGGTTCGGTTGAGGTGAGAAAGCAATCCGACCCAGCGGACCAACAAACCAAGCAGTATCATAAGTCATAATGGGAAATGTGTTATATAAAATCAGCAGTGTCTGATTCTGTGAGTGAGCACATTAGTTATTGCAGGTGAAAACCAAAGAGCACCTCTTCATCTTAAAATGTTGCGTAATTGCTCTTCTCGATGCAGTTCAAGAATAAATTATACCCTATATATAAATTTATATATAGGCCTATATAAATTAAGCTACAATAAGCTCGTGGAGCAAACTTGTCAATCCATCTTTATGGATGATGCAGAGGAAACTCTGACCAATAAGTGGACAGTTTTACGCACATGTGACTTGCATAAACACATCTTGGTATGCTTTGAAATGTTGCCTTGTGAAAGTGAACCGAACCAAGAAGAAAATATAACAAAATTAAGCCCCTGTTTCGTAACAAAGCAAATGATCTACAGGTCTGAAAACACCCTTAAACTTGGTTTGGGCCACTTCTCCTATTGTGCTTGGCTGGGGCTGCTCTTTGGGAGCAACCCCAAGTACCTGGACACGGTGTGGGATATACCTTTGGAACGCCACCACCTGTTTCTTTGCCTGTGAAACCTCTCGACAAGTGTTAACTGCATCGCAGCAGAGGCCATGAGGGGAGAGTGGAGTGTCCAAGAGGAAGAACTTTTCTCTTTCTTTTATTCTACAGAGGTTTAAGCATAAGTGCCTCTCCTCAGCCACAATAGCTGACATAGAACGGCCGATTGAGTGGGCTGTCTGTTTGGTGGTGCAGAGAGCTAAATCTGTGGCCCAGCACAACTCTTTAATAGCATCCCGGCCCCTCGCCTACATCTAAGTCCCTAAGCAGCTCGGCCTGACATGCCTGCAGTAAAGCCGTCATGTGCAGACATGCCCTGGCCTGACCCCGCACCATATGGGTTTTACCCACCAAGAACGATGTGGCTCTAATGGCTTTGTGGGTAGTGTCAAAGCCTTTAGGGATGATGCAGACTCAAGGGAGAGATAACTTGCAAATGTCTTCTCAACCCTAGGCATCGCTCTATACCCGTGTTCATTCAGTCCTACGATACAGGAATAATCTTGTTCCAGGTTTGTTCCAGGATCTCGACACTTTGGTGTGGAGATCCAGAAAGAAAGGCAGGCTCCAACATGGAGGACGTGACTTTCTTGGCAGGAAGCGCTCGTTTAGCTTGCTTTTGCGATGCACTTCCTACTTTTCAGCTGGCCAATCAACGTTTAACTTGGCCACTGCTTGAGTCACAACTAGGGATGCACCGATACCATTTTTTAAGGACCGAGTACGAGTACCGATACTTTTTTCTAGTACTCGCCGATACCGATGCCTACACATTTATTAATTTCTCTCTCTCTCTCTCTCTCTCTTTTTTTTTTTTTTTTTTTGATGTTGCAGTTTTCCAAGCACAACACAGTGAGACTAATGAATGTAGGACAGCTTCTTTATTATTACTCTAATGAAAAAAGTAATAATTTTTATGTGCTTGTCACAAACTTAAAGAACAAAAATTTCACAGTGTCCAATAACCTTCAAAGGGCATAATTACCAATATATATAATTGTTGTTATATAAAAAGAAATTTACAAACAAATTACAATCAATACAACAAATACTATAGAGATACAAATTAAATAAACTTGTTTTTCAGATACAGTAGGTTTATTTACCATGTATACATTTATTTAACATCTTTTGTTGTTTTATTGACATTAATGACAAATATAGGCTACGGTCCCTTTAAGACCGAATCCATGGATACTGACACATATCCTGTTTTCACCCAAATGTTTACGTCGACTTAAGACATAACCGACTGTATTTACATGAGATACTCCACACAATGGACATTTTGACAACTATGTGTGCATTTGACCATTCAGGTGCAAGGAACTGATCGCGCGCTGTCTGAGAGAACTGGGATCGCGTGCAAGAAAGAGAGAGAGCGCACACGAGAGAGAGCGCTTCTGGTCTGTGTCATTCAGCGCGATTCCGCCTATCCCGCCTTCACTAATCGATAACGAATTGTGATTGAAAGCATGCAGTTCGCAATGTGTGTGTTGTCATCATTAATTTTGAAGTATTTCCACACCCCTGAGGCTGACATTGTTTCTGCTGCTGCCGCCGGTGTCTCTGTGCACGGAAAATTCTGTCAGTTACGTCACTTTGGTATTGGGGGTATTTTTACAAGTACGAGTACAAGTACATGAGCTTGGTATCGGGCCCTATACCGATACTGGTATCGGTATCTGTGCATCCCTAGTCACAACCTCCATGAGCTCTTCATAAACAGGGGAGAGAGATGGTGAATCCTCAAGCTCCCCTGCCTCGATGCTGACTACATCGAACTCCTCAGAGCTGGATATAGCCAACACCGGGGCCTCACTCGGCCTGGAAGAAACAGCAGAGCGTGCTTCCAGGTCAGGAATAAAGGCAGTGGAACTGACGGGTGAGAACTGCGAAAGGGGATTTCCTGTCTCAAGCTCCTCTGCCAATTCAAATTGCGACCCCCATGATCTGAGCCGCCGCACTGCCTCAGCATAAGCGGGACCTGAACCACGAGGGGCGCCTGCCTGGCCTCTCTCCACAAAGAGAGCCAGACGGGAGTGGAGCATTCTCTGTGGTAGCCTTTCACAATGAACACAGCCAGCCTCCTTGAGAGCTGACTGCGCATGCCCCGCTTTCAAGCAGACCACACTAGGGCTGCAACAAACGATTATTTTGATAATCAATTAATCTAACGATTATTGGAACGATTAATTGACTAATCGTCGATTATTTCACTGATTAATGCAATTAGTTAAAATACTGAGTTATACCTAATTTATGTAATAAATAAAACAAAAAAATCACTTCAGCTTTTGAAAATGTATTTTTAAGGAATTTTGAGCCAACTGAATAGACCAGGTTTTCTTTCCTCCTCAGAAGTCCAACTATTACTCAATAGTCCAACTATTACAATGAGTGACACTGTGTTTTTAAGTCTGGGAATTGTAATAACTTTTTAATAAGAGTAAAAATATGAACATGTAATAATGTGCATATTTTTTGAAAATTTTTCCTCTCTAAAGTTCTTTTTTTAACTAACTATCGAGTTTATGGTCATTGACTGGCTTTTCTTAGGTAAATGCAACATTTTGTGGCATATTGTTTGTAAGCTGTTTTATTGACGTCTTTCTGCAGTTGAAACTCTGATTAAGTGATTACATTAGAGATGGATTAATTTCAGTAAGTTGTACTGTATCTTTCAACATACTTTTTGATGTCCATTCATGTTTATTTCGTGCTGTAATAGCAGAAAAGAGGAAGAGATAATAGGTTCATGTGCCGCTTGACCTGAGGTGTTGATGTGGCAGCGATCTGTCACGCCACATTAAAGGGATAGTTCACCCAAAAATGAAGATTTGATGTTTATCTGCTTACCCCCAGGGCATCCAAGATGTAGGTGACTTTGTTTCTTCAGTAGAACACAAATGATGATTTTTAACTCCAACCGTTGCAGTCTGTCAGTCGTATAATGCATGTCAATGGGAACACCATCTATAAGAGTAAAAAAAAACATGCACAGACAAATCCAAATTAAACCCTGCAGCTCGTGACGACACATTGATGTCCTAAGACACGAAACGATCGGTTTGTGGGAGAAACCGAACAGTATTTATATCATTTTTTACCTCTAATACACCACTATGTCCAACTGCCTTGAGCACACGTACGGCATCTGGTGCGTGAGGTGTGTACGCGCTCTGGTGTAGTTTAAAGGATTAGTCCACTTTCAAATAAAATTTTCCTGATAATTTACTCACCCCCATGTCATCCAAGATGTTCATGTCTTTCTTTCTTCGGTCGAAAAGAAATTAAGGTTTTTGATGAAAACATTCCAGGATTATTCTCCTTATAGTGGACTTCAATGGTCTCTCCAAACGGTTGAACGTCAAAATTACAGTTTCAGTGAAGCTTCAAAGGGCTTTAAACGATACCAGACGAGGGATAAGGGTCTTATCTAGCGAAACGATTTGTCATTTTCTAAAAAAAATACAACTGTATATGCTTTATAAACACAAATGATCACCTTGCACGTGCTTCTGCTTTCCGTATTCTTCAAAAAGCTTACGCTGCATGTCCTACGCCTTCCTTATTCAACTTACAGAATGAACGCGGCGCCAGTTCCGTTGTTTCCGTAAGTAGAATAGGGAAGGTGTAGGACATACAGCGGTGAAGCTGCACTGAAACTGTAATTTTGACCTTCAACCGTTTGGAGAGACCATTGAAGTCTAATGTCGACTAATCGTTTCAGCCCTAGACCACACACAGAGCGTGTCACCTCCCGTAATGTAGCACGGTCAAGGAAGACACACAGATTGTTAACTGCTGCTTATTCGCCATTATTTCAATAATAGGAACAAACATCACCAAATAAAACTCAATTTACACAGAGTGCTTACTGAAGACAAAGAAGCTGACAATGTTCGCTGTTTGGATTTTAATAGGCAAATACTTCTTTAAGAGGCAGAATCTATGAATGGATCATTATTAAAGTGATTATTATGTTTCTAGTATGTTATATGTTTGGCAACGGTTCTTTTAACCCTTAAAGATGGAGTGTGTAGCTTTTCATTTCTTAAACAACCATGTAGGAAGACACATCATGGCCATATTCCAGGATGACAATGTCAAGATTCACCAGGTTTAAAATTGTGAAAGAATGGTTCAGAGAGCATGAAAAATCATTTTCATACATGAATTGGCAGACCTTAATTTCATTGAAAGTCTTTGGAATGTGCTGAAGTAGACTTTACAGAGTGCTCACCTCTTGCATTGTCAATACAAGATCTTGACCAAAAATTGATGCACCTCTTGATGGAAATAACATCACAATATTTATTTCCATCAAGAGGTGGAAATTTTTTGGTCAAGATCTTGTATTGACAATGCAAGAGGTCTACCAACATTTGTGAAAGAATGTAGTGAAAAATTATAACCATGCAACCGTCTACTACAGTATCGCGTCAGATAGTGCATTGTAGTGTCCCTGAGGAAAAATTCAATTCATTTACTGCTTTAGGAGAGGAAGAATTGTCTAAACTTGTTAAATCATCAAAATCAACAACATGTATGTTAGACCCTATACCGACTAAGCTATTGAAAGAAATGCTTCCAGAGGTTATAGATCCTCTTCTTAATATCGTCAATTCATCTTTATCACTAGGACACGTACCAAAAACTTTTAAGCTGGCTATTATTAAACCTCTTATTAAAAAACCACAACTTGATCCTAGAGAATTAGTCAATTACAGGCCGATCTCAAATCTCACTTTTCTGTCAAAAATACTAGAAAAGGCAGTATCATCACAACTATGTTCCTTTTTAGAAAGAAATAGTATCTGTGAGGATTTCCAGTCAGGATTTAGACCGTACCATAGTACTGAGACTGCCCTCATTAGAGTTACTAATGATTTGCTCTTATCATCAGATCGTGGTTGTATCTCTCTATTAGTGTTACTGGATCTTAGTGCTGCATTTGACACTATTGATCACAATATTCTTTTAAATAGACTCGAAAATTATGTTGGCATTAGTGGAATTGCATTGTCATGGTTCAAATCATACTTATCTGACCGTTATCAGTTTGTAGTAGTAAACGAAGAGATGTCATATCGATCACAAGTTCAATATGGAGTACCGCAAGGCTCAGTACTAGGACCGTTGCTTTTCACTCTGTACATGCTACCCTTGGGAGATATCATTAGGAAGCATGGCGTTAGTTTTCACTGTTACGCTGATGATACTCAGCTCTATATTTCTTCGCGCCCTGACGAAACTTACCAATTCACAAAATTAACGGAATGCATAGCTGATATAAAAAATTGGATGACCAGTAATTTCCTACTACTAAATTCAGAAAAAAAAGAGATTCTAATTTTTGGGCCAAAAACTTCATGTAATAACCTAGAATACTGTCTAACACTTGATGGCTGCTCTGTTAAGTCTTCGTCGTCAGTTAGGAACCTGGGTGTGCTCTTTGATACCAATCTTTCATTTGAAGGCCATGTTACTAGCATCTGTAAAACTGCATTCTTCCATCTTAAAAATATATCTAAACTACGACATATGCTCTCAATGAAAAATGCAGAACAGTTAGTTCATGCGTTCATGACCTCAAGGCTAGATTACTGTAACGCTTTACTGGGTGGTTGTTCTGCTCGCCTGATAAATAAACTACAGCTCGTACAAAATGCAGCAGCTAGAGTTCTTACTAGAACTAGGAAGTATGATCATATTAGCCCGGTTCTGTCAACACTGCATTGGCTTCCTGTTAAACATCGTATAGATTTTAAAATCTTGCTAATTACTTACAAAGCACTAAATGGTTTAGCTCCCCAGTACCTGAGCGAGCTCTTAATTCATTATAGTCCTTCACGTCTATTGCGATCTCAGAATTCAGGCCAGCTGATAATACCTAGAATATCAAAATCAACCGCAGGCGGTAGATCCTTCTCCTATTTGGCACCTAAACTCTGGAACAATCTTCCTAGCATTGTTCGGGAAGCAGACACACTCTGTCAGTTTAAATCTAGACTAAAAACGCATTTCTTTAACCTGGCATACACATAACACATTACCAATTTATATTTTCAAATCCGTTAAAGGATTATTAGGCTGCATAAATTAGGTCAGCCGGAACCGGGAACACTTCCTATAACACATGATGTACTCGTTACATCAGAAGAAGAATGGCATCTACGCTAACATTAGTCTTTCTGGTTATCCCGAGGTTCACCGTAGTCAACCGGATCCGGGCCGTATCCAGGTGAGACAGAGGACCTGCGCCTTTACACGACCACAACGCAGCCCTGAAGTATCAGCAGAGATTGAGTCAACTAGATCATCCACTGTGAGGGCCTCATCGACACGACAGCCACGACACAGTTCCTCAACAACCGTCCATACCGGCGTGATGAATACGATCCTCAGTTGGATGGAACTGGAATAAATACTTTGAATGCTGCGATCCTATTGGACTTACGATGGCAACCTGAATCGTAACAAAGCACTGTTGGCCAGAGGAGAACTGGCCCCCCGACTAAGCCTGGTTTCTCCCAAGGTTTTTTTCTCCATTTAAACACCTATTTGCCACTTGTCTGCCACCTGATGTCACCTGATGGAGTTTGGGTTCCTTGCCGCTGTCGCCTTTTGGCTTGCTTAGTTGGGGACACTTGACATTTGACTTGACATTTGATATTCAACAGTGCTTTGATCTACCTGCATTGACACTATTCTTTAAGAGCTGCTGTGCAGCCAAATAATGTACCAGTTATCAATGTAAAGCTGCTTTGACACAATCTACATTGTAAAAAGCGCTATATAAATAAAGGTGACTTGACTTGACTTGACAGTTTCATGCTCCCAACTTTGTGGGAACAGTTTGGGGATGGCCCCTTCCTGTTCCAACATGACTGCGCACCAGTGCACAAAGCAAGGTCCTTGAAGACATGGGTGAGCGAGTATGGTGTGGAGGAACTTGACTGGCCTGCACAGAGTCCTAACCTCAACCCGATAGAACACCTTTGGGATGAATTAGAGCGGAGACTGCGAGCCAGGCCTTCTCGTCCAACATCAGTGCCTGACCTCACAAATGCGCTTCTAGAAGAATGGTCAAAAATTCCTATAAACACACTCCTAAACCTTGTGGAAAGCCTTCCCAGAAGAGTTGAAGCTGTTATAGCTGCAAAGGGTGGGCCAACTCCATATTAAACTCTACGGATTAAGAATGGGATGTCATTAAAGTTCATGTGCATGTAAAGGCAGGCGTCCCAAAACTTTTGGCAATATAGTATATATATATATATATATATATATATATATGTATATATATATATATATATATATATGTATATATGTATATATATGTATATATATATATATATATGTATATATATATATATATATATATATATATATATATATATGTATATATATATACACAGTGCTCAGCGTAAATGAGTACACCCCCTTTGAAAAGTAACATTTTAAACAATATCTCAATGAACACAAAAAACTATTTCCAAAATGTTGACAAGACTAAGTTTTATATAGCATCTGTTTAACTTATAACATGAAAGTAAGGTTAATAATATAACTTAGAGAACAAAATTTTCAGTTTTACTCAAATTAGGGTGATGCAAAAATGAGTACACTCCACTGAAAGTCTCTGGAGCAAAACTAAATTTTAGACTACAAATGTCTAATTTAACAAGAATTCAACCACAGGTGAGTCTAATTATTCATTACACAGGTGTCCAGCAGACAGTTGACTATAAAAGGGTGTTAAAACCCTTTCCCATTTCATGCTGTCAGCAATGGCACCACATAGAAGAGAAATGTCACAAGACCTGAGAAAGAAAATAATTTCTTTCCACCAGAAAGGTGAAGGCTACAAGAAGATCAGCAAAGCTTTACTTATCAGTCAGAATACTGTAGCAAAAGTGGTACAACAATTGTAAAAAGATGGAACTGCAACCTTCTCACAGAGATGTCCAGGTCGTCCACGGAAGTTAACACCTTGACAGGAGCGTCTTCTGATGAGAAGGGTTGAAGAAAATCAGCATGCAAGTTCACTGCAGTTATCTAAAGAAGTAGAAAGCCAAACTGGGGTGACTATTTCCCGTGACACAATACGGCGTACACTGCAGAGGAATGGCATGCATGGGTGCCGTTCACGAAAGAAGCCTTTCCTAAAGCCCAGGCACAAAAAAGCCACCTAGAGTTTGCCAGGGCCCATGCTGACAAAGATGAAGACTACTGGGTCTCTGTACTCTGGCGAAATGTGACCAAGATAAATGTTTCTGGAACTGATGGCTTCAAAACTGTATAGCGTGGCAAAGGTGAGGAATACAAAGAAAAATGCATGGTGCCTACAGTGAAACATGGTGGTGGCAGTGTCCTTATGTGGGGCTGCATGAGTGCTGCTGGTGTCGGGGAGCTGTATTTCATTGATGGCATCATGAATTTACAGATGTACCGCTCTATACTGAAAGAGAAGATGCTACCATCACTCTGTGCCCTTGGTCGTCGTGCACTTTTCCAACATGACAATGATCCTAAACACACATCTAAGGCCACTGTTGGATTTCTGAAGAAGAACAGGGTGAAAGTGATTCAGTGGCTCCTGATCTGAACCCAATCGAACACCTATGGGGAATTCTGAAGAGACAAGTTGAGCATCACTCTCCATCCAGCATCCAGTCTCTAAAAGAGGTCATTCTTGAAGAATGGAAAAAGATAGATGTTGCAAAATGTCGCCAACTTGTTCATTCCATGCCTAGAAGACTTGGTGCTGTCATTAAAAATCATGAAAGCCATACAAAGTACTAGATGTAGTAGTTTTTGTTGTGGGGTGTACTCATTTTTGCATCACCCTAATTTGAGTAAAACTGAAAAATGTGTAATCTAAGTTATATTATTAACCTTACTTTCATGTTATAAGTTAAACAGATATTATATTAAACTTAGTCTTGTCAACATTTTGGAAATTGTTTTTGTGTTCATTGAGATATTGTTTAAAATGTTACTTTTCAAAGGTGGTGTACTCATTTACGCTGAGCACTGTATATATATATATATATATATATATATATACTGTATTTTTCTGTATTTCAAATAAATGCAGCTTTGGTGAGCATAAGAGACTTCTTTCAAAAACATTTTTAAAAATCTTACTGAACCTTAAACGTTTGAATGGTGGTATATTAGGATTAATCTTGGTAAATTGAGAGATTTTTTTGACATTGAGATGACTGTCAAAAAGTACCCCAATTCATTATTGGAATCCAATGGTTAGTGTTTAAACACAAGTCATTGTTTTCTCTTTGTCATTCAGTTTCCAATGGGATTTGCAGTGGCAGCCAATGTGAGGGTGGGAAATGCTCTCGGAGCTGGAAACACAGAACAAGCCAAGCTGTCTGCCAAAGTGTCTTTAATCTGTGGACGTATGTTGTCATTTCAACAGCTTGATTTTCAACTTGGTTTCAACTGATGCTGAACATGTCTAATTTTATGGAAACCTGTTGATATAAGATATCAGGACGTTACATCAATTATTGCTGAAATTAAACAAAATGATAGTCACCATAATTACTGTTACTCGTATGAGGTTTTGCAGTCATTTTCTTTCAAAACATGTTTCTTTTCTTTGCTGCTGTAGTACTTGTTTCCTCTGTGATTGCAACGATAATTGGAGGTACTAACAACATTATTGGATACATCTTTAGCAGAGATGAGTAAGTTACCAGAGAGATTTACTGTTGAACACTATGGTAGTCTGCATGGTTATTTTAAAGAGCATCAACATTTAACACATGTGACTGTTGAAATTATGTTGTGTACAGTTTTTGTGGTAACACTTTACAATAAGGTTCATTTGTTAACATTAATGTATTAACTAACATGAACTAACCATGAGCAATACATTTGTTACTGTATTCGATAATCTTTGTTAAAGTTAGTTAAAAACAATACAGTAGTTCATTGTTTGTTCATGTTAGTTCACAGTGCCTTAACTAATGTTAATAAATAAATCTTGATTTTAATAATGTATTAATTAATGTTGAAGTGCAGTTCATTATTAGTTCATGTTAACTAATGTATTTAACTAATGTTAACTAATGAACCTTATTGTAAAGTGTTACCGTTTTTGTTGATTTTGTAAGTGTTTTTTCATCAAATGAGGATCAAATTATGGAGAATAGCATTATAACTGGTCTCATTAAATCTCTATCTTGCAGGGAAATTGTCCTCAGAGTTTCACAGGTCATGATCCTGTATGGCTTTATTCATCTATTCGATGCCACTTCCGTAAGTATATTAATTTGAAACCTCTTGCTTAAAGATACATGAATTGGAAAACTTACAGTTATTAATTTCAGGTGGCCTGCTATTTGTATTTCACACATATTGTGAATCCATTTTGATATTTTCCCTTCGATAATCACCCAAATGTGTTTTGATTGTAGGCTATTACAGGTGGCATTGTCAGAGGTGCTGGAAAGCAGCTGCTTGGTGCTCTTTGTAACATTGTGGGATATTATTTTGTGGGATTCCCAGTTGGAGTGTCTCTGATGTTTGCTCTCGACATGGGCATAATTGGTATGTTTATGTTTGGGCAGACTGTATGCTGCCCCGATGATTTTCTTTCTTATAGAACACAAAAGATGTTTTTTAAAATTGTGAATGCAGCTTCTTTCCATACAGTAGCAGATGTCATGAAAGATTTCTGTATGTTCTGATGCTGTTTGCAATGAAGCAACTGTTCATCGCTGTACACTATTGTACTGTATAAGTACAACTGAGCCAATAAACTAAAATACCACACTAAACACATCCTTTAATCTCTTCACGTCTCTTCTCTCTGTTGTTAGGTCTGTGGATTGGATTTTTTGGGTGTGTTTTCCTACAGTCTTTGTTCTTCATTATCCTCATTTACAAACTGGACTGGAAAAAAGTGACTCAAGAGGTAGGTTATTTCTCCTCATCCACACACACAAACACACATACTGTATAAAAGAAACATCCCTTTTTCAGGATACTGTATTTTAAAAATAATTTTATAAAATCCAAATAAGCTTTACAGATCTTTATTGGAAAGGGTTTGAACAATGTTTTTCAATTATTGCACATGCCCCTGTAGAACAGTCCTTAAGACACTTAGGGTGCTTTCAATTGCTTAGTCCAAACCTGAGTTCGATTGCTCCCCCTCCCCCTGCCCCCGATTATTATTTGGGTCCAAACCGCGGTGCGTTTGTGTCATCAAAGCAGCACTTGTTTACCCCGTTGCTTGATAACGTTGGCGCAGAAGAAGGCAGCAAAATGCATTGCGTTGCTCACCTCAGTTTTATATCTTTGTTTTTGAACCATTGGTTTTGTTTCCAAAGCTTCAGTATGTATGTCCCCCCAGACATGTTTGAGAACTTGCAAATGCTTTGTTGTAAGAGCGGAGTAACATCTCACAGCAAGAACTGGCAAATCTGCCGCAGTCCATGAGGATGAGCTGCACAGTAGTACTTAAAGCAGCTGCTGGCCACACCACATACTGACGCTAGTTTATTTGGACAGATGATTACTCTATTCTTTATCTTCAGGCCTTGATCAGAGCTGGTGTACAAGCCCCTGAGACCAAAGATGAATCTTATGCTATGGAAAATAAGGGCTGCACAGAAGGTACTTTCTGTTTGCGGTATATGATGACCTTAATGATGAACATTAAGGAAACATGTTTCTTTCATCATGGACTTTCTCTTATGTTGATTGATTATTGTACAGAAGTGCCAGAAGAGTCCCAGCACACTGAAGAAGGCCAGACAGATGCAAACACAGATCTGGAAGGACTCGGTAAAGGAGAAGGAGGAATAACAGACGCTGGCACAAAGGTCACAGTTGGAGAGGTTTTGACCACCAGACAGCTGGTTGTTCGTCGAGGACTTGCATTTTTTTTCATGCTATTTATACTAGCTGGAGGGATTGTGATAAATGAGCTTCTTACTTGACTTCTCAGATGAGTACAGTAAATGCAGAGCTTTGTCTGATCTGAAAATTTAAAAACTTGCCCAGGCCATCTATGCAAATATAATAGAATTTAATGTGGATGATTGTATTGTCTCATCTCATTCTGTGCTTTTAAAAGTTGCAGACATAATTAGTGAAGCGTTCCACTGCATCTATTGTCACGTTTGACATTTCTGTTTTATTCAAGACACTTTTTTTTTTTTTTATTGAAAGCACCAGTGTTAAGTTAACATTCAAAAGCTGTTGTTGTCAGGAATTTGTGTGTTTTGCCTTTTGTTTTTGGATTTGTCTTCTGTGTTTTCAGTTTGACCCATTTTTTCTCATGTGTTTTACCAGTTAATTCCTATCGCCTGTGCCTTGTCTATCACCTTGTTAATCATCTCATTTGCTCATTAGTTGCCTGTGGATATAAGCCTTCAGTTTGAGTCTGGTCTTTGTCCTGTATTGATGTTGTTTTTAAGGTTAAAGTGTGCTATTGTTTGCCTTTATGTTCCTGTAATGCTTTTTGAAGTAAATATTATTGGATTTGAATTCTTCTTTGTCGTGTGCTTCTCTTCAGCTACTTAACCGTGACAGAATACAGGACCAACAACAAAGAAACTAAGATGGGCATTCTCCTCACCCCAGTTAACTCTGCTGATCTACTGATCACCTGTTTCCAAGACGGCCGCCCAATCGAGAACTATGTTGAAGAGTTCCTTGAACTTTCTAATCAGGTAACCTGGGATGATAACACTCTAAAGACAGTTTTTTGGTGTGGTCTAGACAATCATCTTTACCAGGAAGTTCCAGCAACAACTACCACCTGTTCCCTGATTCAATATATTGAATGTGCTGTGGTTGGGTGGTTCTTCCCTCACAGTTGGTGAGGTTGATGTTGACACCACCACCACTCAGCCACAGTCACCCTTGCCCATTCCTGAGCATAGTTCCATCATGACCGCCATTTCAGAGCCTTGTCCCAAGATGGCCGCCATTCCAGAGCCTCGTCCCAAGATGGCCGCCATTCTAGAGTCTCGTCCTGCTATGGCTGCTGAATCTGAGCCCTCAGCCAAAATGGCTGCCGCACCTGAGCCCTCAGCCAAAATGGCTGCCACGTCTGAACCCTCAGCCAAAATGGCCGCCACACCTGAACCCTCAGCCACGATAGCGATAGGCTATCCCTTCCTCGTCCCGAGTCCAGAGGCGACTCCCTTCCTTGTTCTGAGTCCAGTGACGACTCCCTTCCTCGTCCTGAGTCCAGTGATGGCTCCAGCCCCTGACCAGAGTCCAGTGATGGATCCAGTCCCTGAGCTCCACCCTGTGCCCGTTCCAGAGCCCCATCCAGCCCATAAACCCATAGCTCCTCCCAAGAAAATTGGGGGTGGGGGCTATATAAGATAAAGCTCTAGGAGAAGATACTATTTAAATTTAGTCTCAAGAAAAAGAAGCTTAAATAGTAAATAGTAGAATTAAATAGTAGAATTACTGTCTGGTCAAATATTTAAAAACCAGAGATCATATTGTGTATTGGGATGAAAAATGGTTACATATTCTTGGGCTAGTGTATAGGACTTCGCTTACAAGATAATACTTTGCTTTGTCAAGCCAACAAAAGTATAAATATAATCTTTCTCAAGCCAACATAAGTTTAAATAGTAACACATTGTTTGCTTTCTCAGGACAACCTAATAATAAGTTTAAATAGTAGAACAGTATGCCAACATAATCATTGCACTAACTCTCACACATTTCAACTCTTATTTGTTCAGTCTCTCAGATAATCTTCTGCAGCAAACACAATTTCCCAGTATAACCATCAAATGAAGATGCATCACGTACCCCTCGCGTGCACTTTTCCCTGCCTCTCTTGCATCTTATTACAACTTTCACTGTTAATTAAACTGTTAAAACAAAAAATTACATAATGAATCAGACTTTCATCCATAGTATTTTTTCATTTATTTACTTCTTGACTTAATTGTTTACATATTTTGCTAAGTATTATCTTGTCAGCGAAGTCCCAGACACTAGCCCAAGAACAATATGTAACCATTTTATGTCCCCATACACAGTATGATCTCTGGTTTTTAAATATTTGACCAGACAGTAGTTCACTGTGTGACTCAAAGATGATTCAATTGTGTGAAAGTGTTTCTGATGAGTCTTGAGAGAACAGGTTATTTGATATACCTGCATACACTCTTAGAAGAAAAGATTCTATCTTCTATTCTATCTTTCTATTCTATTCTATTCTATTCTATTCTATCTTTCTATTCTATTCTATTCTATTCTTAAAGGGCTCTGTCAGGCACTAAATATATAGGGGTTCCCATCATGGGATCATTTTATGGATTTAGTTTTGATTCATTTTGTTTTTAATTACATTTTTATGAATTAAGAAGCTTGTAAACATTTTATCACTAGAAAAAATAATGGAATATATACAGTCAAACCAAAAATTATTCAGACACTAGATATTATTATTTTTATTTTTATTTTACTAGTGGGTGCAGGACACTATAGTCAAGTCAAGTCAAGTCACCTTTATTTATATAGCGCTTTTTACAATGCAGATTGTGTCAAAGCAGCTTGACAGTGATAACTGGTATATAATTTTGGCTGCACAGCAGCTCTTAAAGAATGCAGGCAGATCAAAGCACTGTTGAATATCAAATGTCAAGTCAAATGTCAAGTGTCCCCAACTAGGCAAGCCAAAGGCGACAGCGGCAAGGAACCCAAACTCCAACAAGTGACATCAGGTGGCAAACAGGTGGCAAATAGGTGTTAAAATGGAGAAAAAAACCTTGAGAGAAACCAGGCTTAGTCAGGGGGCCAGTTCTCCTCTGGCGAACAGTGCTTTGTTACGATTCAGGTAGGTATCATAAGTCCGATAGGATCGCAACATTCAAAGTATTTATTCCAGTTCCATCCAGTTGAGGATCGTATTCATCACGCCGGTATGGACGGTTTGTTGAGGAGCTGTGCCACTAGCTGTCGTGTCGATGAGGCCTTCACAATGGATGATCTAGTTGACTCAATCTCTGCTGATACTTCAGGGCTGCGTTGTGGTCTTGTCAAGGCGCAGGTCCTCGATCTTACCAGGATACGGCCCGAATCTGGTTGACTACGGTAAACCTCGGGATAAACAGAAAGACTAATATTAGCGTAGATGCCATTCTTCTTCTGATGTAACGAGTACATCTGGTGTTATAGGAAGTGTTCCCGGTTCCGGCTGACCTAATTTATGCAGTCTAATAATCCTTTAACGGATTTGAAAATATAAATTGATAATGTGTTATGTGTATGCCAGGTTAAAGAGATGCGTTTTTAGTCTAGATTTAAAAAGAAAATCTGAACAGTGCTAGGAAGATTGTTCCAGAGTTTAGGTGCCAAATAGGAGAAGGATCTACCGCCTGCGGTTGATTTTGATATTCTAGGTATTATCAGCTGGCCTGAATTCTGAGATCGCAATAGACGTGAAGGACTATAATGCATTAAGAGCTCGCTCAGGTACTGGGGAGCTAAACCATTTAGTGCTTTGTAAGTAATTAGCAAGATTTTAAAATCTATACGATGTTTAACAGGAAGCCAATGCAGTGTTGACAGAACTGGGCTAATATGGTCATACTTCCTGGTTCTAGTAAGAACTCTAGCTGCTGCATTTTGTACAAGCTGTAGTTTATTTATCAGGCGAGCGGAACAACCACCCAGTAGAGCGTTACAGTAATCTAGCCTTGAGGTCATGAACGCATGAACTAACTGTTCTGCATTTTTCATTGAGAGCATATGTCATATATGTATATTTTTAAGATGGAAGAATGCGGTTTTACAGATGCTAGAAACATGGCCTTCAGATGAAAGATTGGTATCAAAGAGCACACCCAGGTTCCTAACTGACGATGAAGACTTAACAGAGCAGCCATCAAGTGTTAGACAGTATTCTAGGTTATTACGTGAAGTTTTTGGTCCAAAAATTAGAATCTCTGTTTTTTCTGAATTTAGTAGTAGGAAATTACTGGTCATCCAATTTTTTATATCAGCTATGCATTCCGTTAATTTTGTGAATTGGTAAGTTTCGTCAGGGCGCGAAGAAATATAGAGCTGAGTATCATCAGCGTAACAGTGAAAACTAACGCCATGCTTCCTTATGATATCTCCCAAGGGTAGCATGTACAGAGTGAAAAGCAACGGTCCTAGTACTGAGCCTTGCGGTACTCCATATTGAACTTGTGATCGATATGACATCTCTTCGTTTACTACTACAAACTGATTACGGTCAGATAAGTATGATTTGAACCATGACAATGCAATTCCACTAATGCCAACATAATTTTCGAGTCTATTTAAAAGAATATTGTGATCAATAGTGTCAAATGCAACACTAAGTTCCAATAACACTAATAGAGAGATACAACCATGATCTGATGATAAGAGCAAATCATTAGTAACTCTAATGAGAGCAGTCTCAGTACTATGGTACAGTCTAAATCCTGACTGGAAATCCTCACAGATACTATTTCTTTCTAAAAAGGAACATAGTTGTGAATATAGTTCATTTATGTAAGTGAGGATAGCAAAATAAAGTAAACTGTGACATATTATACCCAAAAATTCTTCATACAGTGGACTACCAGTAAAACTGATAAAAATTTGGGACCAAAAATTATTCAGACACTTTGACCTGACCATGTTTTGCTTAAGTGTTATCTGACATAATTAAGATTATTTTTTTTCTGAGACAGTTTAACTCTGAGATCTTGTCATATTTTATTACCATTTTTTTAAACTATAGTGAATAAACTGTAAATTGAGTGTTGTGCCAAGTTACAAATTGGTAATGAGAACTGTGTGAAGAGTTTTGAAAAAGTGACCTATAGTATAAATATTGAGAAATGTGTCTTAGCGATTGTAAAAAACAAAACAAAACAAAAAAAACATTAACGAAGATTAATAAATGTTGTAGAAATATTGTTTATTCTTAGATCTAACTAAACTAACTTAACTAAACTAACGTCAACTACAGTAGTCAACATTTGAAGTGGATCAAAACCTTTCATCAAAGTTGTCCTAAAACCTTCTTCTTAGGACAACTTAGTTCTTAGGACAACTTTGATTAAATTTTTTGATCCACTTTAAATGTTGACTACTGTAATGAAACCTTATTGTAAAGTGTTACCAAAACACCTTTGGGAATGATGAACGCTGACAGTTTTCTAGAAGAAGCTTATTCTGCTTGGAGAGGTTCGCCATCACCATGTTCATATCACATGACCACCATGTCATGCAATTATATAGTGCTTTCAGCCAGTGTTTGTTAATGCAGTTTGCAGTTTGTTAATACAACTTTTTAACAAATTTCTCACACACCATTAGGCTGGTCTCATGGCTGTCGATCCATTCCGCCTTGCCTTTTCCAGTATGCTCATGCTTTGTGTTGGGTGTTGATTGTATGAGTTTGTTGGATTCCTGGCTGTTTTGGAATTATTTTCATGTCTTAAATACATTTGTGACTGGTTTTGTTGTATTTTGTTTATTCCGTATTGTATCAACTCCAGCATGATATATGGTAATATCACCGATGTTTTTTGCACATGCCTGTTTTCATGACCTTTACCGAAACTGAACACCTGCACTGGTTTCAGTATCTTTACAAACACAAACAGCACCAACTGGACAGTGGGTGAAGATGTTAACATGTAAACTGGATTGAAAACATTGGAACATTTTTCTGTTGTTTTTCATTCTGCCAATGTGTTCTTGTTCTTATTGTTCTTCTGCTTCCGCTTCTTCAGCCCATAGAACCACTAGCGGAAAAGTTATGAAATTTGGCACACTGATAGAGGACAGTCTGCATTATCACCATAGCAAATTTGGAGTCTCTAACTCAATCCCACTAGCACCACCAACTGTCCAAATTTGCACTCACGTTTATGCTAAATAACTTTATAACTTTTGAACTGTACAGGCTAGAAACAAAATAAGACCTCATTTTCCGTCATGAAAATCTTTCCACCATTTTGAATTTTCTGAAAAAAGTTCTCGAATAAGGTGCAAGGGAATTTGACAAAGCGCCTGCCAAAATGAACGTGAGGCTCGATGCTTTAGCGTATTCTGACCAAACTCTGTGTGTGTTATGACAACCATGACCATTTTTGCTTATAACTTCTGAATGGTTTGGCCAAAAATCAAATCACAAAACTGATCTCTTTAGATTCGGTGCAGCATGCTGAGTCAAATGATACTCAATTTTCCCATATTGGCCATTTTGGGCATTGGCTATTTTGTATTTTGTTGTAAAATGCTATATTTTACGAATGCATTGGCGTATCTTTACGAAACTGTTATGGTGTCTTCGGCACCATGCCCTGGCAGTATTCAAAAAGTTTCAGGGCAGCGCCACCTAATAAAGTCCTTCTGAAGCTAAATGATGCTTTTGTGTAAAAAAAAAAAAAAAAAAAAAAAATCCATATTTAACAAGTTATGAAGTAAAATATCTAGCTTCCGTCAGACCGCCTTCTGTATTCAACTTACGAAGAAAGTGTAGACTGGCGTTGCGTCAGTTAAGCTTTTTCCATACGTTGAATAGGGAAGGCATAGGACATAGCGTAAGCTTTTTGATGTGAGAGTTTTACACTTTCTTCGTAAGTTGAATATGGCAGGCGGTCTGGTGGAAGCTAGATATTTTACTTGTTACCCCCTCCGTTTATGATGGATGGATGTGGATGGAAGCCCTTTTTTTCGACTCATACTCGTGGGTATAGCTCACTGCCATTATAAAGCTTGGATACGTCAGGATATTTATTAGTATATCTCCGATTGTGTTCATCAGAAAGAAAAAAGTCATATACACCTAGGATGACTTGACGGTGTGTAGGCTTGGGGTAATTTTCATTTGAAAGATAACTAATCCTTTAAACAAAATAAAAATTGTGGGGGTAAATCAAGTATCTAAACAGTTACATCTGGTCCTGTTAATAGAAGGTTGAAAAAATTACATACAGTTAATTTCTGACAAACCTAAAGCAATCCCATTATAATAACAAACAAAAGCTGTAAATATTACAGAATAAATATTATGGCAATGGTCTAAAAAAGTATAGATACTTTTTTTTTTTTTTCAAAATTGTTAACATTATATCATATGGATAGTATTTTGTGGGATTCCCTATCAGAGTTTCCCTGATGTTTGCTCTCAACATGGACATTGCTGGTAAGAAAATGACTTGTGTAAGCACATAAAATGAACAGCACATTAAGCTGAATCTCTCATGACTCATTAACTACAGAGACCTTGTGAAAATGTTTTTACAGCACATTTAAAAAGAAACGAGTGAAGTTCCACAGCCTATATTGTCTCTATTGACATTATGCTTGAATGCTGGGGTTCCTTTAATGAAACCTGATCCCAGCACACAGTGACTTCTGTTTATGCAATAACCTCGTGGGGTACAGCGGCAGGCAGGGCTAAACTTACTACCAAACAGTTTTCCAAGTGTCTCACTTTGAGATCCACTCAGACGTCTCCCTGCATTGGACCTTTAGCGGAATGTCTTTTATTCAGATGTAGTCCTGTACTTTAACTTCATATAAGCTGCGTTGTGGAAATTAAAGACTTTAGAAATAACGAAAATGGGCAGTATTACCACAGTGAGTCAGATGAACAGAGACTCAAAACAGGAGAAAAGTGATGATGCTCACTCAACATCGAGTTCACATGTTGTTTGTGGAGGCTGTCGAAAGAAACTTCGCAGTTTGTTACCAGTGAATTATAAAGAAGAAATTGTAGAGCTGCTAAAACTGGCTGGACCAGTGGTAAGTTTGAATTGATTTATGAAGGTGAATTTGAACTTTGCTTATAGCAATCATATAACCAAATATCGTGATGATTTTATTTCACTGTTGATTGACAATAGAAAAACAGACACCTCTGATTTTGTAGAGAACCTAAAAACATGAATATGCATCTTTAAAAGAAGTGTTATTTTCTGACAGACAAGATATTTTATTGTTTCTGACAGTGTTGACCTATAATTGACACATTTTCTGAGACAAAAAAAAAAAAAAAAAAAATCAGGAGTTTGCACCAAAACGTAGTTAAATGCCTCTTAATATGTTTAGTAAGATAGTCTAAAAGAATTGTCAGCTTCTCAGTTCTTTACTCCGTTTTGTCTCAAGAATATTAAACATGACAAATCAAATACAATATTGTAGCTTTAACACTGAAAAAAGTGGAAATGTCTTGTGGCTGTTATCGGATCCTGAAAATGTTTCCCCTTTTTTGCAGTTTATATCTCAGCTGATGATCTTTCTGATCAGCTTCATCAGCACTGTGTTCTGTGGACACTTGGGGAAAACTGAACTGGCCGCTGTGGCTCTGGCTATTGCTGTGAGTTCACAAAATAACTTCGTTATAGTGCCGTTCATTAAAACACCCAATGCCTTTATAAACACTTCCTTTTTGCTCACAGGTTATTAATGTGACCGGCATCTCCATCGGCTCTGGATTGGCGTCTGCGTGCGATACACTCATCTCTCAGGTATGATAGTGAATGTTCAGTAATGTGAGTGTTATTTGTGCTCAGGTGTCATTTGAATTAAATTGTGTCCTGCAGACGTTTGGGAGTAATAATCTGAAGCGGGTGGGTGTGATACTGCAGAGAGGGATTCTCATCCTCCTGTTGGCCTGTTTCCCCTGCTGGGCGCTGCTCATCAACACAGAGCCAATCCTGCTGGCTGTCCGGCAGAGTCCCAGTGTGGCCAGGTCTGACACATTCAACACACATTAAATACCTAAATCTGCTGATAAAATCTGTTTTCAACATACTGTGATTGAAGTAAATGATGTAAGTATTGTGAAATAACATTATGTCATATCTTTTGGACATGTGACAGTCGCATGGACCTAAAGTCGGTGTCTGTGAAGTTTCTTTAACTGTGTGTGATTGTTTCTCTCTCTCTCAACAGTCTGTCACAACTCTATGTAAAAATTTTCATGCCTGGTCTGCCTGTGAGTGACATAAAATATGTATTCACTGTAACTATAAGTAACTATACAATAAAAAGAACTATTCCACTATTTCTAGGTAATAACTTTTTAAAAATATATATTTTCAGGCTGCCTTTATGTATACGCTACAGGGAAGGTATCTTCAAAATCAGGTAAACCCAAGCAATGTGTTTCCATTATTTTGCCTGAGCTTGTTGTTCATATATAGCATATACAAGGGTCTGTTTTTGTTTCTTTAGGGTATTATTTGGCCTCAGGTCATCACAGGAGCAGCAGGGAACATCCTCAATGCTTTAATAAACTACATCTTCCTTCATCTGCTTGATCTTGGTGTGCCGTAAGAAGCTGTCTGAATTCTGTTGATCCTATGTTGTGTCCCAAATGACATACTATAGACTTTGCACTTATACTATGCACAATGTACTCTATCTAGTGTATGAAGTTTATAATACTATTTTGTCATCCAGCTTCAGAGTCTGATAGCTGCAACGTAAGGAAAGCTGAAACAACTGAGTGCATGTAGTGTCCAAAATTCTAAACTTGATTTTTTTTAAAAAATTAATTAACTAATTTTTTTTTGTTAATTAAGTGCATCATCCGGATCAGTCTGAACACACTACTTGCACCAAATGGCGAAAAGTGCATAAGTATGCAAATTGGGACACACCTTTAGTGTGTTGTCATTTTTTTAAAGAACCTAAGGCTTAAAAATAATTACAAGGTCAAAATTACTTCGAGTCGATTCTTTCTTATTAACAGTGGATCTGCTGCTGCAAACACCATTTCCCAGTATTCCTTGGCTGTGTTTCTCTATGTCTACATCCGCTGGAAGGGCCTGCATAAAGCCACCTGGGATGGTGAGTGTCTATCTGCGCCATTACCAGAACCTTTGGTTTTCAATACGGTGTACATATGATCTGAGACACAAGGACTTTTTTACAACGCATTAACAAAATTACATTAAAAACTTAAAACAGTCTGCTAAATGTATACTTTCACCAAAGTCTTTTCACTAAAAGCTAATTTTGTGATGATTGAGAGGATTCTTGCATACTAATTTAAATCTGGATATGGATGTAGCTTGAATATTTAAATGTTACTATAATTTAATAAATCCTTTTTATTCCATGAATTACACAACTTTTCTTTATTTGATTTTATTTATTGTTTTAGCAATGTTTAATTATTGAAAAGATGATTACTTCACTCACGGGAGCAAATATGTAACAGTTTTATGTCCTGGTGCAAAGCATGCTATTTTCTTTTTTAATATGTGACCAGAAAGTAGTTTATTATGTGACTCTTTAAGATAGTGTGGAGGAGAGTTCACTGAAATGTTTCTGATGAGTCATGGTTCATTATATCACATGTCTTCATACATATACTAAATGTTGAAACCGTCATATCTTTTTTTGCTGATCTCCATCTCTGTCTCACATTAGGCTGGTCTCGTGACTGTCTGCAGGAATGGGGTGCCTTCATTCGCTTGGCTTTTCCCAGCATGCTCATGCTTTGTGTGGAGTGGTGGACATACGAGATTGGTGGATTCCTGGCAGGTTTGCAAACAATCTGTGTTTTTATGTAATTAAATTTGCTTTGTGGCATGAATATATTTGTGATTTTCATGTATTTTGTCCTTGTAGGGCTCATCAGTGAGGCTGAGCTGGGAGCCCAGTCTGTTGTGTATGAGCTGGCCACTATTGCATACATGGTAGGTTTACAAAGGTTATTCGGTCTAACTTGTAACAAAAACGAAACTCTACCCTTGGTTTCAGGATCTTCTCAGATCCAACAGCACCAGCTGTTTGCTGGTCAATGGGTCAAGACATTAGCATTACATTTATATGAAAAATAAACTGAAATTGGAACCTGTTGACAGAACTGTGGAACCAAGATGTATTGCATTTCTGTTATTCTACGTTCAGTACTTACAGTATCATTTTCCATTAGCAAATAGTATTTTGTTATCCTCTGCATGGGTGGTGAAAACCAAATCACACATTTTAACTAAATACATCAGCCTTTTATTTCCAAATACAATTTTTCAGTAACACTTTATTTTGATGGTCACCTTTAGACATACTGTTGACTGTAAGTAACGTTGCATGATGCAGCTTGCATCTACTAATACTCAACTAATACTCTAATGAGGGTTAGTTGACATGTAGGTGAAACATTACTTACAGTATAGTCAACAGAATGTCTAAATTGGACCATCAAAATAAAGTGTAACAAAATGTTCTAAAACAACTCACTCTAATATATATATATATATATATATATATATATATATAAGTTGAACAAATACTCAAAGTATTAGATCTTGATAGTAGTAATCTTTGTATCTGTACAGTAATCTGCATATTTGTATGAGGGATGTGTGAGGTCAATTGCTAAGCAACAATGGCCTTAATCCATCCTATAATTGAGATTATTAAATCTAGCCCCAGAAATAACCAAAATTCATGCAAGGTTTTCATAGTAAGTGCAAAAAAAAAAAAATCATTGCTTTTGTAATGGGGAAGTAGAAGAACCATATCAAAACTAAAACGGCTCCAGCAGCAACAAGTTCTGCTTCTGAACATCTGTGATAAATTATATTTGAATCCTTTAGTTAAAGTATACCAATTAACATAAGTCATTGTTTTCTCTTTGTCATTCAGTTTCCACTGGGATTTGCAGTGGCGGCCAGTGTGAGGGTGGGAAATGCTCTTGGAGCTGGAAACACAGAACAAGCCAAGCTGTCTGCCAAAGTGTCTTTAGTCTGTGGACGTATGTGGTCTATTCATCAACATATTTGAAATAACTAAGATCCCTAATAGTTTCTAAGAATATTTGCAAACATTATTAATTATAAAAACACCATTTATGACTATGTTTTGTTATTATTGTAAAGTTTAGAGTCATTTGGTTTCCCTGGTGTGTTTTTCTAGTACTTGTTTCTTGTGTGGTTGCAACCGTTTTTGGAAGTACCAAAGATGTTATTGGATACATATTTACCACAGAAGAGTAAGTACCCACAGAGATCTACTTTTCTAAAAAGCAATATAACATTTTAGATTGGGTATTTGGTATTTACAAAGATTCACTTGTATTAATAAGAATGTGAGAAACTGCAACATGCAGTATAGCAGCTCTAGTAAAGAATAAAAATAACAGAGCTGAATAAATATTTATCGCATTATAATTGCATTGGGTGCATGTAAACATGGCTGTTGAAAGTTTAAAACCATTAACATCTGATCTGTGTACTGAACTCTCTCACACACAGAGAAATAGTGCTCAGAGTATCAGAGGTCATGATCATGTATGGCTTCTTTCATCTATTTGATGCCACTGCGGTAAGATATTTAATTTGTCTGAGTTTTAAATTTTAACTAAAATCTGCGCTAGAAAATAAAAAAAGATCAGCATTGATCATTTTCCAGTAGATAATGACATGAGCATAAATATAATGACATTTTGTGAAGGTTTTTTTAAATAATATTTTTAGGGAAAAGCAAAACAAAAATACTTTGTATTCCCTTTTTAGCAAAGTAGTGTTGAACAGTTTAAATAAACTGAAAATGATAAGAGTGTGGTGATATTTTGATGTCTGTGAGGTGCTTTCAAGTCTTTTTCATTTCAGATCATTTCAGATATTGAGAATGTTAATCAAACTAAAAATTGTTTTTCCGGTCTGTAGGGCATTACAGGTGGCATTGTCAGAGGTGCTGGAAAGCAGCTGCTTGGTGCTCTTTGTAATATTGTGGGATATTATTTTGTGGGATTCCCAATTGGAGTGTCACTGATGTTTGCTCTCAGCATGGGCATCATCGGTAGGTGACTTGCAATGCAAACATGTGGTGAAATGAAAACATTCTCAGCAGCTTTGCTGAAATAACCAAAACACTTTATTCATCCTCTGATGCTCCTCAGCCACTTTTGACCCCAAAAAAAAAAAAAAAAAAAAAAAAAAAAATTGGATTGGACATTGGATTTTTAAAAAATCCAAACACTGGATTTTTAAAAAATCCAAACATTGGATTTTTAAAGATTGTTTACTACTTTGGAATGGTACAAAACTTGTGGCATTAAAATGACTAACTATAAACTGTAAATATCTATAAAGTAAAAAACTATTCCTCCATATCTAATTAATAATTTGGAAATGTGAAATAAGCATAGGAAAAGTTTATTTTTCCATCCGATTATTAATTTTTTTATTTTTTTATTTTTTAAATATGTTGTTGTTGGCATCATCAGGCTGCATTTATCTATGTGGCACTTGCTCTGTGAACACACAAAAAGAAATTGACATGATTCGAAAAGTCTAAGTGGTCTTAAAAATGCTTAAAAGTCTCTGTAAACAAAAATACTAAAATAGTGCATTAATTTCATTAAAAAAAATGTTTGGTCACTTTTGACAATCTATATAGGAGTACAAGTGTGACACAAAAGTTAGGAGCACCACCAGAGAGTTAAACTCAAGTGCTCCACTGAACACTCCATCAATCTCCTCACGTCTCTTCTCTCTGTTGTTAGGTCTGTGGATTGGGTTTTTTGGGTGTGTCTTCCTACAGTCTTTGTTCTTCATCATCCTCATTTGCAAACTGGACTGGAAAAAAGCGACTCAAGAGGTGGGCCATTTTTCCTCATCCATATATATAGTCTATTTGGACAGATGATTAGTTGAGTCTGTATCTTCTTATTTTCAGGCCTTGATCAGAGCTGGTGTACAAGCCCCTGAGACCAAAGATGAATCTTATGCTATGGAAAATAAGGGCTGCACAGAAGGTACATTTTGTCTATGGTATATTATGACCTTTATGATGAACAAAAAACATGATTCATTCGTCATGGACTTTCTCTTATGTTGATTGATTATTGTACAGAAGTGCCAGAAGAGTCCCTGCACACTGAAGAAGGCCAGACAAATGCAAACACCGATCTGGAAGGACTCGGTAAAGGAGAAGGAGGAATAACAGACGCTGGCACAAAGGTCACAGTTGGAGAGGTTTTGACCACCAGACAGCTGGTTGTTCGTCGAGGACTTGCAGTTTTTTTCATGCTGCTTATACTAGCTGGAGGGATTGTGTTAAATGAGGTGCTCACTGGAATTCTCAGATGAGCATATTAAATACAGAGCTTTGTCTGCAATGCAAATTTTTAAAAATCCACCACTGCCTAAGCAAAGTTAATAATATTTGAGAGGTAGATGATTGTCTTATTTATTTTTCTATTTATTTTTTAATTCAAAGCCTTTTTGAGTTCTCTGATATCAGTTGTGTTAATTGTATCATACTGGTATTGTGAAAGTTTTATTGAATTTCAAGAATAAAATAAGTGACAAGCTGTAACAGTTACTTGACATGTATTTTTTTATTTATTGTCAGTATTGGGGTTGTTAGTATGCAAGCTTGCTTCTGCCACATAATAAACAATTAAAAAAAGTTTTTTTTCTGTTTCTCACACAATTGCGAGTTTATATCTCAAAATCCAGGACCACCATTTTCCCACCACCATGTCCCTTTAGGGGCTCCATAGACAACACTTAGCCTGTTTAGTTAGATTGCTTGGTGTTGAACATCACTGAAATGAAACTATATGATCCTTGTGTTGTTGTCTTGATTTTAAGCGTTATTTCAAAAATGAAATTTCTGTCATTAATTACTCACATTCCAATGTCATTCCAAACCCGTAAGACCGTTCATCTTTGGAACACAAATTAAGATATTTTTGATGAAATCCAAGAGGTTTCTGAACCACCCATAGGCAGCAACGTCATTGCAACTTTCAAGAACGTCAGAACGCCAGCTCATTATTGGCTAGCTCTTGCATCAGAATCACATGCAATACTGAGCCGGCATTCTGTTATAGAACCCGGAAGCGCTGCACTGTGTGTACACCATCAATAATCTAATGACATCTTTTGTGGGTTTTTACACTAAAAAAGATTAATTCAAATAGCATGATTTAGTCAGTTACATCATCTAAAAATTTGATCCCTTGTATGTAACTTGTAGTGCCAGTCACAGCATCTAAAATGAGTGATATAAAGCCACTGCATAAGACCACTTCCACTTCCATAGAGACAATGACTGTAAATGGTGTCTGTCCCCTCTAAAAATTGACTCACTGTCAATTTAAAAATTAGCCTTTCATCTGCCATATTTATACATTTACTTACTCAATTGTTTACTAATTTTACTAATTTGTCCTTGTCAGCTTAGTCCCTGACACTGGCCCAGGAGTAATATGCAACAGTTTTTAATATCCGACCAGACAGGAGTTTTCCGTGTGACTGATTTAAAGATTATTCACTTGAGTGAAAGTGTTTCTGATGAGTCAGATTTGATATACCTACATAGATAGTCATTGTTTAGAAATCTGTAGATAAGAAGCACTCAGTAATTTTTTCTATTGACACATAGGTGGCTCTCATGGCCTAGTGGTTAGAGAGTCAGACTGGTAACTTGAAGGTTGAGGGTTTGGTTCTTATTTCTGGCAGGAAATGACTGAGGTGCCCTTGACCAAGGCACCTAATCCCCAATTGCTCCCCATGCACCAAAGCAAAATGGCTGCCCGCTGCTCCGTGTGTGTGTGTGTTCACTACTCACTGCTCTTAATGTGTGTGAACTAACTTGGATGGGTTAAAATGCAGAGCATTCTGAGTATGGGTTTTATACTTGGCCTTCACATGTCACTTTTTCACTTTTTCATTATTAAATATAATAATTATTTATATTTTTTATTGTTGTTATTATTATTTGCTTGAGCAACAACAAACCAAATACCTAAATCTGAGCACACAGTGACTTCTGTTTATGCAATAACCTCGTGGAGTACAGCAGCAGGCAGGGCTAAACTTACTACCAAACAGTTATCCACTCAGACGTCTCCCTGCATTGGACCTTTAGCGGAATGTCTTTCATTCAGATGTAGTCCTGTACTTTAACTTCATATAAGCTGCGTTGTGGGAATTAAAGACTTCAGGAATAACGAAAATGGACAGTACCACAGTGAGGCAGATCAATGGAGACTCAAAACTGGAGAAAAGTGATGATAATCACTCAACATCGAGTTCACTTGTTGTTTGTGGAGGCTGTCGAAAGAAACTTCGGAGTTTGTTACCAGTGAATATATATATATATATATATATAGAATTTCTTTCATTGTTTATTGTTTATTTGTAAAGCTTTTTTATTTTCTCTGTTCATGTAACTATTAAAATCAGACATTGACAAATGAACAAAACAGCAAAATAAATTCTGATTTTTTTTTTTTTTTTTTGCTTTAATCTTTTAACCTTTAATTTTTGCCTCGATGTTAATTACATTGTGCTCATTCCTAATAGTTTTCACAAAAATATTTCCAATTTGGAAATGAATCAGATATGAATATTAGAATGTTCTTAATACATCTGCCATTACATTTGATAAAATGTAGTCTGAATGCAATCTAAGTCGCAAAGTTTAATGTGAAATTTGTTCATATTCATAAGAAATGTTTGATCACCCATAATGAGATAAAATATTTCAGTAGTCCATTTTATCTGTAGAACATGATATGATCAATTTCAACCCTATAGTTTTATTTCTCAAGAAGTGGTAATTTCTATCAGATCCTGAAAATATTTCCCCTCTTAATGCAGTTTATATCTCAGCTGATGATCTTTCTGATCAGCTTCATCAGCACTGTGTTCTGTGGACACTTGGGGAAAACTGAACTGGCCGCTGTGGCTCTGGCTATTGCTGTGAGTTCACAAAATAACTTCATTATAGTGGCGTTCATTAAAACACCCATTGCCTTGCCTGTAAATACATCCTTTTAGCTCACAGGTTATTAATGTGTCCGGCATCTCCATCGGCTCTGGATTGGCATCTGCATGCGATACACTCATCTCTCAGGTATGATAGTGAATGTTCAGTAATGTGAGTGTTATTTGTGCTCAGGTGTCATTTGAATTGAATTGTGTCCTGCAGACGTTTGGGAGTAATAATCTGAAGAGGGTGGGTGTGATACTGCAGAGAGGGATTCTCATCCTCCTGTTGGCCTGTTTCCCCTGCTGGGCGCTGCTCATCAACACAGAGCCAATCCTGCTGGCTGTCCGGCAGAGTCCCAGTGTGGCCAGGTCTGACAACAGTCACACGCATGAGACTACAGTTCCTTAAATTTACATGTATTCATTTAGCAGATGCTTTCATCCAAAGCAATGTTTATATACATATGTATTACAAGATCAAATCAGCATATTAGAATGATTTCTGAAGGATCACGTGACACTGAAAACTGGAGTAATGGCTGTTAAAACTCAGCTTTGCCATCACAGGAATAAATGACATTTTAAAATATATCCAGTAACACTTCACAATAAAGTACCTTTAGTTAACATTAGTTAATGCATTACCTGACTTTAACTAACAATTAATCAGCAGTATTTATTCATGTTAACATTTATATGAACTGTTGTTTATGTTAGCTCAGGTCTATTAAATAATATTAATAGATACAACTTATGATTTTAATAATGTATTATTAAATGTTGAAATAACATAACATAACTACGATTCCTAAATGCAAGTATTTTTCATTGTTAGTTCAAGTTAACTAATGTTAACAAATGGAATCTTATTGTACTTGTAAGTGTTACCATATATTAAAAATAGAAAAGTTATTTTAAAATGTCACAATATTACTGTTTTTCTATATGTTTGAATAAAATAAATGCAGCCTCTGAACTTCTTTCAGAATTTTTTTTTTAAACAGCAGTTTAGCAAAACTTACCTGAATCTGCTGAAAAAAACAACATACAGTACTGTGATTTCAAAAGTACATCATTGCCATTTGCTATGCAAGTATTATGAAAGTTAGCATTTATATCTGTCTAGTTTCTCATAGTTGGCTATTACCGTTACAGCGGCTTTCAAAACTAAATTAAACAGTTCATTATTATCATTTAGGCAAATCACATGGTCCTACAATAAAAGTAACTGGTTTTAACTGTGTGTGATTGTTTCTCTCTCTCTCAACAGTCTGTCACAAAAATATTCATGCCTGCTCTACCTGTGAGTGACACCTTAAAAGTATTAATCATTAAAATGACTAACTATAAACTGTAAATATCTATAAAGTAAAAAACTATTCCTCCATATCTAATTAATAATTAATAACTTAGGAAAAGTTTATTTTTCCATCCGATTATTTATTTTTTTATTTTTTTATTTTTTAAATATGTTGTTGTTGGCATCCTCAGGCTGCATTTATCTATCAGCTGCAGGGACGGTATCTTCAAAATCAGGTCAGGCCTCCACTGCAGAAGATCTTTCTTTTTTTTTTTTCTTCTTTTGCTTGATCTTGTTTATCCGTGTATTTATTGCTGTGATGCTGAGGGTCTATTTTTGTTTGTATATTTGTTTAGGGTATTATTTGGCCTCAGGTCATCACAGGAGCAGCAGGAAACATCCTCAATGCTTTAATAAACTATATCTTCCTTCATCTGCTTGATCTTGGTTTGGCGTAAGCAGTTTTGATTCTGATCATCTCTTATTTAGGAACTTGTTGTTTTTATTCATTGTGAGGATTGTGATAAGTGTGGACCTATGGGTTACTTCAGCTGTTAATTACAAGGTCAAAATGATTAATGGGCTAATGAACTAATAATGAACTGCACTTCTACAGCATTTATTAATCTTTGTTAATGTTAATTTCAACATTTACTAATACATTATTAAAATCTTGTTAACATTAGTTAATGCACTCTGAACTAACATGAACAAACAATGAACAACTGTATTTTCATTAACTAACATTAACTAAAATTAATAAATACAGTAACAAATGTATTCCTCATGGTTAGTTCATGTTAGTTAATACATTAACTAATGTTTAAATAATGAACCTTATATTAAAGTGTTACCGTTTTATGAAACTTTCTTTTTAATCCACAGTGGATCTGCTGCTGCAAACACCATTTCCCAGTATTCCTTGGCTGTGTTTCTCTTTCTTTATATTCGCTGAAAGGGCCTGCATAAAGCCACCTGGGATGGTATGTATGTATGTATGTGTGTATCTATCTATCTATCTATCTATCTATCTATCTATCTATCTGTCTGTCTGTCTGTCGTTCTATATTACTATCTATTGTTCTGTAGTTCTATAATATATTATTCTATAGTTCTATCTATTGTCAGTTAAAGGAGAATATGTAACGTGCTGGTGCAATGGTGCGGTTTTCTTCTTTCTTTTTTTTTTTTTTTTCTTTTTTTTTTTTAATTTTGACCAGAAAAAAATAGTTCAATGAAATGTTGCTGATTTTTTGTTTGTTTGTTTGTTTATTTTATTTTATTTTATTTTATTTTATTTATTTTATTTATTTATTTTATTTTTTTTTTTTTGAAAAACATGCTGATAGCTTCAAATGATAATTATTTGTTATTATTGTCGCCACTTGTCAATATTGGAAACTAATGAAACAAATTACTGTACTGTACATCAATTACAATGCCATACACGCACTTCTAGGTCTCCATCTATAACATCTCTCTGTCTCACATTAGGTTGGTCTCGTGACTGTCTTCATTCATTCGCTTGGCTTTTCCCAGCATGCTCATGCTTTGTGTACAGTGGTGGGCATATGAGATTGGTGGATTCCTGGCAGGTTTGCAATCTATCTATGTTTTTATGTAATTCAATTTTGTTTGTCATGAATACATTATATTTTTTGTGTTGTTTTTGTCATTGTAGGGCTCATCAGTGAGGCTGAGCTGGGAGCCCAGTCTGTTGTTTATGAGCTGGCCACTATTGCGTTTATGGCATGTTTTGCCAAGATTCCTTTGGTTTCATGAAAATATACACCTGTACTGGTTTCAGGATCTTCTCAGAACCAGCAGCACCAGCTGTTTGCTGGTCAGTGGGTCAAGATATTAGCATTACAATTATATGAAAGATAAACTGAAATTTGAACCTGTTGACAGAACTGTGGAACTAAGATGGGTTCCATTTCTGTTATTCTACATTCAGCCAAAACTACTACTTCTTTCTTTTTTTTTAATGGTTTTGTAAATATTTAGCAAATATTTTGTTATCTTCTGTCTAGGTGGTAAAACAGACACATCAGTTGGTGACAGCAATAAATCGTATTTTGTGCATCCGATTTTGTGCACATTGGGTGATTGTTTAAATGTAAAAGTTTCATCATACAAGTTAAAAACTGATAAAATCATTGCTGTTGAAATAAAAGTAGAAGAATCATATCAAAATATCATATAAAAGTAGAAGAACCATATCAAAAACAAAACATCTCCAGCAGCATCAAGTTTTGTTTCTGAACATCTGTGATAAATTATATTTGAAACCTTTAGTTAAAGTATAGGTATTTGTCATTTATGCATTTATTAACTTCATTTTTCAGTTTCCAAAGGGATTTGCTGTGGCAGCTAGTGTGAGGGTGGGAAATTCTCTTGGAGCTGGAAACACAGAACAAGCCAAGCTGTCTGCCAAAGTGTCGTCTGTCTGTGGATGTATGTGATTTGCTCATTAACTCAACTAAAAACTCTTCTAAAAATGGTTCTAGATGTTGTTCTGGGCCAGTTGGCGCGGTTATGGTTTCTTTTTCAAAATCAGGATTAGAATTTATGCTAGAATGTAAATATGAGCTGTGATACTGTTGGTAAATATTGGAGCAATGCCTATGATGATGGAGCATGTAGAAAGGTTCCCAAAATAGCCACAAAGTAAATTTAACTGAACCGCTCTTCCCGATGGTGAAAAACGTCTCAGGTTATGACTGTAACCATAGTTCCCTGAGAAGGGAATGAGACGCTGCATCAAGGACGCTTTGGGAATGCCTCTGCGTGATTGAGTCTGAAGCACGTGTGTCAACTAGTCCAATGGTGAGAGTGAACGTCATGGGCGGGTGACGTCACGACCAGGAAAGCATGAAAGCACATCCGGAATGACCGGCGTTAGCTTCAATTAGCCGAAGCAAGTCGATCACAGGGATGCAGGAAGTATGGCAGGGTGACGCAGTGTCTCGTTCCCTTCTCAGGGAACTATAGTTACTGTAGTAACCTGAGATGTTCCCTTTCGTGGGAACTCGCACTGCGTCAAGGACGCTTTGGGAATTAAATGCCCAAACGCCATGCTTACAAGTGCCTGTTTGTGTGAATACTGAGGCACACTAAGACATCAGCACCTGAGAACCCGGGTCAGCACCTAAATCCAGGTTGTAAAACCATATCAAGGGGCTCAAAGAGAGCCGCAGATAAGCCCTCTAGCACAACAGCCAGATCCCAAGCTGGAACTCTGGTGCAAATTGCAGGCCTCAGCCTTAGAGTACCATGAAGGAATCGAGTAACCAGTGGGTTCCTCCCCACTGAAACACCACCCAAAAGGACATGATAGGCAGCTATGGCCGCCACGTACACCTTTAGTGTGGATGGGGATAGCCCTGCAGAAAAACAATCTTGCAGAAATGCTAACACTGAGCCAACCAGACAGTTAACTGGATCCCACTGATGCATTCTACACCAAGAAGCTAAGACTCTCCACTTCAAGGTGTAAAGTTTCCTTGTGGATGGAGTTCTGGAGTAAAGTATGGTCTCTACAAACTCAGTTGAGAGACCTGAGTCTGAGTTGGGCCCCCTCAGAGGCCAAACCCACAGGTTCCAAATCTCTGGCCGGGGGTGAAGAATCATGCCTCCCACACTGAGACAAAAGGTCCCTCTTGATCAGAATCTCCATGGGAGAGCCTTTGAGGAGGGATATTAGGTCAGAGAACCATATTTGGCTTGGGCAGTACAGCGCTACTAGAAGTAGACTTACTCCGCATCGGCGAACCTTCTCCAGAACTCCTGGGAGCAGAGCAATCGGGGGAAAAGTGTACAGACGTAGCTTCGGCCATGTCTGTACCATAGCAGCTGGGTGTGTGAGGGAGAACCAAAGTGGACAGTGTGTCGTGTCCTGAGACACAAACAGATCCACTTCTGCTTGGCTGTAAACCTTATATGCTTCACCACCTCGGGGTGAAGCCTCCATTCCCCGGGTCTCAGCCCCTGTCTCGACAGGATATCTGCTCCTATATTTTGGTATCCTGGGATGTATACTGCCCTCGGAGAGAGCAGTTTCCCTTGGGATCACAAGAGGATCTGGCGTGCCAGTTTGCATAGTGGACGCGACCTAGTGAGGAGAACCCCTTGGTCCTGAGCCACCACTGTAAGGGTCTCATGTACAGCAGGCCAAAAGGTATCACGCTGGTTGCAGCTGCCATCCGACCCAATAGTCTCTGAAACTGCTTCACAGTGAGTGACTGGCCTAGCTTTATCTGCTTTATGACTGTAAGAATCGCAGCAACACAAGCAGGTGAAAGAACGGCCTGCATCGTCACTGAATCCCATATGACACCAAGAAATGTGGTCCTCTTAGCTGGAGAAAGCACACTCTTCTTGGCATTTAGTCTCAACCCCAACTTTTGCATGTGGGTGAGAACGACATCTCGAAGCCGAACCACCAATTGCTCCAATTGCTCCAACCAAATTGCTAGGATAAGCCAGTCATCTATATAATTCAGAATGCTTTGAAGTCTGACCGGTGCCAGAGCTGCATCCACGCATTTCGTGAATGTGCGGGGTGATAAAGCTAGACCGAAGGGAAGAACCCGATATTGGTATGCTTCACCCCCGAAAACAAATCTCAGGAACTTCCTGTGTTGTGGAAGGATGGAGACATGGAAGTATGCGTCCTTTAGATCTATTGTGACAAACCAGTCCTCGGACCTGATTTGAGTCACAATTTGCTTCAAAGTTAACATTTTGAACTTGAGCTTTTTGAATGAACAATTCAGTTGAAGAAAATCTAATATAGGACGTAACCCCCCATCCTTTTTTTGGAACAATGAAGTACCAGCTGTAGAAACTGGACTCCCTGTTGGGTGGAAGAAACCTGTTCTATGGCCTCCTTTCCTAAGAGAATTTTTACTTCCTGCTCCATTACCAGAGCCTGCTCGGGATGAACCACAGTATGTAGAACACTGTTGAATCGCGGTGGACGAAAACCAAATCTGCAGGACTCATTGAGATACATTTGGCAGAAGCCTCCACTATGCAGATGATCTACTAAGGGAACCAGCCTCTGGAGGCTAGCCTCTGGTGAAATTATAGCAGCCAACTCGGTGGTCTGCCCCATAGCTCTCCTCAGAGAGTGCGAGGGTCTCAGTGATGCAGTGTCATGTGACGGGCCCTGATAAATACGCTCGCTGGAAACCGCTGGGCCCCAAGGCAACAAGGGTGGCGGGGTTGGCAGAATGGCCTCCTGAGGGCACCGAAGGAGGATTCGGCTGAGAGTGCCTTCCTGACCCCTATAATTTTTTAGAAGGGGTAAAAAGTCAGCCCCCTCGAAGGCTGACAAAGCATGCTCCACTCCCAAACACATAACACACAAATCATGTGTATCCCCACCCCTGCGAAAACAAGGGCAGGGAGGAACACACGATTTGAATGCTTGCTTATTCGCCATAATACTGTGATTGTGCTTGCACTATATCGGGACAGACAACAATAAATAGGACAAACAGTATGAACACAGAATGCTTGCTGAGGCACAGAAGCTAACGCCGGTCATTCCAAATATGCTTTTACACTTTTCTGGTCGTGACATCACCCGCCCGTGATGTTTACTCTCGCCATTGGACTAGTTGACACACATGCTTCAGACACAATCACGCAGAGGCGTTCCCAAAGCGTCCTTGACGCAGCGCGAGTTCCCTCGAAAGGGAAGTGCTTTTAACTGATGCTTAAAATGTCTAATTGTTACTAAGAATATTTGAAATGTAAAATATTAATTTTTAAAATAAAAAAGAATGACTAAAATGTTAAATCTACGATTTAATACCTATTTGTTTAGGTCTCTCTATTGTTTTTTCTAGTACTTGCATCCTGTGAGGTCGCAACCTTTATTGGAAGTACCAGTGATATTATTGGATACGTCTTTACCAAAGAAGAGTTAAACATTATAACATTTTATATTTATGACAATTCCTTGCTTGTGTAATGGTAAATTGTATATCTTGTAACGGAGGCCAGCTAGTAAGAGCTGTGCAAGAAACCTCACTTCCCTGGTCTCAAGAGGCGTGTTAGCGACTGACGCTAGAGGCTGCGGTCTCTTGTTAATGCGCCCACCTCTCATGCTGGAAACGGCAGTTTGAATACTGCTTGGAGCGGTGTGAGTAGAACGGGAGGGGTTACATAGGTTGTTTGCACATGACGTCATTGCTGCAGCGCGAAATGCGGCTGGAGGGCAAGCAGTGATTTTTCTATATAGGAATCCTATCACAAACTCAAAATTCCTATGTTTTGCGTCGTTTGGTTTCTCAAATCTATCAAACCGAGAAACCACAAGGAGATTTTATTGTTTACGTAACTTATATCGTTTTTTAACTTTAAAAGTTGTCACCTTTTATAGCATTTTGTGTCTGCTGATACTGAAATGAATATGGATACCTGCTTACCTTTTTTGTTTTTGACTTGGTTAAATATTCACATTCTTCATGGTATCGTTTGCAGGGAAGAGAAGGTATTTTATCCCATTGCATGATCATTTGGTGTTTTCACTTAAGTTTTGTAGAATTCCGTTCACAATGTTGCTCTGGTTACCGTGAAAACAGTCACGCGCTGCTGCTTCAGCCATCATGTGGTAGAAAAATAAATAAATAAATAAAAATAAATAAATGTGTTCAACAAGCTGACAGAAGTCGATCCGTTTCTTTGTTGGAAGGGTGTAAATGTAACTGTAGTTTTAATGTTGTCATTGTAAATATTCACTTTCCCATATGACCACGGAGGAGAATCGGAGGGTCAGATTCAGCGGACAGACACCGACACACTGTATTTTTTTATATATATTTCAACAAATGACAACCAAAATAAAACCCATAGAAGCTCGTGAACAGGTTTGAAGTGGCTGTGTGCAAGTTATGCTCATTCACAAGCCGAGTGAGAGTCATACTTGCAAATGTATTGTTAATCATTAAACCAAACAAAATACAAAACGTTCAAAAACACTCAGCTATGTGATTATTTTATTGAGTGATAGGCAGTGGGTTCAATCAGTGACATTATTATATTTGCTATACGGCGTCTTCCCGTCACCTCCTCAACCTGGTTCCCAGTGTTTTTACCATAGGGTTTTTACACGCAGAATAGGCGACAATTATATTACACCATCCAGTTTTTTCCCTGAAAGATGATGTGAGTTCCTATTGCAATTCTCGATTCAGCATAAATGACCTACAATGGCGACATTTTTCGAAATCACGACATAAATCAAAATACTGCCCTTAATGACACTAGCAGAAAGGCAGCGCGATATAAACAAACCAGACTAGAACTGAACACGGCATGACGGCAGCTTCATATTCTCTATATCTAACGCCTCGATGGCAGGCAAGTCTTTCAATTCAGTAGAAAAATCGCTCCTCTTCATAACATAAGAATCACGTCCAACATATGTTGTGATTTTCTGTTTAAACCTTTCTAAACTAGCACAGTACATACTTTTCTCCATCTCTTCCATTTTAATTTTCACTGCTTGCCCTCAAACTGAATTTTGCACGTCACCAGAATCACGTGACTCTGCTGACACTTTAGGGCTGCGTTGTGGTCGTGTCAAGGCGCAGGTCCTCGATCTCACCTGGATACGGCCCAGATCCGGCTGACTACGGTAAACCTCGGGATAAACAGAGAGACTAATATTAGCGTAGATGCCATTCTTCTTCTGATGTAACAAGTACATCTGGTGTTATAGGAAGTGTTCCCGGGTTCCGGCTGACTTAATTTATGCAGCCTAACAATCCTTTAACAGATTTGAAAACATAAATTGATAATGTGTTATGTGTATGCCAGGTTAAAGAGATGCGTTTTTAGTCTAGATTTAAACTGACAGAGTGTGTCTGCTTCCCGAACAATACTAGGAAGATTGTTCCAGAGTTTAGGTGCCAAATAGGAGAAGGATCTACCGCCTGCAGTTGATTTTGATATTCTAGGTATTATCAGCTGGCCTGAATTCTGAGATCGCAATAGACGTGAAGGACTATAATGCATTAAGAGCTTGCTCAGGTACTGGGGAGCTAAACCATTTAGTGCTTTGTAAGTAATTAGCAAGATTTTAAAATCTATACGATGTTTAACAGGAAGCCAATGCAGTGTTGACAGAACTGGGCTAATATGGTCATACTTCCTGGTTCTAGTAAGAACTCTAGCTGCTGCATTTTGTACGAGCTGTAGTTTATTTATCAAGCAAGCAGAGCAACCACCCAGTAGAGCGTTATAGTAATCTAGCCTTGAGGTCATGAACGCATGAAATAATTGTTCTGCATTTGTCATTGAGAGCATATGTCGTAGTTTAGATATATTTTTAAGATGGAAGAATGCAGTTTTACAGATGCTAGAAACATGGCTTTCAAATGAAAGATTGGTATCAAAGAGCACACCCAGGTTCCTAACTGACGACGAAGACTAAACAGAGCAGCCATCAAGTGTTAGACAGTATTCTAGGTTATTACGTGAAGAAGTTTTTGGTCCAAAAATTAGAATCTCTGTTTTTTCTGAATTTAGTAGTAGGAAATTACTGGTCATCCAATTTTTTATATCAGCTATGCATTCCGTTAATTTTGTGAATTGGTAAGTTTCGTCAGGGCGCAAAGAAATATAGAGCTGAGTATCATCAGCGTAACATTGAAAACTAACGCCATGCTTCCTAACGATATCTCCCAAGGGTAGCATGTACAGAGTGAAAAGCAACGGTCCTAGTACTGAGCCTTGCGGTACTCCATATTGAACTTGTGATCGATATGACATCTCTTCGTTTACTACTACAAACTGATAACGGTCAGATAAGTATGATTTGAACCATGACAGTGCAATTCCACTAATGCCAACATAATTTTCGAGTCTATTTAAAAGAATGTTGTGATCGATAGTGTCAAATTTTTGATAGAAAAGGAAGATTTGAGATCGGCCTGTAATTGACTAATTCTCTAAGATCAAGTTGTAGTTTTTTAATAAGAGGTTTAATAATAGCCAGCTTAAAAGTTTTTGGTACGTATCCTAGTGATAAGGATGAATTAACGATATTAAGAAGAGGATCTATGACCTCTGGAAGCATCTCTTTGTCGCTTAGTCGGTATAGGGTCTAACATACATGTTGTTGATTTTGATGATTTAATAAGTTTAGACAATTCTTCCTCTCCTAAAGCAGCGAATGAATTGAATTTTTCATCAGGGACACAACAATGCACTGTCTGACACGATACTGTAGTAGACGGTTGCATGGTTATAATTTTCTCTCTAATATTGTCAATCTTGCAAGTAAAGAAGTTCATAAAGTCATTACTGCTGTGCTGTTTGGAAACATCAGAAGTTGAAGCTTTATTTCTTGTTAATTTAGCCACTGTGTCAAATAAATACCTAGGGTTGTGTTTATTTTCTTCTAAAAGATTTGAAAAATAAGCAGATCTAGCAGTTTTTAAGGCCTTTCTGTACTCAATCATTCTCTCTCTCCACGAAATGCGAAAAACTTCTAGTTTTGTTTTCTTCCAGCTGCGCTCCATTTTTCTGGCTGCTCCCTTAAGGGCCCGAGTGTGCTCATTGTACCACGACGTTGGACTAATTTCCTTAATCTTTTTTAAGCGCAAAAGAGCAACTGAGTCTAATGTGCTGGAAAAGACAGTCAATAGTTTCTTTTGCAACATCGAGGTCTTCTAAGCTGTCTGGTATGCTAAAACGATGAAACTGATTAGGAAGATTATTTATAAAGCAATCTTTAGTGGTAGAAGTGATGGTTCTACCATATTTGTGGCAGGGAGGCAGTTTAGCAGCCTTGACTTACTGTAGTATACACAAGACTAGATAATGATCTGAGATGTCATCACTCTGCTGCAGAATTTTAACGGCATCAATATCGATTCCATGTGACAATATTAGATCTAAAGTGTGATTATGACAATGAGTGGGTCCTGACACGTGTTGTCTAATTCCAATAGAGTTTAGAATGTCTGTAAATGCCAATCCCAATGCGTCTTTATCATTATCTACATGGATATTAAAATCACCAACAACAAGGACTTTATCCTCAGCTAGTACTAACTCCGATAGAAAATCAGCAAATTCTTTGATAAAGTCTGTATGGTGCCCTGGTGGCCTGTATACAGTAGCCAGCACAAATGTCAACTTACATAATGTTACATAAAGCACCATCACTTCGAAGGAATTAGAGATAGATAGAGAGATAGACCTTTATTGTCCCCCAAGGGAAATTTGCTTTCACAGACTCTGTCAATACACAAAAATACGGACAATAACGACATTAGAAAAAAAAAAAAAAAAAAAAAAAAAATTATATTTGAAAGACTTTTGAGTAATACTGTAAATATTACTATAAAATACAGCAACACCTCCCCCTTTGACTTTCTGACGAGGATTGTGTCGATAATCGTAACCTTGAGGGCTAGACTCATTTAAAGTAATGTGATCGTCTGGTTTTAACCAGGTTTCTGCCAAACACAGCACATCTAGATTATTGTCTGTGATAATATCATTTACAATAAGTGCTTTTGAAGAAAGGGATCTAATATTCAGCAACCCAAGCTTTATCATTTGTTTATCAGTATTATCTCTGTTTTTTATTTGTTGAACATCAATTAAATTTTTACCCTTAAATGGGTTTGGAAGTTTTTTGTATTTACTAATTCGGGGTACAGACACAGTCTCTATGTGATAATATCTAGGTGAAAGAGTTTCTATGTGTTGGGATTTATCTGACTTCTGTGACGTGAGACAGCTAGCAGACGGTCGGTTTAGCCGGTCTGTCTGCTTAAATAGTTCATTATTCACTGTGAATAACTGATTTGTCACAGTGAACTGTACCATGTACTTCATTTCCATATTAAGCAAAGAATAAATTACCTTTTAGAAATCATTAAAGGGTTAGTTCACCCAAAAATGAAATTTCTGTCATTAATTACTCACCCTCATGTCGTTCCAAACCCGTAAGACTTTCGTTCATCTTCAGAACACAAATGAAGATCTTTTTGATCTTCAACTAAATCAATATGAATTGAGCGGTTTAGTCCAAATTTTCTGAAGAGACACGATCACTTTATACACTGAACAGATTTAATTTAGAACCAATGAGGTTCATTCTCGTGTGTTACGCAGAATGTTTGAGCTTCCACAAGAACCAATGAGGTTTGTTCTTGCACATCAAGCAGGTTCGGTTGAGCTTCTGTTTATGTTCACTGATCAATGTTTATATATGAAACCCTAAATTTAATCTGTTCATCATATAAAGTAGGGATGCACCGATACCAGTACTGTATACTGCGCTTGTGTACTCGTACTCAAACTCATTAAAATGCTCCGATACCAAAAACTGATACCACGCAGCGTGTGTACAGTATTTGTGTCCAGACACTGACAACAGAGCAAATAGAGAGCATAATGGAGATATCAGAGAAGGTATCTAATGTATCAAATTAACAGAATAAATAAATGAAATATTCAACCATAGCTGCTGTTCACGAGTTGACACGCGAGTAGATTGAGTGCAGACACGCAAGCTTATTTAGCTCATCCCTTTTTTTTTTACAGACATCGGAAAGTTTGTAGTTCGATCAGATATGTCAATAGCAAAGAAAGTCAAACGAGGAACATATTACTAACGTTAACTGACGCTGATGATAAAGAGTGAGAGAGCGCGCACACTTGTATGCTCTTGGTTGCTGATCACTCATTTAGCACACATTCGTCATTTGGATTAAAACTAAATCCTATATGTAAGTCAAACATGAACTGTTACATGATTTATGTATAACGAGTGGTTTCCCTACATTATTACAGGAAAGCACAGTAATCACATGACGTTTTCAAGATGTTTTCTGTGCACAAACATCTGAAGCGCGCTCCCAGAAAGCTGTCTCTCAGACAGAGCGAGAATAGCCTACTGAATTGAATTCTTTCACATCTTCTTTGCACTTGAATGGACAAATTCACACATACTTATGTCAAAATGCCTGTATTGGGGAGTATCCTTGTCAGTTATGTCTTAACCGACTTGCAACATCTCTCACTCCAGCTCTGCTCCTCTGCGTGAATGAATGTGGTTCAAGGACATCATTTCAGAGTGGATGGACAAATAAATAACATATATACATAATAACATATTTTATGACAGAATTTTTGTCTCAGGGGCTATATATACACAAACATAGCCGGAGTACGGATATGATGTGACTGTGTACAGATATGATGTGACATTCACAGGTGAATATGCATTTAACAGTGTATTTGCATGGTTTAGAAGCTGTATTTTTTTGCACTCTCGTTAATAACCTTTTTTTATCAAAAAATTTGCAGTCGCTTTAAATGCTTGCCTAAAAGAACTTTGTAAAGAATGTTTTCAATAGTATATCACTTTGTGCTTTACTTTGATATGATAAATACATTAACAAGGAAAACTACAACCTTTTAATCTGCACCATATAACCATATATATATATATATATATATATATATATATATAAATCTATAATGTAAAATCTGTTCACTAAGAAATGAAATAATATATACTGCACAATAAGTACTGCTCTTTTCAGTAGTCTTATTCAGCTGTATTTTGGCCTAGACAGCTGGGCTGGAGAGTGTCCCAGAAAATTTGTAGAAGTCAATACTGTACATTCAGAGATGTGCTATTCTGCAAGCCTACAAGCTGGCAGAGATGTAATAAATTTTTTTCTCTCTCTCTCTCTCTCTCTTAAATAACACTGACAAATATTACTTTGCTGGTATTGGCTGATCTGCTTATGTCCTCCTTGTAGAGATTGGATGGATTGACCCAGTCGCGGTCCCAAATTTTTTTTGAATTTGGGCCTTGTTAAGATGGATCAAGTTAGAGTGAGCTTGCTGTGGTGTTGAGGAAGGTGTTAGTTGTGTAAAAAATCTTTGAATCCATTGTTAGGTTGCTCTGATGTGGAATAAAATTTTCTGGAAGAGGACAAGCTACATGCACAGCGATTCCAGCTATCAGGATCAGGAGGGTGGTCAACAGTGTAAGTCCCCGTCTAAGCACAAGCTGGTTCGTAGAGAGCAAGACTTTAGGTTGGGCTTTTCCAGATTTGCTCTCCATTACTAGTTTACCTAGCTCCTGGGTACAAACTTGTACATAGCCGGCCACTTCAGAGCTATTACTTGTTAGCTGAGCCTAAATGAGCAAAAAATATATACATATAAATAGAAGTTATCACCACAGGGATTTGAGAATAGTTTCATATTTTAGGACAGACGTCAACAACATAGCAATTACTTTGTTTCCAGTTATGTCATCCCAAGGTTCAGGGATACTTGCTGAAGCTCCACCATCAGGCTTTTGCTCTGCGTCGTCCTGCCCTTCAGAAACTAGTGTATTGAGGACTGACTGTCCTATCAATGACGCCTTTCGGACGCACACTATTGCATGTTTGCCTGCACGTTTCAGGGCCTAAGGAAGACATTAGTCAACATTATCAAATGCTTTCAACTGCCTTCCACAATGGCAGCTTGGCTTGACATGTTTGATTTGTCATGTCCTACCTGCTCTGTCACTTTCTTCCAGTTGAGCTTGAAGATGAGAGTGGTGAAGAAACAGGTTTGAATAATGACACAAATCAAGAGGCCAAGCCACAGACCTGAATGAGTGGGAAAATAAAATGGGATCCGTTTCAGGCTTAGAACAGATAACAGAAAAACAAACACAATCTGAATTTTATTACATGGCTGGATTGAGGAGAAAACATGCTATATGACCAGAGAGCTGAATCTACATTAAAGGGTTAGTTCACCCAAAAATAATAACAAATCTGTCATCAATTACTTAATTACCTAATAATTAAAAATATCTTAATTTGTGTTTCAAAGATGAATAAAAGTTTTATGGATTTGGAACGGCATGAGAGTGAGTAATTTATGACAGAATTTTTCTTTTTGAGTGAACTATCCCTTTAAAAATCACAAGTTTAGATGCATTTAATTTATGTATTGAAATTAGTTTTATAGAAAAACATAAATGTAGCTATTGTTTTGATGATTTTATTATTATTATTATTATTATTATAAAATGTGTTTTATTGGGATGGCTAGATTGATATCCCCAGTGTATATAGAGTATTCAGACGTTTTGAGGTTGGTAAGATATTTTATTAAAGTCTCTTATGTTCACCAAAGCTGCATTTATTTGACCTAAAATACATTAAAACAATAATAATGTGAAATATTATTACAATTTATAATAACTACTTTCTATTTTAATATATTGTAAAATGTAATTTATTCCGGTGACGGCAAAGCTGACTTTTCAGCATCATTACTCCAGTCTTCAGTGTCACATGTCACAGTGTCTCAAGAAACATTTGCTGAAATTAATAATATTAATGCTGTATTATTATCAAAATTGGGTTGATACATATCTAAATGGAATTAAAGATGGCTTTATTGGCTTGACATCATTGAAAAATTAAATGTTGATATGTTGGGAGAATATGGATGAAAAGGTGGCAGAACCTGATTTCACCAAGTGCAACAACCAGTCAACCAATCAACCAGATCAAATTGCTGCTAGATCCAATCAAATCAGATTTGAGGGACACGTTTACAGTTTCTGTCAAGTTTAGGCTTACAATCAGGGTTTGGTGCTTGTACATCAGTGTTATTCACCTATCATTTCCCTCTGGTTTTAGGGATAACTTATGGGTAGGGTTAGGTTTAGGGGTAGGGATATGGTTATGAATAAATTTTCAGACAGGAATGTTGTTCCAGGATCAACAAAATATGTTAAACCGAGGAACGAGTCTAACTCTGCAAAATCAGGACATGCAAAAATGAGTACCAAGTATCCTGAGCTCAGCCAAAAACATCAGAGATATTCCCACTGGTAATCCAATGCAGTAGTAACAGATCAAGTTGGACAGTGCTGCTATCTTCTGCTTCCCAGCACCCAGAAGAATCCCTGAACACACACACTAAAACACAACACGTGTCTGTTGTACAGATATGAACACTTCCCAGTAATCAGTGAATTACGTCATTTCACAGAACCAGGTTTCATGACATCACAAGAAATCCCTGGTAAGAGCATTTTAACTGATAAAGTCTAATTGTGACATTATCACTCAAAGTAATCACACACAGAGACATAATGATGAAATACTATCATTAGGCATTCCAAAAGATAGCATAATGCCACCAATGATTCATTTGTGTTGCCTTTCTTTGAACAAATACAATTCAAACTTACCACAAGAGCATCAAAAAACTGCAGGAAGATGAACAGGGTAAGATTTTCTGAGACAATCTTCACTATGCTCCTGTTAGATTAAATCAAAAAGTGAGAACTGCAAAACAATAGAGGAAAAGCTTCACTCTAATCATTCTAATTAGCAGTCTTTTTATTTGTTCTCCTGATTTTTTTATCTTTGCATAAAATGAGATCTTGATATCACATGATAAATCCATAATAATCCTATCATAATCCAATACTTGTATATACAGAATGTTGTGAATGAAAAAACATACTCATCAGTGGTAAAGATGTAGCCCACTACTGACTTTGAAGAACCTATCACGATTCCCTGTAAAATAGCCAAAACTCCTGCAATGCAAAGGTTTAAATTATATTTTCTTCTAGATACTTATTATATGTTCACCATGAAATTTCAAATCAAACGACAGTTTGTTTTTTTTCAATTCATTTATTTAATGGAATATTGCAGAATTTATTATGATTTATCTGTGCACATCATTTTTTTTTTTTTTTTTTTACAATTCACAAAGCCTCGTAATCTCCCTCCCCCTTTCAGACACATCTCTTCTCTTCTCTGATGACGTGTTTATTGGCAAGAAGGCGATTGACAAAATCAAGTCCCACCCTAAATTTTTTCTTGTTTAAAAAGCTGTTCTACTCAGATATACCTCACAATAGGCAAGACTGTAAGTTATCGGGATACTTATTAGTTATACTTATTCAGCTTCATTTTAAGCACTATGTGGTTATTTCCATATTCTACTAACCTGAGATCACGAGAGTCACTTTACTGGTGATTAGGGCCCTGTTAGTGTCTCCAGCTCCCAGTGCATTTCCCACACGCACACAAGCGGCTGCATGCACACCTAATGGAAACTAAGCAGGAAATACATTTTTTAAAACATGCAAATATTCACACTAATTCAATTTAACAATAAATAAATGAATACATTAAAAGGCAAATGTATTGAAAACAACACATGCATTGCAAATAATTAACTAATCAATCAATCAATCAGTCAATCAATCAATCAATTATTTGTAATGCATGTGTTGCTTTCAATACATTTGCCTTTTGGCAGTAATGTCTAAAATGATCTAAAATGAAAGTATTGTGAGTTTAATGTTACACAACACTGTCTTACCATGTAAGTAATGGTCCCCACCTCCAGCAGCACATGTTGAGCAGCAAGATCCACCTCCCCCAGCATTCCTGCCAATCATCAGGGGGAAAAGAAGAAGGATGGATGCTATTTAATTATGTGTGAAATGAGTGTGTGTTTTTCTCTGATTGTGGCATTGCATAACTGAAACGTAGTTAGGCCATTTGAGATGATTAGTAAGCCATCAAACAACTGTGCGCTGCACTTCCACCTGGGATCTTGCATCAGTGCTATAACAAAATTTTACATGATTGCAGTGGCACTTTAGATTGAAGATCAATAGGAATATTTTCTGTTATTTGATTCATAATGGCAACTACTTATTCAGCTGAATCAGAAACGCAAGACAATACTCAAACCCCCTCAAACACCTACATACCTGCAAGGAAACCTCCGATCTCATAGACCCACCACTCAAAACAGAGCATAAGAGTGCTGGGAATGGCCAGTTTCATGTAGGAGCCCCACTCCTGCAGTGATGCACTAGACCAGCCTGTAGGGGGCGACAGAGACAAACACATACACACGCAATCACTGCAGTCATGTGGGTATACAGAAAATATCTCTTGTAATTACTGACTAGCTATGCAAAATAATTGTGTTAGGTATTTTGTGTTTTTTCATGTATGTGGAGAAACTTGTCAAAAGCCTATTCACCTTATTTTGCAACGCAGAAGCCAGCTATTTCCTGTGAATTTGTGTGAGGCTTCCAACTTAGGTAAATAATAATAGGTAATAAGTAAATCCACTATAGGTAAAAAAAAAAAATATATATATATATATATATATATATTTGCGCTACAAACAATTTTTGTACTGCTAAAATGACTGGAAGCAGCTGACACATTCAAGTTACAAATGGCCACACTCTTAAAAAGGGACCTATTGTGCTTTTTTATATTTTCAGCTTTCTTTAGTGTGAAATGTTGCTGTTGGAGCACGAATGACATCTGTAAAGTTACAAAGCACAAAGTCACTCCAAAGGGATGTTAGTACTGAACTCCCTGAAACACCTTGATTGGAGTTTTCTTGCAGGAATGTACAAGTCACAATATTCCTCATTTAAATATTTCCTGCCCAAGGTATATGGAAAAAAAAAAAGAAAAAAAAAACATTTGGGAAAACAGCTTCACAAAGGAACAAATTATTTTATTTCACTGGGAAAATGCCAACTGGTGTCTATAAGGAGTAGCAATTCACACCTTCCAGTGCTTGAAGTCGATGCCAAAAAGAACTGATTGTTCGATTCTGAGGCACTGGCAATTGAGAGTCCTTTGAACCTTTGGTGACGATTTCACTCAGGGAAATCGACTTCACTGAAGGGCCTCACATGCCTGGGCATGGTATGCATCAAAATGTGCCCATTAACAGCTAGGTGTGAGGAAGTGTGATTCATCTCAATAACAAATTTGTTCATCAAAAAAATTGTTGACTGTTTTTTGTAGTTTACATCATTACACCAGTAGATGGCGACAAGCTTGTGGAAATTGTATGGGAGCATTACAATACAACGAATTAATTTGTTGCAAGTCATTCATGGCTGAAACATCATGATCAACGTCACTCGTATCGTTCAAACAATAGGTAAAGCAAGTTAAAAGAATAATAAAATGCAATAAAAGAGATAACGACAAATGTCGGAGATGTTGATAATGTCAAACTGGCGGGAAACTTCTACCTCAACTGTCAGAGGTTTAGACTTCTCGAAGAAAAGTCTTTCTGTCTGTCTGTCATAATGATGTAAACTATACTTTATATCGCACTTTGAGTCTTTCATAAGATCTCACGTCACCTCCCCCTTTTTCTTCAGAATCAAGAATTACTGTAAGGGCCGTTCATATCAAGGATGATAGCTATAATGGTAATAAAACAGTTGAGCTCGAAAGTTTACATACCCCTTGCAGAATCTGCAAAAATGTTTATCGTTTTAACAAAATAAGAAGGATCACAAAAATATCATGTTTTTTTTTTATTTTTTATTCAGTACTGTCCTGACTAAGCTATTTCACACAACAGATGTTTACATTAAGTCCACAAGACAAAAAAAAAGCTGAATTTATAAAAATGACCCAGTTCAAAAGTATACATACCCTTGATTCTTAATGCTGTGTGTGGTTACCTGGATGATCCACGAATGGTTGTTTTGTGATGGTTGTTCATGAGTCTCTTTTTTGTCCTGAGCAGTTAAACTGAGCTCTGTTCTTCAGAAAAAAATCCTTCAGATTTCCAGCATCTTTTGCATATTTGAACCCTTTCCAGCAGTGACTGTATGATTTTGAGATCCATCTTTTCACACTGAGGACAATTGAGGGACTCAAACACAACTAATAAAAAAGGTTCAAACATTCACTGATGCTCCAGAAGGAAACATGATGCATTAAGAGCCGGGGATGTAAACTTTTTGAATTGGATGAACAGGATAAATCGAAACTAAAAATAAAACAAAATAAGAAAAATAAGAAATAAGAAAAACTTGCACATCATCTTCTTGTTCAAAAGTTGCATTGCATTCTTAATGCATTGTGTTTCCTTCTGAAGCATCAGTGAATGTTTGCTTTTGTAATTGTTTTGTTTGAGTCCCTCAGTTGTCCTCAGTGTGAAAAGATGGATCTTAAAATAATACAGTCATTGTTGGAAAGGGTTCAAATATGCAGAAGATGCTGGAAAACCAAAGAATTTGCAGAACCTGGAGGATTTTTCTGAAGAACATGGTCAGTTTAACTGCTCAAACAAGGGATTCCAGAACAACCACCACAAAAACAAACAATAAGTCATGGATCATTCAGGTTACAACACACAGTATTAAAAATCAATATGTAAACTCTTGAACTGGATCATTTTTATAAATTCAGCTATTTTTGTCTTGTGGACTTAATGTAAACATCTGTTATGTGAAATAGCTTATTCAGGACAGTACTAAATAAAAATTAACATGCAATTTTTACGATCCTTCTTATTTTGTTAAAACAATTAACATTTTTGCAGATTTTGCAAGGGGTATGTAAGCTTTCGAGCTCAACTGTAACTATAAAGTTTAATTCTTGATTCTGAGAATAGGTAAATTCACACCACAAATATAACAAAAATGACAAAGGAATGATATTGTTGGAATCACGTTGTAATTTTTACCTCTGAGCTGATGAATGATAAAAACACTGAATTTCAATCAGAATCGACTTTAAATGAATCAGCGTGTCGAATCAGCGGCTCGGAGCGCCAAAGTCACGTGATTTCAGCAGTTTGGCAGTTTGACACACGATCCGAATCATGATTCGACACGCTGATTCATAACGCTTCGAAGCTTCATGAAGCAGTGTTTTGAAATCGGCCATCACTATATAAGTCGTTATTTTGTTTTTTTTTGGCGCACCAAAAATATTCTCGTCGCTTTATAATATTAATATTGAACCACTGTACTCACGTGAACTGATTTAAATATGTTTTTAGTACGTTAATGGATCTTGAGAGAGGAAATGTCATTGCTGGCTATGCAGGCCTCACTGAGCCATCGGATTTTAACAGAAATATCTTAATTTGTGTTCCGAAGATGAACAAAGGTCTGACGGGTGTGGAACGGCATGAGGGTGAGTAATAAATGACATTATTTTCATTTTTGGGTGAACTAACCCTTTAAAGCCACCATGAAATCAAACTGGACAATTCTTGTTTGTTTTAAAATTAATGTGCCCTCAAAATCTTTATTCACATTCTTTTCTCTGATGATGTGTTTACTGGTGCGAGGGCGGGACAATCTGTCACTCACATGAGATCACAGCAATAGCAAACGCAGCGATCCAATCAATTTCCAATGAACAAAATCAAGTCCCGTTCTACTTTTTTTTTTTTTTTTTCTTATTCGAGAAGCGTTTTACAAATAATACGTCACAATAGGGATGAAAAGACTTTTGCAACTTTCGTTTTATGCCGACTTTAAAGAGAGCGAGTGTGGACACATATAGTTTTCATTATAGTTATCGTTATACTTATCGTTCTTGGCGTGAATGGCCAAGCGACTCTCTTGGAGTCGATTCTAGAATCACCGCTACTACAGGTCTTATTGTTTCCAAATATATCCAGTGGCGCTTCACTGTCGGCACTTCCATTGGTAGTCGCCACATACGCTGCTGCTCATTTGCATACATTGAAACTCTGCTAACTGCATTGCTAATCATCTCTCCTGCTCACTGTCATTAAAAAAGAATCAATTTGTCACAGCAAATCACTGTCGGATGTGAACGCCCCTTTAGGGAGTGATAATTATAGATGACTTAATGTAATCATTTTAGAAGTCGTTGACCCCATAATGGCATAAAAGAGTGTCTCTGTGTGTGTGTCTTTCCATATATTCCTCACCATCCCATGTCTTCACATGCAGCTTTTTCCAGCGTATGTAAGCAAACAGCAGGAGGCAGATGGAGATCTGTGAGAAACTGTTGGCTGCAGCAGAGCCCCTGCAGAGACACACACACACACACACACACACACACACACACACACACACACACACGCTTATCCTAAAGATAATTTATTTCCTAGCTCTTCAGATTTAGAGTATATTTATTGTTGTTTATTATTATTAAAACTAGTATTAATCATACATACATCACTCCCAGCTTCATTGAGTGAAGGAGGACGTAGTTTGTTGCTAAATTTAAAATGTTGGCAGCAACTGCTGTGTACATCTGGGGCAGGATGATGCCCTGAAACATGACAATACATTATCTCTTCAGTTTTCATCTCTTTTGCTCATATATACATGCTGTCCAATGCAACATCTTGAGCTGACTGAGAGGTTGTACCTGGTTTTGCAGATAAGACACCTGCAGTTGGTGCAGAAACATGGCCTAGGAAATTAAAGGATGGACAGAAAAAGTTATCTGTGCTGTCAGCAGAAGGAAAGCTTGTGACAATGACTGTATGCATGTGGTTACACCCTTTAAATATTACATGTGTTGAACATAACAGACAATTTGACAGGAAACACTCTGGTCATAGACCAATAAAGTGTCCTGAAGAGTGAGCAGCACAATTTGGAGAAAGCGCCAGGAAACATTTGAACTTATACTCTAGAAAACAAGGCCAGCACAGAGATGAAAGCACAACCACTGAATGTTTTTGTAAAAACATGTTGTTATACTTACAGGGACAGCAGGGAGGAAAGCCATAACATACAGCTGTGCAATCCTGAAATAGGGATGAATAATGGAGCTTTGAGGATAGAACAGTATGATACCAAAAAACAGAATAATTGACACTTTCCATAAATAGTTACAATTTTGTGTCCTATTATGTTTTTTAAGCTGTACAAATCGAATGAACTTTTTTGTAACTTCAGCATACTTTTTAAAAAAGAGTACTTATTATGGAAATAATATACTTTAATATATTTAGGTGCAAACTGAATGTAATGAACACTTAATTGCATGTTAATTGCAATTAAATGAAAATGTATCATAGTTTAAAATTATATTAAATGCACATAGCTGAACTTTAGAGTTCAGCATTTTTGACACAGGTAGGTGGGATTTAAGTAAATCGTTATATGCAATTTCATAATTCTGTTATCTCTGAAATATGGTTAAAGTGTTCTGCTAAATGTACTGACAAGCATTTCTGGTAAACTAGAATATATCTTAATATAATATCTATTGAAACTGGTATGGCATGTATTTAATATATTTGAAATTACACATTGGAAATAATAAAGTTGCAGTTTATTATTAAAAATTAAAAATATAAGCTTTAAAAATATAAACTTTAAATGTAATATTGAATAACACACTATAGTAAAAATTATAATCAAGTACTTTACATGTGCTTTAGTATGTTAGTCAACACATAAAAATAAGTGATTATTTAAAGATTAATAAAACAATGTTAAAATGTAACTTTACGTAAAATATGTAATTTGACAATATTACAAAGTGCACTGTTTAAAAGTGTACATTCGTATGTGTGTTAAAACTGTTTGAAGAACAGTTATGAAAGTGTACTCTTTTTAAGTACCCATAAGTGGCCTGTTATTTCATTAATATACTATATTATCTTAAGTTTAGTTCCTGTTTTCTTTAGTTTCCATAGTGATAGATTAAGGTTTCCATGATTTTTAATTTCACCTTCACTTGTAGGCCTATATTCTTTAAGTGCTTGTTATCTATTGTATTTATAGCCCTTTGATTCCATAGTTTGTTGGTTATTTTGCTAGTATGCTTAGCTGTTTCGTTGTGGTGGTTTTTCTCTATATATGTTCCTGAGTTCCAGTTTGTTTTGTTTTCAATTCTCCTGCAAGTCTACATTCAATACAATTAAGTGCACTTTTTTGGCATGTTAGATAAACTATTATCTAACTTGAAATTAATTTAGATTTACATTTAGGTTTACATGCACAGCTCTTATTAGCTTGCCTCTATTACACTCACCCCCTAAACCTCACTCCCATCCGGGTCATGGCACCAAATATAACCAGTCCTACTTGACCTGCTCCGAGCGGGATTGGAAACCGCATCTCTTTTTTTTTTTTAAATCAAACAATTTCTTTAATCAAATAACTTTATCTCCCTCTTGTAACAACATCTCTTCTTTGATGACTTGTTTATTGGCACAAGGGCAGGAAAACCAGTCTCTCACATGAAAATTATTTATACATGTCAGATTTTTTAAAGAATGGAAACTGCTTATTCTGTTCTTTTGGCACAAATTTTTTGCTTTCTCTGCAGCACGTACAGTATGGTCTCCTATCTACATGGAAAAAGATATTTTACATCAGAAACAATTACCCTACTAAAAGTTCTGATCCAATAATCTGACTGGATTAGTCTGACCTGGCCACCTCTGGCTCTTGCTTCAGGGTGAGGAGTATTGACTCAGCGTTGATGAGCATGGCCCAGCATGGCAGGCAGAAGAGTAAAAGGATGAGTATGCTTCTCTGGAGAATTTCCCCCACACGCTTAAGGTTCTTACTGCCAAATGTCTGAACATGGACAACAGATCATTAGTACATAATATAGAGGAACTTATTGTCAAAAACTTTAGCCTTGCACAGTATAGTATTTCAATCATGACAAGTTTTAGCATGTTAATGAATATATATGGTCTTGGTGGACTAAATCTGCTTGGCTGCTGCTGAAGAGAAAGTATGTACTTGCTATACCCATAGAAAAACATATATGCTGCTTCTGCAAGAATCCCATAGCAGATCTAGGCAGGTCAAGCCAGGGGAGGTGGAGGGTTTCAGAGGAACTCTGATAGCGCGGTGCAGGACTAGCCTACAGTGAACACTGAACCAGACTATTTAAATGTTGAGCAAGCTCATTGGCTGCAGAATTAGCAGAGGCCAATCAGCTTGTGCCATGCGGTAATGATATGATTGCTTGCTGATTGCATGTAAAGGACCTATCTAGAGCTGTCAAAAGTACTGGCTTCGGTACCAATCGGTACTGAAATTTTAAAAATGTGACGCTTTGAGAGCTGTTGAGCAAATTCGTAAACACCTCTGATTGGTAGGCATGTGACGGTATCAAATTTTCATGTTGCGATAATTGCTGAAGCGTTTACCGCGGTATACGGTATTATCACGATATTGAAATAAGATGCAAAAAAAAGTGTTGTCAATGTTTTGTTACAGAAGGTATTATTTTCTGTTAATGTTAGTTAAAAAATACAACTGATCATTGTTAGTTTTAGCTCAGGTCCATTAAATAATACTTACAATTAAAATTATTAAACTTTAACTAAGAAATTAACATTAACTAGGATTAATAAATGCTTTATAAGTATTTTTCATTGTCAGTTTGGTAATGAATGAACATGTTAACTAATGAAGCCTTATGTTACTAAGTGTTAGCCTATTGAACAAAAACAAATAATCAGAACATTTTCAATTATTCTAGCATGTTGTAGTCCAGATTAAAATGTAAAAATGTTTTAGTTTGAAAATAAATAGCCTTTTAAGTCTTTAAGTATTAAGTGTTTGATGCTGTGATGAACAACATTGCGAATACAAAAAAACTAAATGGCTATTTGAAGCACTTTAGATACTGTTTCAGTAGCGCAGTTGATTTGTTTACGGGGTTTCCGGGGTAACCGCAACATTCTGCTGTTCCATCAGCGCCCTCTGCTGTCAGAGAGTGAACGTGCACTTTCATTCAGCGCGTCTCCTTCACTCGTTCCGCCATGTGCTTCTCATGCACATTGGGCTTGTTTACATTTGAGTGCGCGTCCCTTTGATGCAGCATACAGCGGTGTTGTGCATTTTAAACAGTTGATGGGGAAAGTATTCTTACAATGTATTATACAAATTTGAACAATTTGTAATAAATAATTATTCACGGTATTTTGAAGTGCCCATGGTAACAATATCGTGCATTTTCATTATCGTGATATATGGTATTACCGAATATTGGCACATGTCTACTGATTGGCCATTGTGTTGACGCGCTCATCGGATATGTCTGTGATTGGCTACAATGATCAAACGCATGGGAGCATTTGAAAGCACATGGAAGCGTTTTAAAAGTGGGAGCGGGAGTGTTTGAAAGCAGGTGTCTATCAGCGGACTGGTTTTAGCATAGCAGACCGCAATAGACGCCTGCTTTCGAATGCTCCCGTGTGTATCTGTGTAAGTGATAAGTGAAGAGCGTCACTGATGACTATTTACAACGTTTTTGAAGTGTTGATCATTGAAGCCAATCACAGACATATCTGATGACCCGTGAACACAATGGCCAAGAGGCATTTACGAATCCGCTCAACAGTGCTCTACGCGTCACATTTTTTAAATTTCAGTACCGATATGGTACCGAAGTCAGTACTTTTGTCAACTCTAGACCTATCAGCTGCGCCATCTAGATTTTCATGACTGAACTAGATATTAATGCAGTTTTGATAGCAAATCATTTAATATTTAAAATATATTCTGTAGAAAGGAATATTCTTTGTATAACAAAAAGTACAATGGTACTGCCATTGTATTTTGGACATAGGATCATGATAATGGTTAAACAATGGTATGTAATGATATTACCATAACAGATCCAAGGTACTATCAAATTACTTTATATAAGAGTTAAGTTAGTTGATGTTGATGTTGGTTGAGTTATTTTTCATGCTGGTTGAGATATGTTTTTTGTAACAGTGGGAGATATTAATAAATCTCTCACTGCACAATCTGCCAGTGACAGAAATACAACCATTATACTGTGTGTCCAGCTAAAACCGGGTTTGAGGGTATTATACAAACACAACAATGGTTTATTGAGCTAGTTGGCAAGACAACATACATAATTACTGTGAGTTAAGATTACCTGAGAGATGAGTGTGTCACATGCGAGGGCCAGACCGCATCCAGTAGCAGTTGTGGTCACATTAATAGTCTGAGGGAGACAAATTCTGCTTTAGCAGTGCAATCACTGAACACAGTCTCCTTATCTCTCACTGCTTCCTTCTTGGAGATACAGGCATTGGATTTTCGATTGGATCAACTTCCAGAGTACTTCCAGGAAATAGGAAATACTCTTGGTATCCAAAAAAACTGATATGACAAGATACTGAGACTTTAGGTTTTTCAGTGAAATGTATCAGGGTTATTAATGTCAGAAGGACTTTATTACTTATATATATATATATATATATTTTTTTTTTTTTTTTTTTTTTTTTTTTTTTAATATCAGAGAGATGTAATAACTGAACAAAATTTCTTAAATCTAAGTAGACTTTAGCTTGTGGCTGGGGCATATATTTTTGGACCTAATTTACCTCTAAAGGGTGCATTTAGTACCTTTAGGTACGCTTAAGGTAGTAATATGCAACCCTTAGGGACAGATAAAGTACAAAAGTACCTTTGAAGGCACTGTCCCAGTGGCAAGCTGTTGTAACTCTAAAGGTACATTTCTCTCTCTTTTTTTTTCTTCTTTTTTTGACAGCATTAGACAATGGATGCATTACCGCAGAGGCCAGGGCATATCCAGCCAATTCAGCATTTCCTAGGTGACCACAGAATATTGTGATGACGAATGGCAGCAGAAAGTTTAAGATCCTGGAGATGAGCTGCCGAAAATGAAAATCAACAGGGAACATGAGCATACAAATAAACCACACAGAAATCAATTCAGTCTGCAGCCCATGTAAGAATGTTGGACTATTTGAACTCCAGATTATGTCCAGCAAAAGAACTTTACAGAAAATCATGATGTTTATGTTTATAATGTCGTAATATCTTCATTTCTCACATTCATAATTCAGAGATAGGCAATAATGTATTTTACATAGTCATATATATCTGGTGACTCTGGAGGCCATTTGAGTATAGTGAACTCTCTGTCATGTTCAAGAAACCAGTTTGAGATGATTTGAGCTTTTTGACATGGCGTGCTATCCTCCTGGAAGTAGCCATCAGAAGATGGTTACACTGTGGTCATAAAGGGATGGACATACTCAGGCAGGGTTTATAATCAATTGGCATAAGGGGCCCAAAAAGTCCAGAGAAAATATCCCAAACACCATTAAACTACCAGCACCAGCCTGGTCTGCTGTAGCCCATCTGCTTCAAGGTTTGACATGTTGTGCGTTCAGAGATGCTCTTCTGCAGACCTCAGTTATAATGAGTGGCTATTTGAGTTACTGTTGCCCCAGTCTGGCCATTCTACTCTGACCTCTGGCATCAAGGCATTTTTTGCCCACAGGACTGCCACTCACTGGATATTTTCTCTTTTTCGGACCATTATCTGTAAATCCTAGAGATGGTTGTGTGTGAAAATCCCTGTAGATCAGCAGTTTCTGAACAGTCTGTCTGGCACCAACAACCATGCCAAATGTTCAAAGTCAGTTAAATCACTTTTCTGATGCTCAGTTTGAACTTCAACAGATCTTGCATTGAGTTGCTGCCATGTGATTGGCTAGTTAGATATTTGTGTTAACAAGGAGTTGAACAGGTGAACCAGTGAGTGTATATATGAAATTTTAAATATATTTTTGTATTTGTTTTAAAAGTGGTACCATTGCTCCTGCATCATGATATTTTTTTCAATCCACAAATGCCTAACCAAGATAAATTACCAATATAGAAGGAATTCACAGAGATTCCATGTGACAGTCAGATAATCACTAGTTCACGACTATAAAACAGGAGCCATCATTCACATCGTCATCAATCTTAAAATTACGAACTCCCACACTGTAACTTAAGTTACAGCCATGTGTCAAAAAATGTGTCATGCACCCCTAGATCCAGTCTCCGGTGGCAAAGCTCCTGTCTTTAAAGTTTAAATTGAACTGCAGTGCTGAGAGAGTATTGGAACAGAGAAAGGACTCACCAGGGGCCCAGTCAGGCGCAGGACGTGGTAGAGCTCCTCTCTGTAGGCCAGTGGAACCCAGCGACGCACACAGCTGCAGCGGAACAGTTTAGAACTAGGTGCTGTTTCCTCGGTGATTTGTTCATTGCTTGCCAGGGGGCCACAAGCCTCAGGCATCCCAGCCTTATCCATTCAGCCGTTGAGTGCAAGAAAATAAGAGAAGAGGGTAAAGAGAGAGCAAGACAGAGAGAATAATAGGAGCAATATAGGAATGAGAGCGCTTCTCTCCAGCAGTGATTTGTCCCAAAATGTTGTTATCAGTCCATGGATGCAGAAACAATCGAATCAAATTATGCTGGGACACTGATAAGTAACCTGCTGCCTTCAGTCACAGAGTGAGCCTAAAAGAGGCAGGTCACAAGCAATCTCTTTATAATTCCCTGTATGGAGTACAGCAGCTCTGAGGGGGGCTGTAAGGGGAGGGTTAGCCTTTCGTACTTCTTAAACGAAGTGGTAATCTTATCAGGAATGCCTGTGTAAGTAACAGATTGCTGCTCCTTTAAGGAACACATGCTAGAGCGCTCGCTTTCTAAGTTGTTAATTTTATTATAGCAGCATAATGACCAGGAAAAGCTTTGCTTTGGGATACATGATCTTGGGACACAGGCCTTTAACCTGCAAACTGACTTCTTTTACCACATCTACACTGTTTAGACAGGGTTAGGTTTGAATCTCACAAGGATAATACTTGACATTTGATATTCAACAGTGCTTTGATCTGCCTGCATTGACACTATTCTTTAAGAGCTGCTGTGCAGCCAAATAATGTACCAGTTATCAATGTAAAGCTGCTTTGACACAATCTACACTGTAAAAAGCGCTATATAAATAAAGGTGACTTGACTTGATAATATGTTTTGCTGTTTTAGGTGTTGATGGCAAGAAAATGTGTTTAAACATTTGCCAAACTGATGTAAATAATTCAACATCAGCTAAATATCTCTAATTGTAGTACACTGGCACATTACCCTTTGGTAGCTTGCTATGGATCTCTAGCGGCAGCAGTCATGGTTGGCTCATCACACACAACCTTTGGTTTGCCCATTTGGTTAAACATTAATGCTTTACCTCAGTCAACTTCACAGGTCTTGCACAACCAGTGCTGATCATTCAATAAACTTTTTTTTTAACTAGTCAAAAAAATGTGTTCAAATATTATTGCAACTACATTTGGGATTCAACAAATATTAAAAATCTAATAAGAAATAAAACTGTCTTTAAAATTTCAGGGGGAAAAAATGTTTTTTTTTTTTTTGTGCTTATTTTTTAAAATAAGCACAAAAATGAGTTCAAATATTGTTGGAACTACTATTTTCGGAGCTCCTGAAGTACATAGCCCCTAAAGGGACATGGTGAAGAAGAAAAAATATGAGACGAGAGGAAAAATTATTTGGCAATGCTTTTGTGTTCTCTCTCAAATGTTTTGCGTTCCCACAAGAAACTTTGCATTCACTCGCAAAGAACACAAAAGTTTTGCGAGAGAACGCAAAAGTTTTGCAAGCGGAAGCAAAATTTCTCAGGGAAACGCAAACATTTTGCGAGAGAATGCAAAAACATTGACTTATTATTTTTTCCTTCCATCTCATATTTTTTTCCACCACCATGTCCCCTTAGGGACTCCGTACTTAAAGAAACATGGTGGTGGAGAAAAAAAAAAAACATTAGTTGGGAAGCCATGTTTCAACCGCCATGTTCCTTTAAGGCCAATCCACACCGCACAGACAAACGCCAACAAACGTGTTTGTTGGGTTTTGTTGGATCAGTGTGTTACCCCTGTTGGCGTCTGTTGGCATTGGTCAGAGTTTGTTTTCACCCAAGTGAACATGTTCAATCAGTGTTTGTTGGTGTCTGTTGGGGGAGTGTGAACATGACAGTTATTTTTCATAAAATTTTAAATCCAACGGCCAACTTGCTTGTTGATGTTTGTTGCCATTTTTCTGTGCGGTGTGAAATGGCCTTTAGGAGGTCCGTAATGTTTAGGGTCTTACATGTAAAAATTTTCAAAAAGTATCAGCACAAGTCATGTAATGTACAGTGTGTGTGTGTGCACATATCAATGGGTAGCAAACTGGAACAACCTTTAGCCTTCATGCGCAAGACTTCCATGTCTTATCAGATGCAGTAAGAAATGCTGAAGACTAAAAGAAGGAATGGGAGGGAATAGAAGGAATGAAAGTTACGCACTATCATGCAATAAAAGAGTTTGTCTCTCACACATGCATGCCACATATGCACGCATACATGCATTCTAGGTATTGCCTCTGTTCAAACATAAGTACAGTTTTATGACAAGGAGACAAAGGTTCATGACAGCAATTACTATGGAAGAATAATTACCGTTAGTTACGATTTTTCCTATTTTGAATTTCAGCCATAAACAACAAAGAATTCAAAGAAAAAAAGGCAATCAACAAATAGGGGAAGACTCCTGAAAGTCTGAGGAGTAAAAGGCCTCCTCAGATGCTGCCTGCATTAAGCGTAGAAGGATACCTGATACCCTAATGAGGGGCGCTTAACAGCATCTCTAATATTGCTGGATAAAGCTAGGTTTTAGAGCTTTTTAGCTTAAGCTGATTTAAGTTTTATTTTGTGTTATTAACTGCTTTGAATTGTAACCAAGAAAAGAGATATTTTATTGTTACGTTTGCCTTCCATGACTTTACTTTACTACTTATAACTACAAACTGAGCCTCGATAAAGATAACCACAAGGTAGTCTTCTACGTCATTCCTGAAGGACTTCAACCTACGGGCGGGTGAATATCTTATGGTTTAGACTAGATTTGACTAACCGTACCCTACCTGAATAATCCTAGGGTTAAAAGGTGTACTATAAAAGGTCACATCGACTAACATGGCGCCCAGCGTGCATGGCCTGAGGTTTGAGTTTTAAGTTGAAAGTGTAGAAACCACATTAAAAAGCTGCCTGTAAGACCGACATAGACCAATCCAGATTCGGTTAGATACTAGTCCAGAGGGTATTAGTATATTCCAGTCCAGAGAAAGGATTGAAGGGCCAGGAAACGGGATCGCTACCCGTGAGACCTAGAGAGGGGTCTAGAGGAGCTATTGAGTTGAAAAACCTGTAGTAGGGGATGCCCTAATATGGCTGGTAAAAAAACTCAGAGAAAATCCATTAATATCTTGATTCAAACCTACACCTGGGGAGACCACCGGGTAAAAGCATGGGAGAAAAAGGCCTTAAAGGGTTAGTTCACCCAAAAATGAAAATAATGTAATTTATTACTCACCCTCATGTCGTTCTACACCCGTAAGACCTTCGTTCATCTTCGGAACACAAATTAAGATATTTTTGATTAAATCCGATGGCTCAGCGAGGCCTGCATAGACAGCAATGGTACTTCCTTTCTCAAGATCCATAAAGGTACTAAAAACATATTTAAATCAGTTCATGTGAGTTCAGTGGTTCTATCTTAATATTATAAAGCGACAAGAATATTTTTTGTGCGCCAAAAAAAAAAAAAAAAAAAAAAAAAAAAGACTTTTTAACAATATCTAGTGATGGCCGATTTCAAAACACTGCTTCAGAGCGTTATGAATCAGTGATTCGGATTGCGTATCAAACTGCTGAAATCAGGTGACTTTGGCGCTCCAATCCACTGATTTGATTCGTAAAGCTCCAAAGCTTCAAGAAGCAGTGTTAAGAAATCGGCCATCACTAGATATTGTTAAAAAGTCGTTATTTTGTTTTTTTGGCGCAAAAAAATATTCTCATCGCTTTATAATATTAAGGTAGAACCAATGTACTCACATGAACTGATTTAAATATGTTTTTAGTACCTTTATGGATCTTGAGAGAGGAAGTACAATTGCTGTCTATGCAGGCCTTGCTGAGCCATGGGATTTAATCAAAAATATCTTAATTTGTGTTCCGAAGATGAACGAAGGTTTTGGGGGTGTAGAACGACATGAGGGTGAGTAATTAATGACATTATTTTCATTTTTGGGTTAACTAACCCTTTAAGGGCAGAGACCTCAGTCCAGGAGACAGGTCAGATACTTTTATGGTTACCAAGCCGAGATGGATTGCAAAGAGGAAATTTTCAGGAATCTGAAGTTGCTCTAGCAGTCATGCAGTGGGCCATAGAGTTAGGAAGTCACTATGGACAGGAAGTGGCTATCCAGTGCAAAACATAAGAGTCAGAAGGCATTATGAGCACAGTGCGTAAAACCTTGCGTAAAATATGGAGAAAGTTAGGATTTACCAGGAAGCAATGATAGACTTTCCAAATGCAAGTGAAATCCTTTTTACTTTGCCACCAGAAGAGGAAGACAGAGAGAGTGTTATAACAATAGCAGAACCGCACCTACCTAGGTCTGCAGTTACAGAAATACAGTTACAGCAGATAATGATCCGGATCTATGAGGACTGGATGGAACATACATCTGAAGGCATGGCAGTAGTGTATGGAAATCCACAGATGATCAAAGGATTAGGAATAGCTGGAGCAGTTTTTGGATGCTTAGGGGAGGAAGCTCTTAAAGACATAGAGAATATGAGAATCAGATTAGGTCCTCAGCAGACAGGAACAATAAGAATTTTTAGAGGTCCTCCAAAATGGAATAGTATGGCACATGTAGTACTAACCGATAGTAGTACACAGACATGTACGGAAGAACAGTCTGGAGAAGAGACTAGATTGAGGAAAAAACATCAAGAGATAAGAAAAAACTGTGAGAACTGCATGAGAAAAGGATACCGGAAAAAATTAAGAAATGACTATGAATGCATAACCCCACAAAGAGCTAATGAAGAATGGTCAATGGACATAGCCGGTCCCCTTAATCGTAAAACAAAGCTACGACATAGATACATCTTAGTAGTAACGGATGGTTACACTGGGAAAATTTGGGCTAAAGCTCTGAAAGAAACAAGTGGAAAAATAATAGTTATAGCAGTTCAAGAATTCATGACAGCTTGGGGAAGGCCTGAAACAGTACGAGTCGACAACGGAAGTTATTTTGTTGGAGATGAATTAGGAGATTGGCTGGCAGAGAAACACACTGGATTACAAAAACCATTAAGATACATGCCTGAAAGCAATGGGATAGTGCAAAGATCCATTAAAATTAAGGAGTGGAACAGAGCCATTTGTAACAATACACTTTGGGACACTCAAATAGAGTAACTAACATATTACCTTAACCTCACAGATATAAAAAGAGGAACAAAGAATGACAGACCGATTGAGCAGGAACGTGTGCAAGGTAGGAGACACTATGTGGATAAAATAAATAAAAACAAGAACAAACCATTTAAAGATCACGAAAAAAGATAAAATAGTAAAAAATAACTGACCAGCACACAGTTGACTTACAGAAAAATGGAATTTGGTCTAAAAGGTCTTTGGTCAAAGGTGACTAAAACGTTACAAAACCAGGACTTGAAACATAAAGAGGAAGTGAAGCTTAAAAACATGATAACAATCGTCTCAGGTTACGTATGTAACCATGGTTCCCTGAGAACAGGGAACGAGATTCCGCGTTCGAAAATGCTATGGGTAACGCCTCCGCGTGAACCGGTGTCTGAAAACAATATCAACTCACGACAATCCTATTGGCCGTATAAGTATATAAGGAGCGCCTAGAGAACCAGTCAGTATCTTTTCGTCTGAAGGGACTGTTCAGCAGGCAGCCCCAATGCATGGCTAGGAAATGCAGAGTCTCGTTCCCTGTTCTCAGGGAACCATGGTTACATACGTAACCTGAGACGTTCATTTTCGAAAGGGAACTCAACTCTGCATTCGAAAACGCTATGGGGAACGATATACCCACGCCGCCATGCTTGAGGGGAGTGCATGCTACAAATGGCTAGACAAACGTCAGAACTAGCAGCTTCAACTGAAGTGCCAGAACCACTCCCCCTATGGGTCATACATAGGCTGTCAGCATTCCCTATGGCCAACAGCCCAAGCTATAAGCCTCAAAGAGGCCTTCCGCAGAAGGCCTATCAAGGCCGCTCAAAGGCTTCTGGAAACAAACTTCTTTCCAAAGAAAAGAGGGTACCTTTAAGGGAATGTGGCCAGGGGGCCCGAGGGAACCCTAGCCAGTCACTTGTCAGGGGAACGTACTCGACCCTGATTGCCACCAGGGAGGCCGACCTGGTCTACTCTTACAGAAACCTAGTCTTGGCCAACGACCTGTCTGATCACAGAGTCTCAATCACATTCTTCAGAGAAGATATCCAGTAAGAGTGACTGCAAAGAGGCAGTAACCAACTCAGACCAGAGCGTAGAGACGGGCATCCCGGAGAGCAGGACTCAGCTTAGCGCTTTTTACCCTTACAAATGAGGGGAGTAACACTCTGCTCAATCCTAGGATCTACTCAGCACATGATTATTTGCACTGAGGAGGCTGTGCACTCTAAAGGAACCCAACAAGGGGGGTACATTTACCAGCCTGGGGGCTGATCCTCAATAGGGAGGCCACGGAGAGGCCTTCAACCACTGACCAGCTTAGGGAGCTAAGTACTAAAGCAAGAGGACTACAAACTTATGCCATCATGCTCTGAAGGAGGCCCAAACAGGGCCTGCGACTCCAGAAAGACACGTGGCGTCAGCTAGTGGCAGTGTCTAAGCCCTAAGGGAGCCAAATCTGAGAACCAAACCATCCAGTGAGGTTAACTAGTTTAGCTCAACCTGAGCTTAATTATCCACACATTCCACCAGGCAATGTACTCAGTAAAAACACTTTTCACTCTTAAAGCAAGGGGAGTACAAACTTACGCCATCATGCTCTGAGGGAGGTCCAAACAGGACCTGCGACTTCAGAATGACACGGGCGTCAACCTGTGGCAGTGCTAGTTTCCAAGTGAGCAAACTCTAACTGAAAACATCTACCAACAAGCCTTGTAATACAACAAGCTATTGTGCTCTGAAGGAGGCCCAAACGGAGCCTTCTACTTCACACAACACGAGTGTCAGCTTGTGGCAGTGTTCAAGCTCTAAGGGAGCCATATATGAAAACCAAACTATGTAGTGAGGTTAGCATATTAAACTCAACCTGAGCTTATACATTCCAACAGGCAATGTACTCAGTAAAAACACTTTTTACCGTTACAGCAAGGGGAGTACAAACTACGTCACCATACTCTAAAGCAGGCCAAAGTCAGGCCTACTACTCCAGAACACACGGGTGCTAGCCTGTGGCAGTATTAGAGTCACTGAGCTCACAAAGTGTAGGGCAGGAACCAGAACTAACATATTAAAGTACAATAACCTTGAACAACAAGGTAGTACTATTAATCCAACCACGAAAATACAGGGTGGGTACTTCACATCAGAAATTCTCACCAAAAACAGATACAATCTGTACTGAACCCTAGGGAACAGGAGCTTTATAAAAAGCTAAACCATATCACTCAAGCTTGAACATAGTTCAAGGGGTTCAGGGGAAACACTGAAGTCAAAGTACCACTAGATAGTTCTGGGGGAGTGGGGCCACAGCAACAAAGTTTCTATTCACATAGTGAAAAGGGCCTACACCGCCTGAGACAACGGCACCAGGGAGACTTAGCAATAGTCTGCTACCTTAGCTGCTATCTATTTTGCACCTACACCGAAGGGACAATGGGCCTTGGCCTGACAACTCTGATAAGAGGAGGCCAGAACTAGGAAAACTACACTCACCTAAAAAGGGGGAGTATAAAAAGGGTGAAAAATGCTACTAGCAGCGCCTAAACCCTAGTTCTAGCCTAGGCCAGCTATAGCTGTGGGCCTATAAGGCCAACACATAAGCATAGATCTGCCTGGGGCTAAGAAACACCAGCCTCTACCAACGACTCTCAACTGAGAGGAGGCAAACTCTGAGAATCCTAAATTTCTAAGTAAAGCTCAGAGGAGCAAAGCTCAACCCAAGCACAAAATGTCGGGCGGCCTGTAAGGCCGACGCTAAACATAGATCTATCTGAAGTTAGTGAAAGCTAATCTCAAATCTCTAGCATTTACCAGAAGAGAAAGCTAATTAACCAAAAGGTGGCTGACAGTGCGGCTTAGATAAAGCCGACATCTGAATACATATGAACGGTGGCTTCATTATCTGAAGCCAACACATCCAAAAAAGGGGACAAACACAGTACTACCCTAATAATATATCGTTACAGCCAACCTAATGGAACGATGTCATAGACAACACATCATCATAATCACACAGCTCTCTCCTGTCAGCCGTCGAAGGTCGTGGGGAATTTCACCCCTTCAACTCCTTAACAAGCTCCAGCTGAAAACCCCTTGATCTAGTCTCTGCTCTGCCTCAGCAAAAGTAAGACCCGAACCATTAGGTGCAGCTGCCGGTCCTTCTCCTCTCGAGGAAAAGACCAGAAGAGAGTGGAGCATTTTACAAGTAAAACACACTCACAATAACAAACAGATAGATCCCACAAGAACTGCCTGTACATGCTCTTTGTTCTCATAAAAGACAACGTTATAAGTTATGTATGTGATCAGATGTCAACTCTATGGGACATGGATGCACATACTTCCTGAAACGTTTGTCAGACATAAATTGTCTTACCTTAATATCGGTTTGATATCGTTTCAAACAAAACAGTCCCTGAAGATGAAAAAGATACTGACTGGTTCTCTAGACGCTCCTTATATACTTCCGGGTCGCGCTATGATGATGTCATAGGCTGTCGCTGGCCAATAGGATTGTCGTGAGTTGATATTTTTTTCAGACACCGGTTCACGCAGAGGCGTTCCCCATAGTGTTTTCGAACGCAGAGTTGAGTTCCCTTTCGAAAGGGAACAACAGAGAGTGATAAGGGCAGAGACACGACTAGTCTCAAAAAGCAGAATGAATTACATATTGACAAACACACAGCATGAAAAAGACAGGTAAAATGGGAAAATAGACAGTGCTGTCAGTTTAAAGTGTAACAGACTGTTTGTTGGAGAAACTGTAATATGTGGATGTTTTGGAGAGTATATATGGCGGGACGGTCCAGCTAAATATAAACCTAGGTGCAAAAAGGATCTTAAAGAAAAAACCTCTAGAGGAACCAAAAATTAAGAGCAGTCAGTATGTAACGCCACACCAGCAGAGGGAACCCTCGCCTGAGTATTGACTGTGTACCGTTCCCTCTGATTCTACTTGCATTTCCTGTTTGAACAGTATTTAGGAAGAGACTGCGTGTTTGCACATTGCGAAGTATTGCCAGTTCATCTGCCTTACCGAGCATTTCCATTGTTTTCTGCCTGATTGTCATGTGTATGATTCTGCCTGATTTTCAGATTTACGTTTGTTGGATTATCCCTTTGCATTGGTAGCCTGATTTGGACTGATGACTGTGTTTGGACCTTTAGCCAGTCAAGTCAAGTCAAGTCATCTTCATTTATATAGCGCTTTTCACAATACATATTGTTTCAAAGCAGCTTCACAGTGACAATAGGAAAATTAATTGACAGAGATTGTTTTGGATTTACAGCAGCGCTAAGAACAAAAAAATTATTATCAAGCTAAAGTTGGTTTTTGATTGAATCACTTCCTTTGTAAAAATTGTTAATTATCACTTTAGGGGCCGTTTAAATGACACCTTTCCTATTGAAAACCGAATACCTTTAATGCATTCTTGCCGTTCATTTACGTGTTTAGTCTATAGGTTTGCGTGTTTGAGTGTGTATGTGCGCAGAAGCTTGGTCTTTTTTTTTTTAAAAAAAAGTGTTATTGCCAAATTACTTGTCTGGTCCGCATAATACAGAAAAATTAGTTGTGTCCGCGGATCTATGCAAACTAGAATAATTTTGATAACGTTTTATCTATACATAGGGAAAGGAAAGGGAAGGAGGCCTTCGCAGGGGATAGTTTAGTTGAAACGTCAGGGCTGCGTTATCGTCGTGTCTAGATGCAGGTCCTTCATCCCATCTGGATACGGCCTGGATCTGGCAGGCTGCGGCAAACCTCGGGATAAACAGAGAGAGACTAATATTAGCGTAGACGCCATTCTTCTTATGATGTAGCGAGTACATCAGGTGTTATGGGAAGTGTTCCCGGTTCCGGCTGACCTAATCTATGCAGCCTAACAATTTACATGATTTGAATTATAGAAGTAGATAATGTATTATGTGTATGCAAGTTTAAACAGATGTGTTTTTAGTCTAGATTTAAACTGACAGAGTGTGTCTGCTTCCCGAACAGTGATAGGAAGACTGTTCCAAAGTTTAGGTGCTAAATAGGAAAAGGATCTACCGCCTGCAGTTGATTTTGATATTCTAGGTATTATCAACTGTCCAGAATTCTGAGATCGCAATAGACGTGAAGGACTATAATGCATTAAGAGCTCGCTCAGGTACTGGGGAGCTAAACCATTTAGTGCTTTGTATGTAAGTAGCAAGATTTTAAAATCTATACGATGTTTAATAGGGAGCCAATGCAGTGTTGACAGAACTGGGCTAATATGGTCATACTTCCTGGTTCTAATAAGAACTCTAGCTGCTGCGTTTTGGACCAGCTGTAGTTTGTTTAACAGGCAAGCAGAACAACCACCCAGTAGAGCGTTACAGTAATCTAGCCTTGAGGTCATGAATGCATGAACTAACTGTTCCGCATTTGTCATTGAGAGCATATGTCGTAATTTAGATATATTTTTAAGATGGAAGAATGCGGTTTTACAGATGCTAGAAACATGACTTTCAAATGAAACATTGGTATCAAAGAGCACACCCAGGTTCCTTACTGACGACGAAGACTTAACAGAGCAGCCATCAAGTGTTAGACAGTATTCTAGGTTATTACGTGCAGAGGTTTTTGGTCCAAAAATTAGTATCTCTGTTTTTTCTGAATTTAGTAGTAAGAAATTACTGGTCATCCAATTTTTTATGTCAGCTATGCATTCCGTTAGTTTTGTGAATTGGTAAGTTTCGTCAGGGCTCGAAGAAATATAGAGCTGAGTATCATCAGCGTAACAGTGAAAACTAATGCCATGCTTCCTAATAATATCTCCCAAGGGTAGCATGTACAGAGTGAAAAGCAATGGTCCTAGTACTGAGCCTTGTGGTACTCCATATTGAACTTGTGATCGATATGACATCTCTTCGTTTACTACTACAAACTGGTACCGGTCAGATAAGTATGATTTGAACCATGCCAATGCAATTCCACTAATGCCAACATAATTTTCAAGTCTATTCAAAAGAATATTGTGGTTGATAGTGTCAAAAGCAGCACTGAGATCTAGTAACACTAATAGAGAGATACAGCCACGATCGGATGATAAGAGCAAATCATTTGTAACTCTAATGTGAGCAGTCTCAGTACTATGGTACGGTCTAAATCCTGACTGGAAATCCTCACAGATACCATTTCTTTCCAAGAAGGAACTTTTCTAGTATTTTTGACAGAAAAGGTAGATTCGAGATCGGCCTGTAATTGACTAATTCTCTAGGATCAAGTTGTGGTTTTTTAATAAGGGGTTTAATAATAGCCAGCTTAAAAGTTTTCGGTACGTATCCTAGTGATAAAGATGAATTAATGATATTAAGAAGAGGATCTATTCAATAGCTTAGTCGGTATAGGGTCTAACATACATGTTGTTGATTTTGATGATTTAACAAGTTTAGAGAATTCTTCCTCTCCTATAGCAACGAATGAATGGAATTTTTCCTCAGGGACACTACAGTGCACTGTCTGACGCAATACTGTAGTAGATGGTTGCATGGTTATAATTTTCTCTCTAATACTGTCAATCTTGCAAGTAAAGAAATTCATAAAGTCATTACTGCTGTGCTGTTTGAAGCACAAGTTGAAGCTCTATTTCTCGTTAATTTAGCCACTGTATCAAATAAATATCTAGGGTTGTGTTTTCTTCTAAGAGATTTGAAAAATAAGTAGATCTAGGATTTTTTAAGGCTTTTCTGTACTCAATCATTCTCTCTCTCCACAAAATGCGAAAAACTTCTAGTTTTGTTTTCTTCCAGCTGCGCTCCATTTTTCTGGCAGCTCTCTTAAGAGCCCGAGTGTGCTCATTGTACCACGGCGTTGGATTAGTTTCCTTAATCTTCTTTAAGCGCAGAGGAGCAACTGAGTCTAATGTGCTGGAAAACAGAGAGTCAATACTTTCTGTTGCAACATTGAGGTCTTCTAAGCTGTCTGGTATGCTAAGGCGATGAAACTGATCAGGAAGATTATTTATAAAGCAATCTTTAGTGGTAGAAGTGATGGTTCTACCATATTTATGGCAGGGTGGTGGTTTTGCAGCCTTGGCTAAATGTAGTATACACGAGACTAAATAATGATCTGAGATGTCATCACTCTGCTGCAGAATTTCGACTGCATCAATATCAATTCCATGTGACAATATTAGATCTAAACTATGTTTACGACAATGATTGGGTCCTGACACGTGTTGTCTAACTCCAAAAGAGTTTAGAATGTCTGTAAATGCCAAACCCAATGCGTCTTTTTCATTATCTACATGGATATTAAAATCACCAACAACAAGGACTTTATCCGCAGCTAGTACTAACTCCGATAGAAAATTAGCAAATTCTTTGATAAAGTCTGTATGGTGCCCTGGTGGCCTGTATACAGTAGCCAGCACAAATGTCAACTTACATAACGTTACATAAAGCACCATCACTTCGAAGGAATTATATTTGAAAGACTTTTGAGTAATACTTAAGATATTACTATAAATTACAGCAACACCTCCCCTTTGCCTTTCCGACAAGGATTGTGTCGATAATCGTAACCTTGAGGGCTAGACTCATTTAAAGTAATGTAATCGTCTGGTTTTAGCCAGGTTTCTGTCAAACACAGCAAATCTGTGATAATATCATTTACAATGAGTGCTTTTGAAGAAAGGGATCTAATATTCAGCAACCAAGCTTTGTCATTTGTTTATCAGTATTATCTCAGTTTTTTATTTGTTGAATATCAATTAAATTTTTACCCTTAAATGGGTTTGGAAGTTTTTTGTATTTACTAATTCGGGGTACAGACACAGTCTCTATGTGATAAAATCTAGGTGAAAGAGTTTCTATGTGTTTTGGGATTTATCTGACTTCTGTGATGTGAGACAGCTAGCAGACGGTCAGTTTAGCCAGTCTGTCTGCTGCTTCCTGACCTGGGCCCCAGTTTGTCATGTTTCAGCTCTAAGACTATGTGCCATATTACTAGAGAGAAGAGCGGCACCCTCCCAGGAGGGATGGATACCATCTTTTTTCAACAGGTCAGGTCTGCCCCAAAAACTTTTCCAATTGTCTGTAGCAAATTAGCTCAAAATAAATATGATAATTAATCATAACTAGTTATTAATTAATTATAAATATTTGGACCAGTTAATAAAATTAACTCAATATTACAGTCAATTAACCTATTTGGCCAATGAACACTCAGTGTTATTAGTTTCAGAATTATTAATTCTAAGAAATGTTCATTTCCAGGTTATGGGAAATAACATTCTTATTGTACAGTACTACTCAGAGCATGTAGTCAGAATCTGCATGAATAGGGACTCCAGTATGAGCATGAAACACGGACAACTTTACATGTGACATGAACAAGACTTTATTAACTAGACTAAACACTTACACTACTCTAACATTCACACACATACATGCATACAGTTTACCAAGGGAAAGAGAAAGCCGAAGCAGAATACAGAAAAGCAAGAAGTTACAGCATTGTTTGAAATTCAGCAGATCAACAGCCTTGAGCAAACCATCAGTTTAGTTCTAACACACCCTTCTTTAAAGGGGTAAGGATACTTAATGTATCAAATAATGAGACTAAGTTTGATACTTGCATGTCTCACCCATTTGAATTAAAACTGTCCTAATGCAATTTGTGGAGGCTCCTGTTGAATCTTTGCTGATATTGTCTTGATGAAAGAGAACCAGTTGGATTCAGAGGATCTTTGGTGAATGGAAGGTCTAGGCCGAAGCCTGGCACAAGCTTGGGGTTCCTTTAGAAGCTTCTAGTTCAGCATCATCTTCACATCAGAATTTCTCAGTAAAAGAGAAAAAGAGAAGAGAGAGGAGGGGGAAGAGAGCGTGGTCTTGTGATCAGTGATTTTTAAGGGGTGAAGATGCCACACCCTCTTGAGGTGTCTGAGCCAATAAGGAGTTGTCCCCTCGGAGGGAAATTTTTACGAGTCTTTGTTCTGTAGCAGGATATTAGTATAAGACATTGGATTGGATGTTTGAGAAAAGAACCTTCTAGATTCTTATACCGTTCTCCACTTACGGTTCGGCATGCACTTGCACCGCGGTCCATTTGCATGACGACGCATCTATAGGCAAATATGGTTTGTTTAAAATAGCAACGTGTTAAAAAAAAAAGACAGACAGAGTTCAGATAATGTCTTTCAGTCGATGGATGCGCATTCTGGCTTCCCAAAACGTTACAACAACGGTAATCAAAAAGCGTGGACAAAACAGTCACTCTTTGTAAACTTTGTTCAATGTGAGTGCCGTATGCTCTAATGTCCAGTCATGTATGCCGTCAACACCCGCGCGGTGAGCGCAGGTGAGACCTGAACAGCACACGTTGCTATCTGTGTTTAAACTAAACTCATTTAAGCCTTGCTATTTTAAACATTTGAGTGCAGGATGCGAAAGAGAACTCGCGCGCGCTGTGAGAAGATTTGTGTGTGCTCTCATCAGAAGCGCGCACACGCTTATTTCAGACAGCGCGCAAATACTGAGTTCTCTTTCAAGTCTTGCGCTTCAGCGGACAAATTCATACAAAAATTATGTCAACATGCTTGTCTTGGCGAGTGTCCTAGCAAACATAGTCGGTTATGTCTTAAGTGAACGTATAATAGTCGAGAAAGACAACGCATGTGTAACAATATAAGTACTGGATCGTGCATGTCTTAAAGGGGAAAAAAAAACTATTCCTGCTCCCTGTGTTTTTAATGTTAAATCAAACAACAAATGACAAAGAAATCACTCACTGTTCTTGACTGAATAGCTTTTGTAACTTCAATAATGATTAATCTTTATTTTAATTCATACAGTGAAGATAATATGCAGTGTTATTATATTTGATTACTTTATCCATTTTCTGTACCTGAAAACGTCTCAGGTTACGTATGTAACCATGGTTCCCTGAGAGGGAACGAGACGCTGCGTCAAGCGCTTTGGGAACGCCTCTGCGTGATTGCGTCGTGAAGCACATGTGAAATCTGTCCAATGGCGTGAAGGAACGTCATAGGCGGGTGACGTCACGACCAGGAAACTATAAAGCACACCCGAACCAAACAGAAGATAGCTTCTGAAAAGTCGAAGTAAGTCGATCACAGGCATGCAGGGAGTATGGCAACGTGACGCAGCGTCTCGTTCCCTCTCAGGGAACCATGGTTACATACGTAACCTGAGACGTTCCCTTTCAAGGGAACTCGCGCTGCGTCAAGCGCTTTGGGAACGAGATACCCACGCCGCCATAAAACCGAGTGCCTGTCCGTGTGAAACTGTACAGCGCACACTAAGACACCAGCACTCTAGACCCCGGGGTGGAGGCCACATCTAGGTTATAAAACCTAACAAAAGTGTGCGGTGAGGACCAGCCCGCCGCCTCACAAACTTCTTGGAGGGAAACTCCAGATAATAGAGCCAGGGAGGCCGCCATACTCCGTGTAGAGTGAGCACGGACCCTCAGAGGAGAAGGGTGACCGGCAGACTCATATGCGAGAGAGATAGCCTCAACTATCCATTTACTCAGGGTTTGCTTGGATGCAGGGTGCCCCTTACGAGGGCCCCAAAACAAACGAATAACTGATCCGTCTTACGCCACAGGGCAGCTCTGTGGACGTAAGCATCCAAAGCCCTAACAGGGCACAGCAAATTAAGTCTTTCCTGGTCTGGATCCAGAAATGGAGGAGGACAAAAAGCCTGCAGCATAATAGGGCCCGCCACATTAGTGGGGACCTTAGGAACATAGCCTTCCCGCGGAAAGAGGAAGGCTTTTACCATGCCTGGCGCGAAGTCCAAGCAAGAGGGCGAGACCGAAAGGGCTTGAAGGTCTCCAATTCTTTTAAGAGACGAGATAGCGAGGAGGAAAAGAGTCTTAAGAGTGAGGAATTTTTCGTGAACCTCTTCAATAGGCTCGAACGGAGCAATAGACAGGCCCTCCAACACTATGGCTAGGTCCCAGGTTGGAACCCTCTGACGTGCCGCAGGCCTCAGCCTCAGAGCACCACGAAGGAAGCGAGTAACCCATGGGTGTCTGCCAAGAGAAGCACCCTCTAAAGGACCATGGTAAGCCGCAATGGCCGCCACGTAAACCTTTAGTGTAGATGGGGTTAACCCTGAAGAGAACTTTTCTTGAAGGAACTCCAGCACTGTACCGACAGGGCAGTGAACAGGATCACAGTTACGATCTCTACACCAAGAAGAGAAGACGTTCCACTTCAAGGAATACAGCCTCCTTGTGGAGGGAGCTCTGGAATGGAGCATGGTCTCCACCACCTCAGTAGGGAGACCGGAGTCTATGAGCTGTGCCCCCTCAGAGGCCACGCCCACAGCTTCCACAGCTCCGGGCGGGGGTGAAGGAGTGAGCCCCCCGCCTGTGAGAGTAGGTCCGTCCTGACCGGAATCTCCAGGGGAGAGCCGTCGAGGAGAGACATGAGGTCCGAAAACCAAACTCGGCCCGGCCAAAACGGGGCCACTAGAAGCAACTGGACCCCGTCCTGGCGCACTCTCTCCAGAACTCCCGGAAGCAGAGCAATCGGGGGAAAGGCGTACAGACGCAGCCTCGGCCACGCCTGCACCATAGCGTCCAACCCCAGAGGGGCTGGATGTGTGAGGGAGAAATATAGAGGACAGTGAGTCGTTTCCAGAGACGCAAATAGGTCGACATCCGCTTTCCCAAAGCGCTCCCAAAGGAGCTCCACCACATCGGGGTGAAGTCTCCACTCCCCGGGCCTCAGCCCCTGCCTCGACAGGATGTCTGCTTCCTGATTCAGACGCCCTGGGATGTATACTGCCCTGACTGACAGTAACTTCCCTGGGCCCACAGGAGGATCTGGTGTGCCAACTTGCATAAGGGGCGCGACCGCAGACCCCCCTGATGGTTTATATAGGAGACCACCGCTGTGTTGTCCGTGCGGACCAACACATGATGGCCCCTGAGATCCGGGAGGAAGTGTTTGAGTGCCAGGAACACAGCCATCATCTCCAACTGGTTTATATGCCAGGAAAGATAATGGCCCCTCCACAGACCCTGTGTCGAGCGACCACTCATGATCGCCCCCAGCCGGTGAGAGATGCATCCGTCGTTAGCGTTACGCGACGACAAGGAGCTCCCAACACCGGGCCTTGGGAAAGAAACCAAGGTTTTTCCACATGACACAAGCACGAAGGCATCGCCGCGTGACCTTGATCATGCGAAACGGATTTCCCCTCGGGGAGAACCCCTTGGTTTTGAGCCACCACTGCAAAGGTCTCATGTACAGCAGGCCAAGAGGTATCACGTTGGACGCAGCTGCCATCAGACCTAACAGTCTCTGAAACTGTTTCACAGTGAATGACTGACCTAGCTTCAGCTTGTTTACGGTTGTAACAATGGCCTCTATGCGAGCTGGCGACAGACATGCTTGCATTGACACTGAGTCCCAAACTACGCCTAGAAAAGAGGTTCTCTGAACTGGAGAAAGTACACTCTTTTTTGCGTTCAACCGTAACCCCAGACGCTTCATATGGGTGAGAACAGCATCTCGATGCTGAACCACCAATTCCTCTGACTGTGCTAAAATCAACCAGTCGTCTATGTAATTCAATACGCGGATGCCCTGGAGTCGCAGAGGAGCCAGAGCTGCATCCACGCATTTTGTGAAGGTGCGAGGAGATAAAGCTAGGCCGAAGGGAAGGACCCGATATTGGTACGCTTCGCCCCCGAAAGCGAACCTCAGGAACTTCCTGTGATGAGGAAGGATGGATACATGGAAGTATGCGTCCTTCAGATCTATCGTAACAAACCAGTCCTCGGGCTTGATTTGTGACACGATTTGCTTCAGAGTTAGCATTCTGAACTTGAGCTTTTTGACAGAGCGATTTAACAGGCGCAGATCTAGAATGGGACGCAACCCTCCATCCTTCTTCGGAACTATGAAGTAGCGGCTGTAAAACCCTGACTCCCTGCTGGGAGAAGGAACCCTTTCTATAGCTTCTTTTCGCAAGAGAGTCTGTACTTCTTGTTCCATAACCAGAGCCTGCTCGGGATTCACCTCGGTGAATAGCACCCCGTTGAACCTGGGCGGTCGCAACCCGAACTGAATTCTGTACCCAAATTCTACTGTGCGCAGGACCCATTGAGATACGTTTGACAGAAGTTTCCACGCTGCCAAGAAATCTACTAAGGGAATCAGTCTCTCGAGACTGACCTCTGGTGTCTGCTGTATGACCAGCCCGGTGTCCTGAAGCGGCGAACCGGCAGGAAGCAACCGAGCTGGCCATTTTTGATCCCTCCTCGGAGGGAGCGAACACCCCAGCACCACTACGTTGCCGGGTGGACACTGGGATACACGTTCGCTGAGAGCCGCAGCGCCCTGAAGCACGCGAGGTGGCAGGGTTGGCAAAACGGCCCCCTGAGGGCACCGAGGGGAGATGGGCACCGTGTACTGAGGTGGACACCGACTCGCCCCGGAGGGGACTGCCCTCAGAAGCCCGACACCACTGGCGTCAGGACTTCTTTCCCGAAGCCCTCCGCTGGATAATGACGGTCCTCAGATCCGTCTTACCCTTGGAAGACTTCGGTTGTGAGCGTTGACCCGACCCCCAGTCTTTCTGCGGGGGGGCACGGGAAGCAACGCTCACTTTTTGTTGCGCCCTGTGAGAGGAGCTCGTACTCGGCTGGGACTGCTCTTTTTGACCAGCAGTCCCAGAGACCTGAGACCGGCGGGGAAGAAACTTAGAGAAAGCTGCCGCCTGTTTCTTTGCTTCCTGGAACCTCTCGACGACTGTGTTGACGGAGTCGCCGAAGAGGCCAGGCGGCGTAAGCGGAGAATCGAGAAGAAACGATCTATCTCGATCCTTCATGTCAGCGAGGTTGAGCCAAAGGTGTCTCTCCGTGGCCACCAGGGCTGCCATAGACCGCCCAATAGATCTGGCGGTCTCCTTGGTGGCACGGAGAGAAAGATCTGTAGCTTTCCTAAGCTCCGAGAATGCCTCGCGACTAACTTCCCCACCCTCATCAAGGTCTTTCAACAGGTCAGCTTGATAGGCTTGGAGGACGGCCATAGTGTGTAAGCACGCCGCCGCCTGACCTGCTGCCGAGTACGCTTTACCCACTAAAGCAGATGAAGTACGTAGGGGCTTAGTGGGTAACTTCGGGGCTTTGAGGGAGGCTGCCGACTCGGGGGAGAGATAGCTGGCGAGCGTCTCTTCCACCCGCGGCATCTCCCCATAACCATGCCTTTTTAGTCCCAAGATATTACTATAGTTAGATGTTTGAGGACTATAGACCCGATAGGACGCAGGTCTATTCCACGACCTCGACACCTCGGTGTGGAGGTCGGGGAAGAAAGGCAAGCCCCGGCGTGGAGGTTGTGCACGAGAAGGAAGAAAGCGCTCGTCTAATAAACTTGCTTGACGGGCTTCCTGTTTCTCGGCCGGCCAGCTTATGTTCAATCTGGCCACCGCTCTAGTTACAACCTCCACGAGCTCCTCATATGCTTGTGTGTGTGGTGGCGACTCTATACTTTGATCGATGCTGACAACGTCCAGTTCCTCAGAACTAGAACACTGCAGCATCGGCGTTTCACCAGGGACAGAAGAAACCGCAGAGCGTGCTTCTGCCTCCTGAAATGAAGCGCTGGATCCTGCAGGTAAAGGCAGAGAAAGGGCGGGGCCCGTCTCTAACCCCTCTGCAAGATCCATTTGCGAACCCCACGACGCGAGCCTTCGCTGTGCCTCGGCAACAGCGGGACCCGAGCCGCGGGGAGCGCGAACCGAACCGCTTTCCTCAAAAAGCGCCCGGCGGGAGCGGAGCGTTCTCATGGACATCTGCTCACAATGCACACAGCCAGCTCCCTCGAGAGCTGACTGTGCATGCTCCACTCCCAGGCAAACAACACAAAGCTCATCTCCCGCCGGGATGTAACGAGGACAAGGAGGAGCACACTGCCTGAATTGCTGCACCTGAGTCGCCATAATAATGTCTTAGATAAATGTGCTTGAATAACTTGAGAGACAAACAACAATAAATAAGACAGACAGTTTCACAGAGAGCGCTTACTGAAGACACAGAAGCTATCTCTGTTTGGTTCGGGTGTGCTTTATAGTTTCCTGGTCGTGACGTCACCCGCCTATGACGTTCCTTCACGCCATTGGACAGATTTCACATGTGCTTCACGACGCAATCACGCAGAGGCGTTCCCAAAGCGCTTGACGCAGCGCGAGTTCCCTTGAAAGGGAACTACCGTTAGATACCTGAAAAACCTGAAAAGCACTGTTTATTTGATTTGAATATTTGCTCTATTGTATTTATTTGTGATGTTGCTTGTAGTTTGATTATTTGTTCTTATTTTCTTTATTTTTATTTGACAGTAATCCTATTTTCCCTGAACATAGCACATACCAAACCGTACCGAAACCGTGACCCTAAAACCGTGATACGAACGGAACCGTGAGCAATTTGAACCGTTGCACTCCTAATGTTTATACATTTCTCAAGTGGTTATATATATATATATATATATATATATATATATACACAGTATCTCACAGAAGTGAGTACACCCCTCACATTTTTGTAACTTTTCATGTGACAACACTGAAGAAATGACATTTTGCTACAATGTAAAGTAGTGAGTGTACAGCTTGTATAACAGTGTAAATTTGCTGTCCCCTCAAAATAATTCAACACACAGCCATTAATGTCTAAACCGCTGGCCACAAAAGTGAGTACACTCCTAAGTGAAAATGTCCAAATTGGGCCCAAAGTGCCAATATTTTGTGTGGCCACCATTATTTTCCAACACTGCCTTAACCCTCTTGCGCATGGAGTTCACCAGAGCTTCACAGGTTGCCACTGGAGTCCTCTTCCACTCCTCCATGACGACATCACGGAGCTGGTGGATGTTAGAGACCTTGCGCTCCTCCATCTTCTGTTTCAGGATGCCCCACAGATGCTCAATAGGGTTTAGGTCTGGAGACATGCTTGGCCAGTCCATCATCTTTACCCTCAGCTTCTTTAGCAGGGCAGTGGTCGTCTTGGAGGTGTGTTTGGGGTCGTTATCATGTTGGAATACTGCCCTGCGGCCCAGTCTCCAAAGGGAGGGGATCATGCTCTGTTGGCATTCATGGTTCCCTCAATGAACTGTAGCTCCCGAGTGCCGGCAGCACTCATGCAGCCCCAGACCATGACACTCCCACCACCATGCTTGACTGTAGGCAAGACACACTTGTCTTTGTACTCCTCACCTGGTTGCCGCCACACACGCTTGACACCATCTGAACCAAATAAGTTTATCTTGGTCTCATCAGACCACAGGACATAGTTCCAGTAATCCATGTACTTAGTCTGCTTGTCTTCAGTAAACTGTTTGCGGGCTTTCTTGTGCATCATCTTTAGAAGAGGCTTCCTTCTGGGACGACAGCCATGCAGACCAATTTGATGCAGTTTCAGGGTCTTGGCAATCTTCTTATAGCCTACGCCATCTTTATGTAGAGCAACAATTCTTTTTTTCAGATCCTCAGAGAGTTCTTTGCCATGAGGTGCCATGTTGAACTTCCAGTGACTAGTATAAGAGAGTGAGAACGATAACACCAAATTTAACACACTTGCTCCCCATTCACACCTGAGACCTTGTAACACTAACGAGTCACATGACACCGGGGAGAGAAAATGGCTAATTGGGCCCAATTTGGACATTTTTACTTAGGGGTGTACTCACTTTTGTGGACAGCGGTTTAGACATTAATGGCTGTGTGTTGAGTTATTTTGAGGGGACAGCAAATTTATACTGTTACACAAGCTGTACACTCACTACTTTACATTGTAGCAAAGTGTCATTTCTTCAGTGTTGTCACATGAAAAGATATAATAAAATATTTACAAAAATGTGAGGGGTGTACTCACTTCTGTGAGATACTGTATATAAAGGGTAAGATAAAAAGGATTTATTTGTCCTTCTCAACAAGAATTAAGTCAGAGTCACAAATTCCTGATGGTCATAAAAAATTCTTGTCAGTTTTCTTGTGTCCTGTAACAGGACACCTAGTTCTGTCTGTGTGTTAGCTTCATTTGGGATGCTAGTTGCAGTTTAGGGGGATGGGTTCACAGAACTTTGAGAGAGTGAGTTTCTGGATTATTCATTAAATATAACGAATAATTGTGTGTCTGATTGGTCCAGACGCTACATGTCTATGAAACCTATATTATTCTGTGGACACCACTTAGACAGCCAGCCATTGAGTGATGATAATCTGCTATCTCATCACTCCGACGAACACGAAGGGGACCAGAGCAAATGACTGTTTCTGACATTGTACTTGCGAGTTCACACACCTCTTTAATGTTAATTTTAGTGATCTCTGACTGGTGAAGTCGAACATCATTTGTGCCGATGTGAATAATAATCTTAGAGTATTTATGATTAGCATTAGCCAGCACTTTTAAATTTGAGATGTCAGGTGCTTTGGCTCCCGTCAAACATGTGACTATGGTGGCTGGTGTCTCTATTTTCACGTTCCATGTCATAGAATCGCCAATAACTTGGGCACTTTCAACAGGATTCTCAGTGGGTGCGTCACTGAGTGAAGAGAACCTGTTTGATGTTCTAATCAGAACGGAAGAGCGGTGTTTTTCGCAACTAGGCCATCTCACGGTCACCCAATTGCCCTGCTGCACGGGCTCTACAGCCGGAACCGAACAATGTACAGAGTTCACCAAGCTAGTCGCATCCAAAACAGTATCTAAAGCCCTTGCATTCTTGCTATCCTCAATTAAAGTTTAGATGTGTGTCTCTAATTCTGAGATTCTCTCTGTCAGCCTGACTATCTCCCTGCATTTATCACATGTGTAAATCTCACCGCTGACAGAAAGAGCTATAAACACCCACAAATGGATTCTAACGCCGCCTCAGCCTCGTCGTTACAGAATACTTTGCCACCACTGAATCCAGCGGAAGTTTCAAACTTGCAAGCAGCTTTCTCCTATGAAACTGAAGTGTTAAAGCGCTACCAAGATCAACTCGCTAAGCTCCAGTCTGTCAACGAACACCTGACTCATTACATTCAGTCTCTTCCATCGGCCACGCCGAAGACGGTAAGCTTTGCATTACCAGAGAAATTTGATGGATGTGCAGAGCAGTGTAGAGGCTTTATTTGTCAAGTAAGGTTTTACTTTGATAACCAGGAAGACAAGTCTGTGTCAGAAGAAAATAAATGCGCTTTTATGATGACGTTATTATCTGGCAAAGCTCTAGACTGGGCTGCGGCAGTTTGGGAAACGGATGTTACGATTTAGAACATCTTTTGATTATTTCATCCAACAACTGCACAAAGTGTTTGAATATCCCGCTGGGGGCAAGGATATCTCAACACAAATTCTACAAATGTCACAGGGTAACCGTACTGCTGCTGATTATGCCATCTTGTTCAGAACACTCGCTGCTCAAAGTGAATGGAATGATATTTCACTAAAAGCCGTGTTTCAACAGAGCCTCAACCCTGATCTGCAAACAGAGCTGGCTTGTAAAGGAGAAAATGTATCATTTTCTGACTTTGTGACTCTCACTATAAAAATTGATAATCTTATGAGACAAGCACCTAAACGAAGAAGTGTGAGGGAATCTCAACACTTTCCGCCGACCGTCTTGCAACCGATGACATCATCAACCACCAAGCCAAGCGACGAACCCATGCAACTAGATCTTTCTAGACTATCTGAGGAAGAAAGAATGAGAAGACGACAACTCCGTCTATGCTTTTACTGTGGTGAAGCCGGCCATCGCAGTCAAGGATGCCCACATAAAGACCAGACAACTTCTCGGGTAAATATTGAACATTTCTCACTACCAAGTAACAAATCATTCAAGCTTCCTATTAAACTAAAGACTGAAGACGCATCCATTTCATTAACAGCAATGATTGATTCTGGGGCAGCTTTGAACCTCATACATAAGGATCTTATCAAGAAGTATGACATTCCCACCCAACCATGCAACCTTCCTATCAAGATCAAAGCCGTTGATGATAACACCATTGGAGAGGGGATTACCGAACAGACCAAGACATTAACACTCCAAGTGGGTTTGTTTAATCAAGAATTGATCTCCCTGTACGTCATTGATTCCCCTAAGCATGAAGTGATCCTTGGATTTCCATGGCTATCCATTCATGACCCCATTATTTCCTGGCATCATGGTGAGCTGACCAATTGGTCCAATTTCTGTGAAAATCATTGTTTTTCCCAAGTCCCTCAACCATGTTTGACAACTAGCATCGAAAGCCCAGAGACAAACAAGACTGTTAATATCCCCAATTGTTATAACGATCTGGCAGAATTTTTTAGTAAAATCAAAGCCACACAATTACCATCTCATCGCTCTTGGAAATGTGCAATTGATTTACTGCCCAATGCCATGCCCCCTAAAAGTAAAGTCCACCCACTGTCCAGAAAGGAAACCCAAACCATGGAAGAATATATCGAAGAAGCCCTAAGCTCAGTGTTCATCTGACCCTCCACATCTCCAGCTGCAGCAGGGTTCTTCTTCATTGAATAGAAAGATGGAGGGTTAAGGCCTTGTATTGATTATAGAGGACTTAACAATGTCACAGTGAAATTCCGCTACCCCCTTCCACTGGTTCCCTCAGCCCTGGAACAGCTCCGTGAGGCCACCATCTACACCAAACTTGACCTATGGAGTGCTTATAACTTGATCAGAATCAAAGAGGGTGACGAATGGAAAACTGCCTTCCTCACCACTAGGGGGCACTATGAGTAACAAGTTATGCCGTATGGGCTTGCCAACTCTCCTGCTGTTTTCCAGTCATTCATTAATGAAATCTTCCGGGACCTTCTGAACCAGTATGTAATAGCTTACACTGACGATATTTTGATTTACTTAAAATCTGAAGATGAACATATCAGCCATGTCAAGACAGTCCTCACTCGTCTACTCGCAAACCAACTATACGTCAAGGCAGAGAAGTGTGAATTTCACGTCAGACAGACTTCATTCATGGGTTACCACATCAGTCACCAAGGAGTAAAAATGGATGAATCCAAAGTCAAAGCAGTCACAGAATGGCCACAACCATCCACCGTGAAAGAGCTTCAAAGGTTTCTGGGGTTTGCCAACTTTTATAGACGCTTCATCAGAAATTACAGTATGATTGCTTCTTCTTTGACATCCCTCTTGAAAGGGAAGCCTTCGAAGTTGAAATGGACTGAAGAGGCCAGCCAGGCATACAATACTTTGAAGGAAAGGTTTACAACATTCCCCATCTTAAAACATCCCGACCCCGATCTCCCGTTTGTGGTGGAGGTAGACGCTTCTGACTGTGGAATTGGAGCTGTGCTCTCCCAACGTCACGGCCAACCTGGTAAACTATATCCATGCGCATTATTCTCAAGAAAGTTAACTGCAGCAGAAAGGAATTATGATGTGCGGAATAAAGAACTTTTGTCCATGAAAGCAGCCATCGAGGAGTGGAGACACTGGCTCGAAGGAGCAGTCCACCTCTTTAAAGTAATCACTGACCACAAGATTCTAGAATACATCAACAGTGCCAAACGACTCAACCCACGCCAGGCTCGCTGGTCCCTGTTTTTCACCCGGTTTCAGTTTACAGTGACATATTGACCAGGCAGTAAGAATAGCAAGGCAGATGCCCTATCCAGGCGGTACGATCATCCCACTGAAACCCTCACACCAGAATGCATTCTTCCACCTTCTATTGTCATTGCTCCTTTCACCTGGGACATAATGGAGAAGATACAACTGGAACAACTACAAGAGCCCACACCTGACAACTGCCCTCCTGACAAACAGTATGTTCCACAAAATCTACGTCACAGAGTAACACAATGGGTCCACACTTCTGTCAGCTCTGGCCATCCAGGTATATCTCGCACTCTTCACTTACTGCAGAACTCATTCTGGTGGCCCTCTATGACCAAGGATGTCACTACTTACGTCAAAGCCTGCCAAGTCTGTGCCCAGTCTAAGACCCCCAAAGAGTTACCTTCAGGTCTCCGCCAACCACTACCTATCCCACAACGTCCTTGGTCCCATCTTTCCATTGACTTTGTAACCGATCTACCACTCTCCAACGGCTTCACTGCTATCCTAGTCATAATTGGTCGCTTCTCCAAGTCCTGTTGTTTGGTCCCTCTAAAGGGTCTCCCCACAGCCATGGAGACTGCTCAAGCTCTATTTCATCATGTCTTTCGAATTTATGGGATACCTGATGATATTGTCAGCAATAGAGGAACTCAGTTCACGTCCCAAGTTTGGAAAGCTTTCTGTAAACATCTGGACATTAACATCAGCCTCACGTCAGGATACCACCCTCAGTCAAATGGACAAGTCGAACGATTAAACCAAGAAATTGGCAGATATCTTTGATCATACTGTAGCCGAGAACAACACCGCTGGTCTGAATTCCTTCCATGGGCAGAATATGCACAAAATTCACTAACTCATTCCTCAACTGGCCTGACCCCCTTCCAGTGCGTCCTTGGGTATCAACCTCCTTTGTTCCCGTGGTCTGGCGAACCCTCATCGTTCCCTGAAGTGGACGATTGGATCTGGTGTAGTGAGAGGGTGTGGAATAGCGCACATGTCCATCTTCAGAGAGCTGTGAGAGTACAGGAACTCCAGGCCAACAGACGACGTCACCCACATCCTCCCTACCAACCAGGACAACGGGTCTGGCTTTCTACGAGGGACCTCAAGCTGCGGCTACCCAGCAGGAAGCTCAGTCCAAGGTATGTTGGTCCTTTCAAAATTCTAAAAAGAATAAATGAGGTCACATACCAGTTAGAGCTTCGTGCTAACTATCGTATCTCTCCATCCTTTCATGTTTCCCTCCTCAAACCGGTCCACCCGGGGGCTGACCCCCGACACTGAGGCTCGAGAGCCGCCACCACCACTGGACGTTGATGGAACTCCAGCTTACAAGGTGAATGAGTTACTGGACTCAAGATGGAGGACGTCCGCGTCGAGCACCAGGAGACGCTCCTAGAGGAGGGGGTTCTGTAACGCCACGCCAGCAGAGGGAGCCCTCGCCTGAGTATTGACTGTGTACCGCTCCCTCTGCTTCTACTTGCATTTCCTGTTTGAACAGTATTTAGGAAGAGACTGCGTGTTTGCACATTGCGAAGTATTGCCAGTTCATCTGCCTTACCGAGCATTTCCATTGTTTTCTGCCTGATTGTCTTGTGTATGATTCTGCCTGATTTTCTGATTTACGTTTGTTGGATTATCCCTTTGCATTGGTAGCCTGATTTGGACTGATGACTGTGTTTAGACCTTTTGCCTGTTTACTTACCTCTGCCTTTTGGATTACCCTTGTGTATGTCACCAGATTGGACTGCTATTGTGGTTTTGACCTATTGCCCAACTCAACTCAACTCAAATTTATAAAGCACTTTCAAAACCATTAGAATGGACCAAAGTGCTGTCCATAAATAGTAAATAACTATAAAATTGATACAAACATAAAATAACAACCAAACATAACAGCGAGAAAATCATGCCATCAGTCACTCACAGTTGACCTAATCAAACTCCGAAAGCTTGATAAAATAAGTAGGTCTTCAAGTCCTTTTTAAAAATGTCCATGCTTGATGAGGATTTTATGGATAATGGAAGCACATTCCAGAGTGCAGGAGCCGCAACAGAAAAAGCGCGGTCTCCACTACGCCTCAATCGAGACCGTGGGACGGTTAGTAGCATACTCCGAGAGGAGCGCAGATGACGTTGAGACTGGTAAGGAATTAACAAGTCTTTTAAATACTTAGGAACCTGATCATGCAATGCTTTATTGATAAACATTAACACCTTGTATTGTATTCTGTATTTTACAGGTAACCAGTGAAGAGATACCAATACAGGTGTTATATGATCCCATTTTCTGGTGTTTGTTAAGATTCTCACTGCAGCATTTGAAGACGAGCAACCAGGGATTCACTTATGCCTAGATAAAGAGCATTACAATAATCCAGCCGTGTGGAAATAAAGGCATGCAAAACAGTCTCCAAGTCCTTATTTGAAAGGATAGGTTTCAGTTTAGACAATTTTCTTAAATGAAAGAAAGATGTTTTCACAACGCTGTTAACTTGACGATCAAAGCGAATTTCAGAATCGAAAATTACTCCAAGATTTTTCACATACCTGTGCATATTATTGGATAAAGGTCCGTAACGTTCAGCCAGGTCATTACCAAGCTGTTTGTTCCCAAACATAATAAACTCAGTCTTATCCTCATTTAGTTGTAAAAAAATTATTTGCTAGCCATCCCTTTACCTCAGTCAAACACTCATAAAAGTTATCAAAAGATGTACAGCCATCACACTCCAAAGGATAATACAGTTGTAGATCATCAACATACAAGTGATAATTAATATTGTATTGCCTAAAAATTGACCCCAAGGGTAACATATATAACGAAAACCAAGAATTGATCCCTGAGGAACCCCCCAAGAGATAGTCGCAGATGCAGAAACATAATTTCCAATTTTAACAGAGCATGTTCTGTCATGAAGATAAGAGAAAAACCACTTAAGGGCTACACCTTTAATCCCAACATAACCTCTGAGGCGTTCTATTAAAATCACATGATCTAAAGTATCGCAGGCTGCACTTAAATCTAACATCATTAAGGCAACACTCTTCCCGGAGTCAAGACCTAACAAAATATCATTTGTAACCTTTAATAATGCCGATTCTGTACTATGTTTTGTCCTAAAACCCGACTGAAAAATATCCATTATATTATTTCCAGTCAAAAAGTCAACAAGTTGATTGTGGACAACTTTCTCTAAAATTGTATTTATAAAAGGCAATTTAAAAATAGGCCTAAAAATTTTTAAATCCTGTGAATCTAAGTTCATTTTCTTTAAGACTGGTTCAATAAAAGCATGCTTAAACCCTAATGGTACAGTGCCATAGGATAAACTGCTGTTAATAATCGATAAAATACTGGGACCAATAGTGTCTACCACCTCCTTAAACAATCGTGATGATAGAACGTCATAAAGAGAGGTCGTCGGCTTTAAATGCAATATAATATTTTCCAACTGAGCTAATGTAATCGATTCAAATTTACTCAGACAATGGGACTGATTTATTTTGTCGGCTACAATATTCCCTACAGGCACAATATCCGACCGAATAAGATTAACTTTAAAACTTTAAAAATCTCTCACACAGATCCTTAGACAGAGCTGGGAAAAAATTAATAGACGGACTCAATACTTTATCTATTGTTGAAAGCAATACCCTCAGATTATTTTAATTATGTGATATAATTCGCAAAAAATATGAAGATGTAGCGGCTTTAACAGCATTTTGATAGTTTGAAAGAGACTCTCTAAAAATATCATAAGATACTTGCAACTTATCTTTAAGCCACTTACGCTCTGCCTGCCGACAAACCCGTCTCATATTCCGAGTTACATCATTATCCAAGATCTCTGAGCAAACATGATTAAAAGAGTTTAACAATTCATCAGGTCCTCTAGGGTGCAACATTGTAGACTCAGTAGGGAAGGATAATTCAGTAAAAGCAGTTGAGAAGGCACTGGGTGTAGAGGTATTATTAACCCGGGACAAGAATGAAGGGGGCTGATAACGGAATACATCTGTTGCAGAAGTGAGATTAAACCTAATAGGCATATGGTCCGAGATGGCAGTTTCCTCTACACAAATATTTTCTATCGTTATCCCCAACGAAAAAACCAAGTCAAGTGTATGCCCATGATCATGTGTGGGTCCAGAGACACACTGAAGTAAATTAAAAGAATCAGCTAAATTCAAAAATTCTTTGGTCATGGGTTTACCAGGACAACAGGCATGTATATTAAAATCACCCATAATCAAAATTCTGTCTGCAGATGGGACGACCACAGTTAAAAACTCATAAAATTCATCGAGAAAGTTCTTATTTTAGCCAGGAGGCCTATATATCAAGGCACAAATCACTGGCGAGGGCAAGTCAATCTTCATTAATTGAGCTTCAAAGCTTTTGAAACTGTCAACAGGCTGTAACTTGCACTTTATCATGTTATTAAAAATAACAGCCAAGCCTCCACCCCGACGATTACTCCTCGAAATACTTAAGTAGCTACATCCCCTTGGTAAAAGCTCAGCAAAAGGGCTCGTATCAGCATCATTTAACCAAGTTTCAGTAATAAAAAGAAAGTCCAGCCCATGTGTTACATAAAAATCATTCAGGATGAATGTTTTGTTGACAACTGAGCATGCATTTATCAAAGCCATATACACATTGGTCAAATCAATAGACCGAATAGAAGAAGGACCAGCACTTAGCTTTGTTGACCCAGCTCGTCTCACAGGACGCAAATCTGAGTGCACCACACCTCCGCGTCTTGTCCCCCTCCATGTAGTCCAGGGCAATAGTGTTGATATGTCGGGGAGAACATGTATCAGAAAGGAAGGCCGCAACTCCGCCGCCCGTCTAACTCCACTGTTTAGGATCCTCAGTTTCTTAAGTTTTACCAAAACTCTAGCTCGCGTGCCTCGTTTCCTGCGGCATCTCTTCTTCCAGCACACACAGCCAGTTTCATGACAGGCTATCATCGGTGGCTGGAACGTGCATGACTGTTTAGTGAACAATTTCATATTTAGATCCCGGTTACACATCTCCAAAGCTGCAGATCGAAGGCTTAACAACATTAGACGGTCATAGACCAACTGTGAGCAATCCAAGCGATTTATCAAACATAAAGGTAAAACAAACAAACAAAGTACAGATATCCTAAACGCAGAGCGACGGCAAGCCAACACACTATCTGGCGCCATCTTGCTCTTCAAACCTCTTCCGGAAGCTCAAACGTGAGCAAATGGCGGATTCGAACCCATATGTAGAATTGCCTGGCTTAACGTTTCTGTCTCTTAAACCTGCTGCTAATAAACACCCGCAAATGGATTCTAACGCCACCTCAGCCTCGTCGTTACACAGTATAAGGAGCATCCAGGAGCAATAAAGGGAGCACTGTGTGTCATATGCGAGGAATGCAGAATAAAGTATCCCAAACTAGAGGTAATAATGACTCAAAGAACAGGAAATCCAAAGGATAACTGCGAGTGTATATGGACAGGCTTGAAATGGATAAAATGCGAGGAATGCATTAGTGACATGGAAAAAGGAGAATTAATGGTGATAGGAAGGCATAGGGTGAGGGCGTGGCATAAAGCTCTTGGTTTAGTAAGCAGTAGTTGGAATGCAACAAGTATGGGCCTAGATAATGACAATTATCTAAGACAGCTAAGCAACAACAGTATTGATTATTCCTGGATGTCAAGATGTAGTACGGGAATAGAGGAAGTTCAAAGCAAATGGTTGCTAGTGGATCCAGGAAGTCTGGGACATAAACTAGAGAACCTGAAATTTTGCTTTGATGACAATGGACGACCAGTTAAACCAGAGAAAGGAAAAAAGAATTATCTGGTCAATTGTAACCATTGCTAAAGTTCTAATGGAAAATGGTGATAGAGAACAAATAATGTCACCAAGAGTTGATTTTCCCAGGTGAGGTGAATGTGATGAGGAAAATGGTAATATGAGATGTCAGTTTGGACAAATTGACGAAGAATGTTGGCCGAACAAAATAATACAAAAAGTTACCAGGGTCGGATTTGTGCCAATAGACTTCTGGCAGGAGGGAAGCCCTCAGAAAAAGAATGCTGGTACACAGCGAAAACCTATTATGGAAGGTGAAATAGAAGATCTACCAGCACACAGATTGACTTTGGAAATCAAAGTGATTATGAATCTGACCACAACATCAGAACCTGAAGTACTCGCCTGCGTCGTTGAAATGGAACTGGCTCGGGAATAACGTGTAGGGTTATTCTTGAGTCAGGAATGTCCGTTGGAAATAAAGGGGATGGATGGGGCCCCCGGAAAACTCCCATTAATTTTTGTTTTTACTTTGCAGAAATCATAAAAAAAAAATTGGATGATGGACAAAAACGTGAAGATTGGGCAAGAAAAAAGGTGCCTGCCCAAACCTGTATTACTGCCAATTTTGATAACAGGGACCATAATCCTAGCAGGAATATGGCCCTTAGTTGATTTTGCTACACAATTGATAGTGGACCAAATTTACATACGTGAAGTCACAAATTGTACTATAGTAAATATAAAAGAAAAATTGCAAAAAATCTACTTTACAAGAATGTAGCAAATGTTCAGAAATATTAAATACCTTCAAAGTAGGAAATGATACAATGGTAAAATGTAGATTGAGAAAGGAAATATTTAACGTTACTCAAATAAGAAAAATATGGATTTGGCATAAGAAAAGTGGGATAGAATACATAGGTCCTGGAGAAAAACATAAATGCTATCAAACGCATCAAGAGCAAGTAAAAACAGATAACAAAGAATATCAAATCGACCCAACACAAGTAAGCATAACTACCAGATAGGCAGGAATTAAAAATAAACTAGTGACAAACCTTCCAAATCCTGTATTAGTTTTTGAAGGGGAATGTCGTAAATATTTTACAAAAAATAAATATACAATGTATGACACCCCTACAAAACTGAAAGACCTTTTCCCATGGATAAAATGGCATAGTAAGACCAATAGGACAGCAAAAGTGATTATCAGGCCTGGAATGTATTCTGGCCAAAAGAAAACCTTAAACAAAATAAGTGTGAGCATGACAAAATACTGGGAGAAATGCCCAGAGCAAAATATACATAAATGTACTGGAGAACAGTATAATTGGGAATTGCATACTAAATGACGTAAAAAGGATGGTTATTGATGGTTATTTTCAGATTATAAAAGATCAAAATTACAAAACCATGACCAGATATGAAGGACAATTCATCAAAGGTCCAGGAGAATATCAAGTAACTCCTTGTCCATGTAATGAAACTAGTCAAAAATGGATTTGTGGAGATAATTATAGAGCCAGAGCAGGATTAACCTGGGATAAGGAAAAAGAAAGTCAAGTCAAGTCAAGTCACCTTTATTTATATAGCGCTTTTTACAATGTAGATTGTGTCAAAGCAGCTTTACATTGATAACTGGTACATTATTTGGCTGCACAGCAGCTCTTAAAGAATAGTGTCAATGCAGGTAGATCAAAGCACTGTTGAATATCAAATGTCAAGTCAAATGTCAAGTGTCCCCAACTAAGCAAGCCAAAATGGTAAAGTAACACTGGTTATCATTCTGGAGAAATACTGGTGGATTTACATGGCAAGGAATACGATCACAAATTATGGAGAACAATCCAGAATTATGGAAACAAATTTTAACAGAAAATGGTACAGAAACGGACCAGATGGTCTTGCAATTCAGACTGTGGGACATTCTCGGAAATATCGGTGATAATATTAATGAGGGAATCACAGAAAAAAAAAAAAAAAAAAAATTTATAAGAGGACCTATGGTTAAATCATCTGGACATTATGTCATTATGGTGTGACGATACAATGTGAAAATAGATGGTTGTATGAGTATTACCTAATGCCTGTAAGGGTAAGACATCCTTATATAACGGGAAGAATACTCTGGGTGTTAGCAACAGAAATCCCAGAATATCCTAATAGTAAAAATATTATGAAATCTGAATACAGATTATCATATGACCTGAATGGAGACTTAGATGATCAAACAGTAATGTACGCCCCCAGGAGTTTATGGAGAGTATTACATTATAAACTCTGGGATCTCTGTCTGCCTCATAAAGTTATGAAAGTTGGATGGTCCAATGTCTACACCAAAATAGATTATAATATAAGTGTTACGGAACGCAGACTCACAACAACGTAGAAATGAATATGAGAGAGTTTATTGATCGTGGCAGGAAATGCAAACAGGCAGGTGAGTATGACACTCAAAGCAGGAATGCAATAGTGAATGAGAATACTGACAGTTCTTTGTTTTGTAGGTGGTTGGAGGTCATGGATACGAGCAGTCAAGCACACACACGTTGGTGAGAATGGTGGAGCATGGAAGGAGTCCGGGAACAGGAGACACAGATGAATAGGAAGACGCTGGAAACAAGGAGGATCGGGAGAGACGTAGCAACAACGATGCATGGAGGTAAGTGGTGCAGGTAAGGGAGTCCTTACTCAAAGTTGAGACCAGACAAAGTGCCAGTGTGAAGTGTGTGCTTAAATGCTGCAGTGATGATGAGGTGATGATCAGGTGTGGGTGATTAGTACTCTGGTGATTGTGACCTCTGTGATTGGGTGGTGATGGAGCCTGGCCGATCTCTGACAGCCAGGATCCTTTGGCTGCGCACCCCCCGTTGCAGGTGGTGATGTGCCGAGTCCCAGACTTTCTCACTCTCTTGGAACCAATGGTCGACGGAGGGGACATCAGATGGTTCTCCAGACCACGGGAACAGTGGAGGCTGGTAACCGAGTAAGCACTGGAAGGGAGTCAGTCCAGTGGCTGCTTGGCGGAGAGAGTTCTGCGCGTACTCGGCCCAGCCTAGGAATTGGTTCCAAGAGTTCTGGTGGCCGTGGCAGAAGGTTCTCAGGAAGCGCCCGATCTCCCGGATCTTCCTCTCCACTTGCCCGTTAGACTGCGGATGGTATCCTGATGACAGACTGACAGTCACACCGAGGAGCTTGAAGAAAGCCTTCCATATCTGGGAGATGAACTGTGGGCCTCTGTCCGACACTATATCCTCTGGGATACCGTAGTATCGAAATACATGATTGAAGAGGAGTTCCGCTGTTACCATGGCAGTAGGTAAACCCTTCAGAGGAATCAAGCGACAGGATTTAGAGAATCGGTCAACAGTGACTAGGATACATGTGTTACCTTCCGATGGAGGTAGGTCGGTGGCAAAGTCTACTCCTAGGTGTGACCAAGGGCGCTGATGTACGGGCAAGGGAAGAAGTTTGCCAGATGGAAGATGGCATGGGCTCTTGGAGATGGCGCAGTCGGGGCATTCCTGGATGAACCTTCTTACATCCCTGGCCATGTTGGGCCACCAGAAGCGATCTTGCAGCAGTGAGAGGGTGCAGTTGGCCCCTGGATGGCCAGTGCCCACGGAGGAATGAGCCGAGTGCGTGAGGTTATTGCGTTGAGCTCTGGGAACATGGGTGCGGCCGGGAAGACACCCCGGCGGAGATGGCTCGGAAGCATTGGAGGAGGAGATCTGTTGGTCGAGGGACCACTGGATGGGACAGAGGGTGAGTTGGGTAGGCAAGATGGACTCAGGCTCTTCGGTGCTCTCCTCCGGGGTATGGAGATGGGATAGAGCACCTGCCTTGAGTTTGTTGCGTTGACGATAGGAGATGGTGAAATTGAACCGTGTGAAGAATAAAGCCCATCTTGCCTGTCTGGGATTGAGACATTTAACATCACAGAGATACTGGAGATTCTTGTGGTCGGCGAGAACGGTGAACTTCTCCTTGGCTCCCTCCAGCCAATGTCTCCATTTCTCTAATGTGAGCTTGATGGCCAGTAACTCTGTTTCCGATGTCGTAATTCATCTCCGCCGGGGAGAGCTTCTTTGAAAAGAAGGCGCATGGATGGAGTTGTGCTGGATTCCCCTGCTGCTGAGAAAGCACTACTCCTACCCCAGTGGTGGATGCATCGACCTCGACAACGAAGGGCTTGTTGGGGTCAGGATGGATGAGGAGGAGTGAAGGAGGAAACGTTGAAGCTCTTTGATGGTGGAAGGTGTTGGCCAGTTACGTACTGCATCGACCTTCCCCTCATCCATCTGGATGCCGTGTTCACTGATGTTATAGCCGAGAAACTGGTTGGAGGACTGATGGAAAGAGCATTTCTTGGCTTTGAGGTAGAGCTGGGGTTTCCTCAGGTGCTGGAGGACCTCCGCAATGTGCAGGCGATGTTCGGCCAGGCTCCAGGAGTAGATTAAGATGTCGATGTAGACAATCACAAAACGATGAAGGAACTCCCGGAGCATCTCGTGCATGAAGTCCTGGGATACGGAGGGGGCGTTGACCAATCCATACGGCATGAGATATTTGTAGTGTCCAGTTGGGGTCACGAAGGCGGTCTTCAACTCGTCCCCCTCACGTATCCGGACGAGGTTGTACGCACTGCGGAGGTCCAACTTGGTGAACACGGCTGCTCCACGAAGTTGTTCCAGGGCTGCTGGGACGAGGGAAAGAGGATACCGGAACTTGACTATGATTTTGTTGAGTGCTCTGTAGTCAATGCAGAGCCGCAAGCCTCCGTCCTTCTTTGCCACGAAGAAAAAACTTGAAGCAGCAGGGGAAGTGGAAGGGCGGATGTAGCCCTGTTGGAGAGCCTCTTCTACGTACTCCTCTATGGCCTTCTTGTTCAGGGAGAGATAGAGGATAAATTTTACCATGGGGCACTGGCTCCTCCGGAAGGAGGTTGATGGCACAGTCCCATGGCCAATGTGGAGGCAACGACGATGCCCGTTAGGGGCAGAATACGTCACTGAAGAGGGAGTAGCAGGCTGGAATCTCCGTGGATTGCTGTTCCACCGGGCTCTCGATGGATGTGGTATTGACTGAGAGCTGGCAGCAGAGGGATTCGGAGATGAAGTTTCCAGCTGACCCAGAGTCGAGAAGGGCGTGTACTGGAAGGGAGACATTGGAGGCAGTAAGAATAACTTCAGTAGTGAGTGGCTTGGTATTAACAGACACTAAATGGATGAAACTCACCATAGGTCGTGGTGGACGAATAGGACAGGCTGTGATAACATGTCCCCCAGAACCGCAATATAGACAAAGACCCTGGGTCAGCCTCCTCTGCCGCTCAGACACAGTCAAGCGAGTGTTATCCAGTTGCATCGCTTCTGGTTCTGGAAAGCTAGTACTCTCTGGCTGACGCGGACGTGGTGGTGTAGGCTGGCCCTGCAGGTCTTCCAGGCAGGGCTGCATACGACGATCGGTGCGGATGGAGAGATGGATGAATCGTTCTAGCCCGATGGCGTCGTCGTATGCAGCCAGATGCAGTCACAACCAAGGATTTAACCCTTGACGATAGGTGGTGATGAGAGAGCGCTCGTTCCAACCACTGGCCACTGCTAGGGTTCTGAACTGAAGAGCATATTCAGAAACAGACATTTTTCCTTGAGAAAGATGATATAGTTGCTCCCCAACAGATGAATCGCCGTCAGGAACCCCAAAGACCTCACGAAAATGAGTGGTGAAATTATCCAGTGTTTGTGTGACAACACCACTTTGATTCCAGGTAGTTTGAGCCCAGTGAAACGCTCTTTCTCTCAGCAGGGTGATAATGAAGGCGATTTTGGCTCTCTTGGTGGTGAAACGGTGCGACTGCATCTCCAGAGCCAGTGAACACTGAAGGAGGAATCCGTCACAGTCCTCCATCGAGCCAGAGTAGGGCGCTGTTGTGGCCACGGGACTGGATACCACTGGCGGTGAAGGAGTGACGGTGAGGGGTGATGCAGAAGTGGTGCCCGAGAGTGCTCGCTTGAGAGCGTCCACGACCCCCTGGAATGGATCCGGTGCACTCATATTCAAACGGTAAGTTGGTCTGGTCTTCTGTTACGGAACACAGACTCACAACAATGTAGAAATGAATGAGAGTTTATTGATCATGGCAGGAAATTCAAACAGGCAGGTGAGTATGACACTCAAAGCAGGAATGCAATAGTGAATGAGAATACTGACAGTTCTTTGTTTTGTAGGTGGTTGGAGGAGGTCATGGATACGAGCAGCCAAGCACACACACTTCGGTGAGAATGGTGGAGCATGGAAGGAGTCCGGGAACAGGAGACACAGATGAATAAGAAGACGCTGGAGACAAGGAGGATCGGGAGAGACGTAGCAACAATGATGCATTGAGGTAAGTGGTGCAGGTAAGTGAGTCCTTACTCGAAGTTGAGACCAGACAAAGTGCCAGTGTGAAGTGTGTGCTTAAATGCTGCAGTGATGATGAGGTGATGTCGATCAGGTGCGGGTGATTAGTACTCTGGTGATTGTGACCTCTGTGATTGGGTGGTGATGGAGCCTGGCCGATCTCTGACAATAAGAAGGAATGACCTTAATCAAGGGATTAATAGATTATTAGTAAAAAGAATTAAAACAGCCTTACCAATATTTATGGGGAATATGTGGAACTTTAACAACCAAGAGAAAGGCAGATGTATGCCTCTAGCTCCATGGTACTGGCTTGTCGCCAGACTGTAATATGCTGAACAGAATGCAGGATTTAGGCAATGGACTACTGAAGACCGGAAAGACTTGGGAGAAAGAATTATACAAGGATGGATCCTAGTTGGAAAAGCCTTAGAAAAAACAGCAACTACAATTATAGATGCAGGGCAAGGAGTGTTGACAACAGCAATGAGAGTGGTTAAATGGATTATTGATAAATGGTATGTACTAATTCAGCAGTTTATTGAATGATTCACTGTTTTTGAATAAATCGATTAAGTCAATGCTTCAATGACCCATTCATAAAAGTTGAATGAATGACAAATTGTAAGATGGATTTTGTTGATACTGATTTCATTTAATTGGCATAACAGCCCTATAGTGTATAGTGTCAAATAGTGTAATTAATTAAAAGATGATCAACAATATGTAACGTTAAATGTCTGTGCATGGCCCTGATACAGTGTAAAAAAATAAAAATAAAATAAAAATAAATAAATAAATAAATTGCTGCCTTAAATATTTAATACAATCAACTTGGCTGTACAAGTCATTTTAACTTAAATTAAATTAATTGACTTAAAAAAAAAATGAGTTGAATCTTGTATAACTGCTTTTAAAAATGATAATTGCCTAAATTATTTTGATGAGTTGTTGTCAAAACATGTTGTCATGACTTATTGATCGTATTTTTTACAGTAGGGCCACACTGAAAATCTGAAATTCTAAATCTAATTCAAAACTTAAGAATTTAAGAATTTGCACTATTTCTAGATCACTAATCAAATAAGCAAATTATTGACACTGATCATGTGATCCTTTGTATACAGAGGGTCATATTTCTTGATCAGTTTCAAATCATGATGAATAACTTGGTTTAACACAAGCTTGTAGAGCTTGAGTGTTCCTGACATTTTTTTTTTTCAATTAAAATTGTATTAATTGTATTATACATTACATATTTCATATATCATGTATTATATTTAGTCTTGTACTGTCTGTAATCGAGTGCACTTGAATAAATTCTAAGTATCTTTTTTTTTTTTTATGTGATACACCCTTCAAAAAGATTGCCTACAGGCCTAATGAAAAACACTGAAGACAAAAGGCTTGATTTCCATGGTTAAAATTCACATCTGAACCTGTTATATCTGTTAGTTTTAGTTACAATTTTACTGATCATTAACAGCTCACTGTGGTCAAACTGGGCCCCCTGGTGGATAATAATCAAGACCCCATCCTACGTTATGTAAACAACATAATACATCTTTTGTTTTAAAACTGGGGTGAAAACAAAGCTAAATGCATGTGTTCAATTTGCACTAGAAAACAGAACCGTTACATAATTTCATAATAACTATTAGTTCAATTTCCTATTAGATCAAGATATGCCATTATATACATAAACATAATAGTATAACAAGGTGACCTTATGCATATAACAATGTATTTGTATCAAGTTTGTATAACTGTATCATTTTCCAGCTGCATAAGTGTATAATGTTATGATTCATTATGGAATGCATGATTCATTTTGGGTTGGGACATGTATTTTTCATTTAATGCGTTTGGCATTGACATTTTATAGAACATCAAATTTCTCTTATCGCAAAAGTTTTTATGACTGTAAGACTATATCTTTATGAGATTTCTCTCTTTTCATCCTTGCCATTCCACCTGGAGAGACTGAGATGACACTTAAAAGCCATCAAGCCTATTTTTGCACAACACTAAAAGGTCTGTGACCGTGAGGGGAGGTGATTTCAATTCCTGTTAAGTGCTGTAAAGGGACAGAATATAAACCATTGGTGTGAAGACACAGGCCTCTCCAGACCTCACGCAACCTTTGGATTTGGCATTTTCCAGAGAACCGTCGCACATAGCTTTGGTGAGTAAGCGAACTCAAAAGGGGCTCTGAATTTCTGAGAATGCAATTAAGATTTCACACATTCTGTTGATAAAATCAAGTGATTCAAGAACTTTGGAACTGCCTAGAATTGTTAAATAGTACACTAAAATTAAAATTTTGTCGTAATTTACATACCTTCATGTCATTCCAGACATTTATAACTTTTTTTATCTAGTGATATTCTGAAAAATGTCTTTTGTTTTTCTACACACACAAAAAAAACAATGTTGTTTTGGACCCTACTGACTTTGATAAATGAATGCCATTTTCTAACATTTCTTGCAAAATATGAATTCATTTGAAGAAAGTTTCCTAAAAACATTCCACAAATCATATATTTTAACGTCTTTTTATCATTAAGGACAGCTGACACACTCACAAAGATGAAAGTATTGGTTAGTGTCGTTCTGCTCCTGCTGTGCTGTGTCAGTCGTATAAAAGGTAATCTATCACTGTACGAAGTTTGGTGCGTTCAAACAGATCCAAATGCTAACTGTTCTAACATATTGCACTTGAATAATTTGAATAAATTATGCCTGAACTAATTGCTTAATATTTAATTTTCTCTAAACATTTTTCTGACCAGCGGTCACCGTTAAGTCATGTCCGGAGGCCACCGGGAGCTTGCTCCAGACAGAGGTTGAGGAAACCGTCACTCTAACTTGTATCACTGATGGAAGTACTGACCCATCCAACCAAGAACTGCAGTGGTTCCGCAATGGTGCCAGGGTGAATCTGGCAGAAGAAAACCGCATGTACCGCAGTAGTCTTTGTGTACAGCCTGTCACTAAACAGGACAACGGAGTCGTCTTTACCTGTCAGCTGAAGGGTGACACAAGTGTGAACAGCTCCATCGAGTTTGACGTCCAGTGTAAGTTTAACGTTCAGAATACTTGAGTAAAGAGTAATCTTGAAGGGTGAACTGACAGGTTTGGAATCAATTTCATTCCAGTTAAACTATTCCAGAATTATCACCTTATCAAACTCATTAACCCCTGGTTTCACAGACAAGGCTTAAGCTAGTCCCAGACTAAAATGCATGTTTGAGCTGTTTTAACTAAAAGTATTTTATCTTAAAATATGTCAGTGCCATTGTTTTGTCTCAAGATGTACACCAGTAATGTTTTTTTTATAGTGAACATTTATAAAAGCTACCTAAAAGCCTTAATTGAACTAAGGCCTAATCCTGGCTTAGGCTAAGTAACTCTTTAAATGTAGCCTACATCCAATGTTGACTCAGTTAAAGGTAAGATTGTGTGTTAATTTGTAAACATTAAAACAGCAGTTTTAATATTATAGCCACACGACGTAAACAATATGCGTTAACATGATTTTAGCGTTAAGAAAGTCACTAACCATTTCTGTGTAATGTTATATCTATTCCAATTTTTCTTCCAATCTTTAAAACCCTAAACGACTAATTCTCAAAATTATGACAGTTTTATAGCTCAAATATAGGCAACAAGTTTTAACCAAAAATTGACTCCATTTACTTCCATTGTGCAAGTGCCTCACTGTATCCTCGAATTTTTTTTTTTTTTTTTTGTGGGGTAAAATGAAATTAGTAACATTATGCTACAAATGCTGTCGATTGAGCTTAAGTTGTTTTGAATCTAGAATATTTCTTTAAATGAACTGGAATAGAATTGAGCCAAACTGATTAATATGCTGCTACAATTTGTAAGTGGCTATGCTTTTTTTTAATTTTTTTTTTTATGCATGTTAGTAAAACAAAATAGTTAAGCTGATATTGTCAGGTATTGTTTCATTCTCAGATTTGATTGTCATTATATAACAGATCCTCCAGACCTTAAGGACACTAAAGAAGTGTTTGTTGAGGAAACAAGTGATGTTGTTCTGTCCTGTGATGTACGTGCCAACCCTCCTGTAACACTTGTTTGGAAAAAGGATGGTGAAGTTCTGGATCTGACCACAGGTAGTTACAAAACGACCAATAATGGCATTACCGCTGAGTTGTCAATCCCAAAAGCTAAGCGTGATGTACATCCAGGAACATACATCTGTGAGGTAACCTCACCCGTCTATGGAATTATGAGCAGGACTTTTACAGTTACCGTTGAAGGTTTGTGATCCTGTTTTATCCTTATTTTTTTATTTTTTTTTGAAATTCTGCGTTACTTTTATAATTTATGTTCTTTCTTTTTTTGTTGTTTTTTTAAATTTATGCTTCATTTTTTCCTTCTCCCTTAGATAAAGTGCTAAAGTTCCCTCTAGGACCCACGATTGCTGGAGTGGTGGTGATTTTATGCACAATTGTATTAGCACTCATCTCTAGGAGGGATACAATTATTAAGGTATGTCAGCTTCATTTTGTTATCGTTATGACTAATAAAATAAAGACAATAGCGATGTCTAATACAACAATAGTCACAAGTAACACAGATCTTTGAAACTAAAACCATCTGAAACCAGAAACATCAGAAAACATCTTTTTGTGTCCTAGTGCTGCAAACGAAATTGAACATCTCCACATGGAATTGAATCTCAAGCATTCAAACCACAGCTATTTGAGACAATGAGCATCGAAGAGATCAGACTGGAATTCAAGTAGCCATTACTGTGGCAAATGGGGCACCAGGATGGAATCCCTCTTAAATATGAATGACTAAATTAAAAATATCTTCTTTGTTTCCTGTTTGTTTTGTATTATTAAATTATAAAGTGAAAAGATGTCTGTCAAACAACTGTTTATACTTGTGATTTTTTTTTTTTTTTTGATTATCCCCATATTCTAATGTTGTTGAGCAAGTGCACTAAAAAGCATTATACTTGGTCATGAGCCAGCAAAGTCACAGCCACTCCTAGAACATTGATGGCTGTGTTTGTGGGAGATACAGTAAAATAAAGTCATTAAAGTGAATTGCAAGATATTTTACATTCTCAAGGACACAATATTTCTTCTGTAAATTGGCCCTGTTAAATGTACCTAAAGTCATTAACCTTTAACCAAGCCAGAACATATAAGATTATTGTAAGTATATATTCCACTTTATAAGATTTGGATACTTTCATTGTTTTCTTTGTATGTTGTCATATTATTCTGAGACAAATAAAAATGTAATTATATTTCAGATTTGTTGGACAATTTAGTTTGTTTGTTTTTTTTGTTGTTGACTAGATAAGCACACACTTCAGAACGTTAAACAATAACTGAATGATCACAGCTGCATTTTAGACATTTCATAAGCTTTCTATAAAACGTTCGAGGTGGTTTATTCATGATAAGCTTTGGTATTTCTGGATTTAACAGTTTAAAAGTGGGCTCCGTGAATATAGACAGTTTATCATAACAATACAAGAGTTCCAAAACAAAGAACTGCGGGTTACGTCACATTTCGATTGCGACGTAATGGCATGTTCGGCAAATCAGTGTGGAGGAACGGGACCTAGTGGGCGGAGTCTGACTTCCACAGGGAGCGGTCCGCCAAATTCAAACAGCCACTTGAAACAAAGTAAAGGATAGATAGACTTCACCAGGCTCTGCGATTTGGGAAAATAACGGTAAGTTTCCACTTTAAAGTCATAGTGAATGCAATTTCACGTTATAGACCTATTTGTGATTTAAAGCATTTGTTTTTGCATGATTTTGCGTTGGATCGCTAACTTTTCAAATGATCTATGTTTTGCTCTTCTGCTCTATTCTTCTCTGCGTTAATAACATCTTGGAGAGTAATCGTTAGTTTAATTTTATTATCACCACGATTTCTACTTTATCATTACTAAGCTTGTTATTGGTTTATTTATCATTTCAAACAGAAAGGAAGCACTTCACATTGAACGCAACAGGTTTCCCACAGTCGTGGAAAACCTGGAAAAGTAATAGAGAATAAAATTGGTAAAAGTCACAGAAATGTATTAAGTGACTATTATTTGTTCTACACTGTGAAATTATAACTGTGCAAATTTTAACAGCAAAGAAAAAAATGTTACAGTAAAAACATGTCTTGTATAGAGTGAAAAACTATTTAACAGATTATTATACAATGATACTGTTACTGTAAATGCTGAAAAATTTATGAAGAATTAGTTTATTGTTTACGTGACAATGTTCTATTCAACAAGACAAAACACTTTTACCGTAAAGTATTTTTAAAGTCATGTTTTTGCAAACAGGCTTTTTTTTTCATCTCCCTAAGATCTCATGATGACGTCCACTATTGTGAGCGGGGTCTGGAGGTCACATTCTGTCCTCGATGAGTCAGAGCCTGACAGCTCGCCTGAAGCAGCGCAGCAGTTTAAGAAGATGCGATCCTCCAGCTCGCTAAACTCACTGAGAATGTCTCTGCGCAAGCGGCTGCCCTTGAAACCAGTGCAGTCCAACGTCAACATCTCTGAGAACCCCACCTGGGAGTCACTACAGATGAACCAAAAGGCCAGTGTTGTCCGCAAAATGACCCGGAGTGCAAAAAACTCCATTGGAAACGTCTGTCAGGTGTGCTTCATGTAGATTAATTCAATCATTTGTTAGTTATTCATGTAAAACAAATGTTTATTTACCAACCCCCACCCCCCCGCTATTTTCTAATCAGAAACTTCAAAGGAGCAGACAGCCACGTCAGGAGTGTCTGGTCATGACACCAAGTAGAACGTCAGATGGAGAGGAATGTGATTGCATTGGGACATCACAAACCCCAAAACGATCTGCCGCCCGTACTACCATCACCCCCAGGCGAACTCCAAGGTCAACCAGCAAGCGGACTCCTCGAGGGGCCTGTACCCCAGATGCCAGTGACTCTGCTGTTAGGACAGTGAAGACCAGGGGCACCAGGAGGCAGCTGGTGCGAATGGCTGCACTCAGAAGCCCTTTTGCATCACCCAACACAATGAACAGCAGGAGGTAAGACTGCACAGCTGCACTCAGACATTGCATTTTTGCTGATTTTAAATTGTCTAGTTTCCCCATGAAATCATTTGACGACAGCTTTTTTCTTCCTTGTGGTGACATTTCCTAGTGAATAAGGAAGTTGCGTGAGACATATTGAAAGGATCAACCTTTTTTTTGGCAATTATGTCACTGATGTGAACTGTGATTTGGTACTTGCAGGTGGTATATTAGGGTGAAGGACATTCTCATTCTAGATAGCATTTGATTGGGCAGGAATCTGTGTAGTGCAGGATGAGTCATCAGTATTTTTGTTCTTTTTTTCTAGAAGAGAATGACTGTTCAGAATGTCACACCACCATACTACTCCTGCTTTTGCTGCAGTATTGTATGTATACTGTGCAGAGTATTAAAATTTTCTGCATGAATGGAATGACTAACATTTGCCAAAATATGTTGTATAACAGCAGAGCGGACTGTGTAGAATACTGGATCCCACAATTCTCTTTTCTTTAATAATTATTATAATTAGACAGCCAAATGTGTAATCTAATTATACACAAAATTAACATTTTACACAAAATTGAACAGAAATGCAAAATAACAGTAACTATTTCAAAGATGTTGGACGCTGGATTCAGTTTTATTTTATTATCATTGATATACTTATAGTTCTTGTTATTCCTTGGAAATATATATATTTTTTTTTTTACTTTAATTTTAGTTAAAGGATTAGTTCACTTTCAAATGAAAATTACCCCAAACTTTACTCACCCTTAAGCTATCTTAGGTGTATATGACTTTATTCTTTCTGATGAACACAATTGGAGAAATATTAATAAATATCCTGATGCATCCGAGATTTATAATGGCAGGGGTCACGAGTATGAGCTGAAGAAAGTGTCTCCATCCACATCCATCAATCATAAACATATTCCACACAGCTCCGTGGGGGGGTTAATAAAGGCCTTCTGAAGAAAATGATGCATTTGTGTAAAAAAAAAAAAAAAATCCATATTTAACAAGTTATGAAGTAAAATATCTAGCTTCCGCCAGACCGCCTTCCGTATTCAAGTTACAAAGAAAGTGTAAACTGGCGTCGTGTCAGTTACACATTTTCCATAAGTTGAATAGGGAAGGCGTAGGACGTAGTGTAAGCTTTTTGAACTGCGAGAGTTTTACACTTTCTTCATAAGTAGAATACAGAAGGCGGTCTGGCAGAAGCTAGATATTTTACTTCGTAACTTGTTAAATATGGATATTTTTTTTACACAAACGCTTCGCTTTAGAAGGCCTTTATTCATCTTCATTTTCATTTCATTTATATAGCACTTTTCACAATACATATTGTTTCAAAGCAGCTTCACAGTGACAATAGGAAAATTCTTATCGAGCTAAAGTTGGTTTTTGATTGAATCACTTCCGTTGTAAAAATTGTTAATTATTACTTTAGGGGCTGCTTAAATGACACCTTTCCTACTGAAAACCGAATACCTTTAATGCATTCTTGCCGTTCATTTACATGTTTAGTCTATAGGTTTGCGTGTTTGAGTGTGTATGTGCGCAGAAGCTTGGTCTTTTTAAAAAAAGTGATATTTGCCAAATTACTTGACTGGTCCGCATAATACAGAAAAATTAGTTGTGTCCGCAGATCTATGTGAACTGGAATAATTTTGATAAACGTTTTATCTATACATAGGGAAGGGAAAGAGAAGGGGGCCTTCGCAGGGGATAGTTTAGTTGAAACGTCAGGGTTGCGTTATCATCATGTCTAGATGCAGGTCCTTCATCTCATCTGGATACGCCCTGGATCTGGCAGGCTGCGGCAAACCTCGGGATAAACAGAGAGAGACTAATATTAGCGCAGACGCCATTCTTCTTATGATGTAGCGAGTACATCAGGTGTTATGGGAAGTGTTCCCGGTTCCAGCTGACCTAATCTATGCAGCCTAACAATTTACATGATTTGAATTATAGAAGTAGATACTGACTTACTGTCATTATAAAGCTCGGATGCATCAGGATATTTATTAATATTTGTTGTTCATCAGAAAAAAGAAAGTCATATACACCTAGGATGGCTTGAGGGTGAGTAAAGCTTGGGGTAATTTTCATTTGAAAGTGAACTAATCCTTTAAAGTTTTAGTAATTTTGTTGTGTTTTTGTCATTTTTATTCTTTCTTTATATGTCTATATAGTTTTTACTGATTTATTTTATTTTATTTATTCCAGTTTTAGTTATTTTAGTAAGTGAAAATGAGAAATGTTGCCCTGGGAACTAGTTGCTTTTTATTTATTTATTTATTTATTTATTTATTTTTATATCAGTTAATGTTTATTTTATTTCAAGTAACACAATTTTTTATGGTTTTAGTTTCAATTAGCTAACTAAAATAACCCTGAACTGGATATTTGCCATCATATTTGCCATCATCTAACACTCGCTAAAAGTTTAATCTTTAAAAACTCTAATAATTAAATAATTAAATGTAATCTTTGGCAAATTTCAAAATATCCATTTTCATACTGTACATTATAATGTTTTGATGCCTGAATTCACTTATAGCATTCTAAAAAAAATATTGATTTTAGTACATTACTTCAACATAATAGTATTGAATTTTATCAGTTATTGTCCATAACATGAAAATAATTATCGGCCAGAATTTTAATATTGGTGCCTGTTTCTTCCTATACTGTGCAGTATTCAATAAGTAGTATGCTTGTATTCTATGTCAAACATAGCCCATGCCTGTAGATTTTAAATTAATATGTCTGCTGACAGCTAATTTTGTCAATGCTTAGAAATACATTAGCATATAGATGACCTTAACACCGCAAACATTAGGGATGACAAGAACAGTTTTGCAGATATGAACAGAACACATGACATCACATAATGGTCTTCTCCATCCCATGACAGGCAGTTTGATGAGGATCTGGATTGTGTGTCCAAAGGCCTCCGGAGGCTAAAGCGTCTCTCTCAAGCCTTTGATGATGCGATTGGGAAAGATGATCGGTGAGTACAACAAAATCCCTGTTTAATTCTCATTCTGTAAAAAAAGAGAAATGACTCCACTTTTGTTTTAATCTTCACCTTTTATCCGTTTTATTTCTGTCAGTTCTTGGGATAGGGTGAAAGGGTGCACTCACTCATGCATAATGTGGTCCCAGTTCCCACTCATGACATCTGGCTGTTTCCTGTTTGTAGTTTGGGAGGGTGGACCCCTTTTTTTCCAACGGCTGACTAGACAGCAGCTGCTTTGTAACAAAACCTCCTTAAAAAGCCTTTATGTTGTGCTGCTTAAAAGTAGACAAGTCTTTACTGCAGTTAGAGGGGTTTGCTTTTGGGAATTGATGTCTTTTGCTGGAACAACTGTGTGATTTAATTGTTTTAATCTAAGGATTATTTCTTTAAGACATTGGGGTTGTTACAGTTGGACTTTTTAAGAAGATGTTTTTTGTTTTCTCTGGGATGTGAGACAGACTGTTTTTATCATGCCTTGTTAGTGTTAATATCTTCCAGCCCTTCCTCCTTATCTGAGGGACCCTGTTCCCACCCCTTTTTGAATTCCACGCATAACTTTCCTCCCGCCAAGATTTTCAAATGGCTCAAAAGTCTCATTCCTTGGTGGGCAGTCACTCTTAATCAATCCAGCTAAAGGGGTGATGATGGGATTTTTGGGCTGATTTAAATCTGCTATATTGCAGTCAACAAATTCAAGGCTTTTAGGCATGTTCACTTGTAATATCTTTCTGAATTAAGTCCATTTATAATTTCTCTCCTATTCTGCAAGCGACAGGTTCAGGGAGTGTCTTATGGATTAAAGCTAAGGTAAATGTTTTTTAAGTATCTTTCTGAAGTTTTGCTTGAAGCCATAATTGTGCAAAAATATGATATTTATTCCATTATGTATGTTTGTCCAGTCTAGGAAGTTAACTTTAGCTCTGACAGATGCAGTCAGTGCTACAGTAAAGCTTTTTTGTATTGCATGATTAGTTATTAACCTACACCAAATAAGGACCTTTACTTTCTAATATAAAGCACTAAAAAGCATCTTACAACACAATTTACAATGGCCGCTGCTTGTTTGCCCATTTTCTTCCTTTTTTATTTTATTTTTTTAAACAATTATTTTACTACTATATTGTGATTCATTGCTTGTACATTTTTGCTTGTTTTATTTAAAAATAATTAGTGCTGTCAAATCGATTAATTGCAATTAATTGCATCTAACATAAAAGTTTGTAAATATATAATATATGCGTGCGTGTATATATATATAATATATATATATATATATATATATACGTCATTAATTACTCACCCTCATGTCATTCCAAACCTGTAAGACTTTCGTTCATCTTCAGAACACAAATGAAGATCTTTTTGATGACAGAATGCGGTCAGATTTCCTTTTGCCTTTGCAACTGAAACTTTGACGCTTCAAAAAGTTCATAAAGAGATTGGAAAACGAATTCATATGAAACGAGAGGTTTAGTCCACATTTTCTGATGAGAATCGATCGTTTCTTATGATGAACAGATTTAATTTAGGCTTTTACTCACATGTAAACATTGATCAGCGAACATAAGCAGAAACTCAACCGAACCTGAATAACTAACGCACAAGAACAAACCTCTTCTGGAAGCTCAAACGTGCTGCGTAACACACGAGAATGAGCCTCATGCAGCACGTTTGAGCTTCCGGAAGAGGTTTGTTCTTGTGTGTAATTCAGGTTAGGTTTCAAAGGCAGTCTATGGAAATGGAAAAAAATAAAAACAATCATAGTATCTCAATTATACTAAAATAACACACACAAGCTATCAAAATAAGAATACTTTGAAAAGCTACATGTTCGACTGTAAACATGCTAGCAAAAGAGTCTTTTGTAACCAGTTAGCACAAAGCTCATAGGCTTAAGCCTAAAGTATACTGCAGTTTTTACGTGTACACTAGAGGATAAATAACTGTTTAAACTTAATTTTAAAGGTACACTATGTAACTTTTGGCCCTCTAGCGGTTAAAAAATAAAACTGCATGCATTTTGCAGAACACCATTATTTTCGTTGTGCTTCGGCTCTGCTTGACTGTGGATTAATGTGCTTATCCTACTGCTCATAAAACATTCACTAGGCTCAAGAGATATAACCAGTTTAGATGGAAAGGATTTCAAGCTGACTAGCTGAAGACATTACTGTAGCTATACCCATTAATAGACACGGTACTTCCTTGAAAATAAATTCCAGTAAAGCGCTACAACAACCATAATGAAATGAGCCTTCACAATAGATAATGCTTTACAATGAACTCTGTTAGAGAGCTACATATGGCAAATTATCTGTTCAATAAAATACCTTACTCACCTGTTGAGTAATAAAAACGCCATCTCCGCGTCGCTTCCACAACATTTCAAATTCCTCAGTTCTTGCCATCTCCGAAAAGTTAATCCAATGTTGATTCTCGTTCTAGCCCCACCCTCCGCCAAGACACAGGTCTTGAAGAAAACAGACGCCGTTTCGAGGGGGAGGGGAGGTTAACATTTTTGATTAAAGATTACGAGGGCATATGAATTTTAAGAAAATAATGTGCACGGATAAATCATTTATAATAAGCACTGCAACATTCTGTAAAAAAAATAAGAATTTCCTAATTTGATGAGTGAAAGATGTCAGTTTGCTAACTGAAAACATAAAGACAGGAAATGTTTTAATTTGATCATCTTTAGCATTGGAAATATAATGTGATGTGTATTTTAAAGTGCCCCTATTATGCTGTTTTGGAGGTCTCCTATAACAGGTTTACATGCATCAAAGTTCAAAAAACGCTTTAATTTTCTCATAATATACACTGCACATACGTACGCATACGTTAGCCAAGCAATAACGTCAATGACTGATGTAACATTAAAGTTTTATAAAACAAATCTTGCTCCATCCTTTATCATTACTCAGGGTAGTAAGAATGACAGACAATCTGCATTAATGGACACAATTTTAGGTAATAGTGGGCCACAGCTGATTAGCAGAAGTAAGACAGTAATAATGTGAGTTAGCCAGAGTGGCATTGCAAGCCGACACTAGAACGGGTTCTTCGCGTTACCGGCTACTGGAAGCGAGTACATGGGAAGATACCGGTTCTACACGTAGGCTATAGAATCTAGCGAACGTGTTGGGTGTCGCCCAGCCCGCAGCTCTACAGATATCTGTCAGCGAGGCGCCGTGCACCAGCACCCAGGAAGAGGGAACTGGAGTGAGCCCTTAAGCCGAGCGGGCAAGGCACGCCTTGGGACTGATAAGCCAAAGCGATGGCGTCCACTATCCAGTGGGCCATCCTCTGCTTGGAGACAGCCTTTCCCTTCTGCTGGCCTCCGTAACAGACAAAGAGCTGATCTGAGGTCCTAAAGCTTCGCGTTCTATCCACGTACAGGCGCAGAGCGCGGACGGGACAGAGCAAAGCCAGGGCTGGGTCTGCCTCCTCCGAAGGCAGCACTTGCAGGTTCACTACCTGATCTCTGAAGGGAGTGGTAGGAACCTTGGGCACATATCCAGGCCGGGGTCTCAGGATAACATGAGAGTCACCGGGCCCGAATTCCAGGCACGATTCGTCGACCAAAAATGCGTGCAGGTCCCCTACCCTCTTCACAGAGGCCAATGCAACCAGGACGACGGTCTTAAGGGACAGTACTTTTAACTCTACTGACTGCAAAGGCTCGAAGGGATGACCCCGGAAAGATGTAAGTACCAGGGAGAGATTCCAAGAGGGTATAGAGGAAGGGCGAGGCGGATTCAGTCTCCTCGGCCCCCTCAGGAACCTGACGATCAGGTCGTGAGGGTGCCCCGTCTCTGAGTCAGAAGGTGCTTCCTCAGAGGAATGGGCCAAGGAGGTGCTGTCGCGAGGAGCGTCAGATCCGAAAACCAGGTCCGAGTGGGCCAATACGGAGCCACTAGCAAGCAATTGATATGCCAATGCAGTTGAGGCCCCGTCCACAGACCCGAAACTGCATGCCCGTTGTACGTGGCTCCCCACCCGGTGGCAGAAGCATCTGTGTACACCACAGCATGCCTGGACACTTGTTCGAGGGGAACTCCTGCCCGTAGGAAGGAAGGGTCCGACCACTGAGTGAGGGTGCATGCCTGAGGGTGCATGCAGTTCGGTGTCACTGGGACACGGAACGTACCGCGCTGCCACGGCCATCTCGGGACCAGGTCGTGGAGCCAGTGCTGAAGCGGCCTCATATGAAGCAATCCGAGCGGCGTGACTGCGGCTGTGGATACCATATGCCCCAGGAGCCTCTGAAAAAGTTTCAGTGGGGCCGCTGTCCTGTGCTTGAGCGTACTCAGGCAGTTCAACCCTGACTGGACGCGCTCCTCGGTGAGGCGCGCTGTCAGGGCGACCGAGTCCAGTTCCATACCGAGATAAGAGATCCTCTGCCCGGGGGCGAGTTTGCTCTTGTCCCAGTTGACCCGAAGACCCAACCGGCTGAGGTGAGCTAACACCATGTCCCTGTGTTCGCACAACTGCTCTCGTGAGCTGGCCAGAATGAGCCAGTCGTCGAGGTAGTTGAGGATTCGAACGCCCTGTTCCTTGAGCGGAACAATGGCCGCCTCCGCAACCTTCGTAAAGACGCGGGGCGACAGGGCCAGCCCGAAGGGTAGGACTTTGTACTGATATGCCCGACCCTCGATCGCAAACCGTAGGAAGGGTCTGTGTTGAGGCAGAATCGAGACATGAAAGTATGCGTCCTTCAGGTCGATCGCTGTGAACCAATCCTGGGGACGGATGCATTCGAAAATGCGTTTCTGCTTAAGCATCTTGAATGGCAGCCTGTGAAGGGACCGATTCAGGACACACAGATCCAGGATTGGCCGTAACCCACTGCTTTCTTCGGTACAATGAAGTAGGGACTGTAAAACCCTGACTTCATATCAGCTTGAGGGACCGGCTCGATTGCATCCTTCGCCAGGAGGACAGCAATCTCCGCGCACAGAACAGGTGCATTGTCCAGGGACACGCGAGTGTAGTGGACACCCCTGAACACCGGGGGACCCCGGGCGAACTGAATCGCATAGCCGAGTCTGATGGTATGAATGAGCCAGCGGGACGGGCTGGGAAGCGCTAACCACGCTCCCAGACTCCGAGCCAGCGGGACCAAAGGCACCACAGACGTACCCGATGTGGGGCAGCAAAGCAGAGTGCAGGGACCCGACTTGGATGGCATAGCGGCCCAAAGTAGGGTCGGACTCTGCGAGGTGACAGTAGGCAGCCCCGTCATACACACTGGGACCTGATGGCGAAGTGAGAGGGGGCTGAGAGTGATGAGGCGGGGCCTTGCACACTGCCAGCCGCACCCTCTTGGGACTTGGAGGATTGGGAAACAGCTCTTTTTGTGACAAAGTGGGTACCGCTGGACTCCGGAGAGCCAGCGGCGGGACGAGACAAGACACAAATTCCCCCCGGCCCTCCTCCGGGGGAGGGAGAGATGCTGGCATCATTTCCCGAAGAGCTGAATTCCTCTCCTCCAGGTCGCCCGTCTCAGGACTGCTTCCTCGTACGCTTGCCACCTGGCTTGGCTGGGTTCTGAGCGGGCTCGGCGCCGCGACCGGCTCCCTGCTGTCTGGCGGGTGGAGGCTGCTGCTTGGCCGACTTAGCAGGGGCGGAGGACGACGCTGGCGGGCGCCCTTGGCGACGAGCGGGCTGAGGCTGTGTGGCCGGCGGTGGGGTGGAGGCAGCAGCGGACCGCCAGGGCAGCACGTGTTTGATCGCCTCAGCCTGCTTCTGTGCGGCCGAGAACTGCTGGGCAAAGCTCTTGACCACGTCGCCGAAAGGCCGACCTGAGATATGGGGGAGTCCAGGAACCGATATTTATCGGTCTTCCTCATATCCGCCAAGGTCAGCCATAGGCGGCATTGCTGGACTACGAGGGTAGCCATCGCTTGACCAACTGAACGCGCCGTCACCTTAGTCACTCGGAGGGCGAGGTCAGTGGCGGCGCGCAGCTCCCCCAGAAGCTGTTGGTCAAGGCTACCCTGGGGCATGTCCATGATCGCTTTGGCCTGATAGACCTGCAAAAGGGCCATGGCATGCAGGGCGGAGGCGGCCTGTCCACAGGCTCTGTAAGCTTTCTTGTTCAAGCTGGATGAGAATTTACAGGCCCAGGATGGGAGACGCGGTTCACCGCGCCAGCCAGCGGCCGTTGGACACAACTGCATCGCAACGGACCGCTCGACTGGGGGGATCCCAGCGTACCCCTTGGCCTCCCCGCCATCCAGGGTGGTGAAGGCGGAGGAGGGACCAGGCCTGGCACGAACGCTTTAGGGCGTCCTCCAAGACCTGGTCACCTTCTCATGCACCTCCAGGAAGAATGGTACCGGGTCGGGGCGCTGAGGACCAGCGCGGGCTGCCCCGAGAAACCAATCATCCAACCGAGAAGGTTTGGGACGCGGTGGAGGATTCCACACGAGCCCGACCTTCTCGGCAGCCCGGGAAAGCATAGCCGTCAACTCGGGATCAGGCTCGGGCAACGCTACGGTCCCGGAGGGAGGCAGCACAGCCGAGTCTTCATCTCCCGAAGACTATAGCTCACCTTCCGATGCTGCGATCGACATCTGCTCGTCCGCAGGTGCACCGAAGGAAATGGATGGTCGATCCGTGGAGGGACCAGCACGCTCCTCCGGCAACACCACAGGCTGCAGTGTTGCAGAGGGGAAAGGGGCCTGCCTACACGCCGCCGGGCCGCTCCCCTGGCCAGAGCCAGAGAAAACGGCCGTACGGGGCATAGGGGAGGGGACCCCCGCCCCCTGAGAACCAAGGAACGAGAGTCTAGACCTCAACACTGATATAGTCATGTTCCTGCAGTGAGAACATGAACTATCCACAAAAGCTGCCTCAGCATGCTGAATGCCCAAGCATGTGACACAGCGATTGTGACCATCAGCGGGGACCAGGGAACGACCGCATCCAGTAACGCACAGACGAACTGACATCTTGAAAAAGACACAGGGTTTGTCTGTGAAGCTCTTTTAAAAGTGGGAAATTCAGCTCTGTTCTTTGTGCTGAAGCACACAGGGAACAGCTGCGATGTGGCTGCAGGTACACACTGATTGCCTGGCAGTACAACCGGCCCAAATCGCAAACCAACAGGGCAGAGAAATGCTGTGAAAACAGCAGTTGAGAGCTATAGTAAAGCTCAAAGGCTCCTCTGGAAGCTCGCGGCCTTGCTGTAATGTGCCGTCACACCAACACTCCGAATAGAAGCTCTTCAAAGACTTGAGAAAACACACTCTCAGTCTTGATAGCAGGAACACAGGTTGGCTCCAAAGCGAAAGACAGAATGCGATTGCATCCGCTTCCGCATTTATACCCACCTGGCGGGGGCGGTGTGCATTATGCAGATATCGCACGCCAATTCCATTGGCTTGTTTTAGTTCACCCGAAGCTGATAGGGCTCTCTGGTGATATCCCAATTCGTCGGTCACTACTGACGTACGTCGAACGTGACGGACTGAAAGGGAACTATGTATTTTGAACACCCGGTAGAAAATATATACATCAGTAATTAATCATACTTAGAGGTTGTGATTCTGAGGAGCAAGTTGGTTCAAATAAAGTGGTTACTGCCCCATCTTTAATGGCATTTTGTAAATCTCATTTAGACCTCACGAAGATTTGAGAAGCAATCGTCAAAAGTTTATACTGCTCTTGTATCGCTGTGGTAATTTTAACCACTGATTCTTCACATCGTCATCCTTTGGAAGTGTTTACAAAGAGAATTTGCTGTTGCAGAGCAGAAAACAGTGTCTTCTCGACATGTATGCACAACACGAACCAGCTACAGTGTTTGAGGGCTGGTCAAAGTAGACGTTGTCCTTCATGCAGCTAATGAAGAACATAGGCTGGCATTAGGCAAATCTGTTACTTAGTGATGTGTAGCCAACATGGAAGTGGGATTCGAATTCCTAATGACTCGTTTAGGCTGTTCAGAGTCGATTCTTTCTTTTGAGTGACAATTACTTTATTTATCGTGCCCTTTCGGCTTCACAACTTTGCAGATCGTTTACATTCACAGACAGCTACATTACACATTGCATGAAAGGTAATATTCGAAAAAGCATAATTGGGACACTTTAAAATACATTTATTTAACATATATTAATTATACACATGAAAAGTATAATTAAAATAGAATTATTTTGAGGAGGATGAGGGATGGAATCTCCAAACGCACCTTACTTCATCTCATAATTTACTCTATACAAAACTATAACCATTGATGATGATGTGACTGCAGGGTCCAGGCCTTGGAGCACTACAAAGCGGTCATGAGCAAGGGCTACAGCTCCACCAAGATCAACATTTCCAGAGGACTGAACAGGGCTTCCATCCGAAAACAGACGCAGCGCGTACAGCGGACCGTAAGCAGCTGGACTGATGTGGCCATGTCTAACATCCGCAAAGCCACTTAAAAGAGGCAACTTTTTTTCCCTTATGCTATCAAACATGTATGTTGTCTTGTGTTTCTCAGTATATGCCAAAACAGGCCTTGTCCAGTATTTAGAAGGGACACTTTTCGTATCTGTCTGTAGCTTTTAAGTGTTTAAAGGGCAACTGAATATACTGTATCACTATATGGGAACATTTGCATTTATAGGTGCTGATTTTCAGATTTATGTGCATGATTTTAATTTATGCACATTCATGGCTCAGCGTGCATGACATACTGAAGCATTTAGTAATGTAAAACTATTTCTGCTGTGAAAAGCCACCAAAAGATGTGAATACTAAATGTAAGCATATTACAATGTGTGGAGAGGTCAAGGAATTAGGAAAAAATGCTAAATGTTATTCACCAAAGACAAACCATATTCAGGTTTTTTTGTTTTTGTTTTTTACGAAAATATCCAATATCACTACCGAACGCTAAACTGACTTGGTTATATACTGTCTTGACTGTGGGAGATGTTACTAACGTTACTATGTTTACTAACTGTTTTAACCTATTTAGTTGAAGTTTATTAACAGTATTTTACTACTTTGGTACTTAACTGAGTGTAATGCAAAGCATTAGTATTTGTGTATAGGGAGGATAAAATGCAAAGTATGCAATAATTTCACTATTTCATCAAGCAAATATCTTGCTATTGTTGATATTATGAAAGACACCATAATCAAAAATTGTTCTCACAATATAGTGATCAATATGTAAACATTACCAAAGGAGAATAAGAGAATTCAAGTGTGATAATAAATTGTTTGAGTTTGTTTCAAAGTTGAAATGTTTACAGTTATCACTGCATTATGATTTGTTTAAAAAAAGGACATAAACAGCAGAATTGTTTGCTTTTTTTATATTTAATAAAAAACGTTTCCATAATTAATACATTTAAATGGTTTATTTCTTTTCGCCATAATTTTGTAAGTATCAGTGGGATTTTTCTTCACATCTCTTAGCATGTAAAGGACTAAAAGCTGCAAAGTAGCTCAAAGTTCAGAGCAGTTCAGTCCTATTACTTGGATTTCCTTTATCTTGTGCTTTTTTTAATTGACTAAAATGCAGTGCAAAAATAACAGCGATCTAATGTGCTTTTAAAAATGCAGTCTGTCTCAGCAATGACCCATCAATTTAAAAATGCTGCTTTATGAGTCTATTTTAAGGATGGTAAATGTTTGAAGCTCCAGAGGGAGCAGCTGTAAAACCACCTGAAGGATTTCAGCTCATTATAACAATTTTATCGGAAGCATTTTTCAGTGATGGTATGCAAAGAATGAGTTTTGCCATCTCACTGTGTTGAGGGGAAGTTCAAGTTGCTTTCTAGAACAGCATTTTCAACATGGAATATGTTGAGTATATATGAGTGAAACTTGCAATGTTTAGGTGCGGTTACCTCAACATGACAGAAAGTAGGCTACTAATTTGTTTCATTTAGTATTAGTTTTATTTATTTATTTATTTATTTTTTTCGAAATTAAATATTTTAGTATATTAAAAGCACTAATATTTTTTAAAGTCTGTTTTATGTTAAAAGAAAAACAGAAAAGTCCCCTGGAATCTGCTAACTTGTGTACCCCTGGTTGGGAATTGCTGGAACACTTTACAATAAGGTCTCATTTGTTAACATTAGTTAATCCATTAAAGGCACAATATGTAAGGTTTTTTTTATTTTTTATTAAAATATCCAAAAAAACACTAGACCAATGTTATATATTTTGTTAACTTGTGTACGTACATTATCCCAAATATTTCCAACAATGTTAAAGTCCCCCTGAAATCAAAACTTAAGTTTTTTAGCTTTTAGTATGAATATGTTAGCCTTAATGTGATGAATAAGCTGGTGTGTTCAAAAACAATGACAAAATTCGCATTTAGGAGATATAAGCATTCAATACTTACAGTCTCTCACTTCCGCTAAAATGGATCACGGATTTTCATGACATCACATCGCACTTCAGCTTCTCATCAAATCTTCTGTCCAATCAAATGCTCTCTAGAATCTGAAGTCCCGCCCCCTCCTACACTATCAACAGACAAGCTGCGGCTGAAATCGGTCATTTGTTCACACATTTACTAGTCTCTACATGGTGAATGGCACATAGTGCACTATATAGAGAATAGGGAACGATTCAGACAGTGTAAATATGCTTTCCATTGACGCGAATGAAGTCCGTTTTCACGTTAGTATAACGTGAACCGCCGCAGCACAAGCACTGTCTGCTCTGGCCCAAGGACACGAGAGCACAGAGCGGATCATATCTGCGAGTCGGCTCAGACCACGAAAGGTATCGGACCCATTTAAATTCTGCACAAAATGCTATATTTTAAAGTGATATAGAGGAGATTAGGAGGAGAAACGGTTAGATATTAAAAGGAAACAGAGGCTTTACTGAGTTTAACAGCTCTGGTCGAGCTGTGATATAAACAAAACGCTATTGGTGATTTTTAAAAAAAGGTGCGGGGCTGTTCGATATATCACCCTGTCTTCCTGTTTCAGTTGGAATCACATCAACACATTGAAAAATGCTGTGCGTTCCAAGACACTTCAGCGGGCCTTTAAAATCCAGAGATATCAGCTATTTTAACCAGTGTAACGCCCCGTCATTATGTCGCCTTTCAATTAAGTCATATCGGTGTTACTCTCGTTTTACTTCCATAGAAACCATGGAAACACCAAAGATGCTTTAATATCTTATGTGTTTTATTAGACAGGTGAGCAACTGTTTGCATACCTTTATCAACAGAAAACTAATCATTGTTTAATAGCTCAAAACGGTTACTCTTATTATTGCAATATCTCGTTTTCGATTTACCGTGAGTAACATATTTGTAACCAAAAAGTAATTCAGACAACACTATTTTGTCAAGTGGCTAACATAATAGAAAGATTGAAAGATAGAAAGAGCTTTATTTGTAATAACAGTGATACAGCATTTTCTCCACCATACGTTTTAAAATGAACTGCATGCCATTTAGCAACACAAGTCATCTAGCTTTTATTAATATGATATTCTAATATCGATCTAGCTAACTGCAGTTTGCAACAAGAGTCTCATACCAGCCACCAAGCTAACACACAGAGTACCGTTAACAACTTTCAACACACTCAAATGTATTTTTACCATGATTGTTTTGACCAAATAAAACAGCGTTGTGTTGTGTTGTGTTACCCCACTATGTTCATTCATCAAGTGACCTGTATGAGTAGTAATTCAGCACTTGCGGCTGTTTCATTAGAATGAAATAAAATGTGAATTTATGTGATTAAACATAACTAAAAGAGTTATAACTTTAAGTGTAACCTTAATCAAAACTTTAATTGTAAAACATGTATAACAACAAAACGATTGGAGTGGCAGCGGACAACTTTTGTGTATATGCATGATAAAAACAGCAACATAAAACTCTCAGCCCTGTCCTGCTTCATACCACAGTAACACTAATAAAACTTTAATACATTAGCTCATCCATGAACACAATTTCTTTCTGACGGATTGCTTTCCATCAGCTGTGGTGGTGAAGACAACACCTCCCATAATTCCACGCTCATTCACGCCGTCATCAAGCCACGCCTTTGTTATTGTTTTGAATAAGTGACCTCTAGTGTGTAAACTTACATACTGTGCCTTTAACTTACATGAACTAACAATGAGCAATATATTCTTACAGTATTTATTAACCTTTGTTAATGTTAGTTGATAAAAATAGAGAATTTAAGAAATTTGAAAATGTAAAAAAAGTGTAATAGGACCCATTTAACAAATGAAACCTTATTGTAAAGTGTTACCAGAATTACTGTTCTAAAAACTGAAAAGTGAGATTAAAGGATTAGTCCACTTTCAAATAAAAATTTCCTGATAATTTACTCACCCCATGTCATCCAAGATGTCCATGTCCTTCTTTCTTCATTCGAAAAGAAATTAATGTTTTTGATGAAAACATTCCAGGATTATTCTCCTTATAGTGGACTTCAATTGGCCCCAAATGGTTGAAGGTCAAAATTACAGTTTCAGTGCAGCTTCAAAGGGCTTTAAACGATACCAGACGTGGAATAAGGGTCTTATCTACTGAAACGATAGGTCATTTTCTAAAAAAAAATTAAAAATTATATACGTTTTAACCATAGACGCTCGTCTTGAACTAGCACTCTTCTTCATCTTCACTATTAGAATTCCGGCAGTGTAGATGCTGCTAAGTGTATTACTGCCCTCCACAGGGCAGAGTTTGAACTAATTGTTATATATTTGCACTAGCATATTGTATATGACAATTTAGTTCAAACTTTGACCTGTGGAGGGCACTAATACACTTAGCAGCGTCTACACTGCCGGAATTCTAATAGAGAAGAAGAAGAGAGCTAGTTCAAGATGAGCATCTATGGTTAAAATGTATATAATGTTTTATTTTTTTTAGAAAATGACAGATCGTTTCGCTAGATAAGACACTTATTCCTCGTCTGGTATCATTTAAAGCCCTTTGAAGCTGCACTGAAACTGTAATTTTGACCTTCAACCGTTTGGGGCCAATTGAAGTCCACTATAAGGAGAATAATCCTGGAATGTTTTCATCAAAAACCTTAATTTCTTTTCGACTGAAGAAAGAAAGACATGGACATCTTGGATGACATGGGGGTGAGTAAATTATCAGGAAATTTTTATTTGAAAGTGGACTAATCCTTTAATGCTTTATGTTCTGAAATAAGTTGTCAACACATTTCAACAGATAAATACAGTTTTATAACATCCAATAACACTGTCTATGAAATACAATTATACAATTATATACAGTTTTGTGCAGTACAGCCAAATTCACAGAACAGATTCTCTATGAAAGAGTCACAGATATCAAACCACAGCAGGACGTTTTAAAGACTCAGTAGAACATACTGCACCCTAGATGAACACTAGAACTATAGTCTTTACATAATGCAGTATAAAGTATAAAGCAACATTTTGACAAAAAGAATCTGGGTTCAGCAAAACATGCAGGCAGGAGTCCAAAAAACTATGTATAAAACATGGCATTTGGAATTCTCCTGGAGACATCCATTTTTCTTCTCCTTTTACTTTACGGCTGATTAAAACACAAGAAAACAGAGGGTCTTCTGAGAAATGTGTGGGTCACCAAAGGGTCATAAAGAACACAATGCCTGAGGTTGCAGGACTGCTATAAATAGATGCGGTTCAGGTGCTCATGTGCATGGTTACCTTCACAAAGACCATTACAGAAGTCTGCAGAAAATATTCACCACACATGAAACAAGTCTCCCGGCAAAGCAGAAAACTCAATAAAAGATGACCCTGACACTACTTTCTATAGCTACTCTCTGTCATACTTCTGTCCTTGTCTCAATTATGACACCTCCATGTTCCTCTTTCTTTCAGTCTTCTGTAAGAGTCACATGGGGTTTGTTAAAGTGTTCAGTGTCCAATCTTCACATCTGTTCTAGGGCTGTTTCTAACAGTATACGTTTTAATGTTGCTTGTCTCAGTACGGTGAGATTGTTGTTTTGAAGAGAATTTCCTCACAGCTCACTCACAAAGCCGTTCTTGTCTACCATGGAGCCCATCTATAGTTGAGCAGTTCTGGTTTGAGATGAGATCTCGATGTGTTTGAAATTAAATTTGTCTGCATGTGCTGTGGATGGAGAAAACATGAGATTAGAAGTCAGGTGAAGTCAATGCCCAAGCTGTTGAACCCTCTTAACTGTGGTAGAATCACTGTATAACACGCAGTAGCAATTCGGTGCATTAATATAGAATTCAATTTAAAATCAGCTGCTTTACAATGGCTTTGAATGTAGCTAATCCAATCAGATTTTAGAGCCAGAATTATTCTTTTTATAATTCTGTACATCTTTCAACTTGACTCCATAAGCTCTATATGGAATCTTTAAAAATATATCTAATTCAGAATAAACATTTGAATCATTTTAGGCATTTCAATCTCATAAGTCCAGTTTTTTTCTGTAGGCTATAACCAGTTATAAACACATTTTATTTATATCTATGGGATCTGCAGATGCTGTTTCCAAAGAAACTAAATCTTGCATCCTCAGAGACATAGGCATTGTGGAAAAGTTCAATATAAATAATAATAATAAATAATTATAATAATAATAATAAATAATATATTGAAATAATTGAATAATTATTTTAGGGGACCGTAGCATTCAAAAATGTTAAACCCCTGTCATAATTTTCTACTAACAAGTGTAAATAATTCAAAGAGTAATTTATAATAATAAAAAAGACAAAGAGAAACTAAAATATGTAGGCCTAAATTTAGGATTTATGCATTTGAATGGCATATAAAATTCCATTTGGCTTACACAGTTTTAACAAACTAATAAACCTAATGTGATGCATATTTGTCAGCCATACATAAATGAAACGGGTAAGAAATAGATACGATTTCTGCACTCAAAAATTGTGGCATTGACCATTATTAACTATTATTAACTATTTGCATCTATTTGATTTTATTTTATTTAAATAATCATTTTCAAAATATATTTATTCAAATTGCTTAGAATCAGCATAAATCTGTTCATTTGAATTATATTCAGTTAAAAAGTATGAACAGTTAAAATATGGTTACGGTATAGTGGAACAATCAATATTCAATGATGATAACTGATTAATACAGATTAATATAAGCACATAATTTGGTGTGAATAGTTTTGTATTGTAAATTGTCTATTAAAGGGTTAGTTCATCCAAAAATGAAAATGATGTCATTAATTACTCACCCTCATGTCGTTCCACACCCGTAAGACCTTTGTTCATCTTCGGAATACAAATTAAGATATTTTTGATAAAATCCGATGGCTCAGTTAGGCCTGCATCGCCAGCAATAACACTCCCTTTTTCAATGCCTATAAAGCTACTAAAAACATATTTAAAACAGTTCATGTGACTACAGTGGTTCAACCTTAATATTATAAAGCGACGAGAATACTTTTTGTGCGCCAAAAATAACAAAATAGCGACTTTATTCCACAATATCTAGTGATGGGCGTTTTCAAAACACTGCTTCATGAAGCTTTGAAGCTTTACGAATCATTTGTTTTGAATCAGTGGTTCAGAGCGCCAAAATCCGATGATTTCAGTAAATGAGGCTTCGTTACGTCATAAGTGTTTTGAAACTTCAATAGTTCACGCGACTCTGGCAGTTTAATACGCACTCCGAAGCACTGAATCGAAACAAATGATTCATTAAGCTTTGAAGCTTCATGAAGCAGCGTTTTGAAATTCGCCCATCACTAGATATTGTTGAATAAAGTCGCTATTTTGTTATTTTTGGCACACAAAAAGTATTCTAGTCCCTTTATAATATTAAGGTTGAACCACTGTAGTCACATGAACTGTTTTAAATATGTTTTTAGTAGCTTTCTGGGCATTTTAAAAGGGAGTGTTATTGTTGGAGATGCAGGCCTTACTGAGCCATCGGATTTTATCAAAAATATCTTAATTTGTGTTCCGAAGATGAATGAAGGTCTTACGGGTGTGGAACGACATGAGGGTAAGTAATTAATGACATCATTTTCATTTTTGGGTGAACTAACCCTTTAATGGCCCATAATTAACAGAGTCAAAGATCATTTACTTTCTTTACCCTTGTGTTATTCAGGGTAATTCAGAAAAGATTTGCACATCTATAACCGCCCCTGCTCAGAGCACTGGTTTAGAGCAGTTCTACCACAATTACTTGCTCCAATAGACTGTGAAAGAGAAACACAACTCAAACCTCAGCCAAGGGGAACATTATCTAACAGTGTCCATCACTCTTTCTAGAAGCCAATTAAGCCCCTCCCTAAAAGATCAAGACAGAGCTGTCAGTCGCAGCTGGCAATAAGGCAGCCGTTCCCCGGGCCTCTGGATTGTCGTGTATAGACACATGACAGAGAGTGGAGACCTGGGCGATTCAGAGCAACTCAAGTGCGTCACAGCAACCCAGATGGGAGCCAGTGGTCTTCTGTGAGCCAATGGACTGCTCTGGCTCTAAGCGATCCAATACAAATGAGGGCCTGTTTCCAAATGACAATCTGGAAACACTAAAGGAGTGTTTGTCAGTGCACTACATCAAACATCAGTGAATCTCTGTAGGTTTGTGAAATGAATGGAGCTCTGTATTGGAGCACTTTCAAATCAATCACAAAACAGGTGTCGCCATGACAACAGCTGAGAAACATCTCCAGTGAATATGTCAGCATGTTGTCACTGCTAAACCATGTAGGGCATAAAGATGAGTTGCGCACAGCTGATGTCAGAGCTGTTTGGGTAACACTTCAGTATGGGGAACACATATGCACTATTAACTAAAACTTTTGCCTCAAAAAACTCCTAATTACTGCTTATTAATAGTTGGTAAGGTAGTTGTTAAGTTTAGGTATTGGGTAGGATTAAGGAATGTAGAATATGGTTATAAGTACTAAAAAACAGCCAATATCCTAGTAATATGCATGCTAATAAGCAACTATTTAATAGTGAGAATTTAACCCTAAAATAAAGTGTTACCTTTTAAACTAATCTTAACTAGTGGCAGTTAACTAGGTACTAATTAACTAGTGACAGTTAACTACTGACTATGTTATATAATGTGATACTGATCACAAATTAAATAACTGGGATCAGTAAAACAATCATATATTTTGCATTTGATCTTAATTTTTCCATGAGAACCAACCATTTAATCATCAAGTGTCAAATATTATTCTACAACTATGCAGACAATCCTGGAAATGAAATTGACCACATAGTCACAGTCTCTACAATGTCTATGATGATAAAGTTGTAGCCTCCCTCTCGAGCGTGAGACACTCATTTTGGAAGTTCTCTATGGCTGACAGACAGAGCTATTTGAGCCTGATTGAGTCCCTGATCAAAGTAGAAGTGAATTCTCTCATCCATGATGCAGTAGTATATATACTGCACTTCAAATGTATTTTGTTACCCCCAAACTAGAAAAAAGAAGTGAAAATATCCCAAGATCTTGAGAAAACGGCTTTTATGTTGTGATCATAGCAAAACAAGACAAATAAATAAATAAATAAATAAATAAATAAAAATAATACATGGCCGTCCTTCCATAGCCTACTCTTGGATTCATTTTAATCTAAATCATTTGGCATCACATTCAAGAATAATCTTCATGTCACGATTGGTTTTGGGTTTTGTTTGTGTTCATGTCTTTTATTTTGTATTCTTGGTCATTGTCATGGTTTCTGTTGTCATGTGATTTCCCTGCTCCTCATGTGATCTTGCCATGTGCTCCCCTTGTGAATGTGTCATGTCATTGGTTGATTTAGTCATGTTGTTTCTCAATTCTGTTTTGTGATTGGGTCATTAGGCTTGTTGTACTTCATGTGGCACCGCAAAGTTCGGCTGCCGCCTGACAAAAGCAATGCATTCTGGTTAGAAAATTTGTCTGACTGTGATCGGCGCTGCAGCCGCCTTACAATCACATGTGCTATCAAAGTATCGCGAGAGCAAAACGAGACCAGCCGTCTAGGTCAGGCGCTGCAGTTGCTTAAAATCAGCTGCGAAAGCCTTGATGATGACACACTTTATGCTCATTGGTCAGATTCTGTGATGACAAGGACGACGTATGTTGCATGTTTTTTCTTAGACAAGTTCCTGTATTTAACCAATCTTGATATTGAATATCTGATATTCAAAACATGGGAATTTCAATCACATCCACTTCTTCGGCTACAATCAACGCAAAAATCACGTGGTGTGCCATGAATGACGTTGGTTCAGCACACTACGGAAAGCATGAAGTGTCCGACCGGCTGTCTCTGTACTCCTCTCCTGCCTGCAACCAGCAGATCTTGTCAGTGTAGTTCATCTCAAATAAGCCCAATGTCTTGATTGTTCACAGGTGTTCCTTGTTTGTCATTAGTCTCTCTGTATAAATATCCCTCATGTTTCATTGTTATCTTGTCTAGCTTTGATGTTGTAACCATTGTGTGGTGAGTTCCATGTTCTGTGTTTTATGCCAAGCCAAGTCTATGTTTTGTATTTTGTTTAAGTTTGGACTATTGTAAATAAGCTGCACTTGGGTTCTGCAAACTTGCCTTCAGTGGATCACTATGTTACAGAAACCTAAACCAATGAACCCAGCAGTTTCTTTGCTTTGCCTTTGTCAGGGGGGTCGATGTATTTAAGATTATATTGAAGATTTTTGTGAACTCTCTCACCTGGTGGACTTCAATGACGTGGTGCTAAAGGACATTTTTTGCCATGGACCCGTTCGATCACAAATGCCAGGTAGAAAAATCAAATTTTCCCTGGTCCAGTACATAGACCACGCCCTTCTGTTAAATGGATCCTCATTTTCTGTAGGAATTGCAGATGAGGAGCCCCGCAATCCTACAGTACCCACCACGCTAGAGTGTTTCCATGTCCCAACCGTCATGTCTGGAGTTATCCACGCCACAACTGCCACGCCAAGGCCTGTTCACATCATGCCTGCCAAGCCAGAGCCTGTTTACGTCTTGCCTGCCAAGCCTGAGCATGTTCATGTCATGCTTGCTAAGCCAGAGACTGTTCACGTCATGCCTGCCAAGCCTGAGTTTCTTCACTTCATGCCTGCCATGCCAGGGCCTGTTCATGTCATGCCTGCAAAGCCAGAGCCTGTTCACATCATGCCTGCCAAGCCAGGGCCTGTTCACATCATGCCTGCCAAGCCAGGGCCTGTTCACATCATGCCTGCCAAGCCTGAGCATGTTCACATCATGACTGCTAAGCCAGAGACTGTTCACGTCATGCCTGCCAAGCCTGAGTTTCTTCACATCATGCCTACCATGCCAGAGTCACCAGCCAAGATGGCCACTATGTCTGTGTCTTTAGCCAAGATTGCTGCCACACCTGAGCCCTCAGCCAAGATGGCTGCCCTGCCTGAGCCCTCAGCTAAGATGGCTGCCATGCCTGAGCCTCCAGCCAAGATCCCCACCATGGCAGAGTCTCCAACCTCAAGGTTTTCTTTAGAGTGTGCAGCGCTGACAATTGTGGCCATGGTTATCTTGTGTGTGGGGGCCACACACGTATCCACTCCAGCCCCTGGCCAGCGTCCAGTGACCACTCCAGCCCGTGAGCCTGCTCCAAAGCCTGATTCAGTCCATGAGTCTGCTTCCAAATCTGCTTCAGCCCAACAGTCTGTTCCCAAGCCTTCTTCAAGGTCTGATTCAGTCCACAAGTCTGATTCCAAGTCTGCTTCAGCCCAAGAGTCTGTTCCCAAGCCTGATTCAAGGTCTGAATCAGTCCACGAGTATGCTTCAAGGACTGTTTCATCTCATCAGTCTGCTCCAGAGCCTGTTTCAATCCCTGAGTTTCACATCAGCCATGATGCGACCACAGAGGCCGTTTATGAGTTTCACATTATGGCTACCACTCAACAGTCTCTTCACGACATGGTCACCATGCCAGTGCCTCTCCATGTCATGGACGCTATGCCAGAGTCAAGTCACGCCATGACAACTCATGTTACCCCTAAAGATTTTTTGGGGGGGACTATGGGTATCAGGCTCCAGTGGATGCAGAGCTTGGCCCACCACTTTTCCATGATCCAGGCCCACCACTACTCCACGGTCCAGGCCCGCCAATGCTCTACAGTCTGCCACTGCACCACGACCCATGTCTGCCACTGCACCATGGTCCAGGCCCACCAATGATCCACAGCCTGCCATTGCACCACGACCCATGTCTGCCACTGCACCATGATCCAGTCCCGCCATTGTTCCACGGCCCATGGTCTTGCCCACCGCTCCACGATGTCACGGTTGGTTTTGGGTTTTGTTTGTGTTCATGTCTTTTATTTTGTATTCTTGCTCATTGTCATGGTTTCTGTTGTCATGTGATTCCCTTGCTCATGTGATCTTGCCATGTGCTCCCCTTGTGAATGTGTCATGTTGTCATTGATTGATTTAGTCATTTGGTTACTCAGTTCTGTTTTGTAATTGGGTCACTGTCTCGATTGTTCACAGGTGTTCCTTGTTTGTCACTAGTCTCTCTGTATAAATAGCCCATTGTCATGTTTCACTGTTCTCTTGTCTAGCTTTAATATTGTTACCATTGTGTGGTGAGTTTCATGTTCTATGTTTTATGCCATACCAAGTCAAGCCAAGTCTATGTTTGGTATTTTGATTAAGTTTGGACTATTGAAAATAAACTGCACTTGGGTTTTGCAGACTTGCCTCCAGTGGATACACTTCAACTATTTTGGCTGTTTTTCTTTATTTATTTTCTAATCACTAATTTTATGTACATTAAAACTCTTTTCATTAAACACTAATAAAACTCTGTTACTAGTGTGTGCTAGTGCTGTATGTCTTTAAATTGTCATTAAGTCTGATATTCCTAACTAATTAACTAGCAACCTAGTCAGTAGTTAACTGGTAACTCATTCATTTGTAACCCGAACAGTAGTACTAACTTATAAAGATTGAGTACGCTGCAATTAAAGTCTGTTAAATCATTGATAATTAAAACTATTACATTTAACAATTACTTAAAACAATTACATTTTCTGAACGAGGAGTTTAGTTTTATTTTTGTGTAGCTCAACATTTTTGAGTAAACCTTTATACTTAAATTATTATCTTTAAGTTTACTGAATGATATAAAGTGGCGTCATCCATGTCAAGTCATTGCCGACAAAGAATCCATTAAACATTAAACTGAATTGCAGCAGATTTCAAGTTCCCAGCATCCTTTGTGTTACACTCTGTAAGGGAGAATAAATGTTGAAGTGTTTTTGCACAAGATTAATACAGGAGAAGATGTGTTATTGTTTAATGTTCTATTATTTTGGTATTTAAATGTGTTTCTGTGATGTTGAAGTTTTATAGGGTTACCATCGTGGTGAAGAGTAGTGCCTGTGGTTAGGTCGGGAATGGGCTATAAAACTTCAAGGGTTTAAATAGTGCATGTTGATAAACAGTTCATGCAAGTAAATAGTGATAGTCTCTTTGATGATTACATTTGCGCATACTGGTGTGTTGTTGCTAACTAACACTTAACCATAAAGATTAGGTGTTAGTTTATTCAATATTTCAATTAAATTGTAATTACCGAATTTGTGTAGTATAAAATAATCTTTTTTTAAGTTCTACTAAAATAATCTTTGCAATGTTTACTTAAATGTTTTGAGTGTTATGAACTTATTGGTTTTTACAACCACTGCATCAAAATAATTGAAAAATAAGAAACATTACGTATGTTAAACAATAGTTTTAAGTACAGTGGCCTTAAACATTAAATAAAATTAAAAATTTTAGTTTGACTTAATTGTTACTTATAATTATTGTTTACTTTAAAATTGAGTTGTTTTTTTTTTTTTGTTTTTTTTTTTTTGTTTTTTTTTGAGGTTATGTCTACAATAATTTTGAGTATTCTGAACTTATCGGGTTTTACAGTGTAGTAACTACTAGTTCACAATATAATGAAAATGTACTTAAATAGTAAGAGAAGTTAACTAGTACTAGTAATAGATGCAATACTAGTTATTTTTTCATTAATATCAAAATTATAAATTTTATACTTAGTTAGGGTTAGGGTTAGTTCACCCAAAAATTAAATTTCTGTCATTAAGTACTCACCCTCATGTCGTCCCAAACCCGTAAGGGCTTCGTTCATCTTCGGAACACAAATTAAGATATTTTTGATGAAAATTTCTTAAAGTTTCTGAACTACACATTGGCAGCAATGTCAATGCACCTTTTGAGGTCCAGAAAGGTATTAAAGTCATCGTTAAAATAGTCAACGTGACTACAGTGGACTACTATGACTTTATTTAACAATTTGAACTGTTGTCATACGCAGTTGATGTAGTGAATGCAGTGCAGGCTTCTGAGTTCTACGTCCGAACGCCGACTCTGTGTGTCTCACATCACATGCATGCGTCGTGCTGCTCACGTGTACAGCTTTGACCAATACTGAGCCGGCGTTCAGAAGTAAACACGGAAGCTTGCACTGCATTCAGTACGTCAACTGCGTATGACAACAGTTCAAATTGTTAAATAAAGTCGTTATTTTAGTTTTGTTTTTGCACACAAAAAGTATTCTCATCGCTTCATAACATTAAGGTTGAACCACTGTAGTCACGTTGACTATTTTAACAATGTCTTTAATACCTTTCTGAACCTCAAAAGGTGCAATGACGTTGCTGCCTATGTGTAGTTCAGAAACCCTCGGATTTCATCAAAAATATCTTGATTTGTGTTCCGAAGATAAACGAAGGCCTTACAGGTTTGGGACGACATGAGGGTAAGTACTTAATGACAGAAATTTCATTTTTGGGTGAACTAACCCTTTAATTAGTACATTAATATTGCTTGTTTTCTAATGGCTTATGCAATCAATATGTAATCATGTAATTCATATTCATCCATATTTTGTAATGTAGTAAAAATCACTAATTTTAAAAGTACTAAAGACAAATTAATACTCATTTAATTAAACATTAGTAAACTAGTAACTAGATAACTAACAAGTTTATCTTATTGTCACATGCAAGAATAATCATGTGCTAATTTGATAAAGAATACAAATATTCCTAAGTAGTTAACAGGTAACTTTGTTACTAATTTCTAGTGTGAGCCTGTGCTGTATATAAATTATCATTGTTTGATATTCCTAACTAGTTATCTAGTAACTAGTTCACAACTTAAAGACAATTTGGTTAACTAGTAAGAGATGTTAACTACTACTAGTACTACTAGTAGTTACTAGTTAATTAGTATCTTACTTGATTAGAACATTAATATCACATATACTTAATTAGTACATGACATCACTTAACTGGCATTATGCTTAACTAGTACATTAATTTCACTTGTTGTTACCTTGTGGCTAATGTAATCAATATGTAATACATATCATTCAGATTTTGTAATGTAATGTAGTATGATAAAAAGACTTGATTTTTGTAATCATGTAATCCAAAGTATATGTAATCCATTACCGCATGTAATCCATTACCGTCATTAAGTATAATGTGTTTAATGAGCGCTTACTCTATTAGATGGGATGTGGTTCCTCAACACACCTTTTCTACACAACTCATGGAGTTCCTTTATAGTACAACATCCTGTAATCTCCCTTCTTCTTCCTCCTCCTGTTCCTCTTGATCATCGGTCTGGATACGAATCTCTGGTCCATCTTTATGAGATTCAGGCTGGCTCTGAGCACGCTCGGGTTTGGGGGTGGAGACAGATGATGAGGGTGGAGACGGCTGCTGAACAGACATGGCTCGACGTAGCAGTGGAGTGCGCTTGCAGGACAGGAAGTCCGGGGATGGAGACAGGAAGTCTGTTTTGGATGAAAGGCCAAAAGATCCCTGACGAAGCACCATGCGGTTCTTTTTGGAGCGTGAGCCGTGCTCAAATTCAAGAGTGGAGAGGTGAGCTGCGTAGCCGTCACTCAAAAACTAAGACACATGAGAAAGAGACAAAGGGAAGAAAAATTGTTCATGTAGAGATACAGTACTGTTAATTAATATAACAGACTAAAGGGAAAACACCTTAACATGGTAAACTAAAGCAACTGAGCTTTACCTGGCACTGGTGCTGATGTTTCTTGGATGGCCTGCCCACAATGTATATCTGATTAGGTGCAAGTCCCAATGTGCTGTACACAGACATGTCCTTCATAGAGCCATACGCTGCACTGATCTTAATGTGACACTATGTGGAAACACAAATGTATATTTTTTAGTTTTGTTTTTACAGCCCAGTTACCTTATTTTCTGCACTCTTCCAGGTGTAATTTAATAGCGGTGCTATCTGAAAGTAATCCAGTAAAATAATTCACAAATGCAACTTTCATTTCCATTACTTCCAGCCCAACAAACAACTGAGGCATGCAAAAATATCAGGTGTTTTAAACATTGATTAATTAACTAAAAGTTTATGAGATGACAGGTAATTAATAAATGAATCGTTCAGCCATGAAACTCTATTCACGTTCTGATTGGTTGTTTAAAAGTTATTTCCGCAGCCAATCAATTTCACATATCCATTACTACTTCCCTTTATAACCACTCATACACTAACTCTGTCGTCCACCAAGACCAAACCTATGTACATTCCATTTACATTAATAAAATTGTTTACAAACTATCCTGAGAGTTGTCATGACTGAAATGTTATAAAATGAAGCTAATCATTACTCCCCAATATGCTACTTGAAAAACAAATATTCAAAACCTACAAAATCATCTTCTAATGTAACATGTTGTATAATATAAATGTTCTGCTGCTATGTGTATAGACAGACCTCTTTCACAAGACTCTTTAGAAAAATGGTTTTCTGACGTAAGGGGTCATGGACGAGTCCTTCTGAGAAGAAGACCATGCCCTGAGGGAAGTTGTGCTGAGAGAGCCAGGAAACTACCCTCTGCTTCTGCATGTCAGGACGGCCAGTAATGTAGATGATCAGATACCCAAGATCCTGCCAATGTCTAGAGAATAATCAAAACACATACAGTAGTTATACAGAGGCTAACAATGTCTATAGGGTACAATATAGGGCCTGAAACTTAATCAGTGAAAGAAGGTGCTTACCCTTCAGAAAATGTAATCTCTAAATAATAAAATATATACAATATAAATATATGCTCTGTTTCTCTGTTTTATTTTCTAGTAATAAGAGGTTTGTGATTTTTGGTAATATTTTCTATAATTTAGGACATGACAAAATACAGATTTTGTAATTTCTTTTCAATAAACGTTTAATATCATTTTGAAAATGATACAATTGATCAAAAAAGACAAAACACTACATCAGAATGGGTAACATTGTTGCAGAACTAAAATTATTACTCAGTAGGAGCTAACTAGTTTGGGGACAAACTTATATTTTTGTAAATTAAAGAAAAATATTTGTTTTATTCTACTCCTGTTGACTTGTCTTCTTGAGAGAAGAAAGTCTTATGCAATGAAGAATCTAGTGGCTCGGGTCTCATGTTTGCTCATGTCCGCAAAAAATATAGTTAACACTTTATTTTAAGATGACGTAGTTACATTCTACTCAAATAAGTAGTAATATTAACTACATGTACTTACTATAGAGTTACGGTCAGGGTTAGGGTTTGGTTTAGGATTAGTTACTTGTAATTATGCAAAAAGTACTGTTTTTACTAGTAGTAAGTACATGTAGTAATGTGTAACTAAGTCACCTTAAAATAAAGTGTTACCAAAATATATAATGCGGAGGGAACTGAGCAGACAGGAGATTCCCTTTCTTTCTAGTTCCTATGATTGTGTGCAAACTAATTATGTGTGTTTGCAAAATATGATTTTATTATTCTTTTGTTGTATATTGAAACTATTCTAATATGAATATTCCAACCTGATCTCATGGAAAAGCATACTGTACCTGTGGGAACATTTTTGCAAAATGCAAAATACATACCAATACGTACATTTCACTGCAGTTTCCAACAGAAATGAACACTAAAGGCAGTAAAACAGCAAGCAATTTTATTCGTTTTCATACACAGTTATGATTACAGAGTCAGATTATGGATTAATAAAGACTTGTTCTCACGTCTCCTTGCACAATATTATGTTATGATCTCAAAACACTTTTTACGAAAGTCCATGATTTGTAAACAAATACATTTTGGACATTGCATTGCTAAACCAGCTCCATATGTTTCGCTTTTCTGACGTAACAAGCTTGCTCAGTAGCTCAGCTGGTACAGAATTGTACTGGCTGCGGAAGCTTTGGGTACAAATCCCGTGAAACATGACTCACGATAAAAGAGCTCAAAGCAAAAATGGCATGATTACAAATGCTTTTTATGTCACATTTGCTTTTGTGAACACTATCGGGTAGGTTTAGGTGTAGTGCTGGTGGTATGTTATTTTAAAACGTAATGGAGCATTAAGCTTAGCACCAATCACCGGACATTTCAAATCAGAACTGCAGTAAAACTTATAAAACGTATAAAAGGTAATAAAAACGTACCATATTCACGCTCATCTGTTTCAGAAAAAAAAAAAAAAAAACATGCTTTTAGCGCAACTCAGTGGACATTTCACATTGAAACTGTCATGAAACATACATGGCACTACATATTTTCGTTTTGCAAAAATGTTACCACAGGTACGTTTTTCTAATGAGCCTGGGCTGAAATATATTGAGCCTTTGAACCAGACCTTGATTATTTGTCTGGTTGATCTATGGCTGCATTTAATTTTGAGGAATTAAATGATAAATACTTATTTGACTTTGAGAAGTTAGATGTCTATATTCAGCCTTTCATCCAGACTATGTTATCTTGTCTGGTTGTTCTTTGGCTGCATTTAATTCTGAGGAATTAAATGGTGAAATAGCCATCTGGCTTTGAAAAGTCTAGATGTCTATTTAAGAGCTGAATGTCACTACTTGAGCCCCCCTCATAGAGACTGGGGGTCGAGGCGGCACTTGGCTCAGGAATTCAAGGGCTGACCCCTCCGCAAGGAAGTGGTTCACACCTCATCATATGGTGCCAATTTCTCCTCTGTGCCCTCAGAGGACCGTTCTTTATATACAGAGGGTTTTGGAGAAGTATATTCTGTCTTCCCCTGTCGGCAAACAGTTTCATGGCACCGGGCATATTACTCCATCCACACTAGAGGTCAGTCTCTAGAGGCTGATATCTCTTTAGACCATTTGGCAGCAATTTCTGCCAATTTTGTCTCTGTGGGTTTTGTAATTTAAAGAGGTCCTGATGCCAAGGTGCTCAGGCCTCTGAGGGCAGGCCCCTCCAGGAGGAATTGGCTCACACCTCATCATACAGTGCCCACTTCTTCTCGGTGCCCTCAGGGGAACATTCTGCCAACCCCGCCACCTCTGGTGCTTTGGGGCATAGCGGTTTCCAGCGAGTTCAGGTCTCAGTGTCCGCCCAGAGACGTTGCAGCACTGGAAGACTCACCCTCTCAGAGGAGGACTCTAGAGAAGCCAGTTTGGCTGTTCCCATCTGCTTCAGGGTGCCGAGCTGACTACATGAAAAACACCAGAGACCAGTCTCGAGAGGCTGGTTCCCTTAGTAGACCATATGGCAGCATGGGAACTTCTGCCAAACGTGTCTTAGTGGGACAGAGAGGTACAGAATTCAGTTACAGATCTTCTGCTCCCCGGCCGAGTGTGAATCTCAGACATTGTCTCTCCTCGACGGCTCGCCAATGGAGTTTCTGGTAAGGAGGGACCTTCTGTCTCAGGCAGAGGGCTCAATCCTTCACCCCTGCCCAGAGGATGGAAGCTGTGGGTTTGGCCTCTGAGGGGGCCCAACTCATAGACTCAGGTCTCTCGAACTGAGGTTGTTGAGACCATATTCCACTCCAGAGCTCCCTCCACCACAAACTGGCGGAAATCATCAGATGGATCCTGTTAACTGCCTGGTTGGTACAGTGCTGGAATTCCTGCATTGGCAGAATGGTCCTCTGAGGGCACCAAGGAGAAACAGGCACAATATAATGAGGTGTGAACCACTTCCTTGCAGAAGGGCCAGCCCTTGAAGTCCTGAGCCAAGTGCCGCCTCGACCCCCAGTCTCTATGAGGGGGGGCTCGAGTAGTGACATTCATGGATCAATTCTCCGCAGGGTTATCCCCCTCCACTCTAAAGGTCTACGTGGCGGCCAAAGCTGCTTACCACGCACCTTTGTGTAGTGTCATTGGGGAGAAACCTGTTGGTAACTCGTTTCCTCCATGGTGCGTCGGACCAGGAGAAGGAGTATGGCAGCTTCTAAAGCCTTATTATCAGGGGTATCCCTACAAGATGTCTGTGATGTGGAGGGCTGGTCCTCTCCGCACACATTTGTGATGTTTTACAACCTATACTTGCCCAGGTGCTGATGTCTTAGTTGTGCTTGCTATGATTTCACACAAGACAGGCACTTATCAGTACGGCAGAGTGGGTATTAACCTTTCCATAGCGTTGTAACATCTGATGCAGCGTGAGTTCCCTTAAAAAGGGAATGTCTCAGGCTACAACTGTGACCATGGTTTCCTGAAAAGGGAATGAGAGGCTGCATCGCCCTGCCATACTTCCTGCATGCCTGTGATTGACTTGCTTCGGCTAATCGAAGCTAACATTGTTTGGTTCAGGAGTGCTTTATAGCTTCCTGGTCATGACATTACCCACCTATGACATTCCGTCATGCCATTGGACTGATTTCACGCATGCTTCACAACGCAATCATGTAGAGGCTTTCCCATAGCATCATAACTTCCGACGCAGCAACTTATTCCCTTTTCAGGGAACCATGGTTACAGTCGTAAACTGGACATATGTTTATATGCGCTAATTTCCATCAATCCAAATTAATCAAATTCAATTTCAGACTCTGAAAGTTATGTTTATATGAACCCTAAATTTTGAAATCTGATTAACATATTTGTGTACATGTGCATTACATGTGTACGAAACTTCAGTGCATACACAGTGTTCAGAACCAGAAAGTCCCTGTGATAATGTCACAGGACCTACTATGAGTATAATTGTCATTTTTACCTTGATGATATATTTAAATAGAAAACTGAAAGCTTTTTTTTTTTTAGCAAATATTTAGTAAATATTCAGCATCATCCAATATTCAGATGTAAATAAACATATATACATTCATAAAGCACACACATTCATACTCATCATGGCAATGCACATGTGTACAAGGTATTTTTGAATCTGATTGAGAAAACAGTCACATTCAAGATTACTAATGGATTATTTGTTTGCATGCAATGAGATTATTTGTCTTCCCATCATGCTGTAGAAACAGTCCATATAACATGATTCTTGGGTGTTGCAATTTTAAGGAATATTACATTTCATGGCTAGTAATGGGGGATAATCATGTGGTAAAAGGATTGAGCACAAAATGTGGGACACAGCTTGTCTTTTACTATAGTGAATTGATCATCAACAGAATATTTTAAAATGATGACAATGCTGAATGATTTTAATTGTATGAATGCAGCTGAGAAGGTGGGACAGGCCAAAATCACTATTTTATAGATACAGTCAAACAGACATTTATGTGTTTAAAACAGAAACTTTCCATTGAAGGCTAATTTTATTAGATTATAGTTTTTTAAACATCTAATACAATTCAACACAAAATCATGGAATTTGTGCCTCTAATAATTTAAGCACTGGGACACGACACAAGTTTACTGTATTACATTTAGTGACAGCAGTATAATGGTGTGGTCAGATTAGCAAAATATTGTGTGGGGGGGAAATAGGTATATTGTCTATTATCAATAGTGATGTATGAAGCACAACTCACATCTTTCTGGTGGTCAACACAGTGAATTCCTATAATGACTAGATTTCGCACACAAGAAATTCACCAAACAGCTGTAAATGTGGCCACACATTAAGACTTATCTAAGTATTTGTCATCAGTCACACGTTTACCTGACCACATCCACAGCTCCAGGGCGGACTTTGGGATCACTGCCCATAAGGGAGACACTGGCAGCAAAGGAGCCATCAATACTAAACACTACACATTCCATTCCCTGTGGCAACACTGTGAGGAATGCTTCTGCACTCGTCTGATCACCTCTGTAGAGAAAAATATAGAAATACAACCAGCTGTGGTATTCCTCCATTCTTTAAATAGTTTTGTAAAAACCCATTCCATGGTCTATATATAGCTATTAAGGTGATTCACAGTTTCATGATGAGAATGTGAATACTTACTTGACCACCATTTTGATAGGGTAAACACCCACCCCAAGTCTTTTATTATCAGGGATGGTGTAGGAAACGCGTCCGCTGCTGCTGGTCACCACAGTGTCAAACAGCACCCAACGGCCAGAGGCAGGCTGGGTCTTTAAAAACACATCCACCTGAGAAACAGACAGGAACTCATAATCATACATGAAAGATCATAATTTTAGATTCAATTGTTTTGTACAAAAGGTTGTTTTGTGTCAACTCTCCATTAGAATGTGAATCTAATATAGTTTTCTCCAAACCTCTTTGATTTTGTGGCATTGGTCATGATACTTGTTGTTATGACATCAGCAATACCTTCTCTCCCGTTAGGGTCACCATGTCAAGAGGGCCATACATAAATCGCCCCACCAGCATCTGTGGACCATCCTCTGTCACGATGACATCATGAACTCTGTGATTTGCCGTTACATTCTGATAATGAATAATAATAAGATGTTTATAAACTTACTATTAAAATCTGTTTCATTCCCAGTTAAGCTACCAGATGTTGTCTTTATGAAAGGATGTTAAATGTTACTTCCATCAGAAAAGTTTTAATAATTCTCTAACAGAGTGATGCATTTGCAACTACATATATTGTGGGACTTAGTAACTCGCAGCTGCCTTGTACTTCACAGTCTTTCTAATTCTTTAGGGAATGTAGAAATACCTAACAAGAACTCACAAAGGAATTCATGTTGACAGTATAAGATGCATTAGAGTTCTTAACACCCAAAGTAGGTAAACATGGAAAAGGATCCATAAGCTACACTGGCAGGCTAAATATTGCAATACATGAGCATCAACATGATAAAACTTTAATTAGCATCAGTTATGTAAAAACGCCTACATTTTGAGCCTGGGGAGTTTAAAATGTGCTTTTACTGTTTGATTGACATCAACAAGAATTTGATCTGTAAGTCACTTTCTTGTTTTTTGTGTCACCCCTGCAGTCAGAATATATAATATACACTAACATTCAAAAGTTTGGGGTCAGTAAGATTTGAATACTTTTATTCAGTAAGGATTCATTAAATTGACATTTATGATGTTACAAAAGATTTCTATTTAAAATTAAAGCTTTTACTTTGAACTTTCTATTAATCAAAGAAATCTGAAAAAAATCACAGTTTCCACATCAATATTAAGCAGAAAATATTTAATTATAAGAAATGTTTCTCAAATGATCATGTGAAACTGAATACTGGAGTAATGGCTGCTGAGAATTCAGCTTTGACATCACAGGAATAAATTACATTTTACAATATATTCAAATAGAAAACAGTTATTTTAAATTGTAATAATATTTCACAATATCACTGTTTTTTTTTTCTGTATTTTTGAACAAATAAATGCAGCCTTGGTGAGCACAAGTGGCTTGCTTCAAAAATGTTTAAAATTGTTATGGACCCCAACCTTATGAATGGTAATTTAATGGTCTTACAGTATTATAAAAACATCCACACTGTACAACATTGTTTCATCAAGAGTAATTGCATTTAATTTCTTGTGATATTAACCCGTAGTTTGACATGCGTCCGCCTGCGAAGCCACTTCTCACGGGGGCTGGATGGAGAAATGGGAATAGCGTCCGAACAATCAGCCTCCCCAGCCTTCAGACAGTCACACCGCATTACCTGACAAGGAAAGTGGCAGAAAAACTGCTGTAAATTTCCAGTCCTATGAATGCAAGTCTTTGTCTGAATGAATCTCAAATGTAGGGAGGGTCCGAATGTGTGCACATGAAAACGCTTCTATTTTATTTTATTTTTTTTCTAACTGAATAAAAAAAATTTGTTTAAATGAAAAAAATTATATTTCAATAAAAAAAAAAAAATAAAAAAAAAGTTTATTTCCAGATTTAAACTAAAAAACATACACAGACCTTACTGAAAATGTTTAATGATAATTTGATTTAGTATGCTTATGAGAACAAATTTTTGCATTTAATGTTAGTTCTTTCTTTGTTTTCTTCTCTGTCTGTCTATTTGCTTCTTTCTACTACATAATTCTCAGTAATGTGTTGTTAAAACTGCTCCCATGAGTCTGTGTCCTCTCCGGCATGACGTTAGACAACATTTGCTGAACACATTAGACTTAAAGAGCTGCAATTCTTTTTATCTTTTGACCGGATCAATGCACTTCTACAAGCTTCCAAATATAGTCACTGGATGACGCATTTCAGCATTATTACATACTCTGTGCTGTTTGGCCTTCTCTTTTTCACCCTGTTTGTTCAGAAGAAAGCTCATTGTTTGACACAGCATCTCTGTAATGATTAAGGAGTGAGTCACTATAGTTCATTTGAGTCTTAACCAAGGATGTCTATAATAGCTGTAGAAATTTCCGTTATCCGTTAGCATTCCCATTCATCTCAATGGCAGTTGCTTGACTGGTGCAGCATTTCCTGAAAGAATGTGATTTGAATTCTGCCATATTTGCTCATAGGCATTAGGGCGTTAGCTCTAGCAAAATATTATTGAAAAATCCTTGTCTGATGATGGAGAGATAACTGCGTACTGACCTGAGAATCATTTTCCCTGAAATATTTCAGTAATCACATGTGTAGTTACAGCACTAACTAGGCCAGGTTAACCAGACCTTGAATCCTTGGTCTCAGCCAGTTTCAGAGTGATATAAAGATCTGATCCACTGTGCATTGGGCTCCCTTGTCTTGGAAACACTCAGAAGGCTGACCTTCATATTTCAAGAATCAAGCTATAAAAATCCTATTCTACTGTGTATTGTTAGTCTGACACTGTGCTGTATTTATTTACTGATCCTGTTCAAATCTGAGAAAGCCCTTGAGCCTTCAACACATAAAGAAGAACAGATGTCTTTTATGCCAATGTTTTCTAGTTCACAAGGGTGTAGTGATTGATTTGTTTGCAGGTAGCTACTAACAATACAAGTCTTGAACAAACTGTCTACAGCTGACCTTAAAGAAGCCAGGAACAACAGCCCTACTTCATTCAGTTTTGATTCCCATCTGCATTATTGTCTGATCCAATGGAAGAAATGGCTGAAATGTAGGTTTTTTAGTACTCTTTGTCATACTGCAAGGAAAAACAGCAGTCATGCGAGAATAAAAAATCAAATCTATGGACAACACAGAAATCTTGGGACAACACAGCATTTATCTTGCCATCCATCAGAACTCCAGCTTGTATGTGCTGTATATAAAACCTTAAAGTCAGCATTAAATGAAAATTCACCATATCTATTTTCTAAAAGCATTTTATTGTGAATTTTATTGTGAAACTGACCTGACTCAAGTTAAACCACAAAATGATACCCTACGAATGGCACTTCCAATCCAAAATTATCCTCAGGTGACCCCCCACTCTGACTACGTCGGTAACCTCTCACGCCTAAAAATAGCCACTCCAACTACATCGGTAAATCCAGATACCTAAGACTAGTAAGACTAGTATTCTGACCACATAAGATGCCTAAGAATAATAGCTACTCTGACTATGTAGTCACTCTGAGTCGGACGACATCTTGCCCTATGAACACTATCACTTGGGAATAAGGTATCTAGTCTTCCATTTAAAGGCACAATATGTAAGATTTTGGATTAAAATATCCAAAAACCACTAGAACAGTGTTATATATTTTGTTGACTTGTGTACTTGTGTACCCAGATGTTTCCAAGAATGTTTAAATCCAGAGAAATAAGGTATTTTAACCAGGACACGGACCGTGTCCATGTGTCGCCTATCAGTGACGTCATACCTGAGTTTTCCCTCGATTTCCGGTTTTATTTTGAAGAAACCATGGAAACACCAGAGACGCTTTAATATATTACATGTTTTATTAGACAAGGGAACAACTGTTTGGTTACATTTATAGACAGAAAACTAATTATTGTTATATAGCTCAACACGTTTAGTTTCATTGTTTGAATCTTGTTTTCTTGATTTCCCACGAGAATGTTTGTACCATACCTCAGAGAAAAACACTATTTTGTCAAGTGGCTAAGGCTAACATGGCACAGTCAGATGCAGCTTTATTATTAGTAACAGTAATACAGCATTTTCTATGTCATACAATATGTTTTAAAATTAATTGCATGCCATTCATCAACACAAGCCATCCAGCATTTATTAATATGATATTCTAATATCAATCTAGTTTACTGCAGCGTGCAACAAGTGTCTCATAGCAGCCACCGCGTGAACGCTCAGAGTAAGGTTATAATATCATTTTCAACACACTCAAAAGTATCTAATATGATAAAACAGTGCTGCGTTACCCCACATACACTTGACTGGAAGAAGCAGAAGCAGCGACTGTGGCATAATAAAAGTTCCGCTGCTCTTGAGCCGTGGGTCGTGCTCGTCTCTCATTAGCAATCGCTCCAGCGGCCTCATTCAGCTCCAACATCACTCAGCCCTGCTCTGCTTCATACTACAGTAATGTTAATAATCTCATCCATGAACATGATTTCTTCCTGAGTCCTGTCCTGATTCTTTTCCACCGGCTGTGAGGTGAAGACGACAACTCCCAAAATTCCGCACCCAATCATCAAGCTATGCCTTTGTTCTGAATAGGCGACCTCTAGCGGCAAAAAAAAAATGTACATAGTGTGCCTTTAAACACTATCGCTTGGGAATTGAATAAAGAACTAGTGTTTAGCCTGCTGCACAGCAGTAACTAGACAGACAATGCCTTTGAAATCCTTTAATCATGGCCAGGAGGATCTCAGACCAATCTCAGAGACAATCCTCATGTAGGCATGACATCTGTGTGTTCAGCCAGCGGTCTGTAGGCATGACATCTGATGCATATGGCACACTTAACTGGAAACACTTCAGAATTTTCGAAGTCGTCATCTGGTTGGTTGAATTCTACAGGATGTCCGGGGAGAAGTGTGTGTCGCATTCTCTAACGGTCTGCCTGGAAACAAATGCTGTGACGCCAAACCTGTGACAGTAAGCGCTTGCTAGGACCAACTAAATGCTGGATTCCCTTTCGAAAGGGAACTCAACTCTGCGTTTACCGCTATGGGGAACCGTCACTCGTGACAAGTGTCCGAATGCCAAAGAATCACACCACTCCAATCCTATCGGCCGGCGACAGCCTATGACGTCATTATAGCGCGAACCCGGAAGTATAAAGAGAGCGCCTGGGGAAACAGTCAGCATCTTCTCGTCTTTCGGGACTGTTCTGTCTATGCCATTGTTTTCTACACCGGTAAGGAATTACTCTCAACATGTCTGACAAACGTTTCAGGAGGTGTTCTGATCCTTGTCCTAGGTTTTTAACACCGGAGGACACACACAACCTGTGCGTTTTCTGTTTGGGCGAGGAGCACGCGCGGACAGTGCTTGAGGGCGCTCTCTGCGTTAACTGTGAGCGTCTTCCCATGAAGACGCTCCGTTCTCGTCTGGCCCTCTTCTCGACGGAAGAGGCGTCGGCGCCTTTGCCTGGTGGTTCCGGCCCTGCTCGTGCTGAGGCAGAGCGGCAGCTGAAATCATGGGGCTCACAGGTGGAGCTCGCTGAGAAATTTGAGAGGGGTGTAAACCTGTCTCAAACCGAAGCGGCTGACGAGGACGCGCTCCTGGATGACGATGACGTTCTGTCTTTGACATCATCGGATCCAGGAGCGAGTGCTCTTCTGGCAGCAAGCCCCAGAGAGCAGGAGATGGCCGTGCAGGAAGAAGCGCGCTTCGGGCAGGCTGCAGCTGCCTTGGGAGCACGTCAGGAAAGAGACTGTGCGCGGTAGGCTTGATGAAAGTTTTCTTTCAGACCATAACCCAATAACTCCAGTGAGCCTTCCATTCCTTCCCGATCTACACATTGAGATCGAGAGGGCATGGAAGAACCCGTACTCGGCTCGGATCCATCGACATCAGCGGGCTAGTTTCGCTGATGTCGAGGGATTAAGCCAGCATGGGTATGTGTCGATGCCCCCTATTGACGAGACGTTTGCGAACTATCTCGCCACAGGGAGTGCACCGACACTAAGAGCTCCGGTCCTGCCATCCAAACTGTTGAAGGTGACATCACGTTTGAATGGCAGGGCATACGCCGCTGCGGGTCAGGCTGGTGCAGCGTTGCACACGATGGCAGTGCTGCAAGCATACCAGGCTGATCTGCTTAGGGATCTGGATCAGGGGCAGGGTTTGTCCCCTGAAGCGGTGGAGAGCTGCGCCGCACCACGGATCTTGCTCTGAGGACCACCAAGCAGACGGCCACCTCGATCGGCAGGTCGATGGCGGCCATGGTGGCCACAGAGCGACATCTATGGCTGAACTGTGCGGACATCGGGGAGAAAGAAAAGAACTTTCTCCTCGATGCCCCGGTCTCGCCCACTGAACTTTTCGGTACCTCCGTCGAGGCGGTGGTTGAAAAGTTCAGGGAGGCGAGGGCGCACTCCGCAGCATTTAGATCATGCATCCCGCTCAGATCCGAATCTGGGCTCAAACAGCCGGGAGGTCCGGGGCCGTCTCGAGTCGAGGCTCAGAGACAGGCCCAGAGGTCCAGTGTCGCCGCTCGTGTGCCTCCTCCTCCCCGGAGTAAGTCGCAGAAGCGGCGGGACACAAGGAGGAAGAAGCAGGACCTGAGGGAGGTGATCGAGCATAGGCGCCAGCAGCGCCGGTGATTGATCTCCTCTCTCTCGCGGGGGCTTAGTTTGCCCTCGCTCTTTTCCTTCTTCCTCCGCCTCCTGGGAGCATTGAAAACATCTATGTGCTCAGGCTTTTGACAGTCAGGCTGACGGTTGGGCCCATGATGAATATTTTTCTGAAGGCCCGCCTTCTGGCTTGATAGTGAAAGTACTTTTAGGCTTAAAAGAACTTTGGATTTCATCCTTCTTCATCCAAGAGAATAAGGAGGAGAAATCTTCGTTCTACGAGCTGCAGGAGGTAAGCTGGGTCTATATTTTTATTCTTATTAAAAAGCATAGACCTTGTTTTTCCTGTATAGTTTTCCTGAGCATGTAGTCAGTAAATTTAGAAGGGGTTCTTTTGGGCAAAATAACTGAGTTGCTAGGTTGGCTAGTTTACATGCAGGCCGCATTGTGGCCGCTAGGTTTTAGCCTCCTGTGTTAGAGTAGCTTCTCAGCTAAATACTGTTAAGTCTAGTTTGAGTTTGCACTCGTCACTTCAGTTATTTTTGTGCAGGTCGGCCTTTATCGGCCGCCTGGCACTGTTAGCTTGTAGTGCTTCATTTTCTCCTCATATCTGAAGGATTTAAAATGAAGGCCAGGCTTTGCTTGGCCCAGTAGGCCTTAGCTAGCGGCTAGGCTAGAGCTAGGTTTAGGTGTTTGTTTGTCACATCACCCTTATTATTACTATCCCTTGTAAGGTTGTATAGTTCCTAGTTCTGGCCTCCTCCTGAGGGAGTTGTTGGCCGTATGCCCATTTCCCCTTTGTTATTATGTAGGTGCTATGGTGAGATTAACAGCTAGGGTTATAGGCTGTTATTAGCCTTCCTGGTGCTGTTTTTCCCAGGTGGTAGGCCCTTATCTTTGAGGAGATAAGTTATGCAGAGTTGCTAGGCCCCACTTTCTAGAACTTTGTCATGCCTTATAATGTCTTCCCGTGAGCCCCTTGAATTATATTCAAGTTTGAGCTACGGTGCTGGTTTTTAGCCTCCGTTCTCAAGGGTTCAGCACAGATCCACAGATCTGTCTGGTGAAAGCATTTATCCTGTTTGGATGGCATGAATTACAAAGCATTTATTTTGCTTTGGGTTCTAAGCCTTGGCCCTACATACATAGATATATGTGAGCTTACTCTAGTGCTGCCACAGGTTAGCACCTGTTTCTGTGATAGCAGGCTGTGATTAGCCTCTATCTAAGAACGTGGTGTTTTGTTGTACTCCCCGGGTAGGGTTTGTGTTTCACTGAGTGCATCACCTGTTGGATTGCACACTCAGGTTGAGTGTAGAGAGTCTTATTCTGGTTAGAATAGAAATGATCTCTGATAGCTCCCAGTCGATCATGACCACAGCAGCTGTTTTACATATACTGTTAAGATTGTTGGCTCTTTATTGGTAGCCTCTTTTTAAGTACAGCTTGTATCTCGGGCGCTGTTGGTTTACGATCGCGAGTTTGCTCACATATCTTAGCACTGCCTCAGGCTTATGCTCATGTTTGTTTGAGGTGGTAGGCCTTGTAGGCCTCCCTTAGACCATGGTAGCATATTTATTTGTACCATGTACATTGCCTGTTGGAATGTGTAGGCTTAGCTCAGGTTGTGTAGCTAGTTACCCACAATTAGCTTGTTGGGTCTAGAGCTGGTCCCCTTTGAGCTTGGTCCCTATTTATGACCACTGGCTGGTGCCACATGGTGCTAAAAGTAGTAGGCCCTGCCAGGCCTCCTTTTCAGTTTTCATGTTGGCACAACTGGGTTGGTTATATTTGAGACTCATCTCCATGGTTGAGTCTTCTTTGCTGACTCACACCGCCATCGGCCATGCCCACCTCTGTAGAGTAGGCCCTAGGTCAGGCCTCTCATAGAGTACTGTGGCGGAGTGTGTACTCCTCTTATCCAAGTGTTAAGGTGTCTTGTCGAGTACTTGGCCTACTGGCTGGTTTAGTCATGAAGCTACCACTGGCTGATGCCATGTGTTCATGGAGGTTGAAGGCCCTACCAGGGTCTCCTTTCAGTTTGCATGTTGGCACAGTTTTGTGTTGGTTTCTATGTGACTCATCACCATGGATGGGTCGTGATTGCCACTAGCTGACGCCACGTGTTTACGAGTCGTAGGCCTTTTTAGGCCTCCTATGTATCATGCTGGAGTTTCGGCTGTGTACTCCTCTCGCTTAGAGAGTAAAAGATGCTTTTACTGAGTACGTTTTCTGAGTGGCTTGCCTCTCAGGGTGAGTTCTTGTGTTAAACCGATTGATTGTTTGGTTTTATGCATTTACTTCCTTGAGCATGGTCTCCTTTTGCTCTAGTTGAGCTAAGTAGTTACCTTGTTTTTAACTCAGTTCTATTTTGCTCCTAGAACTTTAGTGGCCGCTAGCTGGCGCCATGTGTGACAGGTAGGCCCTCTGGGCCTCCTTTGGGAACATGCTGGCATGTACCTTTTACATTTCTTTTCTAAGAGAGTAAAGGGGATTTTATGTCGCTGGCTGGCCAGGGCTCTGGGTGACTTATTAACCGCCTTTGCAGTTCGGTTATTTGTCCCGCCTGGAGCTTGATAACACTGCCACGAGCTGATGCCACGTGTCTGCTGAGGTTATAGGCCCCTCGGGGCCTTCTTTAGCGCGTGATGGCGTATGTTGTACTCCTCTTGCTTTAAAGAGTAAAAGGTTCTTTTACCGAGTACACTGCTCGTTGGATTGTATTGGATAGACTGTTTTGTGGGCATTCACAGTTACTTAATCACATGTCGGTCTTGCGTCCAGCATGTTAGGTTTCAGGTGAGTGGCCTTATAGGCCACCCTTGGAATACCACCATGTGATTTGAGTTCTGGTGTGACATGTAGTTCTTTATCTAGAACTTTAGTTATGTTGAAGGCCCCTTTCTGGCCTCCATGACTATGTGCCTACAGTATGGTCTGTCTGTTAGGTTGAGCTTCGTACTTCCCTTTGGGTTGTCTGTGTAATTGTGCTTAGCTCCCTAAGCTGGTCATTAGTCGTAGACTTCGATGAGGTCTCCCGTTGAGATCAGCCCCAGGCTGGTTTGTACTCCCCTGTATCAGGGTTCCCTAGTGCACAGCCTCCTCAGTGCATTTAGTCAGACACTGAGTAGATCCTAGGATGAGCGGATTATACCCCCCTCAATACGAGGGTTTATAGCACTCAGCTGAGTTCTGCTCTCCAGGATGCCCATCTCTATGCGTGGGTTTGAGTTGCTTACTGTTCTTTCACAGTCGCTCTTACCCGCTCTCTTCTCTGAAGAATGCGTTATGGAGATTCTGTGTAACAGACGGGGTTGGCCTAGACTAGGTTTGTCCTTCGTCAAATCAGTTCGGCCTCCCTGGTGGCGCTGAGGGTGACCTTGTTCCCCTCTAGTGACTGGCCGGGGTTCCTTTCGGTTTCCTGGCCACATTCCCTTTAAGGGACCACTTTTCCACGGAAATGTTGGTCCCAGAAGCTCTGAGCAGCCTTGGAAGGCTTTCTGCAGAAGGCCTCTTTAGGCTCAGCTTGGGCTGTTGGCCGTAGGGAATGCTGTCACTGACAGCCTTGCGTGACCCGAGGGTGATTCGCTCCCAGCGTTTCCCTGAAACTGCTGGACGTTTGTCTAGTCATTTGGCATGCACTCTCCTTCAGCATGGCGGAGTGGGTATTTCGTTCCCCATAGCGGTAAACGCAGAGTTGAGTTCCCTTTCGAAAGGGAACGTCTCAGGTTACGTATGTAACCATGGTTCCCTGAGAACAGGGAACGAGACTCTGCGTTGCCTTGCCATGCTTCGGGCTGCCTGCTGAACAGTCCCTCAAGATGAGTAGGTGCTGACTGTTTCCCCAGGCGCTCTCTTTATACTTCCGTGTTCGCGCTATAATGACGTCATAGGCTGTCGCCGGCCAATAGGATTGGAGTGGTGTGATTCTTTGGCATTTGGACACCTGTCACGAGTGACGGTTCCCCATAGCGGTAAACGCAGAACCTCGTTCCCTGTTCTCAGGGAACCATGGTTACATACGTAACCTGAGACGTTTTCAAAAGTATGTGTAGTTTACAGCTTCATTGTTCCAGTAAACTTGCACAACCTTCTTGAATTAATAATTTATTAAATGCATGCCGGTCTGTTATTGTAGGGACATCGACTTTACATTTCCATGCCCCTAAACATGACACGGAATAAAGCAAACTGTGATTGTTTGCATTACATGTCAGTCAAACGTCCTCTTGGGAGGTCCTTGGCCAATAAAAGATGTAATAGAGTCCAGACCTTCTGCCGTCTGAAGGTCTGGCTACACGAGACTAATCCTCACGACAAAAATATTATAACAGTTTATATATAATATACTATATATATTGGCACCTTGGAATTATAAGGTTCTATCTGCATTCTGAGCAGTTTTGAGATATTGAGCTTCAAAGTTTTTGCATTCCGTTCGACTTTGTGTATATATATATATATATATATATATACATAAACATTATATATACACTATATTGGCAAAAGTATTGGGACACCCCTCCAAATCATTGAATTCAGGTGTTCCAATCACTTCCATGGCCACAGGTGTATAAAATCAAGCACCTAGGCATGCAGACTGCTTCTACCAACATTTGTGAAAGAATGGGTCGCTCTCAGGAGCTCAGTGAATTCAAGTGTGATACTGTGATAGGTTGTCCATTCATGAAATTTCCTTACTACTAAATATTCCACGGTCAACTGTTAGTGGTATCATAACAAAGTGGAAGCAATTGGGAACAACAGCAACTCAGCCACGAAGTGGTAGGCCACGTAAAATCACAGAGCGGGGTCAGTGCATGCTGAGGCGCACAGTGCACAGAAGTCGGCAACTTTCTGCAGAGTCAATAGCTACAGACCTCCAAACTTCAAGTGGCCTTCAGATTATCTCAAGAACAATGCGTAGAGAGCTTCATGGAATGGGTTTCCATGGCCGGGCAGCTGCATCCAAGCCTTACATCACCAAGTGCAATGCAAGGCATCGGATGCAGTGGTGTAAAGCACGCCGCCACTAGACTCTAGAGTAGTGGAGACGTGTTCTCTGGAGTGACGAATCACGCTTCTCTGTCTGGCAATCCGATGGACGAGTCTGGGTTTGGCGGTTGCCAGGAGAACGGTACTTGCCTGACTGCACTGTGCCAAGTGTAAAGTTTGGTGGAGGGGGGATTATGGTGTGGGGTTGTTTTTCAGGGGTTGGGCTTGGCCCCTTAGTTCCAGTGAAAGGAACTCTTAATGCTTCAGCTTACCAAGACATTTTGGACAATTTCATGCTCCCAACTTTGTGGGAACAGTTTGGGGATGGCCCCTTCCTGTTCCAACATGACTGCGCACCAGTGCACAAAGCAAGGTCCATAAAGACATGGATGAGTGAGTTTGGTGTGGAGAAACTTGACTGGCCTGCACAGAGTCCTGACCTCAACCCGATAGAACACCTTTGGGATGGATTAGAGCGGAGACTGCGAGCCAGGCCTTCTCATCCAACATCACTGCCTGACCTCACAAATGTGCTTCTAGAAGAATGGTCAAAAATTCCCATAAACACACTCCTAAACCTTGTGGAAAGCCTTCCCAGAAGAGTTGAAGCTGTTATAGCTGCAAAGGGTGGGCCAACTCCATATTAAACCCTACGGATTAAGAATGGGATGTCATTAAAGTTCATGTGCACGTAAAGGCAGGCATCCCAAAACTTTTGGCAATATAGTGTATATATATAGTCTTGTCCATCTGCATCCATTATTTCAACACACACTAACTTTGGCCTTGACTTTAGGGACATTTCTTTTCAAAAGCATATATATATATATATATATATATATATATATATATAATGTTAATCCTGCAAAAAAGTAATGTTAGCTATGATTAATAAAAAACATTTCCTTCACAAACTCTTTAACTTTTAAAGTTTAAAACAATTGATGACTGACAGGTGAGAAGGCGTACCTTTCACACTGTCCCAGATACATCAGGATGAATTATGGTTTACACTACATACTGTATGCAATGTGGGCTGAATGTGGTTTTGGACCACATATACTCTTGTATTTCCTGCTTCCCACTTCAGATAACCCAAGATGAATGTTAATACTTGGTGTAAACAGGGACTTTTCCCTCAAGTTGTGGTATTATATGTTATACAACCCTTGTAGTAGAGCCAAGAACTGTCAGAAGAGGTGCACTTACCTGTCTAAGAATAAAAGCCACAGCATCTGTGGACTCCCAGTATGAAGTGTGGAACAGGTGAGGCAGTGCAATAGTGGGAAAGGTGGTGAGCACATCTGGACAGTATAGCACGTAATCTAACCGCTTCGACCCCCACCACCTACTACATACTGAGAGAGAGAGAAAAGAGAGGATTTATGTTATACATGCCTGAACCACACACATATGTAGCTTATATCTTCTTAAACATCAAAGCCTCTGATTCCTTGTGGAAATGAATAAAATATATGAACATCCTGAAAGCACCAGATTCAAGGACATGAAGTGCTCTTGAGACTCACTGTGTGAGATGCTAACAGGCTCGCTCGGGGCAGTTTCAGACCCTTCGGCGTCAGTGGCACAGTGGGCGAGTCTGAGCGGAACAACTCGATCGCTGCCCCTGCGAGACACACTTCCTCCACAGCACTGCTCTGTGGGTCCGTCTACAGATAAACTGCTGTCTGACAAGTGTCTGAGCATGGTGTCCGCTTTGAGGAGCAATAAATAAAAGAAGACAACATAAAAATTACTCACAAATGTGAAAGTCCAAAGAAAAACAGTACAAAATTCAATGACACATAAGAGTGTAAAGAAAAGGAAAAATTTTTTATCTTAATTTCATCCTAAATATCTAGTTTCAAACACATGCCAGGATTTTAGAAATGTACTCTGTATTCATGTTGGTTTCATTTGATTAAAAAAAAATAAAATTAAGATCCAATTTATTTACTTTAAGAAATAACACATTTTCTTCACACCTTGAATACATGCGAGTGTACACATTTAATCATTATTTTCAAAAAATATTTTATAAATATAACTTTAACATATATTTTTACAAATATCATTAATTTATCATTTATAAATATCAAGTTTTTGAGGAATCACACCACATGACATTTTACAACCTGAACTAACCGTGCTTCTTCATAAAAAAAGGCAATTTATCTGATATTTCAAGAAAATTGCAAACATTTAGACACAGTCATGAGTGTCTGTAGCTTTCTTCTCTATGATATAATTTAGGGCCAGATTTACTAATCAGAGCAAATTAGCATAAAACCGCAATCCCATAAAAGAGTAGATGGGAGTGGAAAGTTCTGCAGGTAATTTACTGACAATGTGCAAATATAGCAGCAACTTTTGCAGCCATGTCAAGCACAAAATGGTTTAGGACATGCTTTTTTGGGGTGTTAAATAATGCAAATACCAGTAAATTGACTACCGCAAACCTTAGCAATCCCGTTGCATGATTCTTTTAAATACTCTCCCTCCCATAAATTTTGCTTCTGAAAGTGAAACTCCTACAAATGCATATGTAATAAAGCTCTCTTCTTCGTGAGCATTTGAGTGTGCAGTTAAAAACTAGCCTAGAGTGCCATCTGCTGTTAAAAACTAAGCTCAGAAGCGATTCAAGAGAGAATTGCAATGCATTCGGAAAATCTCAGAATCGATCCACGAATCGAGATGAACCAATTTATTGTCCCAGCCCTACAAAAACTCATCTACACACTAGTCCGCTTTCACAGACTTGTTGTGTTTATAATCTCACTCTTGTAAACTATTATAATGCAAACGTTCAGGGAAAATGTTTTTAAACAAAGACTGAAAGAGTTGTCGGAAGCTTAGTGATGGTGATGTTGAGGTCATGCGACTGTGGTGTAGTACGTTTATAGCCTATGCTTAGCTTCTGACTAATGCCGATTGTATTTATGCTTCAAAATTCAATTGGGAACAAGGGTGGCATTAACTTCCGGGTTGGCCTACAAAAAAAATGTCACCCTGCATCACTCTATAAGGTCAGCCACAAAGATGACTGTCCAGGAAATCTTTAGTAGCAATTAGCGGTTAGTAAAGCGGTTTTGTGATTTAAATAAAGTAGAAGTAATAAGTAAAAAATAATTATTAAAACAAAAGATTTTGGTAATCGATTTTTTTTCATCAAACTTTTTTTTTCATCATCACGATATTAAGACAGTTGTATAACAATGACAATTAAATTTAATTCAAAAATTAATCATGATAGAAGTGTATTCAAGTCATTGTACGCAAGATTTTTTTTTTTTTTTCCCCATTTCATTGATGCTTAAAAACAAAACTTTCTCCAAATCCTCTAAAATCCTGTTTCAGCATTTAGAAAGTTATTCTTCTGCAAGCAATTTATATGCCCTTGAAAGTAACCTAAATCAGGCTTTGTGAGGCAATGTTACATTTTCATGGTGCTTAAATGTATAATAATGGTGTGAAAGGATTTAATTTGATTTCTCCTGAAACCCAGCTGCTCCGTGAGTGTTTTCTCTCCTGGCATTCGGTAACTGCAATGCATTAGATGCTCTGTTCAGTTAGCTGTGACCTCAGCTTGGCTGCATAATGGCACTAATTGGAGCACATTTTCTGACACAGAGTGATTCTGACTAATACCACAGAATAATGATGATCTTAAAGAGCTCTAGTAGAGCATGTCATTAACAATGGCAAGGTTATTCGTTTCTAGATCACTGTTAAAAAGTATGCCTTGAGTGTACTGTGTCACTTTGGATAAAAGGGTCTGCATAAAGTGTCAACTAATCAATGTGCTAAAATGACTATAACATGTCAGGTTTAAAAACTGCAAGTAAACTCTAAAATAAATCACAGACCATAAATTAACTTAATGAATTCAGAGATGATTTATATCAGGGGTTCTCAACTCTGGCTCTCCAGGTCCAATTTCCTGCAGAGTTTACCTCCAACCTTGATCAAACACACCTATAAAAAATTATATTAAGAATTCAGAATTACTAGAAAGTTACATGCAGGTGAGTCTGATCAAGGTTAGAGCTAGAAAGTGGATCTTGAGGGCCAGAGTTGAGAACCCCTGATCTATATGAACAAAGTTTTTGGATTAAATGATCTCATTGTTTAACTAACGATAGTATTATCCAGATGTTCCAGTGGAAAATCAGTGACATGACTTTTTGGATGGGGAAAAAATGCAATGGGAAGTTTAAAATGCAGTATTCACCACTTCAATGTCTAATACAGCTGCAATATTAGCAGTTTCTCTTGACTTACTATTTATATACATGTTTTTGAGTAAAATTAACCTATATACTATAAACTACTGACAACATTTCGTCAAAATTTCAAGTAAAAACATTGTCATCAAGAGCATTTATGAGCAGAAAATGATAACTGAAAATAACAAATGAAGAGTTCAGATGCAAAAGCCTCTAAGTGCCGTCTGAAATTTTCTTCTAAAATGAACATTTTTATCAAGCTCGTATGTTTATGTTAAGTTATTTAACTTTAATGGCAATGAAAAGGACCTATTAAATGCCATTAAAGTGAAATTACTGAACCTAAACATACAAGCTTGATAAAAATGATCATTTTAGAAGACATTTTCAGATGGCACTTAGAGGCTTTTGCATCTGAACTCTTCAAATAGATCCCATGTTTCCAGTCCTTGAATACTGCAAAGAAAACAAGTTTATATTCATTTTTAAACAACACAATGCTAATGTTTAACTTAGGAAGAGTTAAATCAATATTTGGTGGAATAACCCTGATTTCCAGTCACAGATTTCATGCATCTTGGCATGCTCTCTACCAGTTGGAGAGTTTTTAAGTCTGGAGTTTGGGCTAGCCATGACAAGGTCTTGATCTGGTGGTCCTCCATCATTCTGTTGCCTCTGGCTTGCTTAGTTGGGACACCTAATATTCAACAATATTACTGATCTGCCTGCATTGACACCATTGTATGCGAACTGAACTGAGCTGGACAATGACATCACTGTTTTCTGTTTCACTGATGATATCACTGTTTTGAGAGCTGCTGTATAGATAAATGAACTAAATCGATAACTAATAATTTTTACAATGGAAATGAATCAATACTGTACTGACTTAAGCTGGACAATGACACTATTTTCTTCTAGAGCTGCTATACAGCCAAAATTATGTTTCCTGCTATCACTCTAAAGCTGATTTGAAACCATCTGCAGTGTAAAAAGCGCTATATAAATAAAAGATGACTTGACTTGACTCCATCCACACCTTTATTGGCCTGGCTGTGTGGAATGGAGCATTGTCCTGCCGGAAAAAACAATCCTTCGAGTTGGGGAACATTGTCGAAGCAGAAGGAAGCAATTTTTCTTCCAGGATAACCTTGTACATGGCTTGAGTCACGCATCCTTCACAAAGATGCTCTAAATGATTATATTTTTGTTTGAAATTTTGAAGACAATGTCACTAGTTTATAGAATAAAACAAAAAATGTTCATTTTACTCAAACACATACATATGAATAGTAAATCAAGAGAAACTGCTCATTTTTGTGAAGAAAATTTTTAATTAATTATAACTAACATTCCTTTTTCTTGCTGGATATACATTTATATGCTTTTAAAAACAAAATGTTCTAGCACTTGGCCATAGTGTAATAACGAAAGAAGAAACGAGTACTAGACAGCTATATTTAATCTCATGACTTGAGCAACAAGCGGAAGTAACCAAAAAATCAAATTTGCTTTGCCCAGTAACAGAGGAGGGGGTTTACTGAATTGCACATATGAAGAACCAATTATATTAGAGAAAAATTATGTAATGAATCATGTTACCTTTGCCACGCACCTATTCTATATAAACTGTTGTAATCTTTTTGCTGGTGGTATTCTCTCTGAGATTGGTCTGAGATCTTCCCGGCCATGATTAAAGAATTTCAAAGGCATTGTCTGGAGTCTGTCTGGTTACTGCTGTGCAGCAGGCAAAACACTATAGTTCTTTATTCAATTCCCAAGTGATAGTGTTTAAACGGAACACTAGAGACCTTATTCCCAAGTGATAGTGTTCATAGGGAGCGAGACGTCATCCGACCAATCGTATGTGTCATCATGGGAGACGCCTAGTTTAACTTAAGTCAGGTGTGCATACTGTAGGGGAATATCTACCACATTTTGTAGTGGCCTCTTAATTTTTTCCAGAGCTATATATATTCATAAGGTATCTGCATAAGACAGAATTTTTTCCCATTAGAATATGCATGCATAATTTACACAGAAAAGTCTTAGTCATGCTGTGCTATGAAAACAATGTTCCTGCACTGTAAAAAACAAACAAAACAAAACAGTGTTCATAGCTTTAACAAAAATGAGGGCAACATTTGGTTGATTTGGTTGAATTACTTTATTCAAATATATCTTAAAGGTAGGGTAGGCAATTTGTTTTATAAACACTTTTTGTTATAGGGTTAGGGAGCGTTTTGTGTTTGAAACTCTCTTCACATCCTGATAGCAATCAATAACAGAAGTGGTCTAAATATTAAAACATGTACATATCTTCTGTGGATGTCTCAGGACCAAAAAATGTTAGTCCAATCATTGAATTTAAAGCTGTTTTGTCTCATGACGCTTTGTAGAATCTGCTGTGTGAGTTCATGGCTTTGGAGAGCACTCTGAACAGAGGGTGGGATCTTATGTTTTTGCTATTGCTAGCCACTACAAAATTGCCTACCCTACCTTTAATTAATGTCTTAAAATATCAAATTGCCAAGTATTGCAAATCTGGTAAGTATTACAACTTAGATTAAGTTATAATAAATCTTTGTACATTGTTCTCTTTATTTACATGTTTAACTTTTTACAGACCTATTTACTTGATCTAAGGCTAATTTTATTCATTAATTCAGTGATGCGAACTGGGGAACCTCAGAGAAAGCTCTTACCAATGAGAGTTGAGCGCCCATCACCCAGAGGATACCGCTGGTAACGGGAAACAGGAAAAGGGGGCAGGTGGGTGAGAACTGGGTGCAGCAAAGGTTCCAGACGTGAGGCAGAGGGGTCCGAAGGGTAGAACAGATTAAAAATCTGAGAACAAGCTGGCCGGAGCTGAGCCACTAATAGAGATGGAAGAGAGTAACCATTCATCCGGTAATTACTTTGAGCACAAAATATAAAAAAATCACTATAAATCACATTTATTATTTTGGTAAAATGGAATATTTCTTTAAAAATTGACCATTTGAGTGTTTACATGTGAAAGGGAAGCTGTTTTTACCATCAACGCCAGGTAACACAGTTCTTCTCATGGCTAGCACCAGCCCCAGTGGGCATCCCAGCAGAAAGCAGTCTGACACTTCAAACTCAAAGCAGCCTGGATTGAGGACCTGCCTGGAGCCACACTGATCATCCTGAGACAAACTGTGAGGCAGCAGGCATGGAAAGCGAGTTATCTTCATTTATTATTAACACTTAATTAATGATTAATCCTAATTAATGCTTTAATTTTATGCTGATGTCATCATGTGCTCCCATGACAGGTCTGTTAAGACTTTAGAACCAAGCAAGATCTTTATCCTTGACACATTCCATTGCAAACATCCATTTCAGGATAATTTCTTTAACATAGAGGCTTTCTTTAGAACCTAAAAATCCAAACCAATTTATCTGAATCTTATCAATTACAACACATTACGATTAAGTTCAACACAACCGTTTGTTTGGCTCCCAACTGTTACTCTCATGACTGTGATATACTACAGTGATTTTTTTCTGCATTCTTTTTATTTCAGACAACAGTTTATCTGTAAACTGAACAATGCAACTGAATGAGTCATTAGCATTCATAACATTCCAAGCATGCTTTGATACACTATCTAAATGTATTTATATAATGCTGTAGAAAAATGTATGATCTGCATAAAACTGTCTCAATGTTTATTCTCTCATGTTTATTTCTGGCTTATTCTTTTTTGAATTTTGTAACTTTTAAAAAATAAATATGTAATATAATGAAGTGTTTCTATAAAAATGTAAATGAGACTTTTGACACCAGTCTATTAGTTTATTAAACAGGATGGAATGTTTTAAAGTGAGACAAACCAACTAAATCCACAAGAAAAAAAAAATCAGAATTCATCATGTTTGTGCAGTTTTTCCATACATCAATTTCTGCAGAATTATTAAAAGCATTAAAACCCTGGTATTTCCTAGTTAAAGGTGGGGTATGTATTTTTTCAACAACATTGTTTGGAAGTTAGTCGGGGCGACACCAACAACAAACGTCTAACCAATCAGCATTAGGGGGCGTATGACGGTCGAGGAGACAGAATGAGCAAGAGGGAGATTTGAAGAAGAAAAAAAACGCAGAAAGAGAGATGATAAGACAATACAAAACAGCTCAAAAGAATATCACTGGAATGAAGGTTTATGACTGGGCAAGCACTTTAGGACCAGCGTTAATATTAGAAAAGCTTTCCAGCGCTGGAGAGAGCTAAGCAGGAAGGCCTGAAAACAGACGCGGAGGCTGCTTGATTCCGCTTTGATTTTCCATGCGAGTAAAATTGGGTTTGAGTATCATTGATTGTCTGGGGCTGCTGTGCTGTTGGCGAATAACAACGAACACTTGTTTGTATTTACTCTTGTAACAGATGTCTAAATATGGTCATGAGACACCGTGGGTTAAGCGGAACTAATTATGGTGGAACTGTTTTACCGGGAGCCATAAACAGACGCACATTCGCACACAATAGACAATGCGGTTTCACTTGTTGTCGCGATTAGCACACAACCGAAGCTAAAGGGAATGTGAAGCACAAACTGAAAAGTCCTGATGTTTTCTTTGAATCCTCCCTTCTGTATGCAGTTAATGATGTATGTTTGTTTCTATTGTGAGTGAAGTGTGTTGCCATAATGATCGATTGCATAATGTACAATGTGTTTAATGTTTGTTGCTGTTAAATTACTTTACTCTAAATGTGATTGTATTTTTATGTAATGTGTGCTTGTTTTGTTTGTTTAATTAATTTGAGTAATAGCAGTTGGGATGGTATTTATAGTAGTAACACTTGTGATTTGTTAGTACAGTAGTTATAGTTGAGTCACACAAGAAACAAGATGATTGTTTATAATTTCTTTATTTATTTGTTTGTTTTCAGTTCTTACGTCTGGTGTTGTTTGACATCATCGTGTCTGTCATCCGTGTAAATGGTGAATGAGGAATTGATGTTCTGAATAAACCATCAGTCAGTTTGAAAGGACTTTTGCTCGTGTGTTACTGGAGGGAGCGACAACTCTTGTGTACTGTACGTTCATTTTTTGTGCTTCGTTGTCATTCGTTCATTGCGCTTTATTTTTCGTGAAGCATTTTGTTGCGCGTCAGCTGTGATGAACAGATATCCACTCTCGCATTGCGTGTGTAACAGTGGCCAGATAGTGAGAGTTGGGCAGGTAAACCACTGCGCACTGACGACCGCAAGAGAATGCAGTGTTTGGCATCATTGTTAGTGCACTCGCCTTGCCTGCCAGCAGTGGACAGGCCAGGGTTCGAGACCGACTCGGAGCAGGGTGGTTAGGATTGGAGGGTGAGTTTTGGAGGCGGAGCAATGAAGAGAGGGGTGGGTTTGTTTGGGTTGATTTCAAATATCAACAATGTCCAACAGCGTTGCTGAAAATACCCCACCTTTAAAGTATATTTCAAAAGACTAACAGGGTGGTAAGTGAAAGTGAAGACAAAAGGAAGCATCTTGGTTACTAATGTAACCCCCATTCCCAGAAGGAGGGAATGGAAACGTTATGTCAGAACGACTGACAAATTGGGATCTCGCCTGAGAGCCCAATCACCTTCAAGTATATACAAAACAATCCAATGGACAGTGGCGGGTGAAATTTGCATCGCGAACCACACCCTGCAAAGTGGGTATGAATGGAAGTGTGCTGAACTCACCCATTCAAGTTTTGTGCTGAGGAGTCGAGACGGTGTCCCGGCCATTTCAGCGGTGGTACAGCAATTGTGGCGACAAGACGTAACATCTCCATTCCCTCCTTCAGGGAACGAGGGTTACATTCGTAACCCAGACGTTCCCTGTCAGACTCCATGCAGTGTTCACCAGGTGGGGAACTCACCTGTTTAGCAGATAAGCGTTCATATCCCATCCTAGGAGGGGAGTGGCGCAGCAAGCAAGACACCGAGTGGGTCCCCCTACATACTAGCTACTTGTAGCCAGTACACAGGAGGACACAAGCTCTAACGGAGATTGTAAAACCTGGCAAATGTGTTGGGTGTCGCACAGCCCTGTCTGTCAGCAAGGCGCCGTGTACCAACGCCCAGGGGGGCAACGCTCCGAGTGGAGTGAGCCCTCACCCCAAGGGGGCATGGCTGGTCTTGAGCCTGATACGCCAAAACTATACCATCAACTATCCAGTGGGCCAACCTCTTCTTGGAGACAGCCTTTCCCTTTTGCTGGCCTCCGTAACAGACAAAGAACTGGTCTGAGGTCTTGAAGCTCTGGGTGCGGTCCATGTACAAACACAAAGCGCAAACGGGACAGAGCAGAGCAAGGGCTGGGTCTGCCTCCTCCGGGGGCAGCGCTTGCAGGTTCACCACCTGATCCCTGAAGGGGGTGGTAGGAACCTTGGGCACATATCCAGGCCGGGGTCTCAGGATCATGTGAGAGTTGGCCGGCATGAATTCCAAGCATGATTCGTTGACCAATGCCTGCAGGTCCCCTACCCCCTTAACAGAAATGAGCGCAGTCAGGAGCGTTGTCTTGAGAGCTCCACCAACTGCAGCAGCTCAAAGGGCACTCTCTACAAGGCTGACAAGTCCAAGGAGAGGTCCCAAGAGCACTGTCCAGCAGCACTGTAAGCCTTAGCAGCCAGAGCTGCTGTTATGTCACAGGTGCTGGGCGGGAGTTGGTGCTGGACGGGATTACCCCACCAGGTGGCTGCATTTTGCTGGCATGCACCGCAAATGCACACTCCACCTGGGGAATGAACCCGCCATGAACCCCCTGACCACTCAAGAATGCTGTCTCAGCATGCTTATGTCCAGGCATGTTAGACAGCAGTCGTGGCCATCAGATGAGGACAGAAAACGACCACATTCAGAAATGCACGGACAGAGAGGTGTCTTTAAAAAGACGCTTGCCGTTTGCTTGCTCTTTTAGGGAAAAAGCTCTTTTAGTGCTGAGGTGCACAGGGGAACGGTTGCTGTACAGCGTGCAAGACTGTTTTGATAAGCCTCCAGCACAAGTGCTCTTTTAGATGAACTGCAATAAATGCAGAGGAAAGCTTTTTCAGTAGCATCCACCGCTGACGAGCCATCACACCAGCACTCTCTGGAGAGCTTCTTCCTGGTTCGTTGTACACACTCAAACAATGATTGCAGAGCAAAATTGTGAGAAATGCTCAGCTCCTAAGTGAAAGCTTAAATGGGTGAGTTCAGCACGTTTTCATTCATACCCGCTTCGTGGGGTGTGGTTCGCAATGCAAATCTCACCCGCCAATGTCCATTGGCTTGTTTTGTTTACACTTGAAGGTGATTGGCCTCTCAGGTGAGATCCCAATTCATCAGTTGTACTGACGTAACGTCGAACGTGACTGACTGATAGGGAACTATAAATTCATTACCAATTACAAGAATATTCCTAAGAAAATGTTTTGCTTCAAGCATTTAATGAGACCTAAAAAAATATCTATAATTTTTCTGTAATATAATTGCCAGTTTTTAAAATGTAGAAATGTTCCTTATATGCACTTCAGGATATGACAAACATGAACACATTTGCACCAGCTAAATTTGTGAAATTATTATTAAGTTCATCTATGTTTACTCATAGACATATGATGGGGGTGGGTTGCTTTTCAGTAAGCAGTAACTATTCTATAAAATGACAACACATGATCAAACCTAAATCTCACCTGCTGATAAAGACCTCACGCTGACCACTGGCCACGTCTGCATCACACGAGTCACTTTGCTTACGGATGAGTGGATGGCGGACTCCAGACAGCACATCACACGGGGTTGACACATCAATGTTGCTCTTACTCAGGCGCTTGCTGCCTCGGAGAGTGGGGCTCAGGGAGTTCACCGCACATGGCTTCTCCTGGAACATAAAGACAACAGTAACCAAGTTTACAAATGAAGATCTCTAGAATCACTATAGAGTCAAACAACACTGCCAAACACAAAGTTATGATAAATTGTAAATGAAATACAGTGCAGCAGCAGTATAAACCCCATTAATTTTCTCCAAACTGAAACTGATTTTAACTAAATCCTATAAACCTTTCAAGATAGACCTACCATGAGCTCTGAGTTCATTAAGTGAGGAGATATATGCTTCTGTAGGGTGGGGGTGAATTTTATACCTTCACAAAATGAGCAGTTTCCTCTTTCCCTGTGTCATATATTCACTTATGGTGTTCGTGGCTCTCGTTTTCTCGGTGGTCACACACCAATACACAGCATCAGAACCTCAGTGGTGTGACACTTTCGCCTTCCCACTGTAGCGAATTAACTCAAAGGGGAAATATTAATAATTATTCATAACTCATTATGATTATTAATTATGATTAATTATGAATATGTGAATCAGTTAATCAGATTAACTTGATGTAGCTACATTAAAATTAATATTACAATCAATTAACCTGTTCGTCCAGTGAACACTCAGTGTTAATTGTTTATTAATTCTAAGAAATGTTCATTTCCAGGTTATGGGAAACAACATTCTTATTGTACAGTACTACTCAGAGCATGTAGTCAAGATCTAAATCATTTAAGAGGCAATTTATTAGCAGACGGAGCCATAACCAAACATGTATTGTGCACAAGCTTTATTAACTAAATCACAAACACATAACTAAACTAACAAACACATAACATACACGCAGGTCACACACATACGTAGGTAAAAAAATGAGCAATGATAGAGTTGAACCGGAAGTGGGACCAGAAATGGAGCTATGGGAAAAAGTCAAAGACAATCTGGAAAAGAATCATCAGTTTCCTCAGTAATAAAGCACCTTTGCTGACACAGGTGGTTTACAAATTAATACTAAATCGCTGTTTAGTGTTCAAATGTACGATACTTGCAAAATGCCTTTAGGCTGAGGAGCATCGGATCTGCAGGCTGAGGAGAAATCCTTGATGATTCGGTCCGGAGTTGTAACCAAAATCTTCTGCATTGGTTGAAGACATATGAAACAACTTGAGCTGTTAATTTGACTCTTAGTGGGGAAAGAGTTCTCCCTCTCCTAGTCAAGCACATGGTTGGGAGCAGGGTAGGCCCAGGCCCAAAGGCCCACAGGCCCACAGGCAACCCCTGCAGTTGCTGTGTTGTCAGAAAAGCAAGAGAGAAGGGAGGAGCATTGCGTGCTGGCTTTAAGCTCTGGGAGAAGTCACACCCCTAGGGGTTGACCTGACCAATGAAATGGGTAGGATCTCCGAGCGGCAAAATTCCTCTATGGGGCTTTTACGACCGAGCGTGATTAAAATGGCTGAGTTGTTGAATAAAACTAAGGCTGGTCTCCTTGGGGGATGGGGACAGACCCCAGAGTAAGTTTTAAACAATTATTTGTTAAATATAACAAATAATTGTGTCTGATTTGTCTCAGTCGTTACACCACGTTCTGCTGTTCATTTACAACTTTTGTCACGGGTTCTCAGGGACGCGAAGCCTTCCAGGTCCTTCGGCACCTAGCCTGACTGGGACTTCGGGTCAAATGGGAGAAGAGCAAGCTCTCCTCTGTGCAGAGCATCTCTTTTCTTGGTGTGGAGTTGGACTCGGTCACCATGACTGTGTGGCTCTCTCTGGACCGCACTCAGTCAATGCTGCATTGCTTAAACCTATTCAAGCACAAAATAGCGGTTCCACTGAAATACTTTCAGAGGCTCCTGGGGCATATGGCATCCGCAGCCGCAGTCATGCTGCTCAGATTGTTACATATGAGACCGCTGCGGCATTGGCTTCAGACTCGAGTCCCAAGATAGGCATGGCACCACGGCACACATCGTGTGGCCATCACGCCGATCTGTTGCCACCTTTTCAGCCCTTGGTTGGACCTTGTGTTTTTACGGGCAGGAGTTCCCCTAGGCCAAGTGTCCAGGCTTGTTATCACAACAGACACCTCCAAGACAGGCTGGGGTGCCGTGTGCAACGATATGGAGTCGATTCAACAAGGCACAGGTGGACCTCTTTGCCTCCCATGAATCCTCCCATTGTGCTCTGTGGTACTCTCTGACCAAGGTCCCCATTTGCATGGATGCACTAGTGCACAGCTGGTCCCGGGGCTTATGCAAGTATGTGTTTCCCCCAGTGAGCCTTATTGCACAGACATTATGCAAGGTCAGGGAGGATGAGGAACAAGTCCTAATGGTTGCCCCTTTCTGGCCCAACCAGACTTAGTTCACAGAGCTCACGTTCATGCCGTCAGCCCCTCCCTGGCGAATCACCCTGAGGAAGGACCTTGGGCGGGACGAGAAGGAATTCAGGGGATTATCACCAGTGGTGATAGATACCACCTCTCTACGAGGCAGCTCTATGCCCTGAAGTGGCGCATTTTCACTCCCCCAAGGTAAGGATCGACAGAGATGTGGCCTCGAGTCAGTGCTTTCCTTCTTACAGCAGGGCCTCGAGAGGCACCTGTCTGCCTCCACTTTGAAGGTGTATGTGGCTGCAATAACAGCTTACCATGACACTGTGGATGGCAGGTCTTTAAGAAAGCACAACCTGATAGTTAGTTTCCTGAGAGGCACTCATATGTTGAATCCACCAAGGCCGCACCTCATTCCCTCTTGGGATCTTTCTCTGGTTTTGCAGTGCCTGCAGAACGATCCGTTTGAGCCTTTGCAATCAGTTGAGCTTAGTGCCCTCTCTATAAAGGCGGCCCTCCTGATTGTGCCCACATCTCTCAAGAGAGTGGGGGACCTACAGGCCCTCTAAGTTAGTGAATCGTGCCTGGAATTCGGGCCGGCCCACTCTCACGTTATCCTGAGACGCTTGCCTGATATGTGCCCAAAGTTCCCACTACTCCCTTTAGGGACCAAGTGGGTAACCTGCAAGCGTTCCCTCCTGACGAGGGTAACCCAGCATTGAGTTGTGTCCAGTGCATGTTTTGTGCATATACCTGGACCGCACACAGAGTTTCAGACAATCTGAACAGCTCTTTGTCTGCCTCAGAGGTCAGTAGAAGGGGAAGCCTGTCTCCAAACAGAGAATGGCCCACTGGATTGTGGATGCCATTCTGCGGGCGTATCAGGCCCAAGGTGTGCCATGCCCACTTGGAGTGAGAGCTCACTCCATTCACGGTGTTACTGCCACTTCGGCTCTGGCACACAGGACTTCGCTAGCAGACATATGTAGAGCTGTGGGCTGGGCTACACCCAACACCATCGCGAGATTCTATAATCTCCAGATGAAGCCAGTTTCATCTCGAGTTTTCAGTAATATCAGGTAAATCTCGACAAACTGGCTGGGTGTAGAGCTTGCATTAGCACCTTTCCACTCCCTAAGGTGATAACGTGCGCTCTTAGGTCTATTTCAGTTTCCCTGGGATGGTGAACCCTAGGCCACCTCTCTTCATCATTTTAGCACCTTCTGGTAGATGATTTTGGCGGAGGAACCCGTTACCAGTCCCATTACTTGTGAAGCTGCCCCTTTTCAGATGAGCCCTTGTAATGTGGCTGGTGCTCCATATGTAGTGGTTCCCTTCAGTGACCCCATACAATGTTTTCCACTGTTCAGTTTCCCTCTCGGCGAACCCAGTGTCTTTCCCTCGACAGAGCTAGCTCTGTCTCCAGTCACTGTGGGTTAGGTAGCCTCCCCCCTTGGTGAAGCCCACCACAGAGGCTTGTCCCTACGTAGCACTCCCCTCCTGTGAGTCCTTAGGATGTATTTCCACATGGGTACCTCCCCTTTGGCTAGGACGTGGCCTCCATAGCTGTGCATCTCTAAGCTCACGCTTACTGCTTTAAAAGAATCAGAAGATGCCCTACAGCTGCAGTGACCTCTTGTGAGGTGAGTAGTGCTCCTTGCAGGAGGCCTGAGGTCATTTACCCTGGGCGTTGGAAGGTTACGAGTGAGTGTTGCTGCACTTGTCGTTGTCAGGCTTAGGCCTGCCCACATTTGCACCACACTATCTCATGACACAGTACAGTTGTTGTGCCGTTTAGTATAGGGACCCCATATGTCGGTTTCGACACACGTCAAACGACTGACAGAAAGGGAACGTATTGGTTTTGTATGGTAACCCTCGTTCCCTGATGGAGGGAACACAACTCTGTACTGACCACTGAAGTGGCCGAGACGCTACCTCAGCTCCTCAGAACAAAACTGAAGTGCAGCTTGCATGCTGCCGGCCTTATATACCATGGCATGGCCTGGCATGCAAATTCTGCACGCCAGTTTCATTGGCCTTTTCTGATAGGTGATTGGGGCTCTCAAGAATGAATCCCATATGTCGGTTTTGACATAACTGCCGGGACCGTTATGTCAAGGCAGAAATTGCTCGCAAAGTCTGCCAAAAGTGATCTCTTTCCTCACTCGCACCACTAACCCAGATCTCAATCTGTCTGTGATGCAGTCCATAACTTCCCACACTCCTAAATTGATATGCAATATGGCGTTTCCTTGGTTACCCCTGTGCACAAAGCAGCACTGCATTTATAGCATTATACAGAGACAAGATTGAAAGAAAATACCATCTAAACTTTTGTGAAGTTCCCCTCGGAGATACGCGAACAGTGAGCTTGATCTGCCTGGTACAGGATTTTCTCTGCTCTCCTCTATGCATCAGTCTTCAGTGTGTCTCATCTCTGGCTTCTGTTTATGGCCATTTACAGACTATTTCCACACAAATGACGTTTTGGGAAATAATTGTAATGCAGTTTGTGTGCAAGTCCGGAACAAAGATCGGCCAAAATAAAAAAAATAAAAAAACGTCCACTTGCCAATCACGTGTTTGGAGAAAAAAAAAAAAACACCAGTTCTAACTGATAGATAGACATGCAAAACTGTATCACACGTGTGCTATTGTGGTAAATGTATTTATTGTACAGACTAGTTTTTTCATAGCATGTTCGATATATACAGTATACACTGTACAGCCCTGAAATAAACTGCAAGAGATCCTAGCCTCCACTCCAGCATTGTTACACCTGTATGTTTTTTTTTTTTTTTTTTCCTCCAAATTTTAATTCATCTCAGAGCTGGTTGGTTTGGTTCATGACTTATAATTATTTGTTGAAGGTTTTTTTTTTTTTTTTCTTTTTTTTTTTTTTTTGCTGCTGCTGTAAAAGTAACTGTGTAATGTGTTGGAGTTGTGGGATATTAACTCTTCAATCAAGCAACACTCAATAGCCACATGTAACAGAGTGACTCATTGAGCCCTGTACTGTTTTGTTTTTTGGTTTTTTTTTTTTGGGGGGGGGGGGGGTTGATGCCTCCTTTCCACTGTTTCTGAGGCATCTGCTCATCAGCTGACGTGCCATGTGCTGTCCTTTTATCACACACTGGCACTGCACAGGTGATTGCACTTTTATTAAACCATCAGCACCAAGAACAGACAGATAGGGTCACTGGGTATCTGATAATACTGTTGCAAACAGTAGACAAGTAGACAAATTGGGGAAAAGTCTGGACAGGATGTAAAAATAATATGGTGTCACGATATCATGAAGGATGACACATTTATATTTCTGGGTGAACTAATCCTTAAAGACAGGGAGAGAGCTGAGGAGGAGACAAATGGGAACAAGAAAATGTCCTATGACATTTAGATATGAGAACAGACAAAAAAAGCTTTGAAGGGCAGAAATGTGAAGGATTCAGTTGAGCAGACATGGATTTATGTCTGACAAAGACAGAATGACAGTCAACTTCAAACAGAAGTGAAAGGCAGGAGTTCAGGGTGGTTTTGTGTTTGTGTGCATGTTCATCTGTACCTTTAGACTCTCTGTACTGTTGTTCGTGCTGCCACCCTCAGGGCTTCTGTGTTGCTCGTCACCACTGAAACACAAGGCGTCAAAACAAAGGACACCACCAACACAGTCTGCAACCAGGCACACCTGAAACAAGCATACAACACAGTATGTGCAAGAGACAGAAAACTTGTATTCCCATTTGAAGATTATTTGAGTTATATATTACATACAGAGCTCTTAAAGGGTTAGCTCACCCCAAAATGAAAATTCTGTCATCATTTACTCCCCCGTCATGTTGTTCCAAATCCATAAGACTTTCATTCATCTTCAGAAAACAAATGAAATCTGAGAGATTTCTGTCCCTCCATTGAAGGTTTATTCAAAATGCAAAATGCAAAACGTTCATAAAGAGATTGTAAAATAAATCCATATGAATCGAACAGCTTCATCCAAGTCTTCTGAAGAGACACAATCACTTTATATGATGAACAGATTTAAAACAAAAGTCTTGTGGGTTTGGAATGACATGAGGGTGACTAAATGATGACAGAATTTTTATTGTGGATTAGCTATCAATTTAATTTTGCTCATTGACATTTCAACTCAAAATGTGTAAACAATGTTTGTGATGTTCACTACATTTCCTATTTTAAAACAAGAAAAACTTAAAGATACTTTAATAGCATGCTGAAACGCTATTTTAAGTATAGTTTAGGGTAGCTGAATTCTTGGATCTTAGCAAAGTTTCAGCTTCTGCTACACATTATCAGGCTGGTGAAGTCATTCTAAAGATAAAACTGGTAAATATGTTTATATGTCTATTCATAAACCAATAATTATTTTCATGTCATGGACAATAACCTATAAATAGCTCACAATATAATTCTATAAAATCTTGACAAAATAAATGTACAAGTAAACACTTAAAACTAAAATAATTTGTTTTAAATGCTACAATTTAATTTACACATCACAACATTATAATGCACAATATATAAACGGATATTAATTTTGAGATTTCCTGAAGATTTACTTTAAGTGAGTATAAGGACCACAAATTGCCCCAACAACAGAATCCAAAGGTTTTCTGTGTGTAGGTCTTTTACTTGTGATTTTGCAAAGTTCACTTAATTTGTAATAAATTTGTTTCAATTTGAATCTAGCTCTCTGTTTAATCTGACTACAATTTCAGATGACTCTAAAATTTAGACTGAGAATATTATTAATTTTAGTTTTGTTATTAATTTAGATAATTGATTATTCTAGGATACTCTTACTCTTCAATTATCCGTTTATTAGGGACCCGATGTTGCATAGAGTCTCACGCCGGCCCGGTCGTGGATCTCACAGACACAAAATCGCCAGTTCTGATCTTAGACAGAGTGTGCAGGGTTAACTAATACCTTTAAGTCAGCTGATACTTGCTTGCTCATAACAAAAAGTGCAGTTTTCTTAGTCACATTCATACAACTTGCTAAGTCAGTCATAGACAATAATCAAAAGGTCCAAGATGATGTGCCCCATGCTCCATTCATTTGTGGGCCTTCAGTTTGACCTATCCTGGACAATATTTGCGGAAACACCAGACTCCACTTTAATCTACTAATCATAAATAATTTCAGAAGAACACAGAATCAAATATTTTTATATATTTTACATTTTATTTGTCAGGTAAAAATGTATCATGCCAGTTACGGTAAATCTTTAGTTTAGGGTCCAATTCTCACTATTAACTAGCTGCTTATTAGCATGCATATTACTAGGATATTTGCTGTTTACTAGTACTTATAAAGCACATATTAATGCCTTATTCTGTATGACAATATTCTACATCCCTGAATCCTGCCCAATACCTAAACTTAACAACTACCTTAATGACTATTAATAAGCAGTAATTAAGAGTTTATTGAGGCAAAAGTCGCTATTAACTAACTATTAAAGTTAGTTAATAGTGGAAATTGGACCCTAATCTAAAGTGTGACCCCAATTACATAATTAAACAACATAATTAAGCCAATTAAGAAATTATAAATACACAACATCAATTGCTCAAAGATAATACTTTTGTGACAGTTCTGAGTGCAGGAATCAGGAGACTCAACACTGCTCAGGGGTTTTCTGGCTACAGAACCCCAATGACTCTTTCCTTTAGTATAAGTGATTGCTGTGAAATTGAGACCATTTTACCAATCGAGACATTTAAATGAGAACAAATATGAAAGGGAAAAAGCAATAGATTCACAAGATGCATCATATGTGGTATATAGACATTCTTAGGCTATGTTCACACTGTCAGTCCAAATCCAATTATTTGTGTATCCAATTGGAATCTGATCTAAATTATTGACTGTCCACACTGTGTATCGCAACTGTTCAGATTCGATTTGTGTGTCCCCATGCTGCTTCTTCGTTTTCCGGAATATCTGCATTGGTTTCTATGGCAATGACGTTGCAATACAAATGTTGTTTTATTTACAACATGACAATGTGCAGCCGCCGTGATGGACTACTGCATTTTATGAGGCAGCAGCATAAACGAAGGAGGCTGGTATGTGTGGCTTTAATTCTGTGCTGTCGTCTCCGTTGTTTTCAAAACATGTCTCCGTTATATTGTCATTTTCTGCTCGTCCAGCACTTTACAACAACGCAACTTTGTTTCCGCAGTGACTTTCAGCATGTGTTCTATAACAGTGTCTAACGTTTACGTTTTACGTGGTGTGAGAAAGTCACAAAAACCATGCAAAATCCTATCAGAGCAGTCAGACTGAAACAGATTTCCAGAAATGCGGTTTGAATAGGATTTCAAACAACATATGAATGTAGCTCGAAATGGATTTCATGTGATTTTTTGCTGTTCACACTTGCTAAATCTGATTTCAATCGGATATGCACAAAACTCGTATTTGGACTGACAGTCTGAATGTAGCCTTAGTGAACTTTCAGCCTTTCAGGGTGAAAGGAAAAGGAGTGGGGAGAGGGGTTCAGGATGGGTGAGCAGAGAAGATTAGGCAAAAGTGTCTTATCCGGAATTTTGGTCTTACATGAGTGTTCACCAAAATGAGTCCAATCACATGTTGAACGATGCACACCAATACCAATGATACATAAAAAATAATAGTATTGTCCAATAACCAATATGTTTACCTGTCCTGTGAAGCCCACACCCTCTGGGGACTGAAGAAAGTTTCGGTAAACCTGATTGGCCTGAGCAATGACTGCTGCTACAGCATTCTGGTAAAGAGGAGCAGCGATAGCAAGGATGGGAAGAGCGGCCAGCGGCAAATGATCCACACTGCTAGACACACAGGTTTCATCGTAGCTGTATGGATTCAAACTACAGGAAGACAAAAGGGAAAATTTGTTATAGGACAAAATGATGTTTGAATAGCTAACCTGTCCACTGTGCACATTTTACATGAAGTTCCCATTTTTTTGTATTGTGTCACTAAGGATGTCCTTTAGCACCCCTTTTGAATTTTTTTTTTTTTTTTTTTTTTTTTTGGCAAATCTCATTGTTTTAGATTGTATACTTTACAAACAAACTTTGCAAACAAACTTCACAAACAAACTTTACAAAGTTCACAAACAAACATTACAAACAAATTTGCAATCAAACTTCACAAACAAACTTTACAAAGTTCACAATCAAATTTTACAAACAAACTTCAAGAAACTTCAAAAAACAAACAATTTCAAAAAAGAAACAATTGTCATTCATTTAGGAATTGGTTGCACTACACTGGTCATGATGTATGGTTTTGATTCACTAACATCTCATAACAGTCATAGGTTCAGGAATCGTTTACACTACACTGGAGTGTGTAGAATGGAGTTCGATTCACTAAAAAGAACTGGCTCATTTGTTCGGGAATTGATTGGTTGTATGTTTGTGATGGATAACACTTTATATCTTGTAACTGACTAAAAAACACTTTGATACAAGTAATTGCAAAAATGTCAGAAAAGCTATAACTTGTTGGTCTTAATTTATTTATAACAAATTAATTTGTTATAATTTGTAGCATAATTTGTTTGCAGATGCCACTTGATTTGATATTTTCTTATCTAATGCAATATAATTCATACTATTCAACAGTCGTTTAGGTGAATATATATAGGCTACTATTTGAGGCTGTTGTATATAGTTCTACTGTTGTTCAAAGTCTATACATCTTGTACATTGAATATGACATTAACATCAAACAGATACCAAATGTTGCCTATTAATTTGATATGCAAATTTGATATGCAGATTGATTTAGATGTATTTTTTAGCTAAATGTGCTTTAAAGGATAGTTCAGAGGTATAGATCAGGTCATCCCTTAGGAAACAGGAGTCTCTTTATCTGAAAGAGCTGAATGTCTAATTAGCATACTAAAGCTCCTCTATCTTTAATCAGGCCAGTTTCCTGTCACAGAATGTGGCGGTTTGATTAATAGCTTGGAGCTGTTAAAATGCTTTCAATGTTTTCCTTTTTGCCTACATCAACAGCGACAGTTATTCCTATGAGACAATGATGGAAGTTGTGTCTGTAATCAGACACAGAGTGATTGCTAAACAGGTGACTCCTTCAAAATAGAGGGAACATATATTTGAATAAAGGAGAAAAAATCATGGGAAAATGTTGAATGTCTTGCGCATGATAATCGAGCCCTTTATATGAGCAATGAGGCTTATTCTCTGTATATTTGATGACCAAAATTATTATAATTCTTGTCTGGATGATCCCTTCAGCTCAGAAATGAAAACTATAGCAAGAGGCTACAAAGAAAATGTCCAAATGTCATCATGTAAAATTAATTGTGCTTTGACTGGGCATGTGGCCTTATGTGCTCCTGCTCCAGTGTTTCTGACAGAGACACGCGATTCTGACACATTTCAACCTCTCTGTATGATGTTTTATGAGGAGCTCTGGGTATTGCCTGGAGTGGGCTTGCTATATTTCATCATTTAATGGAAGTAAATTAACCTTTGTGGTTTTCTGGGAACAACTGAACGTTTTACATAGAAATGGTAATTTTCCCCTAGGTTTTTTAAAGTCTTTAAAGACATTTCATTTTCAAGTCTCTCTGATCTAAAATGTTCATGCTGGCAGCTTAGCATGACTCCAAAGGGCAGATCAATATGTTCATTTAACTGTCAGTTAGAGTTGAGAATATAATGTGAGAATTGAAATGGTCAGGTAACAGCTTGCGATTCTAGAATCTTGGCATCTGACACAGTCAATAAAGGTTAATTGGTTCATGGATTGGGATGGGCATCTTAAGGAATTTAACAAACATGGTTCCATTAAATTCTATTTTGTAATTTTGAGTAAGAAAAATTTGGAAAAAAAGAAATGCAATTCCATTGCCAAACATTTTAATAGAAAATTCTGACAAATTCTTTTTAGTTTTATAATATACTGACAAAATGTGTATCTTTCTGCAAAGTATCATATGAACAGCCAGATTGTAAAAATATTAGTCTTAAGCTGTAAATGTTTGATTCACTTAAAAGAACCACTCTTTGTTTGGGAATCTACAGTACAGAACTACATGTTTCGATTGACTAAAAAGAACCGACTCATGAGAGTAACTTGTTCAAGAATCGGCTGGACTACAGTGGTCACGCTGCATGGATCTGATTCACTAAAAAGAACAAGCTCATTAGAGTAATTTGTATGTGATTTGGTAGGACTACACTGGCTGTGCTGTATGAGATAGATTCACTAAAAAGAGCCAGCTCATTAGAGTAATTTATTTGGTAATTGGCTGGACTAAACTGGTCATGCTGTATAAGATCGATTCACTAAAAAGAATTGGCTCATTAAAGTAATTTGTTCTGGAATCAGTTGGACTACACTGGTCATGCTACATGGTTAATTCACTAAAAAACTACCAGCTCTTTGTTTGGGAATCGGTTTGGACAACACTGGTCATGGTGTATGGTTTTTACTCACTAAGAAAGATCATCTCATTAGAGTCATTTATTTGGGAACTGGTTTGACTGCACTCGTTATGTGTATGAGATCGATTCACTGAAAAGAACCAGCTCATTAGAGTCATTTGTTTAGGAATTGGCTGGACTACACTGGTCATGCTGTATGGTTTTGATTCACGAAGATGAACCGTCTCATTTGAGTCATTTGTTTTGGAATTGGTTCGACAACACTGGTCATGCTGTATATGAGATTGATCCACAAAAAAGAGCTGGCTCATTAGTGTAACGCTCAGGTTCAATAACAAAGAAGAAGAAGATGAGGGAATATGCACACAAGGTTTAATAGAATCATCTAAAGCCAACATGCAAAACAGCATGTAACCATTAATACGTACAGTACCGGAAATCGAACTGAACACAAGAAGGAACTTTACCTTAATGTAAATTCACAACCTTAATGTTATGAAGCAATGAGAATACTTTTTGTGCGCCAAAAAAACAAAATAATGACTTTATTCAACAATATCTAGTGATGGGCGATTTCAAAAAAACGCTTCATGAAGCTTCGAAGCTTTACGAGTCTTTTGTTTCGAATCAGTGGTTGAAATGAGTTGAACCACTGTAGTCACATGAACTGTTTTAAATACGTCTTTAGTAGCTTTCTGGGCATTGAAAGTATTAATTGTCTTGCTGGCAGTGCAGGCCTCACTGAGCCATCGGATTTTATGAAAAATATCTTAATTTGTGTTCCGAAGATGAACGAAGGTCTTACGGGTGTGGAACAACATGAGGGTGAGCAATTAATGACAGAACTTTCATTTTTGGGTGAACTAACCCTTTAAATACACTGTAGCGTCTGTGCAGGATCAAAAACTAGCAAGTCAACTATAAACTTCGTTAAAGTGTTACCACCTCGATCTTTTGTTTGTAAATCTCACATTGGCTCCGGCCTGGCTGACATTAACAGCTCACTTGACACATTTTATGGCCGTATCGATGGATCCCCGATTCTCTCCCTTGTGACTTCAAACGAACGCGCTAAACTCAGATCGAATTACGGCATGCCATGCGGCCACATTCCAGACGTCGTCAAACTCCAATACACGTACGCACACACACACAGAGGAACATACCAGGACTCTCTTTAAGTCACATTCATTAAAATATGATTAAAATGTAATCCTGTAAGCCTGTATTTCAGTTTAATCATGTATTTAATATTAAGTTACGATTATAGTTGTGTGAATTGTACCCCAGACCTTTATATGCAAGTGTAAGACTGTATCTATGTCTTTATGTCTTTTTCACCCGGCCATGTTTAGGCTTGAATGAACCCTCTCAGGATGCTTTAATTAACTATGTATGTTCTGTTACGATACCATGCATTAGTCTATTTCTAAGGTCTTTTGGAGTAAAAGTTACCAATTCTGAAACCATCATAAATTATGCAAATTGAGCCGCAAGACAAGACAAAGAGAACTTTTCCCTCCTAAAAATCCACGCTGGACATTGGCTGTTCACCCAAGGAGGCGTTTTGGGCTTGTTTTCTTTAAAAAGCAACCACAGGCACGTTCCCTTTGTCTCTCGATTGTCTCTCAATTGTCCCTCGCCATTTCACGCACGTCTCTCCCGGACGTCTTGGCGACCGCGCTTCCATCACGCGCTCCTCTCTTCGGGATGACCATCTTTTGGCAAGTTTTCTTTTGTCAAGCCTTCTTCATCCGTCTCCCGAAGTCTTCACTCTTCATCGCCTAGGAGACGGACCCTTTTTTCTTTATTTTCCGGTTATTTTACTCTTAAGTTAAAACCTTGTTCGAAAATCCCGCCGAAGAACACTTCCTCGGAAAAGGACCAATCGCATCCAGCCGCACGAACCGAAACTCCTGCAGAAACACGAAACAACCACAGCACCTGAACCTATGCAAGTATAGAACTATTCTTTTCGAAGCGTTTTAAGCTCAATGTGTAAAGCTGAGTTTCCTTGCTGGCTCTCAAAGGTTTTAACTGTTCGTAATTTGCCATTTCTTTGATCACCTCTGTTTTCCTGACTTTACTTTCGTTTTCTATATATGTGTATTATTTGTGTATATGTAGCCGTATAGCCTCTATATCCGTAGTTTCATATATTAAATACATTATATTCATGCTCGGTTTCTGCTGCTCATTTAGAAAACCAAGTCACTTCTACGTTGATTCTGCAACATTGCTTTACGCTTTAATGCTATAATAGGAAGTTATTCTCGTGGCCAGAGAATAACATTTCTTTTATAATAGTCTATGAGAAAACCCATAGTTTGCTGGACAAACTAGGATAGTTTTTCTAGACAACCATTAAACTAGAACTAATCATATATGTAATTGATGATAATCCGTTGTAATTAATTCACAATATATGTGTATAATTCCCTTTTTGGTCGATTTATATTATAATTAATCATAACTCGTTATGATCTAATTATACATATATTTCACCCATAACTTGAGCTAATGAATTAAATACTTGTAAGATCGCTAAAGATCGCTACAACACAGTGATGATGAACTAAATGATGATCAGCTGGTGACTGATGAGTGGCGGGAAACTAGAACAAAGAAACACGTGATGAATGAAAACAAACTGAAAGTCCATAAGACAAACTGATCGTGACTGTGACAATTAGAGTAATTTGTTTGGGAATTGGTTGGACTACATTGGTTGTTCTGTATGGTTTTGATTCACCAAAAATAACCGTCTCATAAGAGTCATAAAAAAGCTACTGATATGACTGAAAACATCTCATGTGAGTGTACATGAATTTTAAACAATTTTCAAAAGTACTGTACATTTCTTTAGGTGTAAAGTTTTTTAAAAGGGTCATCACATTTTTTGAGATGTTAACAGATATGTACAGGTTGCACATCAATGTAAACAAGGACTCATTATGCTTATTACTAAGGAATTTTTTTTTTATTTTTTCGTTTTTCTGAGCCATTTCAGTTGAACCAAGATCGCAAAAAGTGAGGTATACGCGTTAATTCAGAGTGGTTATTGGCTGCCATAGCTGGAGAGTATGCGTCTACGTCATCAGTTTCTGAGCTTTTCTCCACGTTATTCATGAAAATAAACTCTTTTGATCCAATCACTGTGCTGTATTATGCATGAGATTATGCATTAAATTCAAATGTCATGAAAGACTGTTTCAGCGTTTTGTTTACCTCTGCCAGTTCAACTTTGCGGTGTTGTCCTTCAGACACACGTGTTGTAAGTGTATGTTTCCTCAGTATAGTAATACAAAAGTGTTGTTTGCATTTTCTCCATAATGCAGTCAGAGCTGGAGTTTGACTACCAACACATGGAAAATATGACTGAGTTTGATGTCTTTATATTTTTAAAATACATAAAAGTGCCCCCAACTCTGTTGTTTGCATGTTTATTCTCCGCTTGTATTTTAATACTCATCTATTTGCATAATGAGTGTGTTGTAGGTCTGTGTTTTATTGGTTGTTGTCTCCTCTCTTCCCACCTTCTACACTCCCACTTTTCCACAGCTTTATACACCCATTTCTTGAGTCTTTTTCATATCTGGCTAAGGCTAAACTTTAACTGAGATAATAGTTACCGAGCTAGCATGAGTGTTTAAGCATGAACATAATCATTACAAAGAATTAGCATATTTGGCTTTACATTTTTGTTTCAACATCTTACTTTGAAACCAGGGAGAAGGCATCAGCACACACGGGCGGGCAGGGCACCAGTCTGACCAGCATGCTGTCTGCTGCTGCTTGGAAGTGCGCCCGAGCCACACGCTCCAACACGGACGCCAGAGTGGCAGCATCACCCGCCTTCCCTCCAGGGTCGCCACCTCCAGAATCCAAGATATGACCTCCATGAATCACCAGGATGAGTAATTGCGTCCTGCACTTCCTCTGCAGGAGGGTGAAAGAGATGAAATGAGTAAAAACTGAAAGAATAATTCAATGTGATTAGAAGTGGGATGATAAGGACTAACCTCCATGTCTTCCAAGCCATCCACACTGCTCTGTGGCGCGCATCGAGGGTGCCGCAGCCTGTACAGGCTCTCTAGTGGTCAATGAGAGACAGACAGAAATAGCGAGAGATAGAACTGACTTAATGGTGCTCTGCAGTGAGGCAGCAGTTTCCACCTCAAACCATCCATCTAATTGATGACTGATGGGACAGTCATACTTCTCTAAGAAGAACCTTGTTCTCTCTTCCCCAAATTAGCAAAGGTCTACTAGTTATTGCACTCTCAAACTCTTTATTTACACGCAAAGCTACATACAATAGCATTGTGTATAAAGAAATAAAGAAGTACTTTCTTACTTTCTTTAAATTATTATTATTATTATTATTATTAGTTTTTAGTGTACTTTATAGCTAATTTAAAACTCTATTTCTTTTTTGACCATTGTGAAAGCTATTCAGGATTTAACTTGAGAATAGTGCTTTTAAATGATGGAGAATGCTATGAAAAATGTATAATAATAAGCACAGAAAATAAACAAAATAAAATCAGCAATGTCCTAGTAAAACATTCAAAGTTTATTTAAAAGGATTATATTATAATTTGGTTGATGCCTTAACTTGGGTTTGGAAAAAAAAGCATACATTTTTGCTTATCAATTTATGAAGTGTTGTGTGAAATGTAGGGTAATTATTCTCTTTAATTGTCACTTCACATCTGTGGCTTTTAGAAACATTGTGTAATGTTGCAGGAAGGAGTAGTTAAGGTGATAATCCGTATGCGGCAGCATTTTATTTATAGAACCACAGGGCTAGACAGATATAGGGGTAAATGAGGAACTAAACAAGACACAGGTCAACATAGTCAGAAAGCACAGCAAAATCCCCAGAGTTAAATCAACTCTGCTCAAAGAACATAAGTTCCCTCTCTACATAGAGTTAAAATAACACTGAAGCAGAGTTAAAGTTAATGAGATAATATGCTGTTTGTGGAGTTGTTTAATCAGATCTTGAGAGATTTAATGTCTTTTATCTTCAGTTGAGTTCATCTTAGGTTGTGGCTGGAAGTCAGTTGTAGTTCTTGTGTTTCTCTTCAGTAATTCAGTGATCAGTGACTTGTTAACAGCAGGTGTTCATCACTAATGCTCAATCATCACTTAATCACTTAATTATCTCATTAACTTTAACTCTGCTTCATTGTTACTTTAACACTATATAGAGAGGGACCATATGTACCCTAGGCAGAGTTGATTTAACTCTGGGGATTTTGCTGTGAAAACAATTAGTACCTCAACAAACTCAAATACAGGAAGAGAAAACAGAAGCAAAGAAACAGAAATAGCTTTCAAATAGCTTCCCTGAAGTTACTGGGATTACTTTGTGAAAGGGGCTAATGATGATGTGCTATCCTAATGAAATATGCAGATTACATATATTTTACATATATTTTAATTTATGAATTGAAATGATAGTGTAAAATTTTATTTTATTCTTATTTTACATTAAATTGACCTTTTGTATCAAATGTTAATTTGCAATATAAATATTCATATGAAATTTAAATTTGTGTAACGAAAATACAAAAAACCTTAATTGTACAGTCCCACTTTTTACACATGCATAAAGCTATATTGCACATTGTTACTGTCACGTTTGGTTGCAAGGAAGGCAGACAGAGAAGATGAGTACGATCCAAAACGTAGTTTAATATATAAAGATACAACTGAACAGGCAAGCAGGCAGCAACACTAACACATATCATACACGAGACCGAACAGAGACTGAACGTGAGGGTACAACTTAAGTAGTGCACATGATGATAATGACAAGACACAGCTGACACTAATAACGATGGTAACCAGGGAGACAGACGAGTGGCAGAAAACAGAACAAAGGAACATGTGACAGATACAAACAAACTGAAAGTCCAATAAAACTGAACATAATGGTGACAGTTACATAATGTTACATAAAATTGGAATAAAAAAGCAAGTGTGTGCATTAAAAACATCCAGCATTTCAAGAAAATACACTACATCACCATACTATAGTTTGCAATGTAATTTCTCTCAATTTGTTTCCCACTAGTCCTTGCTGGTAAATGCCATAACCACACTCTGCTGGCAAAAGGCATCTTTCTCCACTGACAGCCATTCAAATATATCTGTGTATTTTGATTAATTAAAATTGTTTTGATTTTAACTGAAAATCAGCACAAATATGCATTCTGTCTGGGCATGTTAATAACAATGCTTGTCCTATTAAATACTGAATTTACTTCTTGCAATAACTGAAGGAATATTTTCACCATTTCACCATTGGAGGCAGTTTTTACCCCAAGATTAACCTATCTGAAAAATGTCCCTTCTGAGGACAATATTTCATTTGAACTAGTGCAGAACTGCAGGTAAATGGTCTTTTATATTTCTTATATTATAACTAACATTGTGATTGGCCCATTATTTAGCCTTTTTAAAGAGCACTAAAGGTTTTCCGTCAGAACTCAACTGCTCTTTGCCAGTCAATGTCAACCTCACAAGGAATCACAGCTCACACTGCAAGAGGCTGTGCCCTAACAGCTGCAGAATTATAATAGCAAGACAGTCTGCATCTGTTTGTGGCTCTGTGTGAGGCTAGGGAAAATGGGTATTAATGAATAATGCAAGAAACCTCCAGACAAACAGGAGAGGGAGAATAGAAAGAAACAAATAGAGGGAGTTAGAGAGTATTTTCCCTTTAAAATCTGAATGGCACTCAAAACAATTCAGCAATTTACATTATCAAATCTTGTTCTGATTTAAATTAGAGTTTATATCCACAGAACTGGGAGTTGTTTGCTGTTTCTTTATAGATCTTTCCTTTGCTTGTAAATAATGTGAATGTGAAGTCTTTCCTTAAGCTCCAACTCCGTCATTTCACTGAATAACACTATTAAAAAGTCATGTCAGCTCACCGCTGAAACTGTATGTGCACAAAGGCTGAAGAAAGCAGGAGAATCAGGTTTTCAAAGAACTCTAAAGGTTTAATAACAACTCAAAAGGTAGGCAAACCCATCCAAACATAACAGTGACAAGACAAAGAGTGAACAAATCAAGGAGTACTTATACAGGAACTAATGAGGGAACTAATGAGATAATTGATGAACACCAGGTGAACTAAATGACTAATCAAACACACAGGAAAACGTCTCGGGTTACGTCTGTAACCCTGGTTCCCTGAGTAGGGAACGAGATGCTGTGTCGAGACGCGGTGGGAACGCCCCTGCGTGATTGTGTCGTGAAGCACATGTGTAAACTGTCCAATAGCGTGACGTCACAGACCAGGAAACTATAAAGCATACCCAGAACAAAGAACGCTAGCTTCTGATTGGATGAAGCAAGGTGCTCTCAGGCATGCTGGGAGTATGGCAGAGCGACGCAGCGTCTCGTTCCCTACTCAGGGAACCAGGGTTACAGACGTAACCCGAGACGTTCCCTTTCATGGGAACTCACGCTGCGTCGAGACGCAGTGGGAACGGCATACCCACTATGCCATAATCTCAAATGCCTGAGTGTATCAGGACGAGAGAACAGAAGACCCCGGAGTGGAGCCAAGATCTAGGTTATAAAACCTGATGAAAGTGTGAGGTGAAGACCACCCTGCTGCATTGCAAATATCCTGCAGGGAGACTCCAGAAACCAAAGCTTTAGAAGCAGCCATACACCTAGTTGATTGAGCTCGGACAGCCAAAGGAGAAGGCTGTCCGGAGGACTCATAAGCAAGTGAGATGGCCTCAACCACCCACTTGCTCATTCTCTGCTTAGATGCAGGACACCCCCTCCTGGGTGACCCGTAACACACAAACAGTTGATCTGTCTTACGCCACAGGGCAGCTCTGTGGACATAAGCATCTAGCGACCGAACTGGGCAAAGTAGATTAAGTTTTTCCTGATCTGGATTAGAAAAAGGTGGAGGACAGAAGGCCTGCAGCATAATAGGACCTGCAGTATTAGTAGGAACCTTGGGCACGTAATCCGGTCTCGGGTGAAGAAAAGCTTTAACCATGCCTGGAGCAAATTCCAGACATGATGGAGCAACTGAAAGAGCCTGTAAGTCTCCAATTCTTTTAAGAGACGAAATGGCCAGCAGAAAGATGGTTTTAAGAGTGAGGAACTTTTCAGGAACCTCTTCCAAAGGTTCAAAAGGATCCAGAGTCAGACCCTCCAGCACTGTGGCTAGATCCCAAGCCGGTGTTCTTGTGCGCTGAGCAGGCCTCAGCCTCAGAGTACCACGGAGAAATCGTGTGACCAAGAGATTCTTCCCCACAGATGTACCCTCAATGGGTAAATGATATGCAGAAATAGCTGCAACATAAACTTTCAAAGTAGAAGGGGTAATCCAGCGGAGAAACGTTCTTGCAAGAACTCGAGAACAGGACCCACAGCACAAACAGCCAGGTCTAAATTCCTTACTTCACACCAGGAAGAAAACAGTCTCCACTTAACTCCCTCGGGTCGGCGGTCACGCCAGCGATACCACCTCGGGTTTTTTTTTACCAGTATGAAAGAAACTCAAAATACTCCGTCAATGTTGCACATACAATTAAGAGTTATACACCATTTTAATCTGTGCAATATCTTCTTTTATTTGTGTACACTCAGAGTAAAAACAAAATGTTGTGCTTTTTGCAAAATAAAGAAAACTAACATGATGCGTGATCTCTCGTCTCCCTCTGAACGAAGTCCAATCTGATAGTTCTCAGAAAATGAACTGTAACTTAGTGAATACTAATCACAAAAAAATTAGACTTATGTCTAAAGAAACGTTGAAATGTCAGGTTTTAAATCGTGTAAGTCAAATCGAAAACAAAAATTCTGTGTTTATGTAATCTGTATGAAAAGAGACACATGTCAGACGCCCGTGATTCAGCTCATTATCCGCTAATGCGGCCACGCCCACGGAACAAGCGCTATTCAGACGCAAATTCTGAGGCAATACATGTATACATCGTCTCAATCGTGTATTTATTGTCTTGAAAAGTGTTTATCTGTATGTTAAAGCCATGGTTAGCGACCTCTGGAAGACATGCCGTTAGTTCCTGGAATGTCCTGTTCTTCTTTAGATTAATTTGTGGACTAAAGGTGTACAGAGCGCCCTCCGGCTGCAAGTATGAATTGAAAACACAGTATCCAGCGTTCATAGTGATGACAATAAATATTAAATAAATATTACTCCTCTGTATAGAAAATTGACATAAACATATGAGAATCCATCAATATTTCTCCAAATGTGCATGCTTTTAAGCTAAAAGGCTATATGAAATGCCATAGAGGTAACATGACTGTTCAGACGCTTTGCATCACAGAAATACATTATATTTTAAAGTATATAATAGAATACCATTATTTTGATTTTTGTAATAATATTTAACAGTATTGCTGTTTTTTCTGTATGTTTGATATACACCATGATGAGCTTGAGACATGATCACAGAGGGTTTTTTCACAGCCTACCTGACTGAAAGAGCTCATTGATATGCAGGTCATTATGTGAATCTTTTGTCTTCTCAGGTGTGAATCACAGGATTATTCATGATGATTCACGCCTCCACGCATACTGTGTTTCTTGACAAAAAGTGTCTTACAAAAACTAAATCAAGTGTTTTATATGAACGTATGCAGGATAATTTTTACATCATTTTGAAGCAAAAACTCTAGTCTACAACCTCCAATACCCAGAAGTCTTGTGAACACAGATTTAATATATTTTTTTGGGCTTTATTTCAGTGACTTAAGTTTTTTGTTTTTTCAATAACCACGCATAAACGTTATTCCTTCAAAAACACAAACATGTACATACATGTTCCTCACATATTATTGTAGCCTAGTTTGTGCTGAATACAGTGTAATGACTCTTTTTCCATTAATATGTTTATGAACAACTGAAAAAAGCACAAATGTCAGGGCATGTCAAAACTTCTCCAGGGCCCCGAAAATCCTCAGACCCCAGAGGGTTAATGGCATACAATCTCCTCGTGGAAGGAGCTCTGGATTGGAGAATGGTCTCAACCACCTCGGTGGAGAGACCTGAGTCTATGAGGTGAGCCCCCTCAGGGGCCACGCCCACAGCTTCAACAACTCTGGGTGAGGGTGCAATATTACGCCTCCTGCCTGTGACAGGAGGTCTTGTCTGACTGGAATCTCCATAGGGGGACCGTCTAGAAGGGACACTAGGTCCGAAAACCAAATTCTGGTCGGCCAGAATGGGGCTATGAGCAGCAGCCGAACCCCATCCCGGCGAACCCTCTCCAGAACTCCTGGGAGTAGAACGATCGGGGGAAATGCATACAGATGCCACCTCGGCCACGTCTGTACCATAGCATCCAGCCCCAGTGGAGCTGGATGAGTGAGGGAGAACCATAACTGACAATGAGTCATCTCCCGAGATGCAAATAGGTCTACTTTCTGCACGATCGAAATTTCGCCAAAGGAGCTCCACCACCTCGAGGTGGAGTCTCCATTCCCCGGGCCTCGGCCCCTGCCTCGACAGGACATCTGCTCCCTGATTCTGAGACCCAGGAATGTAAGCTGCCCTCAGAGAGAGCAGCTTCCCCTGGGCCCACAGAAGGATCCGATGGGCCAACTTGCATAGGTGACGTGACCTCAGACCCCCCTGATGGTTGATATAAGAGACCACCAACGTGTTGTCCGTACGGACCAACACGTGATGGCCCCTCAGGTCTGGGAGGAAGTGTTTGAGAGCTCGAAACACTGCCATCATTTCCAGCCAATTTATGTGCCAGGAAAGTAGATGGTCCTCCCACAGACCCCGGGCTGAGCGACCACTCATGATCGCTCCCCAACCCGTGAGGGATGCGTCCATCGTTAGCATTACGCGACGACAAGGAACTCCCAACACGGGCCCTTGGGACAGGAACCAAGGCTTTTTCCACATGACTAAGGCACGAAGGCATCGCCGCATGACCTTGATCATGCGAAAAGGATTTCCCCTCGGGGAGAATCCCTTGGTTCTGAGCCACCACTGTAAAGGTCTCATGTACAGTAGGCCAAAAGGTATCACGTTGGACGCTGCTGCCATAAGACCTAACAGTCTCTGAAACTGTTTAACAGTGAGTGACTGGCCTAGTTTTACTGCATTCACAGCTGAAAGAACTGAAGCAATACGGGCAGGCGAAAGCTGAGCCCGCATGATCTTCGAGTCCCACACTACGCCTAGAAAAGTGGTCGCCTGAGCTGGAACGAGCACACTCTTTTTGGCGTTGAGACTGAACCCCAACCTTCTCATATGGGCGAGAACTACATCTCGATGTTGAACCACCAAGCTCTCTGATCGAGCTAGAATCAACCAATCGTCGATATAATTTAGTATGCGAATGCCCTGGAGTCTCAGAGGAGCCAGTGCTGCATCCACACACTTCGTGAAGGTGCGGGAGATAAACCTAGGCCGAACGGAAGAACCCGATATTGGTAAGCTTCGCCCCTGAAAGCGAACCTCAGGAACTTCCTGTGTTGAGGATGGATAGACACATGGAATTAAGCGTCCTTGAGATCGATTGTCACAAACCAATCCTCGGACTGGATTTGCGACACAATCTGTTTGAGTGTAAGCATCTTGAACTTCAACTTCTGCACGGTGCGATTCAAAACACGCAGATCTAAGATGGGACGCAGCCCTCCATCCTTCTTTGAAACTATGAAGTAGCGGCTGTAAAACCCTGACTGCTTGCTGGGCGGGGAAACCTGTTCTATAGCCCCTTTTCTCAAGAGAGTCAGAACTTCTTGTTCCTTAACCAGAGACTGCTCTGGGTTGACTATCGTAGATAGCATCCCGTTGAAGCTGGGCGGGCGCAGCCCGAACTGAATTCTGTAACCTACTTCTATCATACGCAGCACCCATTGAGATATATTGGGCAGACATTTCCATTCCACCAGAAAATCTACTAAGGGAACCAGTCTCTCGAGACTGGCCTCTGGTGTTGTTTGTGCGATCAGACCAGTGCCCTGAAACGGCGAACCGGCAGGAAGCAACTGAGCTGATCGCTCCATGACCCTCCTCGGAGGATCGCTGGAGGTGTCTGTGCCCTGAAGCACACGAGGTGGCAGGGTTGGCAGAACGGCCTCCTGAGGCCACTGAAGAGAAACAGGCACCGTATAATGAGGTGAACACCGCTTCTCCCCAGAGGGGACCACCCTCAGAAGCCTGACACCACTGGTGTCAGGACTTCTTCGCCGAAGACTTCCTAGAGATGATGAAAGTCCTCAGATCTGCCTTCTTCTCTGGAGCCTTCGGCTGCGACCGCCACCCAGACCCCCAACCACCCTGCTTTTGTGGAGGGGCCTGAGTGGCGACGCTGAGCTTTTGTTGGGCTCTGTGTGAGGAGCTGGTAATCGGCTGAGGCTGCTCCCGCCCAGCAGCCTCAGAGACTTGAGGTCAGCGGGGAAGAATTTTCTGAAATGCCGCCGCTTGTTTCTTTGCCTTCTGAAACCTGTCGACGACAGTGGTGACAGCGTCGCCGAACAGGCCAGAAGGCGAAAGCGGGGCATTTAAAAGGAAGCCATAAGTGCCTCTCAGTGGCCACCAAGGCTGCCATAGAACGGCCTACTGACTTGGCCTTCTCCTTAGTGGCCCTGAGAGACAAGTCTGTGGCTCGACGCAGTTCTCGAAGTGCGTCAGCAGAAAATTTCCCACCCTCATCAATCTCTTTAAGCAGGTCAGCCTGGTATGCTTGCATGATTGCCATAGTGTGCAAGCACGCCGTGGCTTGACCTGACACCGAGTACGCTTTGCCCACCAGCGCTGAAGTGGTCTTTAGGGGCTTGGTGGGCAATGTCGGGGCCATAGTGTTTCAGCCCCAGGATGTTGGAATAATTAGACGTAAGGGGGCTGAAGACACAATATGAAGCTGGCTTATTCCACGACCTCGACACCTCGGTGTGGAGGTCGGGAAAAAATGGCAATCCCCTACGTGGAGGCTGTGATCTAGATGGAAGAAACCTTACATCTAAAAGGCTCTTAGATCTCTCTTCTTGCTTCTCGGCTGGCCAGTCAATGTTTAATTTGGCAACAGCGCGAGTCACAACCTCCATAAGCTCCTCATAAGCAGGTGTTTGAGGTGGCGGGTCCTCAGGATCGATACTCAGAATGTCCACCTCCTTAGAGCTAGACATCTGAAGTACCGGTGCCTCACCCCGGGGGGAAGAAACCGCAGAGCGTGCTTCCACCTGGGAAAAGGCACTAGACCTGGCAGGTGAGGGCAGAGAAAGGGCGACGCCCGTCTCCAACCCCTCTGCCAGATCCATTTGCGAACCCCATGATCTGAGCCGCCGCTCTGCCTTGGCAGCAGCGGGACCCAAACCATGAGGAACGCGAGCCGAAGCGCCCTTCTCGAAGAGCGCCCGGCGGGAGCGGAGAGTTCTGACGTTGAACTTATCACAATGCTCACAGGCAACCCCCTCGAGGGCTGCCTGGGCATGCTCCACTCCCAACTGAACAAAACCCTGACAACTGCAAATAAGTAGGTTTTTTTTTTTTTTTTATGTGGACAAACATAAAGTAAATTTCTAATATTTGTATCTATTTAAGCAATATCCCACTTTCAAGAGTGCTGTCAAAGTCCCTAAGCTCAGTTCACATATTTGTATTTACGAAACTGGGCAGCTATTTCTAGTCACGCAAATTAAAGGTGCAGTAAGTGATTTCTGAGAAACGTGGATCGAATCGAGCACCACAACACACTCGTGATGGGGGAGGAGAGAGAGTGAGCAAGATGGAGATTTGAAGAAAGACTGTAGAAAGAGAGATGACTAAGAGATATTACAAAAGAGAAAAGTTCAGAGGAATATCACTGGAAAAAGAAGGGTTATGTTAAGGCAAGAGCTTTAGGACCCGCGATAATATGGAGAGACCTAAGTGGGAAGGCCTGAAAATGGACGCAGAGGTTGCGCTGTTTCTGCTCCATACATGAGTAACATTGGTTTTGCTATATTTCACAGAACCAAGATATGCTGTTGCTGTAATGTTAGCTATAGTAACAGGACAGTTTTGAGTGTCATTGTTTGCCTGGAGCTAGCGTGTTGTTGGTGACTAACAACAAACTCTTGCTTGTATATACTCTTGTGTACTATATGTTCATATTTTGTTCTTCCTTGTCATTCATTCGTCAACTTCACTTTATTTTTCACAAAGCATCATTTCGCTTCGCTTCAGCTATGATAAAGAGACATCCACTCTTGCATTGAGTGTTTGTGCATTTTGGGGGCGGAGCACTGAAGGGAGGGCTGTGTTTGTTTGGGTTGATTTCAAATATCAAGTGTTTCTCAGAAATCGTGTACTGCACCTTTAAGCTTCTCTATTTGAATTGGGAAAGACCAAAACTTATATAACTATTTATCAAAATTGGACTATTATATAATATATTATGTTTTTTAAGCTCAACTCACACTAAAATTAGAGAATATTTTTCAGACTGGTTCAGCTAATGCGCAGCCGTGGTAATATTCAGACCAAAGATTGTGAGTGAGATATTGCTTGTTTGCAATAATTTAATATACAAGATATTAATATACAAGGTTATGTTGACTAACTTACCCTTGAGAGACAACATTGCTAGTTCCTTTACCTAGTTCTGCTCCGCCAACAAATACAACAAAACCAAACCAAAATAGTGCTGCACGAGCAACACATCATAGTGGCGTTTCATTCCTAAATGAATCAGTGTTTATGGCTGAATCGGTTGAGTGAGTGATTCAAATGACTCACTCATAAAGGTCACCACCTACTGGCCTTACTATGTAAACTGCAGAAATGCTGAATAAACTCTCCACCACAATAGACTAACTACTGTTGCATAACAGAACATATAATTCAGCTAAACATAAATACAATATAAATAGCAAATTTAGTATCAACACGAGTCAATAATCAAAGTAGACTTTACTCTGATTTGTACAGTTTTATCTGCTTGCTTGTGTGTTACATCATACATTATAATCACTGTTCATTTGTAAAATTAGTTATAATTACATTTATTCTAGCTCTGGAAGACTCATAGGAGATGATTTCACATTTATGATTTTGCATTTTACCAGCAGTGATAGCCTGATGAAGACTACTGGAGATGTAAATTAACTTGTTTAATAAGAACAGTATCACAACACTGGAGAAACCAGGATCAACACAACAGCCTGAGCACACACACAAATTCAGCAAGCATAATGAGGATATTAGATATTTTCCATCAGGAAAAATACGCTGAAAAATACACAGATGGTTACTAAATGTCTGTGCTATTATGTGGGGTATGCAAAAAGGGGGTTTGCAACATATCCAATGCATGGGCCAACCAAAAGATGTGTGCCAAAATTTTGTCCATGTTACTGTATTGTGTCTGTGGGTTTAGTGGAGCTAAAGTTTGTGTCACAAAACCCCAAACAATTGGGTAGTTGTTGACATAATCAAGTCTCATTCTGTTTATTTTTCACAGTGATTCACAGCTCTCACTTTTTTATATCTTGCACTTCTCGTTCATTAGTGAGAGGTCACCAGTGTTTTCTTAAGCCTACTGTGCTCAGGTGTGTTTGAATTCACAGTTTAATTGAATGGAAATGTGGGTTTGTCATGCCAGAAGACTCAGCATGTATCCTATCAATTTACATTTTTTTTTAAAATTGGAAATTCATAAATTGGGTCATGCTAAAATCCTCTGGTGTGGCAATAAATAAATGAATGAATGAATAAGAGGTTTAGTTAAGTGGTGGGATTCATCCCTGCTCTCTTTAAATCTGAAATATGTTCCAGATTTCTTAACTGTGAAATGAAAACGGATAATTGTTAGCAGTAATCCTCTCTCGCTCTGTCTGTCTCCATCCTTTCTCTTTCACTGTATAATCTGTGACCTTACCATCATGAAAACCAAAATAACCAAATCCACATGATATTAAGTTTCTGCATTGCTCTAAGCCTAAATCCCTGCACAAATAACAGACCTGTATGGATGGAGACCTTCTTCCACAAGCGAGAATAAAGATGAATCTCTCAAGACCCAGATTACGAAAAGGGTTTTCTCAAAACATACATCTCAACAAAACTAAAGCAAACACTGCTGATGGACTCCTCGTTTGTGGCTAAGAAACCTTGGATGGTCGCTTGATCATGCTGCCACATTTATGAGGTCTTATAGCTCTTTCAGTAGAACTGTTTTGCAGTCTGATGAAACACATTTTTCTTAAATGAGTGTCAAAAAGTGAGCTGCCTATATTTCTCCTCATTTAAAAGCTGTCGTGCGGCATTACAGAAACTCTAATTCTCCCATGCAGCATTAGGGTGCTTCTCTAAAGGGAGTTAAATGTGTGTGAGAGTTATATAGTGCTGTAGAGTCACTGTGTGTCCTGAAGTATTAATACGGCTTAGAGAAGCAAAACAGTGATTACGCTGCATCTGTAGCATTAGTCACTGTTGATTCTCCTTTCACTGAACTTCCCCACTTTAAGATAGATGCCAAACAAGCTGAGTGCCATAGAAAACTGCTGTTTAGGGTAAACTAATTAGGGATGTGCAGCATTGAGATTATCCATGGTTTTCACAGCAATTTTGCTTGTCAGCTGAAATTTATTAAAATTAATGTGCCGTTAAATCACATCATCAAGCAACTCCTGGTAAATTCAGCTTTACTTTGTTGATTAAAGTGATTATTATACCAACCTTAAAGGATGAATATAATGTATTCATGATACAAAAACATGTAGAAGAAATGTCTTCAGGAGACCCTGGCACTTTTACCTCTGGAGTGCTCCAGGTGTCCCAGTGTTTCAATCTGCTCCACCAGATCATTGGAGTTCCACTGGCTCATTTCCAGGAGTAAGGCCGTCTTCCCCTCCATAACATCTGCGGATCAGCAGGACATGAGAAGCCATTCATTACAATGAAGGAAATTAGGTCTAAAGCTGGTAGCTTTTTTCCAAATTAGTTTTTATTAAAGCATAAGTCACAAATCCAATGTTTTTATAATAATATATATATATATATTTTTTAAATATAATATAATACAATAACCCAAGGTGAGTGGCTACTTAGTTTAAGCCAAATGTGTGACCTTCTTTCATAGAGGATATATATATATATATACACTGCTCAAAAAATTTAAAGGAACACTTTTTTTATCAGAGAATAGCATCAAGTCAGTTAAATTCCTGGGATATTGATCTGGTCAGTTAAGTCACAGAGGGGGTTGTTAATTAGTTTCAGCTGCTTTGGTGTTAATGAAATTAACAACAGGTGCACTAGATGGGCAACATTAAGATGACCCCCAAAACAGGAATGGTTTTACAGGTGGAGGCCACTGACATTTTTTCCCTACTCTTTCCCTAATCTTTTCTGACTGTTTTTCACTAGTTTTGCACTTGGCTAGGGTCAGTGTCACTACTGGTAGCATGAGGCGATACCTGGACCCTACAGAGGTTGCACAGGCAGTCCAACTCCTCCAGGATGGCACATCAATACGTGCCATTGCCAGAAGGTTTGCTGTGTCTCCCAGCACAGTCTCAAGAGCATGGAGGAGATTCCAGGAGACAGGCAGTTACTCTAGTAGAGCTAGACAGGGCCGTAGAAGGTCACTAACCCATCAGCAGGACCGGTATCTGCTCCTTTGTGCAAGGAGGAACAGGATGAGCACTGCCAGAGCCCAACAAAATGACCTCCAGCAGGCCACTGGTGTGAATGTCTCTGACCAAACAATCAGAAACAGAGGGTGGCCTGAGGGCCCGACGTCCTCTAGTGTCCCATGTGCTTACTGCCTGGCACTGTGGAGCTCGATTGGCATTTGCCATTGAACACCAGAATTGGCAGGTCAGCCACTGGAGCTCTGTGTTTTTCACAGATGAGAGCAGGTTCACCCTGAGCACGTGACAGACGTGAAAGGGTCTGGAGAAGCCGTGGAGAACGTTATGCTGCCTGTGACATCGTTCAGCATGACCGGTTTGGTGGTGGGTCAGTGATGGTCTGGGGAGGCATATCCATGGAGGGACGCACAGACCTCTACAGGCTAGACAATGGCACCCTGACTGCCATTAGGTATCGGGATGAAATCCTTGGACCCATTGTCAGACCCTATGCTGGTACAGTGGGTCCTGGGTTCCTCCTGGTGCACGACAATGCCCGGCCTCATGTGGCGAGAGTATGCAGGCAGTTCCTGGAGGATGAAGGAATTGATACCATTGAATGGCCCGCACGCTTGCCTGACCTAAATCCAATAGAACACCTCTGGGACATTATGTTCCAGGTTGCACCTCAGACTGTCCAGGAGCTCAGTGATGCCCTGGTCCAGATCTGGGAGGAAATACCCCAGGACATCATCCGTCGTCTCATTATGAGCATGCCCCGACATTGTCAGGCATGCATACAAGCACATGGGGGCCATACAAACTACTGAGTACCATTTTGAGTTGCTGCAGTGAAATTTCAGCAAAATGGACTAGCCTGCTGCATCATTTTTTCACTTTGATTTTCGGGGTGTCTTTGAATTTAGTCCTCTGTAGGTTGATGATTTTCATTTCCATCAAACGATGTGGCATCCTTTCGTTCCTAACACATTACCCAGTCCATATCAGTATAGATATCCAGCATGATGTTTTTCCCCATTGAGATCTGATGTGTTTTCAAAGTGTTCCTTTAATTTTTTTGAGCAGTGCATATATACACATAAAAAACTGTGAGGACTTTGCCTCCTCATTTCAGAACACGACTGCACGCCACTGATAGTTTCTGACCCTATTTTGTGTAAAGTACTTTAAGCTTCACATTTGACAATAGCCATTCACACACAGAGACTTCACTATAGGATTTTGCTTTCTGTAGCCATTTTTAGAAGTGTATAGGTCTAAAAAAAGACCACAATTTTGTTTAAAATCATCCACTATACAAAAATAGGGGCTTCTTTTATTAAATAAGGACTATTTCTAGGTCATGTCTTCATGAAGTGCCCTTAACACGGAGGTAAGAGAAAAATGCTCTTGGGGAATCATTTAAAAGAGGTTTGGTATAACACACAGAGACAAAAGGGCAAAAAATCCTCATGGAGCTAAAAATAGACTACGGAGATAGTGAGGAGCAGGCAGCAAAGAAGGAGAGGCTGTGGAATAAGATGATAAGAAACTAATGAAGATGGATCACTCTCTCCGTGTTTTCCTCCGGTTGTAAATTAGCCAGTTTTTGAGGATGAACTCTGTCTCCTATAATAATCTGGAAAAAAAAAAAAAAGTCTACAAACTTTATTTTGCTCATATAAGTCAGTCATTAGTATGCCGCTAAAGGCCATGGGGTCATTCTCTTACCATCTGTGACTACAGCATTAGCCAATTTCATAACAGCCAATTAGAGGATTATTCATGTTTGAATGAATATAAGATTTTGCTTCCAAGACACCAAAATGCACTGAAAAAGAGGGGATATGTGGAGTATATGGAATAAAACGCCACTGATAACTAACTGCAATATGGAGCAATATGACCATGCTGATATTCAAATAATGATTATTTGAATGATTATTTTGATAATCAATTAATCGATGAAAAAATAATTATCCACAAATTATTCCTTTATCCACAAATTATTATTACAAAATTTTTATTTTAATTTAAAAATCCATCACTTTTAATCCACACATTCTGCCCAATGTTGTCATCCAAACAATGCGCGCACTCTTATAGCACTTTTAATAGCTTACAAGAAGTATTTGGCAAACATTTTAGTCCGAATTATTGTGCACATGCGCGCCGGCACTTGTTCACTGAAGTCTGTGAAGTTTAGTGGACAATATTTACTTTCAGGACAAAGCTTGTATGCAAAATGGAATAATTGTGTGACTGTCTAACATTTACAGATAAGGATACAACCGTAAATGTGAGTTATGTGCTGGGGAAATGCATTTAAAGACGCGTTAAAATATATGCTTTTGTTTGAAGGGCTTAATGTTCGTTTGAAGCGTTCCTTATATTTAGGATAACTTCCCACAGCAGTGTTGTAGCGAATTAGCTCAAAAGGGAAATATGAATAATTAATCATAACTCGTTATAATTAATTATAAATATTTGAATCAGTTAATCAAATTAACTTGATGTAGCTGAATTAATATTACAATCAATTAATCTGTTCGGCCAGCGAACACTCAGTATTGATCGTCTATCAACTATTTAGAAAGGATATTTTCCATGGCAACAGAAAAATAACGCTTTCTTAGCACGCAACTGTGATCGTAATCGTTATCAGTGACATTGGTTTATAAGCAGATCAGAATCAAATCGCAACAATGTGAACAAGTTTTATTTAACTAAATCACAAACACTGGAAGAGCCATCAGTTTCTCGCTATAAAGCACCTTTGATAACAAAGGGGTTAACAACTTAATACTAAGTCGCCGTTTAGTGTTCAAATGTATGATACTTGCAAATGCCTTAGCTGTTGAGGAACGTCCGGATATGCAGTCTCGCAAGAAATTCTTGATGGTTCGGTCCGATGGTGCTGAAGTTGTAATCAATATCTTCTGTGTTGAATGAAGAAATGACGACGAACTTGCGCTGTTAATTTGACCCTGTTGTTGAGGAAGTTGCGCATGGCTTGAAGTGAGTGAGGCCTGTCGGCGCGACTACACCGGCGCAGCTGGCCGGGTGAATTGACCAGCAATCAGTAGAATCAGCAAGATCAAAGGCAGAAGACCAAAAGAGAGAGCACAATCTGCGTGGGGGCTTTTTAACCTCTAGAGAAGTCACACCTTTGAGTTTTGGCTTAACCAATGAGAAAGTTGCAATTTCCAAGCGCAATTTTTTGTTTTAAAGTGGACTCATTTGCATGAGGGGAGTGAGCTGACAGTTTGTGTCCATTTATACTCTGATAAATATAACAAACATACAATGCATTCTATGAGATGGTGATGTCCACCAAAGTGTGAGTCATTAAACAAGGAGTAATTTGATATGAAACACCACCATTATGGAGTCTGCGTGGGTGAAGGGTTGGAAGAGTAACTTTTACAATTTTGTGTTTGATCGATTCAGATGCTACAGTGTACTCTGCTTTTTTCCAGAAGTGTTTTGTCCCCAAAAATGCTACTAGAAATACTACACACTACTGTAAAGTTACGTGACCGGCGAATGTCAGCACAACGTCTGGAATAGAGTAAAGAAAAGTGACAGCAATTTCTAAACAGTGGAGCATCCCAGTGCTGTTGGACTCTGTCAGCAGCAGCTCAGCCAATCAAATTCGAGGACCAGAACCAATGTTATGTATTGTTTCAGTGTTTTAATGTACAATTAATTAAGAAAGACTGAGCTGTAATGCACTGAGGCTGTGGGAAGAAGCATGGCTATTTAACCAGAAAAGCATCAGTAGGAATGCTCTTCCCTCCAGAAGAGTGTGTGGAAAAAGCCATTTCGAAGAAGGCAAGCCTACTTGAGTCAGATACAACACGCATATGGCTGAGTTTGTGAAGTCTGTGTTTAAAATGCAAGAAATAATTGGGCCTACGTGATTTGTGGCATTAGTTTTATTCAAAACCATGCAATTATGGACAACAACATACAGTCACCTATACATTTAGACTAACAAACATTGCAATATCTACGAAACAAGGCTTTGTATGTTGCTACCATTTTCATACTGAACAATATTGCTGATTTTTCAAGGGTTTGTGAGTTCCCCGCATGAATAAATTATATGGTTACTGTTACAGGATTATTTTTTCCCCTTTTTGCTTTCTTCTTCATTTTGTGTCCTTGAAAAAGAAAAAAAGAGCTTAAATATCATTTTGTTGTAATGAAATATTTTTATGTTGCAGTATCTTCTCTAGACCTGGAACCCTTTTTTGACAAACAGTCATTTTAACAGGTTAAAAAAAAAAGAAAAAAAAAGAAAGATTCCTCAGTTGCTAAATGAAAATCTGTAGTTGCTATGACAAGATTATTTTTTAACATTCATTGAACAAACAAATCCATGTTGGCTACGGTTGTTAAATTTAAACTCAAAGATAATTGTGTTGCCTTGAATTTAGTGTGAAGCTAAACGCTGTATTCGTGTGAGGTCAAAAATCTCCTGCATCACATTGCTATGATATTTTTTACAGTGCATGTGTTTGCATCTTAATAAAGGACAAGGGAGGGATGTGGAAAGAAATAGATACAGAGAGATACAGATGGATAGACAGAAAAAAAAAAATGGAGTGATGACGTGTAGGTGGGTACAAGGAGAAAATTAATGCAGAAAGGCCATAAGAATATTTGCAAGAGCATCACAAACCTGCAGCATAAAATAGAGAAGCTCTGTTATCATGTCAAGTCTTTTCTACAGATTTAGTCTTGACAACTTGAAGGGTAGCTCAAGAACATTTTGCCAACATCTTGTTCAGAGAATCAATATTTTGAGAAAAATGACAGTCAAAACTACAGGCAAGAACGTCAAATGAAAGGATGAGACAGAAAACAAAACAAGAAAAGGAAATGAGACAAGCTCTGGCAAGAAACTGAGAAAGCAAAACAAACCTCTGGACAGACACACACTGAAGCAGCATACTAATGTGAAAAGATAATGATATCAGGATTACTTTTGGCATGTTTTGTCATTCACTGAGTGCCAAATCATTAATTATGTATTTGACAAATACAAACTGAATAATGTGAAGTATCATTAGATGATTTGGTAATGCTTTAGATTACAGCCCGGAAAGTACTGCGTAATTACAACGTTATTACAGTGTAACTTCCGGTAATTATATATATGTACCTATAAAGTAAGTATGTGTAAGTAAAGGGGAACAATATGTAAAGTCTAGGGAATAAAGGGGTAACAACCAGGAAAATAACGAATTAATTATACTGTAAGTATTTTGGAACTAAGGGACTTATACTAGGGGAAATATACTCTTGTTCTATAGTTACAGGGTAAGTATTACTTTGTGGGCTGTAAATTAAAGTGGTGCTTGTTACCCTCTTGTTTCATGTAGTTACAGGGTAATGACATCTGTGGGCTGTAAATTAAAGTGGTGCTGGTTACCCTCTTGTTTCATGTAGTTACAGGGTAAGTACAATAAAAACATGTATACACACAATCTGATATCACTAACTCCGAAACCTTTATTTAAAAAACAACTTAATTCAAAACTGGTTTACAACACTTCTTATTCATTTATTAATTTTTTTTTTTAAATCAACTTTTCATTTCAAATTATAAAGTCTTGATAGAAAGTAGCACGTTTTGTCCTTTTTTTCTCTCTTGCTTGGCTTCCTCCTTAGTTCCTTTTCTTCTTTTTCAGTCTTTCCACTGATGAATCTTAAGAAGGAATCCAATGTCTTTTGCTATTCTGTATTATGTATTAAAAGAAAATACAGTACACCCAGAAATGTTCTCATGGTTTACTCATCTTTTCGCTTCCAACCAACTTTCACCAGCGCCTGCATGAGAGTCGACTTCATGTTTGACGAAGCACATTGTAATGAGCAACGTAAAGCTTCAAGCTTTCATGGCGTTCTCACGGGAGTTTCATGTGAAACTCGCGCGAGAACTGCCATCTGTTTTTCTGTCTTGTCTATTTCTCAACATTATTATCTGTTATTCTGTGTATTTTGTTTTGAGTAGTAATAAAAATGTTGAAAAAAAAGGATGGCATCCGACATCTGCATGACTTTTCGCCTGAGTTTCTCGGCGCGCTTACATTACGCCTCAAGTTACGTCAAGCGTGAACTCTCAACCCTCTCATGCACTCACAGGTGACAGTTGGTCAGAACCATTACAGTTTAAAAATTTAAAATGTTTGGTATTTTTCTTACAAACACTTATCGTTTCACTTCAGAAGACATTGATTCATCCATTGGGGTCATATGGATTACTGTAGTTATTACTGTATGTGCTGTTTGATGCTTCGACTTTTAGGACTTTTAAGCACATGAGCTTGCATTATAAAGCATTCCCAGAGATTATTTATTTTTCTAAAAACCTTTGTTTGTGTTCATCTGAAGAAAGAAAGTCATATACATCTCGGATGGCATGAGGGTAAAAGATGAGTAAATGGTGAGGACATTTCTGGGTGTACTGTATTTTCTTAATAATACATACAGAATTTAAAGAAAGAAAAAGTAGAAGAGGAACAGGAGGAGGAAGAAGCCAAGCAAGAGAAACGAATAAGAAGTGTTGTAAATCTGTTTTGAAATAAGTTGTTTTTCAAATAAAGGTTTCCAAGTGATATCAGATTGTGTGTATACATGTGTTTTTATTGTACTTACCCTGTAACTACATGAAACAAGAGTATACTTACCCAGTATTAAAAAAAAATGCAATATTGTAGTTTTACTTGCCTTGAAATAACTCAATCAGTGCACTTTTGCAATAAAATACTATGTAAATGCACTGAAATGTAGCCTACCCTGTAAATTTAAAAAAAAAAGCCTTTATATATTTGTACACTACTATTACAAAAAGGTGTGCAGTGTATGTTCTTGCTAAATTGCTCCCAAACATAAGATTGTTGTCTATCATAATAGTATAAGTACCCCTTAGTTCTAAAATACTTACAGTATAAATAATTTGTTATTTTCCTGGTTGTTACCCCTTTATTCCCCAGACTTTAACATATTGTTCCCCTATACTTACACATACTTACTTTATAGGTACACTATAATTACTGGAAGTTATGCTATAAATACGTTGTAATTACACAGTACTTTCCGGGCTGTAATCTAAAGCGTTACCGATGATTTTATTTTTTTTCTTAAAGGAACAGTTCACCTAAAAATTCTGTCATAATTTACCTACCCTCATGTAAAAGACTCTGTTTCTTACCAGAAATAAGTTACATATATTCCATGCCTTCTAACGTCTGCTTCTTGTGAGAAAAACACCAAATTTAAGTTATTAGTCATTGATAATCTTCCCCTTCAGTGAGCAGTTAATCACTGCAACTAAATCATTGAGTCAGAGAGTTTGAAATGGATCATTGAACTAAATCATTCCAATTTGCAATAAAAAAACAACACTTGCAGTCTTTGGGCCCTATCATACAACCGGCGCAATGCGGTGCCAGGCGTGACCCAAGTGTTTTTTGTTAGTTTCAGCCCGACGCAGTTATCATTTTCACATCCTGTGCCACGTTGTTTAAATAGCAAATGCATTTGTGCCCATTTCTGCGCCCATGGGCATGCTGGTCTGAAAACGAGGTGTGTTCAGGCGTATTGTTGGCGCGTTACTATTTTGAGGCAACTGAAATAGACTGCGCCATTGACCAACTGAAACCTGGTCTAAAGTCAATATTTGTTTTGTTATTTAAAGAGCGCGTTAGTAATATGCGCCTATATGCAGGTGCACAACGTGTGTACATTCTGCTTATTACACGCAGGGAAAAATTATTACACGCATGCCAAATATTAAAAATAAAAGGATTACAATGTAAAAGATTATTATTGTGTGCATAAAGATAAAAATGCTTTGGTGGAATCCTGCTTTGTAGATGGTCCGCTCGCGCGCTTTAACCTTGTGCACGAGCAGATCCGTTTTCTCACTAGAGAAGCGTTCAGTTTTTCAGCTTGCAAATTCTGCCATGTAAATAGCGAATCTGCCATGGCACGAGCGCAACTGGCGCTGGGAATGGGAGATGAGACTCTGATTGGTTTATTGCACGTTACTCCCAAAACACACCCATTACTCATTAAGAGAATAGGGCCAACCCTTTTAGACCATGCACCGACCATTTTTCCCGTCGTTAAACTAGCAAAAGTGGATAGGGCCCTTTGCATTTGACCACTTATCTACTCACATGATGGATTTCCTGTATTTGGCCCAAGAGTTCAAGTGGGTATGAAGACCACAACTGTATGTAGAACTTGTGATTACCTGATGGAAAACACTTACAACACAGTAGTGTAAAATTGCATTTTTTTTACTCACTTTGGGCCCTATTTTTAACGATCTAAGCGCATGGTCTGAAGCGCACGGCGCAGGTGTCCGAATCCACTTTTGCTAGTTTAACGACGGGAAAAATGGTCGGCGCGCCCAGTGTATGGTCTAAAAGGGTTGTCCCTATTCTCTTAATGAGTAATGGGTGTGTTTTGGGCGTAACGTGCAATAAACCAATAAGAGTCTCATCTCCCATTCCCTTTAAAAGCCAGTTGCGATTGTGCCATGGCGGATTCGCTATTTACAAGGCAGAATTTGCAAGCGGAAAAACTGAACGCTTCTGTAGTGAAGAAACGGATCCTGCTTTTCCCGTAGATGGTCTGCTCGCGCGCTTTAACCTCGCGCACGAGCAGACCATCTATGGGAAAAGCAGGATTCCACCAAAGCATTTTTATCTTTATGCACACAATAATAATCTTTTACATTGTAATCCTTTTATTTTTAATATTTGGCATGTTTGTGTGCTGCTGTGCTTCCCTGTGTGTGTAATAAGCAAAATGTGCGCGCGTTGTGCACCTGCATATATCACTAAAGCGCTCTTTAAATAACAAAACAAATATTGCGCCATTGACTTTAGACCAGGTTTTTGTTGGTCAGTGGCACAGTTTATTTCATTTGCCTCAAAATAGTGATGCACCAACAATGTGCCTGAACACACTTCGTTTTCAGACCAGCACGCCCATGGGCGCACAAATGGTTACATTTGTTATTTAAACAACGTGGCGCAGGACGTGAAAATGATAACTGCGTCAGGCTGAAACTAGCAAAAAACACTGCGCCGGGTGTATGATAGGGCCCTTTGATTTCCAATACTTTGCACTTTAAAATTAACTTTTAAATGTCTGTTGTCTAGGCCTATGTAAAAGACAACAGTTTATTTAGTAATTGCGATGCTTCTAATTAAGTAATAAAAGTTGCAAATATTTTTTTAAAAAAATCCACATACTTATCTTTACATCAATAAAATGTGCAACACTTTGTTTTACTACCAAAATATATATAATATCTAATTAATTTAAGTTAAAATGTAAAGTTTTTCTCAACATCTCAGGCACACGAGTTCCTGAACATGAATGATGGGAACCTCTTAGCCTCAAATACCACTCTGATGCAGTATTAGAGATGGCGTGGATTTAGTGTGCCCACATGTGTGGGTATTGGGGCAGGCCCATTTTGTTCAAACTGATTTTGTGAAGTGGATCGACCAATTCATTGTAAAAATTTGATTCTGACTGATTAACCACAACCAAATAATTTAGTTAGTGAGTTTGAACCGGCTCATTGAAATTAATCATTACAATTTGTAAACAAATCATTCAAACTGGTTTTGTGAAGCAGATCAACCATTTCATCGTAAAGATCTGACTCAAAATAATCATTTGGTTACAAATCAGTTATTCCATGAATAACAACTTACATTTTCTTCTGTTTCTTACACAAAGCTATCATCTTCAGAGGTCTTTTTAAAGTAGTGTACAATTCATGCGGACCACTTTTATGATTCTTTTTTATACGTTTTGAAGCTGATAGTCCCTATTGATTATAAGTGTATGGAAAATAGCAACTAGTACAGTCCTCAAAACATCTTCTTTTATGTTCCACAGGAGAAATTAAGTCATGCAGGTTTGAAACAACATGATGGTGGTGAGTAAATATATTCCTTTGTGGGTAATCTAATCCTTCAATGTTCCTATCAAACACTACAATCACTGTTCTCTCAGCAAATTGGGCCCAAATCATGATCATACAGAGATGCAACTTGATTACTGACCGGGGAGCGGAAGCTAATTAGCATGCGATATCATCCTTATTTAACTTAATACCTGCTGGCAGCGTGCAGCACGGCCTGACAAGTGTTGCAGTAATAAATGGGCACAGCTTCAAGGGCTGTGTGCCCATAGGAGCCTATCTAGATAACAGTATGATGCAGCCCTTAACTGATGGGTTCATTAAATATTTGGGCCAACTTCCACATTAGCACCGGAATGCTGTAGGATGTGAAATCAAAAGCAGAAAAAAATACATGTATAACCTTCTACTCTATACAGATGTAAAAATGTAATGTATTACATTCTGCTGCTCTCAAGACAATACCATGTGCATGAAATATTAAAATGGCTACCCTGTACATGACCTTGTCATGTATTATTTCCATTCACAATTTTCAACTTGCTAAAATCAAAATGAATGTGGAATGTGGAAAGTTATCCGAGGCTCCAAATGCTTCATATCCACAAACATTTTACATATGCTACGATTCTGAACTCCCCAACTGATTCTGTAGAGAGACTACAGCCATAATCACTCACAGGTACTCCACGCCGACAGCAATCTAGCCTAACACATGCAAGATAAGACAGTGAAGCGAACAAAATATTGCAGTGCCTTTAGTGCACTTCCAGACATATTACTACTGGGATTAACAAAAGAACCATTTGCCCATAAAAATTCACACAAACGCTACTTGAGAGTGCTCGATGCTTGAAAAATACCACTGGGCAATTTGCGCCTCATGAATAACTGAATTGAACCAATTATAATCCTGCTGGTTGCTACCCAACAGACACAACAAATGACATCAACATATGCAAGCAAGTCATTAATAAGTTGTCCGGCATTACTTCAGCATTTCGTTGTGAAATGGTTTTAAAGAACCTGAGGGAATAACTCTTATTTTTACAAATGGAAATCTGAGCCTGAATATCATGCTCAGATTTTTGTATAAGTACAACTGATTTAAATGTGTTTCACATTTGTTTGCCCTTGAGGACCGTAAAACACCAGTCTGCATGTGTGTTGTTTGTGATATATTACTTTAGCCTTTTCTTTAACCTGTGTTGTGACTGGCTGTCAAGCCAAAGAAAGATGGCTATGGATCAGACGTCCCTAATTTCTTTGCAAATGAAATTCAGTTTCTAAAACCTCAGGTACTTCCACATGGCAATGCCATATCCATCTTATAAAGGACATGGAATTTAATGCATTAAAAATGCTATTTGAGTGGCTCTCACTCCATTTATGTTTGAATTATGGTGTCTGTATACAGTTTTCATTTGAAGTCTGTAGATAAGTGGCTCCTCCAGAATATCCCCTCTGTTCAATGTTTGTAAGCCACAGCCTTCAGAAATAGCTTGATAGTCTCTTCAGTCTAGTTTTGTTTGAGCTGTATGCTGTCTTAATTCCATAAGGGATTTCAGCTACTTTTTAAGGGTATTTTGTGTACAATGCACACTTCAAACAAACCCTGCTGAATGCTCCAAATGCTGTTTGCACTTCACATACAGTTTATGATTTATGACAGACATATAATTCAAATACACCAAAAGCTTTGAGTTTGAATGAAAATCCCTGTAATTCAACTGACTGACAGGTGATTTGAGTCGCTGTTTGTATTTTAATAGGCAAATACTTAAGAATCTATGGATGGATCATTATTACAGTGATTATTATTTTTCTAGCATGTTATATGTTTGGCAACAGTTCTTTTAACCCTAAAAGATGGAGTATGTAGCTTTTCATTTCTTAAACAACCACGCATTAAGATGTATCATGGCCATATTCCAGGATGACAATGTCAAGATTCATCAGGCTTAAATTGTGAAAGAATTGTTGGGAGGGAGCATGAAGAATAATTTTCACACATGAATTGGCACTGACCTTAACCTCAGTTTAAGTTTTTGGGATGTGCTGGAGGAGACCTTACAGAGTGCTTACCTCTTGCATTGTCAATACAAGATCTTGACCAAAAAATGATGCACCTCTCGATGGAAATAAATGTTGTGATGTTATTTCCATCAAGAGGTGCATCAATTTTTGGTCAAGATCTTGTATTGACAATGCAAGAGGTGAGCACTCTGTAAAGTCTACTTCAGCACATCCCAAAGACTTTCAATGAAATTAAGGTCTGGACTCAGTGGTGCCAATTCATGTGTGAAAATGATTCTTCATGCTCTCTGAACCATTCTTTCACAATTTTAACCCTGGTGAATCTTGACATTGTCATCCTGGAATATGGCCATGATGTGTCTTTCTACATGGTTGTTTAAGAAATGAAAAGCTACACACTCCGTCTTTAAGGGTTAAAAGAACCATTGCCAAACATATAACATGCTAGAAACATAATAATCACTGTAATAATGATCCATTCATAGATTCTTAAGTATTTGCCTATTAAAATACAAACAGTGACTTTTTTTTGGCCGGGCAGTGTATGTTTAAACCAGAAATTGATTCAGAAGAAGAAGAAGAAGAGGAAGAGCAAATTATTCACTGTTGTATACAAGTCAATGTATCAGAATGGTAATGCGTTTTGTGCATCGCTCTTTATAACTTCGGACACACAACGGCTATTGACATTGATACACATAACAGCTACGTTATCAAACAGCTAATATTGTGTTGCTAATGTTACACAAACTATGTTCCTTTTCACCATCTCAGAATCAGACAGCTGCCTTCTAAAAATCAGCACCCTTAACGCTTTGAACATCATAGAAAGTCAGTGGAGAAACGCATATATTTTATCTTTCATAACATCGTAATATATATAATTCACCCGCTATATTGCTATATGTACCCAATTTTTTCTGTCTATTCTTAGAGGTGTTAACAGAGCAAGAAAACATTTGCTGCAGGCAAAAGTCCTGACCCGCACATTGTTTGTTTGTGACAGTAGGAAACAGTGGACTGTCCATACCAGACTGTCTTTGGTACATTGCAGTTTTAAGGAGAAAATATTCAGCAATGGTGTTGACTGATGAATTTGCACATGGTTTGTCTTAAAGCATATTAAAAACACCACATAGACATATAAACAACATTAAAAACTTGACTTTCACCACAGGGGGTCTTTAAAATGCCTTCCAAGTGAGTTTTTAAAATTCAAGTCCTTGAAAGACCAGCACTTTCCACTAATAAATAACAATCAAGAACAAGATCAACTCACCCCTGGCATCAAAAAACTCCTCGTCAGAGCTTTCAACAGATTCCTGGGCAATGTTCTGGAGTCTCCAGTGGGAGGCGCTATGTTTTCGAGAGGGCACTAGAAAACAAAAGAGAGCAACATTTACCACAAATCACAGAAACTGACACTAGGGCTGCGTCTGAAAACTTAGGCAGCTGACTTGTTGCCTCGCTGCCTTATCAGGCAATGATTTTGCAGGCATCGCTTGCGCACAAAGAGACCTCACAAAACTGATTTTGGACAGACAGCAAAATAGAGTAAGCTTTAGTGATAAGTAAGCAAATATCAAATTACTACAATAGTAATTTCTCTCTAGAATTGACATCAGAAGTGGAAAACGTTGGCCAAAAACTTACATTTACACACAAACTGACCACCAACTGCAACTTTTAGATCCCTTTATTTTTTAGCTCAACTGTCATTAATGGGATGCACAGGACTGTGGGATATCAAAGGCAGCGAAGAATACATCTATGCTTCAAAAATCGATCAGATGAAGGTAACTCAGGAGACGCTAACATTGGATTCGGACATGCCTTGATGCCTTCCAGCCTTGGAATGCATCCTCTGGAGGCAACATTTTCAAGTTTTTGGATGCTGCCGTGAATACAAGATACAGTACAATACAATGACCTTAGGGGTACAAGAACATCACATGCGAATTCTTTTGCCATAAAATCCTGGAGCCTGTTCAGTTTAATTAAGCGTTAACTTGTTTTGTTCCTGTTTAATTCAAATTTAATAAAAGGATACCTGTGGTACCTCCATCTGTTATCTGGGTGTTTTAATACATTTATCATTTTATATATTTATATATTATTTATGTAACACGTGTGTGCAGGCAGACAGATGAAAAGGCAGATGAATAAAGTTCCAATGCAAAGTTTAATAATAATAATCCAAACAGGTAGTAATCCAAACGGGTAGTAATACACACCATAAGCATAAACGTGACCGGACACAGAAACTAAAACTGTGACAATTAATATATTTAGATGTCCCAGTGGTTGATTATCATTATAGCTTAACTAAAAGATTTCACCATTCTTCTTTTATGTTATATAAAGGTCACATTAAAAAAAAATTAAAGCTATACCACAGTTAGGGCATCATTTCCAAGCCATATTAACACTTTTGCTCCTAATAAAGTTAGTGTATTTGGTTACCAAGAAGACCACAGTGCCCATGAAGCACATTGAGATACATGTGATGTGTGAAGAAAACTCTTCAAATATAAATTATGAAACAAGTACTTTTATTTCTTATGAGTATATGTAATGTCCAATCAAGCTGTAATTTTGTCAAATTATGTGTGAAAATATTATTTAATTGTGTATTTAGGATACATAAAACACTAGCTATGAAATTAGGCATATCAAGACAAAAGAGTTTAAAATATCTTTAACTGAAATAAAATCACAAAATTCTTCTATGATGCATGTGTGTCCATTGTTGGACTTTGTTAATGGACAAATGAAATAAACTAGTGAGAGTTTGAAAGGTGTGTTTATTAAGAGTTTATTTTTAAGTTCCCAGGGCCAAAAGTCCTGACAGTTAAATGAACATTCGTTCATTAATAATATCAGTATATTATTAATACAGGCCCACTGTTATTAATGATTTCAAGTTAAAGGATAAGTTCACTTCATAATTAAAATTTCCTGATAATTTACTCACCCCCATGTCATCCAAGATGTTTATGTCTTTCTTTTGTTCAGTCAAAAAGAAATTAAGGTTTTGGAAGAAAACATTTGTAAGACTGATGCTGGACTATCTGGACCAAGAGAGGGCTACTCTTTGAGAAAACAAAGGAAATTAACATTTGAACTCTCTCTTGCAAAATTAGCATCCCCATCCGAGACACAATCACACCTCAGTATTGCCTTAATCTACATTTCCTTTCCTTCACTCCCTCTTCCCCCATCTCTTCTCTCTACCTGAAATTCACCCAAAATCTATATGGTTTAATGTGAACAATTATCATACAATGCTATACATGTTTGGTATCATTTGAAATGTCTCAGTGCGACTGGTACAAAGGTCTCATTCCCACAGAAGTAAACCAGAAGGTAATAAAGGTTTTAAGATCTTAGAGATATTTTGCTCTCTGTAATGGGTGTGTCCACCTTCACAGGGTCTTTCATGCAAATGGCCTTCTGTCCCCAAAAGGTGTAAACTACTCAGTCTGGGACCCTGATTAATGCAAATTCCCATTGTAAACTCATGTTTCCATTTGAAAGAAGTTTCTGTCTTGGTCTGAGTATTTAAAGAGATGTTGCAGGAGGCTCAGGGCGCGATTCTGTAATCAGATCATCCCACATTGCTGAGTGTCCAGGACACTCAGCAATGTGTATTTTTCTAATGTCAGGTATGCATCTTTTTACTCTTTTTCTGAGCATTTGATGTTTTGTATTGATCATCTTTGAATTGATTATGTAATTGGCATGATACATTTACCTGACTAATAAATTGTTACATTTGGCTTTATTCTGACTTACTCTGAAATTATTGACTTCAGTAGATTATGATGTATCCGCTGTTACCGCAAATCTACGACCAGGGTTAAGTACATACTAGATCTCGGATTGTATGGAGCATGGGGCACATCTGGCGCGATTCTAGATTTCTGACTAACTGCTTGACTTTAACTAAGTTGTTATGCAATCGCATTCACTATATAGGGCTAGACAAAGGTGTACTGGTCATAACCTCTGGTCATTGCCTCTGCTTTAATTAAGTTGTTATATAGTTATATTATTAACTATATGGGGCCAGATAAATTACTATCGAGGGGCAACATTACCTCATAGTACTGGTCATAACCCCTGATTATCGGAGCTTTAACTAAGTTGTTATATAGGCGATTGTATGGGGCTACATGAGTACCTTTTAACAATAGCAAGCATGGGCAGCATTGTTAAATTGCATTAGTCATAACCTCTGGTTATTGATCAGACTGGCGAGTTTGTGATTGTGGGCCCACATTACTGCTGGTGCGAGGACCCTGTGCGACTCTGAGAACCGAATGAACGAGTACAATAAGAGTAAAGAGTTAAATAGAATAATCAAATGTCTAGATAAATTATCATATAAATAGTCAATAATCAATTGGCATTCTAACCTAAATTCGAGGTCATAATAAAATGGAGTCAGATAATAGTTTAATTGGAATTAAACTACTTTGCCACACTGAACTGTGGGAAACCGCCGTTGGGCCGATTGGGCGGGCCTTACACATTCCAGGATTTTTCTCCATATAGTGGAGACTTCAGTGGGGTACAACGGGTTGAAGGTCCAAATTGCAGTTTCAGTGCAGCTTCAAAGGGCTCTACATGATCCCAGCTGAGGAATAAGGGTCTTATCTAGCGAAACGATCGGCCATTTTATAAAAAAATAAATAAAAAATATATACTTTTTAACCACAAATGCTCATCTTGCACTGCTCTGCAATGTGCCACGCATTACGTAATCATGTTGGAAAGGTCACACATGACGTAGGCGGAAGTACCGTGGTAGGGCGAAAAACTCAATCTCATTTTCTCCTCCAACTTCAAAATCGTCTGACATTGTTGTTTTATTTTTCTTTTCTTTTTTTTTTTTGTAAAGGGCATTTGACTTAGTCTTTGCACATTCGCTTTGTAAACACTTGCTCGGTACTTCCATCCACTCTCCAATGTGATTACGTACTGCTTGGCGCATCACAGAGCTAGTGCAAGACGAGCATTTGTGGTAAAAAAGTATATAATTTTTTTTTTTTTTAGAAAATTACCGATCGTTTCACAGATCATGTAGAGCCCTTTGAAGCTGCATTGAAACTGCAATTTGGACCTTCAACCCGTTGTATCCTGTTGAAGTCCACTATATGGAGAAAAACCCTGGAATGTTTTCCTCAAAAACCTTAATTTCTTTTCAACTGAAGAAAGAAAGACATAAACATCTTGTATGACATGGGGGTGAGTAAATTATCAGGACATTTTAATTCTGTAGTGAACTAATCCTTTAAGTGTTATTTCTGATTAACCCATCCATGCTGCCCCACTTCTGCTTTTGCACAGCAGCAAAAAAATGTGTCATTTAATTGTGTCTCCTGTCAATTAAGAGGAGCAATAAAGACCTCAGAAAACATTGCATAGCCTGGAAAAAATATTCCCTCTGCTAAAGTTTTCCCTTGTAGCTGATACAGTTGCACAAAACCTCTCCCTCAGGGAGAACCACTTTAAAGCCAAGTGTGACTAATTAAAAAGGAATAGCACGCCTACGCTGCTAGAGTTGCAAATAGCGAGAAAGGGATGGATTTTGCTGAGCACTGATAAGACTGCAAATAACTTGCATTGTTCCTGAGTGCTTTGTAGATTCGGCACATTTTCTCTCTTTACAACTCAATCTGGTTGTCTCTGTTTGAGACATTAGCAGTGCTGTGAGATGACAGGAGACTATGTCTTGCACTCTCTTCAACAAAACATTTAAAGAATATATGTGAGGCATACAGGGTGCTTTTGGATGAGTGAATAATCCAGTCCTTAAACATTGGGGGGAAAAAAAAAAAAAAAAACTTGTGAGGTCTTTATGTTGCTTTTATCAGGCCCAATTAATTGAATAAAAATGCACCCAGTCTAATATTTTAATAGACCTGGAATACATGTAAAAACCAAAGTTAATGTGCAATCCAGTTGTGATTCCAGGGCTTTGACTACTATTTTAAGTTAAGTGCTGTGCAAAGAAATCTTAACTATTTTCTCTAAAATACTTACTTTCACTTCTTTCTTACTTTTTTAAATGCAGCAAATTCAAGAAAATGAACAAAAAAGTGGGTCATGCTCACTTTTCTATACATTACTTAAAGGGATAGTTCAGCCAAAACTGACAATTCTGTCATCATTTCTTTTTAGAACATAAAAGATGTTTTGAAGAACATTTAAAATGTTTTTTGTCCAAAACAACACTGAACCCCACTTCACATTTTCTGTATTTTCATTGAAATAACTGTTTCTTCTTGTTTTAATAATTTATGTACATTAGGGTTTTATGTTACATGTATTGTTGTTAAATAATGTTTATTGCATTACTTGTTGTGTGTTACCATGATGGTGTTTTGTGTTTGTGTGAATGACACTGTGCACCATTTATATATTAGTGTTTACCGTCTTAGCTTGTGAAAAAGCTGCTTTTGATGAGCTGTGATTCATCATGTGACTTTCTCATCACCACCTGTTATTGGTGGTTGTCAGTGTATTACAAAGATACAAAACAGATATTAGTAGGTTGGTATATTAACATTATATCAGTTAATGAAATACGTTTTTTTTTTGTTTTTTTTTACTGTAAATTTAACTGTGAACCACTTGGTTCATTTGGTCTGGACCAAAAAAAAAAAAAAAAACATTTAGTCCTGTTCCTCTTAGCATTCACATTGGCTTTTTTAACACCGAACCTAAAGATACCGAACTTAAAGTCATAGGGATACGTTCACAACCTGATTGGTCGGCTTTTATGAAGTATATTTCACAACAGAACTTACCGAACATCCAAAACAATGCTGCATGCTGGGCTAAATGCGCTTTTTTATGTGCGTAGCATATGATGGTATTTTGACCAGCTACTGTAAGAACTCGTGAAGAGCTTATAAAATGTGTAAAGGATTCAAAACAGCGGCAAGAATCCCTCCCTTACACATACAAACTAAGATCTGTGAGGTTCTGATGCCTGTACCGAACTGTGATGAGCAACATCGCAACTATGACAAGAAAAAAACAGGTATGCTTGAGCATTCTGTCCTTTTTAGGGTCGCATCTTGTGACATCATGTCTTGTTTTTGGTTCATTTACATCTTTTTGGTCCATGTTGCGTTCATATTTCATTCGAATCGCACAAGGTTCGGATGGTACTGTAGCGTTCACACATATTCAAATTAACCGCACTAACAGGGCAATCCCACCAGAGTTCGTTTTAGGGTGTGTTCACACTTGGTATGTTTGGTTCGATTAAAACAGTTAATTTGAATAACATAAGGTGGAACATAAGGTTTTAGGTTCGCTAAAAATGATCCTGCCCAATTAGATCGATCCCACTGTAGTCTCAAATTAGCCTGTTATGTGTTTTATATTGTTGAGAAGTGATAGGTTTAGGATAGGGGTGGGGTTAGGTGCTCAAAAATATCTATGAAAGTGCAAATATTTATAAAATTTCTACTTTTACAAATGCATGTAAATATTTAAATGTGTCTTGCTCTAAGGGAAACAACTGAAAGCAATAAAGTACCCTGCACATTTGCTAAAGGGGTACACTGTGTGTTAAAAAGTGATGCCAAGGGGTCCTAACCAAGTGTCTATATGTGACGAGTTGGGAATGAGAATGTGTTGAATTAGCCCCAGTAAAGACAAACCCATTTAGGGCCCATACTGGGGCTAATTCAAATTTATAATTCAGACCCATTCTTTTGTGTTCTGCAGAAAAAATAATGTCATGCAGGTTTGGAATGACATTAGGCTGAGTAAATGGCCTCACTTTCCTCCATCCAGTCTTTCTATCTCTTCAAATATTGACCCGTCCACTCTGAATTCCACCCTCTTATCAACACTTGATGTGGACCTCTGCCCTGTAGTCTCAAAGCAATCCTGTCACGTTTCGCTTTCTGACATCCTCTATTGTGACAGAACAAAACTACATGTGGGAAAAAACCAATTCGCCCAAAGTGCTGCATCCTGAGCTGTGATTTTTTTCCAGACAATTGAAGACATTGGCCTTCCATTACACAACACTTTCAACATCTTCAATCTGTGCAAACTGTTTTATGCCTTTTCATTCCATCTCTAGTCTTCTCCACCATCTACACTTACCACTGAGTATTTCATGACCCACTTTGAAAACAAAGTGGCCATCTGCAGCTCATTCTCATTCAGGTCTGACACAACCCACCACCTATAGTCTCATTAAGAACTTTACTGCTGACCTCAATTGAAATGGTGTGCGATGAGAACATACTCAAACTCTTCACCAAGCACTGCACAACTACATGCCTCATTAATCCCCTCTCGTCTGGAAACCGTATTGAATTGTACATTTTTGGAGTTTTACAAAAATGTAGGTAGAGCAGTCATTTTATTCCAATAATGTTCAAAATGTCATTTCCATCACCATTTTTTCCACCACAGAATTCTATTAAACATAATATATCTTTTGACATTTGGAGAAAATGTTCGCAACTACATGCCCCTTTAATCTACTCTCCTCTTAGACATTTTCTGTAATTTTTTTTTTTACCTTTCTTGTTTTCCACATATCATCATCTAGTGGAGATATTCCATCAGAATTAATATCGATCTATTAGGGGTGTAATGATATTCAAACCGAACTGAAAAACCACGATACACCACCCACGGTACGAACCGCGATACTCTCATGGAACACGCCCTGTCCCCTGTTGCCCCACCCAGCCCTGGCCCATTGGATCTACACGACGAATACAGCGTTGTAGCCTAACCACCATTAATCACAATAAGCTGTGCGTTTTGTTACTTTCGATAAGAATCAAAGTGTCATCTTTCAGATTCTGTCAATTTAATCACGAGATTCAAACAATAAATGCCGTTTTGACTCTCTTTAATGTGGTGTGACAGATCGCTTTTTGATGTGGCGTGACAGATCTCTGTTTAGACGCCTCATTTTAGCGGCAGTGTGGAGTGCGAGTGAACACGATCATCTCTTCCTCTTCAATACTAGTTACAGAATAAACATGAATGAACATCTGAAGGTATGTTGAAAGATACAGTACAACTTACTAAAATGTATACTATCTCATGTAATCGCTCAAGTGTTTCAATTGTGGAAAGACATCAATAAAACAGCTTGTAAACTGTGTCACAGCATACTTCAGGCAAGTCCACAGCTTGTTAGTTCGTCAGAGAAATGAGAGAAACTCTAAATATATGTACTATATTAACCTATATATTCATTATATTTTACTTATACTATGGTGTACTACAACAACAACCTAAAGGTGTGCAATTAATTTCAGGGAAAATAGTAGTTCTAGGTTCTAGGCAGGTCTTGGCCGCATTGCAGTTCAATATCACTTCGCCAAATGATTTCAGTTATTTTAATAGATCCTACAGCCTATAACCGCAAAGGAAACAAAACCCACAACGACACTGACCAAGCAAATAAATATAGTAAACAATAGGATAAAAACGACAAATTATTGTCATGGTTTTTGCCACAAAATATGTTTTATTGTGTCCTGAAAGCGCATACTCTCTCCCGCTCTCTCTCTCTCTTTCAAACATACACACGTACTGTATAGTACGGACACACACTCGTACGGAAACATTTTGTTAGCACTGCTCTGACGAATTAATCAGTAAAATAGTTTAGCAACTTAAAAGCTACATGACATTTCTCACCAGCGAGGTAATAACTGTGCGGTTCTTGAGGTACTTATAACTTGTAGTTTCGCTATTAGTAGAGACTGCTGCCGTGAGAGACGCACAGACTCAGGTAGGCTAATTCACATATGCTTATTCTCTCTCTCTCTCTCTCTCTCTCAACTGTGATAGTAACTGTACCAACTGTATTATTCTGCTATCAAGGCTCCGTTACTAGTTCTGAAATGATGTTTTGGAGTTACTAACGGAGGCTTGGGATGAGATGCGTAAGAAATTAGTCACACACACAAGAGTGTTTTAAAGACAAAAACCTGACAAATGTCTTGAAATACAACATCAGAACAGTGTCTTGGGGTGTGGTAACTGTAGTATAAGTGGAATAATTGACTCCGGGCCATTGAATTCTTAGAAAATTATGCACAGCCGAGGTGTAACGGCATTACCACCTTGGGTGTGCATTATTTTCTAAGAATTCAATGGCCCGTCGTCAATTATTCCTTACTTGTTAGTCATGTCTTGATGAGATGTATGTTTAAATAAATCTGTCATGAAAATGACAGCCACTGTGTAAATAATCACGTTATATTTCAACAACTAATTGGAGTAAAAACATATTTTTATAATTAGATTTAGAAGTTAATGCAAAAACTGTCTTATGTGCAGTTTACAATTTGCATACAATTTGTTATTTGAGTGTTGATTATTATATATAAAAATAAATAGCAACTGAATTTAGGCTAATAGAGCTCTGAACCTTTATTATTATAGTAATGTGCAAGTAAGTGCTCCCTATATAATTTACAGCATTAGCAGAGATATTTTTTTTTATCCTTAAAAAACTTTTAATTATAATTTAATTCATTTAAAGACAGAGACACAGTTTGTTCAGTAAACTACTGTTTATTAAAAAAGCAAGCTTTGACACCAACTGACACTTTTCCATAATAAAATCATAAGGATTCTGTGTTCAATGTACACTGTGTGGCTTATTAGATAATCAAGTTTGTACACAGCAAGGGTAAATTGCATCTTATATTGCACCTGTTTGTAAGTATTTTTTGTTAAGTTAGTTTGTAGCACACAATTGGCTGAGCACAAGGCATTTTCAAGACTGACATTTACATGGATTTAATAAACATCTCATCTTCAGTGGTCTTGTGGTGACAAATTAATCATTTGTAATGTTCTACGCATCACATCATGCTGCCTGAATTACTGAATTGTGCTGAATAGCAGCACATCGTCGTCTGGGTCAGGTACTTTTTTGTATCTGATGCAATAATGTCTACTTATCACATGAAGTTTAATGGTGACTGAAGCTTTTCTTCTTCCAAAATGTTTCTAGCCAAATCTCTCTTATTGTTTGAAGGTCACAAAAGCTGCCTTCAGCCCAATTAAAACATTGTCGTCATCCTAGATGACCGTCTCTCCTCTGTAGACCACATTACGACAGCAGCCTTGTCCTGCTGCATCAAGCTCGGCAAAAAGAAACAACAATAACAGCAAGACGACAGCGACTATTTCCTCGTCAGCCTTACAGCATCTGCCATACATCCCCTCAAGCACATCCAAGCGGTTCCGCTATGCCTGTTTTCATCTTCTGGGAATTATCTTGCATGACACTTCAGATCAGGACTCCAGTGCACACTGGTCCAGAAGGCTGTCAGTATATACTAGACCAGAACTGGTTCTGGTTGCCTAGATCTGGTTTTAATTATAAAAGAACAGATTATAATTATAAAAGGGTTTATACATGAAAATACATAGGATCCTTTATGTTGTTGGAAGGGGGTCCCTCACAAGGAAATCATAGTATTTGGGGATCATGTTAGTAGAACCATCATGAGATTACCTGTACTTTATAACAGGCATTTCAATTATGACCATTTTCCAACATTTTGGCAAGTCTGTGTCCCCTCAGTTTCTTGTTCTTAGCTGACAGAAGTTGAACCCAGCATGATCTTTTGCTGTTGTAGCCCATCCAATTCAAGGTTTGACATATTCAGTGTTTAAAGGTTTTCATATTCATAGCACTATTGTGGTTCATGTTTATGTCAGTTACTGTCGCCTTCCTGTCTGCTTGAACAAGTCTGGTCATTTTCCTCTGACCTCTCTCATTAATTTGGCCATTTACGTCCAGAGAACTGCCGCTCAATAAACTTTTTTTTCTGTTTTCTCACAATTTTCTCTAAACTTTGAGATCCTGAAACCCAGCCTTTTGATCATATTTTATGCATTGGGTTACTTACTGCCACGTTTACATTTACGCATTGGGCAGATACTTTTAGCCAAAATGATTTACATGGCATTCAAGTTCATGCATTTCCTGGGACTCGAACCCATAACCTTGGTGTTGCTATACAGTACTGTAACACTTTTATTTAGTTTTAGTTTAGTAATTTTACAAAGTTTGGTAAGAAAGTATCCACTAAGAGAGGAAAAATAAACCTTATGGTAGTCAACTACATTATTTTCAGCCCTAAAAGTCAACTTTTTACAAGTTGGCCATTTCGTATGAATTCATACAATTTGATTTAAACAAATGTGTATGATTTTTAAGAAAAAAATAACATGAAGGTCCAACCTTTAGTGGGGCATAAGCAGATCATACGAAAATGTATGAAAGAGATTGTACGAACTTATACGAATTTGCCACCAATTTGGCAAAACATAATAGTTATGAATTGCCATGAGAGTGTGCTGAAACAGTAGTTTGTGGCACTAGAATAATATAATAAATATTAGAGCCTAAATTTATATTCTTGACACATTCTTACCACAGCAATTGCATTTGTGATAATTACCTAAGCGATTATCTAACCTTTTGGAAATTAGACTATTGGGATTTTGATGTGGATAATAGTTCAATAAGTCTAGATTGCCATTTCTGTCTTTTAGAAACATTATACCCTTCCTACAGGCGTTTGCTCCAGATGTGGCTTAATGAAGATTATGAGACCTTAATGAGAGGCTCATTGAGGTACATTCATTAAAGTGGTGGATTTCCGAAGGGGCCTCCATCCCGTCTGATGAGGAGTCATTTTCTTTGCTCCCACCTGATGTAATGTACTCGGCAAGGATGAGCAGAAGAAAGTATTAGCTATAGTCCTTTAATCAAATGAAACACAATTATCCAGGAATCATAGGAGTAAACAGCGCAAGGCAGCATAACAGCTTGTATAAATAAACACAAGACAATACCGGACGAGGAACAGAACAAAACTCAGGACTTAAATACTAAGGAGATCACAGCTGATCATTATAAATAACCATAGAAACAAACGTGACATAATCAGAAACCAAGGAAAACTAAACTAAACAGAGCAGGGAAACAGGAACTAAAGGAAACAAAACAAAACATCAAAATAAGAGTCCATAACTGTGACTGTACTACCCCTCCCAGAAGGCGTGTCCTCACACCATAACTGATCGTTTGAGTGTGGAAGGAGGGTGCTTTGGAGGAGGGCGTGGACCTGGTGATGGACAGGGATGAAGAGGAGTCGGTGGAGAGAGACACCACGGTGGAGCTGACAGCTGGAGGAGCCAGAGTGATGCTTTGGCTAAATGCCTGGGCAGAACCCTGGGACCGACTGACGAAGGTGGAACCAGGGTGTGTGGAGAAACAGGCGGAGCAGAGAGGCCATTTGCAGGGAGACATCCATGGCCCGGAAGCCCAAGGTGGAGCTTTTGACTCGTGCACTCTCTGAAAAAAGGTATGGCGCTGTCTCTGGGGCAGTACCCTAAGGTACAAAAGAGAAAAGGTACATCTTTGTACCTTACTTACCCCTAAATGGTACATATGAGTACCTTAAAGGTACATATTAGTACTTTAAAAGTGCATATTAGTACCTTTTCACTTTTGTACCTTAGGGTACTGCCTCATTGACAAACGGTGTACCTTTTTTCTGACAGTGTGGGACTGAGGCGGGCTTGGCAGACCGGGGAGACAACGAAGGGGGTGATGACAATGTGGAAGACGGAGGGAAGAATAAGCCTGGTAGAGCCGAAGGGCTGGAGGGTCGAGGTGCAGCTGGAGACCCGGAAGTCTGTAGTGGAGGCAGAGCGACAACTGACTGAGGCTGAGCCAGAGGGACGAGGGAGCCTGGAGGAGTCCTAAGGCTGATGGACTATGTCGGAGACGAGGGAACAGAAAGCCAAGCTGACAGGTCATGGTGGAGACATGGGCATGGAGGTCCGAAGTGAAGCCAGGGACTCAACCTCATGCCGAGCTGGTGGTCGGGAAGCCACAGACGGAGCCTAAGAGCCATACGGGGTTAGCGGCGGGGGCAGAGCCGAGGAGCAGGTGGAGCTGATAAATCCAGGGGACTGGGCATAACCGGTGGAAGAGATGTGACCAGGAAGTGGGGTGGGAACATCAGAAGAGGAAGGTCTCTGGACAGAACCAGAGCATCTAGACAGCCGGACGAGACCAGCAGAGAGGGCATCGCCTCGAGGGTGGGGACTCGGGAGGGAACTGGATCCATGGACCACAGATCTATGAGGCAATGGTCCGCTCCTGGCTTTGGGATGAGCTGGGCAACGCAGTTCAATTCCAGGACGACCCAGGTGGCAGGCTCAGGCTCATGATGTGTGGCATACACGGCGCTGACGGGATTCTTCTCTGGCTCGCAGATGTTGAGAGGTGAAATGCTGTGCCATAGCCACCCTCAAGTACTCCACCACCCAGGTGAAAAAAAGTACACTTCCAAAATGTACTTAAAGTGCTCTATTTTCGCACACTAATTTTGTACTTAATATACTACAAATTCTTCTTTAGTACTTCTTAAGATAATCTTAAGAACATCTAAGTGTACTCAACTGTGCTATTTTGAGAGACTGTGAATATCAACTAAAATGTGCTTTTAAAAAATGCATTTAGTTACCACTTGTAGTATACTTGAACCTGTGTATGAAAAGAAAGTGTATGAAAGATAGTGTAGGTTCAAGTGTACTACAAGTGGTAACTAAATAATTTTTTTAAAACAGAGATAGTATGTTAATAGCACATTTAAGTTCACATTCATGTTGTCTCAAAATAGCACAGTTGAGTACACTTAGATGTTCTTAAGATTATCTAAAGAAGTACTAAAGACGAATTTGTAGTATATTAAGTACAAAATTAGTGCACAAAAATAGAGCACTTTAAGTACATTATGGAAGTGTACTTTTTTTCACCTGGGCAACGTCCTCAGCTCGAGGAGAATAAGATGCACTGCTGGTGAGTCCATCACTTAACTATACTCGTTTTGAGGGTCCAGTATTCTGTAATGTACTCAGCAAGAATGAGCAGAAGAAGGGATTAGCTATATTAGCTATAGTCCTTTAATCAAACGAAACTCAGTTATCCAGGAATAAACGAAGGAGTAAACGAAGGCAGCGTAACAGTTGTATAAATAAACACAAGATATTACCGGATGAGGAACAGAACCAATATCAGGACTTAAATACTAAGGAGATAATAATGAACTAAATAAGAAACAGCTGATAATTATAAGTAACCAAAGGAAACCAAAGCTAAACAGAGCAGGGAAACAGGAACTAAGGGAAACAAAATAGAACATCAAAATAAGAGTCCATAACGTGACACCTGAAGCAGAACTTCTAATTTATGATTATGCAATTTGTCTTTGAGTTTAAAAAACGTTCAGTCCTTTCAATGTTATGTACATTGTATACTTTTTTTAATACAATTAAACATTTTTAGGGTTTTGAGATCATACACGATACACAACTACAAGTGCTGAATTCACTCTTTATCACTGTAGTTTACATAATCAGTGAAAATTTTGAGCTCTCTAACTTGAGGAGCAATTACTTGCATGATCTTACCAATGTCAAGCAATCAAATCAGCTAATTGCATCTTTTTTGATTTAAAGATTTAATTAGTATTTTTTTCGTGGTATACAAGCGGCACAGTTTTAATTGGAGCTTCTACTGCTGAAACATTATTATCTCACTTTACCTTATCTGCTCTCTTCCTCTTGTCTTATTAAAAAAGGTATTACAGTGTACAGTCTGATGTCTCTAAGCCCCTTTATACAAACACTCATTCCCCTTCCCCTGTGGGGTTATAATGAAGCTATTCATCTTCTGGTTTGTTTCTCGTAAAAATACCCAGGAATAGATGCAAACGTAAACAAAAGCCTGGATTTTAATAAGTCTGGGAGTTTCAGTGCTTGCAGCAATAATGTATTTTCATATACTGGGTCTAAAAGTACAACAGAGACTGGTCTTCTAAAGTAAAGAACTGCAATTCCTCAAAGACTTTTGGCCGAGAGAGTATAAAAGACACGTCTTCAAAGCCGACGACTTCACAGAGCTGCAAACAGGGCTTTGAATAGGTTTACTTTAATAGGTATTGATGGTTATATTGCATAACGTCCTTCATTCATTGGTTGCAGTAGCGGCATCATGCAGAATAGAGCAACTAATAGAACAGCGACTCTTAACATCACAACAACTGTCAATGTTGCTAGAATATTAATAGTTTATGGAAACGCAGAGTTTGGTAACTGATCTCTCAATGAAGCGTTTATACTTTTCAGGGAATTTCATCTTGTCTGGATTGGAGAAAATCAAAAACAATTACATACTTTATTTAATGATTAATGATGTGCTTTTTGCTAAGTATCTCAGACACACCTGTGATTCATTTAATGGTTCTTTGATATACTTGCAGTTGCCTTGAAATCTTCCCTGGCACAGACATGAGCTGAAAACTAAACTGCCTTTGAACACAGCCAATTTTAAAGACTAGGCTGAGGAAAGAGAATGTTAGGAATGCATTTCCTCTGCTAAATGATCATTCCATGCATTAATTTGGATTACATTCCAGGGCGGATAAAAAGGTGAATGCTAAATTGATCTTTAGAATCAATAGTTATTTCACCAGCTTTGTCTGAAAACAAATGGAATTCAAAAATTGATTGGAATACATCTGAGCCTGTGCAACCAAACATAACCTTTCAAAGCAAATAGGAAAATTATTAATTCACACCTACCATTATCAAATACATAATTTACATACCAACTCTCTACCACTTTTCTCTGATTTTGAGGAAAATATTAACTTTTTCTACAGGGAAGACAAGAAAATTATTTCTTTTCTGCAGAGCATGCAGATGGTCAAATACAGTAAAATAATAATAATACTTTTGGTCAATTAAATGTGTCCATGCTGAATAAAAGTATGTATTTCTTTAAAAAAAAAAAAAAAAAAAACTGACCCTAAACTTTTGAATGGTAGTGTATTCAAATAACAATTTGTATTTTTGATAATTAATAACTGTTTTTATGTCATGAAACACAAAGGAAATTTTTCCATATAAAGAAAGTTTATTGTGATCACTGGCTGTCAATCTAAACTTTATTTATTTATTTATTTTTATTAAAATTGTACATTAGGATTTGAAAGCCTGTCCTCTCATACTCTAAACAAAGACCTGAATACAATAATTCTTATATTATATTTGTCAATTCCATTTTATTATCATTTTTAGCATATGTGTGTTATGTTTCTGTTTATATTTATGTCTTAACTTGCCTAGGGCACCAAGTGAGCCAGGACTGCCAGTGCCTCCTCTAACAAAATAGGTGCATGATGGCCCTGCATCTGACCATATTTAAAACTGACAGAAAGTGAAAAGCATAGGTGTCGACAACAAGCTGTCATGGCAACTCAAGCAGAATTAAGGTTGATAATGTTGGAGAGAGGGGCGAATAATTGGTCACAACAAGTGTAAAATGAAAGGTCCATCTCTTCTCAAAAAACAATCACTCAGAGAACCGTGGGGAGGAGGGAGATTAGATTTCTATACACCATAAATCATCCCTAAACCTTGTCTTCTCACAAAATGCCTTATTTTGTATTTAGCTACAAGAAATGATGACAGAGTCTGTTGCCACAAAGCTAATAGCTACATACAGTATATCAGGTAAAATAAGATCATTGTTTTTGAGATTTCTGGATTGGAATACATTAAGTGTTATTTTGCACTAACTGTCATTTATATATGAAAACAGGTTCGTTTTGTGTGTTGAATGAATATCATATATGAAAGGTTTATTATACAGTTCCATGTGACGCATCTAAATATATGCCTCACTGCATTTTTGAGTACAAACATGTCATCTATGATTTATCAGGATATAAAACGTGGTAATTCATTTCAGCATGTAGGCTAAAATATGACGCCTGAACAAATTGTGTTACAAAACCCCTAAATATACAAATAAGGCACTGTTATAGCTACAAGTTTGTGTGTGTGTGTGTGTGTGTGTGTGTGTGTGTGTGTGTTATTGTTATGGACTTTAGGGCAGCTCTGAAAGAATTAATCAAAACAGTGGGCATGAATGAATCCATAATTAACCAGATAACATAATTTTAAAACATAAATTCATTAGAAAGTCATTTGGTATGTTTATTTTGTAGAAAGCTACATTTTTGTGTCACATTTTTCATATCATTAAGCCCACTAATGGATCCTCTCTAGATGGATACCTGTGTTCAGATAAGCAGATGGTTTCACACCTGGCAAGGGTATCTTGCCACTTTTCAAATGAGGCTTGTAATCGGTGAGCAAGACCTCTGCACTTCACAAAATATCCAGCCAGACATATTCAGTACAGTAACACTTCCTTTGACTCTGAGTCCTGTGATGGCCATATTTGAACCTTCATCTTTATCTGACCTCCCTAGTGCTGTTCCGCTTTCTTTCCAGTCCTTTAACCGCCCTGATTCACTTTTTTTTTTTTTTTTTCTTTTAAATCTCTTTTCTCAAGGACTCTCAGGAGCTCCTGCAGCAGAGGGCTTTTAGATACTTGAGGAAAACATTATCAGATACCCTTTGACCATGTAGCACAATCTACACTCTGCCCCAATCCACTACTTCTGGAGAAAAAAAAAAAACAGAGTAAAACCACCACAAAAAAAATACTAGACAGAAAAAGGCAAAGTGACAGAGAGAACAACAGCGCATTTTGTAAAACATGCTGTAGGCCTACATGTTTTACTCTGTGTTGATGTTACATAAATGAGTGTTGAAATAAATAAATAAAAAACAACCGCTCATCCTGCTTGTTTTAATTAACAAACTTTTTTTTTTTCGGTGTTAATAAGAGACACCTTAATTTGTTCCTACTTTTTCCCAGTTGAGGTGCTGGTTGCCTTAGTGATAAAATAAAGGTTTATTAAATTATGTGCCAACATTAGCACTTGATAATAAAGGGATCAACCGCATCATAATATTACAGTAGATTAAAAAGAATGTGCATACAACTGAAGCGTTATGCCCAATTCAAACTGAGTATAAGAAGTTAGGGGAATAACAAGGTGACTTTGTGATTTTGCTTTTATTCAGTAGTTCATTAAAAAAACGTACATTTTAGACACAACATTTCCAGTTATTGCGTCTGTGTTTGCTCCACCAACACAAGTAGTTCCAAACAAAGCCAAAGTTTAAGTGTTGCAACACACATCAGGGGCCTCATGTATAAAACTTTCCGAAGATTTCATCCTAAAAGTTTTCAGAATTATAAAACTATGCGTACGCCAGAACCTGCGCAAAATTCCTTTTTGTATAAAACCCAGTCAGCGGAAGTTTGTGTGTGCATAAATCTCCACCCCATCTCCTCCCCAAAATCACCACATATGGAGCTTACAACGCCTAGTTTTACTATGCATTACTTCATCTGCATATCATTTCTATGCATATTCCCATCCACGTGACACCATGTTTAACGGTACAAGACATTAGAAAAATATGACTATAAATGCCATCACATTACATTGCTAAAAAAATCATTCACTATCCTTGTCTTGTTTTAGAAAAACATAAATCAAACTTGTAAAAAAATACTGTTATTCTCATTCTTTTCCACTGTCCAAATACTATTTTAAATCAAATTTATGCAATTTTATAGTAAACATATAGTAAACATAGCCTATATTTTAGGATGTTTATATATTTTTAATTGAAACAAATATGTCTTTATTTGCATTGTAAATTATTGTATGACTCGCCACTAACAAAACATTTTAAAAATAAAACGTGCTTAACTTACCGTTTCCTTCAAAATCTATCCCAAATACAATGACATTTTTCATATAATATTGGGAAGACCATGAAATGGGTTATCTTTAGGCTACTGTCTTTCTGTGTACGACACCAGCAGCACACCTGCGTTCAGCAGAGGTTGTAGTACAGTGTGAGTATAGCTACTTGTCGGACGATCACCAAGCGATTCCTTCAGTGTCTGTCATTATGCCATTATGTTGCTAAGCCATCTGCTTAGACAAAGTGCGCATCATTGATCATTATTCGTGAATATTCGTGAAAGTGTTCAAAAGCAGCGCATTTACTACAAATATTTATATTTAAATTAAAATAAAAATGTTGTAACTTCTGGATAAGGATTTCATGTAATTTTGGTGCTTAACTCAATTAAGGAGAGTGACATATTTAATTTAAATGTGGAAATTGAAATGTTTAAATGGAAAACAGAGTTTAAAATCATTCTGTTTACTTCATTACTTCGCTCATTCCAGTAAAAGAGTGCGTAAGCATGGTCTAGAGCTCCCGTACGGTGCACACATATTTACACTAAGTTTATTTTTTATAAATCCTGATATGTGTGTGAAAAATTGAGTATGCACATTTTAGTGCCTTTTTTGTGTGTGCGCAATGTTTATACATCAGACCCCAGGTGTTGTTTTGTTTCTGAATGATTGAGTGCTTTTGAACAAATCGGTTGAGTACATGGTTCAATGACTCATTAATGAAGACCATTTAGTTCCTGAATGAATCATCTTTTTAAACAAATCAATTCAGTGTGTCAAATGACTCACCCTTAAACATAGCCACTTGTCGCCACCTACTGGTGTAACCATGTAACCTGCAGAAATAGTCACTGAAAAATACCTACCACTAAAGCATAGATTGACAATCTGTCTAAAACAAGCAAGAACAGACAGAAGGAGCAGTGTTGGGGGTAATGCATTACAAGTAATGCAAGTTACGCAATAAGATTACTTTTTTCAAGTAACTAGTAAAGTAGCGCATTGTAAATTTACAACAAAATATCTGAGTTACTTTTACAGAGGCATTGTGTGCAATGTGTGTCTCATTTGCACAAAAACAGATTCAGTATTCCTCAAAATGGATAAAAACACTGAAATATAAACTCAACCTGCAATAATTAAATATGTTTTAAATAACACAATTATGCTTATTTTAATCTCACTTTATTAACCAATGTCTTTGCTGCTGACCATACTAATAAGCAAAAATGACTAAACATCACATTTGTGTTTTAAATTTTTTGTTTATTCAATTGCTGAATTTAGAGTGTTGAACTTTCTTCTCCTGTGTCCTTTTCTTCTGCAATTCAGAATGGCAGCAAATGTGTAAGGTTTGTTTGAGCTGCGCCCTCTACTGTACAGATGTGAATTTGCATTTCCTTCAGCCTGAGGCTTATTCATTTCACTTTTGGTGTGAAAGGGCCTTTACATTTGCCAAAAATAGATTTTTTTTTGTTGTTATTTAAAAAACAAACAAGAAAGCCCAGCCCAGATGAGAAAAAGTAATGCAAAAGTAACATAACTCATTACTTTCCATAAAAAGTAACTAACGTAATTAGTTACTTTTTAAGGGAGTAACGCAATATTGTAAGGCTTTACTTTTAAAAGTAACTTTCTCCAACACTAAAAAGGAGTGATACAAAAAAGTGAAAAATCTAAGTTGGACTGTATAAAATCACTCTTGGAACACTGCTTGATATATTTGAACTGTTGTAAATATTTCTACACCACTAAACTGTCACACCTGTAACCAATACTACAACTACCTATTTTCCTTTTGACACCTCTTGTCTACAGAGGTCTAATAATATATGATAAATGTATTGCCACAACTTACAATCAACAATTCATATCAGGTTGTCACAAGCTTCTCATGTTTCATCTTTATAGGCAGTTTTCATTCATTCATTGGATTCCATGAGTGTTTATTCAAGTTCTAACACACCTGTCCCTTCAAAATAACAGGCATTTCAAACTATGTTGACTCCATACTCCTGCCAAGTTTCTTTTCGTCTCAAGCTTTGATTGTGACTCTCAAGCATCTTTTGCTGTTCGTACTACAGGAGTTCCTCAAGGCTCGTTGTTGAGTCCTTTTATTTTTTTCCTTTGATGGTCAATACTTTTATTTCTCTCACAGCTTCTAACCAAGACAGAATTCTTTAAATTGTTTGAAAACCTGTCAACCATGGAACTATGACTTGAAGTAGTATTTTCCTTTTTTTTCTTTAATTCATACACACTAGCTGTTTTTCACCATATGCCGGCTGCAAGACGGAAGTCTATCTCATATTGAGCTGAAACACTAAAACTGAGTTCATTTCACTAGACATCTCCTTATTAAAATGCATCCTACAGAGCCAATGGCAGAATCTGTACTACAGAGAACAACTCTCCTCTACTGTTCGCATTTTTTTAACTATATTGACTTGTTTACACAGCTGGACAAGGGCAGTGCTTGACATTGAAACAACACTGCAAACTGAAATTTGTATTTCAGATGTGAGGACATACCATTAAAACATTCAAAATATACTACAATACATCAGCAACTGGCAAAAATTTGAGATATTTGGCATAAAATAATATTGTAATAGTAGAGAGATGATATCTGGCAGAATACTTGAACCAAAAAGGATGAATTTAGAAGACTGCTGTGTTTGACCTCTCAATCTTGGACTATATATCTGTCACTTTCTTTCTTGCATTCAAGCTTTCTGTTTTTCTCTGCCACTGTTGTCTTCAGGTTTTTTTTTTTTTTTTTTTTTTGGCAGATGTGTCCTTGCTTTTATGTCTACCTGCTGTCTGCCACATGCAGTCCTGACACAATGGATCAGTCTCTGATCAGACAGATAGAAGTCTGGATGCGCTGCTTGTCTGGGACCTGCAGTGGACAGGGGTGACTAAATCTATATCACTATATCAGTAACACTCAGCCCTGCTGGCGCTCTGAGAAACCAGCTGCCACTGAGGGCTTCTCATAAACTGATGCCCTAAGGCTTCCACTAAGAACCAAGAACTGTAATCCTACAAAAAAAAAAAAAATAGACCTTTAACAGCCCATGCAGTGTACAGAATTTTGTGAGTTAAGGCTTTAAAAGAGGAAAGGCAAGAAACCATCAATCTATCAACTTTTTCCTTGTCATTCACACAGAATGCATTTCTGCATTCCACTGCACTGCTTTCCATAAGTACAAAGGCGCTAAACTGATGCGATTGAGAGTTGCGTTCACATCTTGCGTCTTTTGCAGAATAACAGTGTACTAAAAACTTGGCGCTCAAGTTTCAAGGCCCATTCACACCAAGGACAATAAATTCAAAACAACAGTCCACACGACAACTACCATGATAACGGCAGAGGGAACGATGAACGATCCATTGTGCTTCACAGTGCATACTTATGATAAACAGAATGTTGTCGTGCATTGGTCTTAGTGCTATTTGCACTAAGTGTAAATAGCAATTAGATGCTATTTACACTAAGTAAAAATAGCATATTTTCTTAGCGATAGATGCTATTTACACTAAGTGCAAATAGCTGTAGATGCTATTTACACTAAGTGAAAATAGCAATATATTCTATTTACACTAAGTGAAAATAGCAATATATTCTATTTACACTAAGTGACAATAACAGCATTTTCTTAGCGATATGCTATTTACACTAGGTGAAAATAGCGATAGATTCTATTTACACCATGTAAAAGTATCAGTTCTTTGCAATAAGAGTAAATAGCGCACAGTAATTACATGCTATCTATCCTTTATATTGTCAGATACTATTTGCACCTCAGTATTTTTGTACATTAATAGGATGCAATAATATCATAGAGTGTAAATGATTATATTTTTTTAAAATTATTGAATAGATGCTGCCTTATTGGGAGAATAAAAACCCTCCCTACACCTTCCCCTAAACCTACCTAATAAACACTTTTAATATTATTAAAGACTTGTTCGCAGTTTATTTCGACTTTCAGAACATTTTAATTTTTGTTGAAAATAAATGCGAGCTCGGCAAAAGGCGGATTCAAACCCATGTCAATCACATTAAAAGCCACGTCTATAAGCCTTACTCACTACTGCTGCACCACTGAAGACATTGAAATCTGTGCGTCTTAAAACTTGAGTGGCCCAAACAGACATTGGTGGGCGGAGCTAGTGTAAATAGCGTTTGCCAAAAAGGGACGCTATTTGCACTTAGTGTAAATAGACACTCAGTTTTTGATTCTACTGCTGTGGATCTTGTGTTTTTAAAATGTGGCATTGGCTATTTGAGAATTTAATTTTAAATTTAAGGTGCATTCACGTCATGTTGTAAATACCGTGATTGTCATAATTACGAGATTCCAACTTGTAAAAAGCATTCACATCCTCGTAGAACTTGTAACTGTTATGAATTTAACAGACAGAAATGTTTTCTGTTATTCAAACGCCTGAAAGAACTTTTGTACGACCATTTTCCCAGTCTGTGCGACTACAAAATTGCAAAATTGTAATTTTACATGATGTGTTGCCATTTTCTTTTGCACATGGAAAAAAACAAAAGCCATTGACTCCAGAAGCGGACAAAACAGCATGACTAATTTACTTGCAGGACCCACTGGACAGAGCAGGGCAGGCCGGTTTCGACCGCATGGCCCAGTCCAATTTGAACAGCGCTGTGTGAAACGTGTTGTGAGCTTATACTGGAACCTCAAATGACTCTGTGCTTAAGGTGGTTCAAATCATATTAAACTTTACATTTACTGGTGAGGAAAAACATACTTATGGACTAGCAAATATTAGAAAGTTTATGTATATATGTCACCATAACCCAAAACATGCCATAAATTTACTGTAGTAACAATATTATTTTGGCAGAAATGTTGTATATTCATAGTAAATATCATTATATTCAGTACCATATGAGTATCTGCAAAGAGATGTTTTAAATTGTGCATGCTTATTTCCCCTATTTTTCAGTTAGATTGCCATTACCGTCATCTAACACTCAATGGTTATTCTTTAAACAGTAAATATTTAATAAGCAAATCTCAAAGCATTTTCATACTGTACATTATAATGTGATCCCTATATTCACTTGAAGCATTTAAAATGAGTAATTTTATTTATATTTGTTTGATTTTTAATAAAGAGAAAATAGGACAGAATTGTAATATTGGACATTTATTGGTTATCAGCATAACATAAAATAATTATTGGTATCCTTATAGATTTTCATAAGACAAATACAAAGCAGAATCAAGGGCTTTAAATCTGGACCCCATTAATTATGGAAAATAATATGTTTGGTTCTAATGATCATTAATTACAAGACAAGCCTTTGTTTGGCTTCAAAACTTCCAAACCATACAAGACACCATCCTCATATGGTATTCTGGAGCCCTGGATAATATCCGAAGTTTGCTGAGGCTTTGACAGAATCCTCAGAACTGAGGTTACAATGTCGCTGTAATGCCAGACTTTCCCCCATTGACTCTTTCTCCATTTATCTTTTAATCACATCACACTATCTTTGTGTCAGAGTCATTTACATGTAATTTTACCAACAATTACAACTAAACTACAACTAAAATATGCATAAACCATTTTTTTCTCTATGTATTACGTGATATGGTTTAACTGTGTGGATAGTAAAGCGAGAGTGAGGAAAAAAGATGGACAAGTTGCTTTAACACCTGAACATCAAGAAAAGATGTAAAGTAAACTTCACATGAAAATAAACTGTGTCAAGGTGTTTTACTTTCAGAAAGGTGGCTTTTGTTTTTCAGTATCACATTTCTGTCAATGCTTCTCCGACAAAACAGAACAAAAACATCAGACCGCACAGCTGTCCAATCCAGTGTCTGTGGCTGAGCCAGTGCCACCATAACCGGAGAAACAAGAGCATCACTCACAGGGCACAACGGTGCCTTTGTGTTTGTAATTACTGTATGTCTGATCAGACATGTACTGAGTGAGGCTCAATAAGACAGAGACACAGGTTAATTGAGGCTATTGAAACACATCAGATGAGACAGTGAGCGCTGTTTGATGTACTTGAAACATGCATCTTGAGACAAAGTATCGCATAGTTAGCTGACGGAAACTGGATTGAAATTTCCTTTTGCACTCTGCTGTCAATCAAATCAAACAACATTATATGATCTCAGAATGTCAGAAGCAATAATTGTCCCTAAATAGATCAAGATTTCCTCATTTTCTGTCATTAGTGTATTAGATGGATTATAAAATATGGTGTAGATGGGGCCACACACTTTTCTTTGTGAAATTATGGCCACACAAAGTTGGGTTTAATAGCATACTGTGCATGGTAGAATTTAATGAACGCATTTTCCTGGTAACCATGTTAACAGCGTTCTATTTATGTCATTGGATGGGTAAAAATATAAAATGAGAAACAGTATGCAATGAACAAAAAGCATTGTCCATGTGACACATGATCTTTAAAAACACACATGCCTCACTATTGGGAAACTTTTTTTGTGGAAGAATTTGAAAATGTCCACAAATAAGTATTTGCACATTGTAAAAAGATTCTATTAATGTACAGTAAACAAAAAACAGGCAGATGACAAAAATATTAATAGAATCAGACTATTAAAATTTGCTTAAAATATACTGATGACCAGAATAATACAGATGGTGCAATAAAGAAGGGCACATAATAAATAAAGGTACACATAAATGTGCACACAAAGATAATGTAAAAATAAAGTATTAAAATATTTAAATAAAATATTATCAAATGTGATGCAGGAACCTCCTATCACTGTTTTTTACAGTACATTATAAGGTGATTTTAACAATACTTCAATGTAAAACTACATTTTGTTGTTGTTGAATATAATTTGTCACCTTAAATTATGTGGTAATTCGTAATTTTTCCATTAATTTTTCCATAAACCACCATTTCCACTCTGTTTAATATTACATCTATTACAACAAGTAATATTACATCTATTTTCTTCTTAATATAACATTTTCTATACCATATATAGTATGGTATAGTATCTTTCTCACTGTAGCTTTTTTTTTTTTCTTCCGCTTTCTTTCTTTTACAGTGTATGTGTATTATTTAAAAAAGCCATTTATGATATGATGTAAATTATATTTAGGATGTAATTGCACAATGACAGTGTGGACTATGACAGATTAAATTAAAAATAAACATGGGATTTCACTCCTCACTCTCATAACAGACAGAACCCAACCACATACATCCATGATACATGAACATTTCAATAGATTCTCATAAACTTTTGAGAAGCTTATTTGGTAGCCTGTCTCCAAATGATAGCTAGACAGTGGGCGTGAGCAGATACACCGGAAACATGCACGTATCAAAAATAATGATGAAAGCATAGTCATATAAACTAATTCATTTCATTATAAAGAGTCCATAACCTGGATACATTTAGCTTTAACTAGAAATAGCCTAACCTAAATCATATTTACAAATAAACCACATGTGTAACATATTTACAATGACTGTCACTGAACACTTAATTTTGGCTCTTATTCACAGAGATCTCATAAATGCCCTGTTGTGTCCGTGAGTCAAAGAGCGCGTGCTGGCACGTCGATGACCGTCTGAGATGACATGCATTTCAACAGTAATTTCCTATCCGCGTCGTGGAGGCATTCGCACGAGAAGATGAATGAATGAGTCGAACTTACCTCGCGTCTCTTTTGCCATCCTGTCCCTCTTTGTAAGCGTGTGTGGTAGTTTTGAGTCAATTGCTTTTCTCAAACCGACTAACTGTCTACGTGTATTCTCTGAGACCACCTGCCTGCTCGCACAGGTGACCTAACATGAGTTACCAGCTACGCCAAATAGATGCCAATAAAGTGCAGTCCATTGTTCTTAACTGGACGCTTCAATCAGTCTCCGATGTCAGAATTAAATCTCCAGAATCGCGCCAAAAGTGATACGGCTGAAAACTACTATGACGCATCAATCGGAAAGTAGCCTATCCTGTCACACGAACGCATCTCTGACGAGTGTACACGAGCCTCGCACTATGACGAGCATCATGAATGATGCTGTCTGGGAAGGTATCTGCCGTATATGTGCGTGTATGTTCACTGTGCATGTTATTATTAACACAGGGGAAACAGTCCGCACGGATTCCTGGATGCTCATGGCAGTTAATTATGAATCAGTTAAAGGTTTCATAAGTTCCCTAAAATCATCCCACGAAACCCCCAGCGTCTCATGCCTGCTGTATGGAATCTAATTAGACTAACTGGGAACACATACGAATAGAATTGTTAAAATAATCTGTTATACAAATGTGCAAATTATGCCATGATTTTCAGGAGGGACCCAAACGTTAGTTATCTAAATGTTAAACACGTTTTTGTAATATGTAAACTTAATGAATCTGTAATAAATAGGCCTATATACATATTAATGAGACATACAAGGCAAACATTTGACATCATTGATTTCTAACCTGGCACAACATTTCTTTAAGAAAGTCATACGAGTTTGAAACAACAATAGGATGAGAAAATTATGAAAAAATTACATTTTTGTGTGAACTTTCCCTTTTAGGTTTACACGATAAGACATTTTAAATATAGTTGCTCAAACACATTTCATATTCTTCCATGTTCTTGGGTTTCTGAAGAACTAAGTGGCTCTTTTAGCACAATTTTCCAGCACATAGATGGACAGCAGTGGCACAACAAGAGAGAAAATGCAAGAAAAAACTCCATGGCAACGGTAGTTCCACAAATGCCTCTCGCCAGTGTGAAATACTGACATAAACAGGTCAGTTTTGGTGCTTTGGGGAAATATGCAGCATGTCCTTGGTCAAATGCAGGACAAATCTAAATTAACCCCAGCTAAGCATTGATATGAATAATAATTGATGCTTGTGTTCCTATAGGTTTCCATTAAAGGTCAAGAAGGCAGCAGTTACACCTGCCTTGTCAAGTATGTGTAAATGATGAAGCTAAAGTACTACCTGAGTATCTGTTTCGAACTCACAGCTGCAGTTTTTATTGGTGAGTTGCTGTAAATCTATAATCTTATAATCCCATGTAAACTAACAGTATTTTCACTAAATCGAGTCCCTTGAAAGTCTTGTGAAACCTTGCATCCAGATCTACCTGCATGCTGCCATGACTTCTTGTATTGTATTATCGATGAGCAATAAAAGCAAAAACTTTTTACAGCTGGGTTGCAGAACGGATAATAACTTTGTGCTTTGCTGTTATGGTTATTTCTAGTGGGTAATTTTTTCATGCTGTCAAGGTAAATGTGGGTATCTGGGCCATCTTCCCTCCTGTGCAACAGTCAATTTGAATGGGGAGGTTTGGTTGAAAGAGTTTTAACAGCCAGCGGGTCAGATGATGGTGTTTCATCTGCTTCTGTGAGTCAGCCAGGCTGAAATTTCACAAATGAGTTTTTATCACATGGAGTGACCAGCCTTCAATTGTATTCTTACATTCAACAGTCTCATTAATTCATCTGATCTGCTCCTGCTTTTCCACTCTCTGATTTGCCACCTTTTGTAACACAATTGTCTATTGACTCTATTGAGCTGCTGTAAAGCCAGAAAATACTGTATGAAATAATAATCAGAAAATTCAATTGTCTTCAAATCAACTGTGTGTGTGTATATATATATATATATATATATATTGCCAAAAGTATTGGGACACCCCTCCAAATCATTGAATTCAGGTGTTCCAATCACTTCCATGGCCACAGGTGTATAAAATCAAGCACCTAGGCATGCAGACTGCTTCTACAAACATTTGTGAAAGAATGGGTCGCTCTCAGGAGCTCAGTGACTTCAAGCGTGGTACTGTGATAGGATGCCACCTGTGCAATAAGTCCATTCGTGAAATTTCCTCACTATTAAATATTCCACTTTGACAGACACTTTGTGGCTTTGACACTTTGAGGCTTTGACAGACCACGGTCAACTAACAGTTGACCGTGGTCTGTCAAAGCCTCATAACAAAGTGGAAGCAATTGGGAACAACAGCAACTCAGCCACGAAGTGGTAGGCCACGTAAAATCACAGAGTGGGGTCAGCGCATGCTGAGGCACACAGTGCGCAGAAGTCGTCAACTTTCTGCAGAGTCAATAGTTACAGACCTCTAAACTTCGTGTAGCCTTCAGATTAGCTCAAGAACAGTGCGTAGAGAGCTTCATGGAATGGGTTTCCATGGCCGAGCAGCTGCATCTAAGCCTTACATCACCAAGTGCAATGCAAAGCGTCGGATGCAGTGGTGTAAAGCACGCCGCCACTGGACTCTAGAGCAGTGGAGACGTGTTTTCTGGAGTGACGAATCACGCTTCTCTGTCTGGCAATCCGATGGACAAGTCTGGGTTTGGCAGTTGCCAGGTGAACGGTACTTGCCTCACTGCATTGTGCCAAGTGTAAAGTTTGGTGGAGGGGCGATTATGGTGTGGGGTTGTTTTTCAGGGGTTGGGCTTGGCCCCTTAGTTCCAGTGAAAGGAACTCTTAATGTTTCAGCATACCAAGACATTTTGGACAATTTCATGCTCCCAACTTTGTGTGAACAGTTTGGGGATGGCCCCTTCCTGTTCCAACATGACTGCGCACCAGTGCACAAAGCAAGGTCCATAAAGACATGGATGAGCGAGTTTGGTGTGGAGGAACTTGACTGGCCTGCACAGAGTCCTGACCTCAAGTCAAGTCAAGTCAAGTCACCTTTATTTATATAGCACTTTTAACAATGCAGATTGTGTCAAAGCAGCTTTACAGTGATAACTGGTATACAATTTTGGCTGCACAGCAGCTCTTAAAGAAAATGGTGTCATTATCCATCTTAAGTAAAATCAGTATTGATTCATTCCGATGTAAGAATCAATAGTTATTAATTTAATTAATTTATCTATATCAGCACTGGAGTAAATAGTGATGTCATCATCCAGCTCAGTTCAGTTAGCATACAATGGTGTCAATGCAGGCAGATCAAAACACTGTTGAATATCAAATGTCAAGTGTCCCCAACTAAGCAAGGCAAAGGCGACAGCAGCAAGGAACCCAAACTCCAACAGGTGACATCTGGTGGCAAACAGGTGTTAAAATGGAGAAAAAAACCTTGGGAGAAACCAGGCTCAGTCGGGGGGCCAGTTCTCCTCTGGCCAACAGCGAACAGTGCTTTATGATAGCTGCCTGAATCATAATAAGTCCGATGGGATCGCAACAGTCAAAGTATTTATTCCAGTTCCATCCAGTTGAGAATCGTATTCATCACACCGGTATGGACAGTTTGTTGAGGAACTGTGCCACTGGCTGTCGTGTCGATGAGGCCTTCACAGTGGATGATCTAGTTGACTCAATCTCTGCTGACACTTCAGGGCTGCGTTGTGGTTGTGTCAAGGCGCAGGTCCTCGATCTCACCTGGATACGGCCCGGATCCGGCTGACTACGGTAAACCTCGATATAAACAGAGAGACTAATATTAGCGTAGATGCCATTCTTCTTCTGATGTAACGAGTACATCTGGTGTTATAGTAAGTGTTCCCGGTTCCGGCTGACCTAATTTATGCAGCCTAACAATCCTTTAACGGATTTGAAAACATAAATTGATAATGTGTTATGTGTATGCCAGGTTAAAGAGATGCGTTTTTAGTCTAGATTTAAACTGACAGAGTGTGTCTGCTTCCCGAACAATGCTAGGAAGATTGTTCCAGAGTTTAGGTGCCAAATAGGAGAAGGATCTACCGCCTGCGGTTGATTTTGATATTCTAGGTATTATCAACTGTATTCAGAGATAATTCTGAGATCGCAAAAGACGTGAAGGACTATAATGCATTAAGAGCTCGCTCAGGTACTGGGGAGCTAAACCATTTAATGCTTTGTAAGTAATTAGCAAGATTTTAAAATCTATACGATGTTTAACAGGAAGCCAATGCAGTGTTGACAGAACTGGGCTAATATGGTCATACTTCCTAGTTCTAGTAAGAACTCTAGCTGCTGCATTTTGTACAAGCTGTAGTTTATTTATCAAGCGAGCAGGGCAACCACTCAGTAGAGCGTTACAGTAATCTAGCCTTGAGGTCATGAACGCATGAACTAACTGTTCTGCATTTGTCATCGAAAGCATATGTCGTAGTTTAGATATATTTTTAAGATGGAAGAATGTGGTTTTACAGATGTTAGAAACATGGCCTTCAAATGAAAGATTGGTATCAAAGAGCACACTCAGGTTCCTAACTAACGACAAAGACTTAACAGAGCAGCCATCAAGTGTTAGACAGTATTCTAGGTTATTACGTGAAGAAGTTTTTGGTCCAAAAATTAGAATCTCTGTTTTTTCTGAATTTAGTAGAAGGAGATTACTGGTCATCCAATTTTTTATATCAGCTATGCATTCTGTTAATTTTGTAAATTGGTAAGTTTCGTCAGGGCGCGAAGAAATATAGAGCTGAGTATCATCAGCGTAACAGTGAAAACTAACGCCATGCTTCCTAATGATATCTCCCAAGGGTAGCATGTACAGAGTGAAAAGCAACGGTCCTAGTACTGAGCCTTGCGGTACTCCATATTGAACTTGTGATTGATATGACATCTCTTTGTTTACTACTACAAACTGATAACGGTCAGATAAGTATGATTTGAACCATGACAGTGCAATTCCACTAATGCCAACATAATTTTCTAGTCTATTTAAAAGAATGTTGTGATTGATAGTGTCAAATGCAGCACTGAGATCTAGTAACACTAATAGAGAGATACTACCACGATCTGATGATAAGAGCAAATCATTAGTAACTCTAATGAGAGCAGTCTCAGTGCTATGGTACGGTCTAAATCCTGACTGGAAATCCTCACAGATACCATTTCTTTCTAAAAAGGAACATAGTTGTGATGATACTGCCTTTTCTAGTATTTTTGATAGAAAAGGAAGATTTGAGATCGGCCTGTAATTGACTAATTCTCTAGGAACAAGTTGTGTTTTTTTAATAAGAGGTTTAATAATAGCCAGCTTAAAAGTTTTTGGTACGTATCCTAGTGATAAAGATGAATTAATGATTTTAAGAAGAGGATCTATGACCTCTGGAAGCATCTCTTTCAATAGCTTAGTCGGTATAGGGTCTAACATACATGTTGTTGATTTTGATGATTTAACAAGTTTAGACAATTTTTCCTCTCCTAAAGCAGCGAATGAATTGAATTTTTCCTCAGGGACACTACAATGCACTGTCTGACACGATACTGTAGTAGACGGTTGCATGGTTATAATTTTCTCTCTAATATTGTCAATCTTGCAAGTAAAGAAGTTCATAAAGTCATTACTGCTGTGCTGTTTGGAAACATCAGAAGTTGAAGCTTTATTTCTTGTTAATTTAGCCACTGTGTCAAATAAATACTTAGGGTTGTGTTTATTTTCTTCTAAAAGATTTGAAAAATAAGCAGATCTAGCAGTTTTTAAGGCCTTTCTGTACTCAATCATTCTCTCTCTCCACGAAATGCGAAAAACTTCTAGTTTTGTTTTCTTCCAGCTGCGCTCCATTTTTCTGGCTGCTACCTTAAGGGCCCGAGTGTGCTCGTTGTACCACGGCGTTGGACTAATTTCCTTAATCTTTTTTAAGCGCAAAATAGCAACTGAGTCTAATGTGCTAGAAAAGACAGAGTCAATAGTTTCTGTTGCAACATCGAGGTCTTCTAAGCTGTCTGGTATGCTAAAACGATGAAACTGATCAGGAAGATTATTTATAAAGCAATCTTTAGTGGTAGAAGTGATGGTTCTACCATATTTGTGGCAGGGAGGCAGTTTAGCAGCCTTGACTAAATGTACTATACACGAGACTAGATAATGATCTGAGATGTCGTCACTCTGCTGCAGAATTTCAACAGCATCAATATCGATTCCATGTGACAATATTAGATCTAAAGTATGATTATGACAATGAGTGGGTCCTGACACGTGTTGTCTAACTCCAATAGAGTTTAGAATGTCTGTAAATGCCAATCCCAATGCGTCTTTATCATTATCTATCTGGATATTAAAATATTAAAATCACCAACAACAAGGACTTTATCTGCAGCTAGTACTAACTCCGATAGAAAATCAGCAAATTCTTTGATAAAGTCTGTATGGTGTCCTGGTGGCCTGTATACAGTAGCCAGCACAAATGTCAACTTACATAATGTTACATAAAGCACCATCACTTCGAAGGAATTATATTTGAAAGACTTTTGAGTAATACTGTAAATATTACTATAAATTACAGCAACACCTCCCCCTTTGCCTTTCTGATGAGGATTGTGTCGATAATCGTAACCTTGAGGGCTAGACTCATTTAAAGTAATGTAATCGTCTGGTTTTAACCAGGTTTCTGTCAAACACAGCACATCTAGATTATTGTCTGTGATAATATCATTTACAATAAGTGCTTTTGAAGAAAGGGATCTAATATTCAGCAACCCAAGCTTTATCATTTGTTTATCAGTATTATCTCTGTTTTTTATTTGTTGAACATCAATTAATTTTTTACCCTTAAATGGGTTTGGAAGTTTTTTGTATTTACTAATTCGGGGTACAGACACAGTCTCTATGTGATAATATCTAGGTGAAAGAGTTTCTATGTGTTGGGATTTATCTGACTTCTGTGACGTGAGACAGCTAGCAGACGGTCGGTTTAGCCGGTCTGTCTGCTTCCTGACCTGGGCCCCAGTTTGTCATGTTTCAGCTCTAAGACTATATGCCATATTACTAGAGAGAAGAGCAGCACCATCCCAGGAGGGATGAATACCATCTCTTTTCAACAGGTCAGGTCTGCCCCAAAAACTTTTCCAATTGTCTATGAAACCTATATTATTCTGCGGACACCACTTAGACTGATTGATGATAATCTGCTAACTATCTCATCACTCCGACAAACAGGAAGGGGACCAGAGCAAATTACTGTTTCTGACATTGTACTTGCAAGTTCACACACCTCTTTAATGTTAATTTTAGTGATCTCCGACTGGCGAAGTCGAACATCATTAGTGCCGACATGAATAATAATTTTAGAGTATTTACGATTAGCATTAGCCAGCACTTTTAAATTTGCTTTGATGTCAGGTGCTCTGGCTCCCGGCAAACATGTGACTATGGTGGCTGGTGTCTTTATTTTCACGTTCCGTGTAATAGAATCACCAATAACTGGGGCACTTTCAACAGGATTCTCAGTGGGTGCGTCACTGAGTGGAGAGAACCTGTTTTATGTTAAACTATGCCGCCTCACGGTGACCCAATTGCCCTGCTGCACGGGCTCTACAGCTGGAACCGAACAATGTACAGAGTTCACTAAGCTAGTCGCATCCAAAACAGTATCTAAAGCCCTTACATTCTTACTATCCTCGATTAAAGTTTGGATGCGTGTCTCTAATTCTGAGATTTTCTCTGTCAGCCTGACTATTTCCCTACATTTATGACATGTAAATCCCTCGTCACTGACAGAGAAAGCTATACTATGCATGTGACAGGCAGAGCAAGTAACAATAGAAGGAGAGGATGACATGACTCACCATGTTTGTAGAGTGATCCGATTTACCACAGCTGTTTGATGAATGCGTAGAAAAAAGAGCGCGCGAGAGACTGATAACAAGTTAACAAGCTAGCGAAATGGAAACGCGTTGTGATAACGATTTAGATTAAAAGATTAAAAGCTAAGATTAAAAGATTAAAAGCTAAGATTAAAAGCAAGCGACGTCAGATTAATGTGATAGGCAATATTAGATATATGGTAATGATAATATAAACAACAATGAATGATAGTAAGAGATTCAAAACAAAGCTATACGGAGTTACAGACGCAAACCACTCTGAGCAGCGAGGCAGACAGGAGCAGACAGGAGCAATCGATCAGGATCGAAGAACACCTTTGGGATGAATTAGAGCGGAGACTGCGAGCCAGGCCTTCTCGCCAACATCACTGCCTGACCTCACAAATGTGCTTCTAAAAGAATGGTCAAAAATTCCCATAAACACACTCCTAAACCTTGTGGAAAGCCTTCCCAGAAGAGTTGAGGCTGTTATAGCTGCAAAGGGTGGGCCAACTCCATATTAAACCCTACGGATTAAGAATGGGATGTCATTAAAGTTCATGTGCACGTAAAGGCAGGCGTCCCAAAACTTTTGGCAATATAGTATATATATATATATACACACACACACACACCATGGAGCAGAAGCCATGTAATGAATAGATTGTTTACAATTTTCAGGAAATTATTGGTCATGTTAATGATGTTGAGGCTATTAAGTATGAAACTTCTGGCTCAACCGATGGTATAGTATGAGCTTGGACGGGACTATATGTTTGTAGTGACACAAAAATTATATACTTCACCACTGGTTGCGAATTGAATCCTGATTCTTTTCTTCCTCCCTCACATCCATGCAAGAAACGGGAGAAGTTGACAAAGGCAATCGAGTTGCCTAATCCTCAATGGAAAAGACACTCAAGAATGATATATTCTTTATTTATTATTTCTATGTTCTTTATTCTTTACAATCCTAAAAGCAGGGCTAGTGTAAGTATTGTGAGCCTCAGGATGTTACTGGGAGTTGTTTTCTTTCTCTCAACATGCACTAACCACTTGTTAATGGTTCAGAGAATATGCATAATCAAATGGATCATCCTGTTCCTTGTGGCAACAAGAATTTTAAAATATTTATTCCGAAAGACACCCATAAACACATACATGTCCACACAGTCCTGAATTATTTGTAAAGGAAGTGTTGCCTAGTATTTAAGCTCTAACATTTATATCACATTGATGTACTTTAAAACTGAAAAGCTCAAACTACTGCTTTTGCAAGGTTGCAGACTTTTATATAGATGCATATGCCTATACATTTCTCATACACAAAATATATCCTATTTAATATGACATTCATCAAATAATCAGTTCAATATTGTTTAGAAGACTGTGGGCAATTTAATACATGAATCATCTCACTGTTTCAGGAGGCGTTGTGCCCCTCTCCATTGCCATAGTCTGGAAACAGAAGCCTGCAGTGTCTTTTAATCATCCTCATTTTCACACCCAGTTTATTTCTCCATATACCACTTATCAGTGCCAATTTAGATAAATATCACAAATCAACAGTGAAGGTATTGGTTGCTGAAACAAATTTCCAACCTTCAGCCAAGTAGCAGAACCCACTGAATTTAAAAAACAACCGAAGACACAACTCTTTCACAAGAAAATTATATATAGATTAGTATTTGTATTATTAGATTATTTTATTATACATTTTATCATTGTTTTATTATTTTTTTAAATATAGCTTATTTCTACATATTTATTTATTTTTATAATTTATATAAAATATATACATTTGTAAATATGTAAAATCTGCACTTATCGTTCTGTTTCCATGCAATTTTCAAAAGGCGATTGAAGATATGCCTAGTTTGCAGGCACTTGATTATTAATATATTATTATAGTTTTCCTAGAGCCACCAGGTGGCAATGGCACCGTAGTGCCAGTCAAGTGCTATATTTGCTCATTTGCAAGATGGTTTAGGCGTCTGCTAGATGATTAAATGTACATGAGGTAAGCACATAAGTCTGCAGGTCAAGTGTCTGTAGTTTTCTGCAATCCTATTTCAGAAGAAACTCTTTTTAGGACTTAGCACACTTGTTTTACCTAACAAGTCCCTTAATGGTTCTAATCAGTCCCTATGGTCCTCACAAGAGAATGTGCTGACTGATGCAAGGGCTAAAAAAAATGGAAACAAGTCTCAGTTGAGTGACCCATTGTCAACAGATTTCGGGACACAGCAAAACACCACTGCAGGTGAAGAGTGAGTAATTAAGAAAGATGAATGAGAAAGAGATAAGAGATAAAACCCTTGTCAATATCGAGCCCTGAAGGGAGAAGATAAAAAGTCCCTGAGGGGCCTGTTAAGTGAATAAGGTTCAGCATGTATGTAGGTACAATTAAACCACAGCCCACTGCGAGAGAATTGCCACAATGATGACATCAAAAGCTTCACCGCTCTCTCTCTCTTTCTCTATCACTCTGTTGCTATTTATAGACTCTCATCAGCACTGGATGGAAGGTAGTGTGGCTGCTTCCCTCCCAGTATTTTCTCTCCATGGCCACATATGAATAGTCTGTCACAATGTCCATTTCTGCTCCTCACATTTTCTGTTACATTGAAATTCAATTTTTAGAGGTTGAATGGCTGTCAGTTGGCGTAGGCTGATGTGCTAGTTAATGTGGACTAGTCAAACTATGTCTTTAGGCAATCATAACATGCATTAAAATATTCTCTTTACAGAAGAATATTACAATAAACCTCATGTTTATTTAAGGAAAACCAAGTGAATTTTTAATTCTGACAGATTTCTAATGCCTCTGGTCAAAAACTGTTTCAACCTCTGATATGTGAAATTCATTTTGTTAAATTAGTTTGTAGCACACGAGTACACGCTAATCTTATTGGCCAACGGCAGTCCGATGACATCACATTGAGCGCCCAAGCATACAAGAGGGTGCCTGCAGTACAGGTCATCAGCTTTGTTGTCTTCAGGAATCCGCTTTGTTTATGTGTGTGTGGAGATAAGAGCTCTGTTCTTGCTTGATTTTCTCTTGAGGAATAGAATTGAGTATCTGAATGGAGTGCGTTCGCTCCCAAGGGAGTTGGATGCACTCAATGCAATGCATTTGGAGTAGGAAGCTCTGTTCTTGCTTGATTCTCTAGCGAGGGATGAGAATCAAGCGTTTGCACGGAGCGTATTTGGCTCTCGAGGGAGCTGAATGCATTCGTTGCGATGCGTTCGCTGTGGGTAGCTCTGCCCTTGCTTGAATCTCTCTTGAGGGATGAGAGTCGAGCATCTGCACCTCGTGGTTGTTGTCCCGCGGCTGCCGAGGTGGCAAGGTGGGATCGATAGTGGGGATTGTAGGCAGAGCGTGGGGAGGAGTCTGATGAGAGTATTCTTTTCTTTGGGCTTCTCCTGATAGCTCCACTGCTCTCAAATCCAATTTTTAGATTTGGAAACCTGCTCTGCAAATTGTTCCAATCCAAAATGGAGGATTATCAAACACCATTTCTCTCATGTTGGCTCAGGAAGCCTGCTCTGCGTCCACTTCTGACCAGGCTGAGAGCATGTGGCTTGTCTAGTTCTGAGGAATTAGATGTGCAGAGAGTCAAGTCAAGTCAAGTCATCTTCATTTATATAGCGCTTTTCACAATACAGATTGTTTCAAAGCAGCTTTACAGTAATAATAGGAAAATTAATTGACAGAGATTGTTTTGGCTTTACAGCAGCTCTAAGAAAATATTATTATCGAGCTAAAGTAGTTTTTGATTGAATCACTTCCGTTGTAAAAATTGTTAATTATTAACTTAGGGGCCGCTTAAATGACACCTTTCCTACTGAAAACCGAAGACCTCTAATGCATTCTTGCCGTTCATTTACGTGTTTAGTCTATAGGTTTGCGTGTTTGAATGTGTATGTGCGCAGACGCTTGGTCTTCTTTACAAAGTGATATCGCCAAATTACCTGTCTGGTCCGCATAACACAGAAAAATTAGTCGTGTCTGTGGATCTATGCGAACTGGAATAATTTTGATAACGTTTTATCTATACATAGGGAAAGGAAAGGGAAGGAGGCCTTCGCAGAGGATAGTTTAGTTGACACAAGAGAGTTGAGGCGGATGTTTCCATTAATCCACCTTCTCTGCTGCCACGCAGAGCCTTTCAATGCTCCCAGATGTCCACATTGAGGTGTTAAGATAATGGAGGAATCTGTATTCGAATAGTGTCTCCCACGCAGTAGAACTATTCTCGTGTGGAGGGGCTATGTGAGCAGCGAAACACGAGGATGCCCTGGGTTGATGAGTTGCTTGTGAGCTATCTATTCCCTGGCACTGCATCCTCTTTGAAGGCACCTGCCTTGCCAAGGTGAGTAGAGCGAGCGCGTTCGGCTCAAGGGAGCTGAATCCACTCTGCTCTCACTTGGCTCTTTTCTTGCTTGGTTCGGCTGCTAGGTGTAGTGCTATGGACTTAGCTGAGGCTATGTCTATAGTCTACCCTGGTAGCCCTGCTCACACTGGTCTAATGCAAGCGTCCCTGTTTCATAAACAGTGAAGCATGGAGGCTTCAGGGCTTTTTCCTAGCACATATAACACTGAGCTTTCTAGGGAGCAAAGCTGTAGTATCACAGGATGCATCATAATTGGTTGCTGATGTATTTAGGTTACTCTGGGTAGAGGCCCATTAAGTGCTTAAGCCTGACAAGATTGTGTTTGGTGACCTTCACAGCGCACAGACAGGCATTGGTCAGCATGGTGTAGAGGGTATTAACGTCCCCATAGCATCAGTAACTGACGCAGCATCGGGGTTACATACGTAACCCTAAGATGATTTGCACGTGAGAGAGAAAGATTTCCCCACAATCCCTAAGCAGTTTTCGCAACGGGTTCAAGTTGGTTGCATGGATTCGCCACATTTACCAAAAGAACCTAAGTATTAAAATGAATGTAACAGGCTTACAGTGTTCAGGTTCGGTCACAATAACGAAATTTAAGTCAAGTTTTGCAGGCAAAAAGTGGTCAATTGCCTATTGTCAATAACGTAATAATGTACAGCTCACACAGAAGTCACTTTCAAATAGGGCTGCACGGCTTCAGTGAAGCACGGCTCTGTGATCAGTAATAAATGTAGTAAATGCAGTAGTAAATGTCTGAAAGCACTGTAAGTTTGAGTCGCTTATAACATGCATTTGAAAAAGCAACATGTCAAACATCTTTTCAAACATGAGAAGCATTTATGAACCTCTTGTCCAACAAAAGACAACATTTTAAGGCACAATATGTAGAATTTTTGGATTAAAATATCCAAAAACCACTAGAACAGTGTTATATATTTTGTTGACTTGTGTACGTACGTTATCCCAAATGTTTCCAAGAATGTTTAAATCCAAAGAAATTAGCAATTTTTTAACCAGGACATGGACGAGCCCAACTGTCCATGCATCACCTATCATACCCGTGTTGCCCTCAAACTGTTTGGTTACATTTATAGACAGAAAACTAATTATTGTTATATAGCTCAACATGGTTAGTCTATTGTTTAAATCTAGTTTTCTTGATTTTCCGCGAGTACCATGCTTTTACTATGCCTCAGAAAAAAAACACTATTTTGTCAAGTAGCTAACATATCATAATCAGATGCAGCTTTATTTTTAGTAACAGTATAATACAGCATTTTCTCCATCATACAATACGTTTGTATTTAATTGCATGCCATTTATCAGCACAAGCCATCCAGCATTTATTGATATGATATTCTAAAATCGATCTAGCTTACTGCAGTGTGCAACAAGTGTCTCACAGTGTTTGCTCGGCAGAAACACACTCAAATGTAACTAATATGATAAAACAGCGCTGCGTTTCCTCATACGCTTGACCGGAAGAAGCGGAAGCGGCAACTGTAGCATAATAAAAGTTCCTCTGCTGTCGAGCCGTGTGTCGCGATTGTCTCTCATTAGCAATCGCTCCAGCAGCCTCGTTCAGCTCCCACAGAACTCGGCCCCGCTCTGCATACTACAGTAACATTAATAATCTCATCCATGAACATGATTTCTGCCCGAGTCCCGTCCCGATTCTTTTCCACCGGCTGTGAGGTGAAGACGACATCTCCCAGGATTCCGCGCTCAAACTCGGCGTCATCAAGCTACGCCTTTGTTTTGAATAGGCGACCTCTAGCGGTGAAAATTCTACATACTGTGCCTTTAATAGTATGTTTTTACTCCAGACTCACTTCATAACGTCAGATGAGTGTTTGAAATAACATGCTTCTGTGAGATGATGTGTTTTCTCACACAGAATAAGGCACACAACATATTATTTCATAGTATTCTATAAAGTGATAAAGGCTATGTCGATCAGCACTGCATTATAAATATATATTTTTTATCATGAAAACACCCAAAAAGGCTTGAAAAACTCAGATAAACCATATATTGTCGTAGACGTGTTAGTATATTTTATAGTATAGTTTATTGTAGTATATTGTTATTAGTCATGTTTACTCAAAGCGTTTCAATCTTCTGTTTATTCAACTACAGCGATAGTATGATGCACAGAGATTTCCTGGAATGACGTCCGTTATCTTACCACTGCAAGGCATATTTGGAGTTTCTGCATGAGAGCGCCCTCTGGCTTTCAGGTGGAGCAGGATTTTCTAATGATCACAGAGCCGTGCTTCACTGACAAGATGTGCATAAAAAAAAATCACGGCCTTTTCCAAATCGCTGGACAATTTCATTTCGATTAATTTCGATTAATCCTGCAGCCGTATTTTCAAACCAAGTAGCAAACCGCATGACCTAGCGAAATCTACATGGGGAACTTGCTCTCCTGCAAAACCGATTGTGTGGATTCCTACTGAAATGACTGGATTTCGTCTGCAAAATTTCACAGAGCAACAGTAATGTGACCACACCATTCATCTTGTTGCTGATTTAACACCGTCTCTCATGACACTTTGCAGAATCTGCTGTGTGCATTCGTGTTTTGAAAGAGGTGTAGCTTTGGAGAGCGCTCTCAAAGCACATAACATTACAATAATAATGAAGGTAAAAAACTTACAGAGCTGTTGTACCACCTGACTGCTGCAGATTCATTTCGGCACTGATAGTGTTGACATAGAAACTCATAAATCCGAGTCTGAGGACATGAACAGCTCCAGTTATGCAATGTCACTGGTTGCCATCTCGTAATTACGGTTATGACATGGGTGAACTCAGTATAAGCTCGTTTTGGTTCAGGAGGAACTGTAAAAGGTGGCTGCTGTTTGCCTACCCTACCTTTAAAAGTGTTGAATGGTGTAGTTATCAAACTATAATTAGCATTCAACAGTATTGTGACCCAAAAGATTGGGTAAAGCTTAAGTTTTAGTAGTCATATAGAACAGTACTATGAATAGAGCTGAAACAGGGAGTGCAGCTGAGCGTAAATTACGTAATCAATTCCTCTATTGATCACTGTGCCTGGTTTCCATTGTTGATTGAGGTCATTCACATGTAATACGTTCATATTTTCTCTGTCCTGGCAAGGCTGGCATCCTTTATGGAAAATGAGAGTGGAAAAGCATGTGTAATGGACAGGACAGTACTACTTATTCATTTATGGATGGATCAGCCACAATTACAGCTTAGATGACACATAATTACCTTGTAATGAATTCCTCTTTCCCTTCTAATCAACAGCTGGGTCCTCATTCCACTTCATCAGGCAGCACTGATCATCATATTCTCACATACACATTAACACTTGATCATGAATGGGCAATCATTGCTCTCAGTCAGCTTTGTTTTATGTACATTAAACAGCCAGCTTGATGACCAAAGACACATAGTGTCCGTTACATAAAAGCACTAAAATGTATCATGACACATCACATCACATCAAAGTTTGTATGCAGAATAGTGAACACAGTTAAGTACGCACCATGTTTCCGACTCAAAAAACAGTACACTTGCGGCCTCTAGTGGCTTTATTCTGCAAGTACTCAGAAAGACCTCATTATTTCTCACTTTTATAAAGATACAGACAAGTCTTTTAAATTTAATAACCTGAAGTATTTCAGTTGTCAAATGTCATGTAATATTACGGTTTATATTTCCATACAAAAAAATAACTGTAAGATACAATTCCATAAGATGTCCTGAGATTACAAAGTTTAGCAGGCACCTAAATAATGCAACGGTTGCCGAGAATTGCATCTGCTGTTTGGAGAAGCACAGGGAAAGGAGGACTCTGCTGATTAAAATGCAGCATGTCTGCATAAATAATACATGAAGACACAGAGAGCATGCTAAAGTCTAACTTCTCACTGAGAGAATGCAGAATGTGCACTCAATATAAAGAAACTTTCTGAGAAAAAATTTAAAGCATATATACGATTTTTTAACAGAATGCAGCTCAGTTAAATATCTGGCTGAGGAATAATGCCTGGTACAAGCATTCAAGTGGATTTGTGTTAATTATATTACATTATATTTTATATTTAATATTACTTGTTTTATTCTTAATAGTATTTTTGTTAGTTATGCTATATTTATTTACATATCTGATAAATCAAGAAAATTTTTCAAAAAAACTTTTTTAAATGAATGAATGAAATCCTAATCAGAATAAAGACTTTAATTTTCATACAAATATTTAAATATCACACACAGAAAAGCATACTGGATGTGTTCATATTACATAACGATTATGTAAGAATTGCATGGCATTGGCATCGACATCTTTATTTCATGACGCTGTGGTCTCTGTCAAATTCTTATCTTCTCAGCCAGAGACAGCAGCTGCTTCCTTCCTTCAAAGAGCAAAATACTTGCAGCCATGGCAGAGTTCAGGCTGTCCACACCATGTACCATGGGGATCAGTAATCTCCGTCCTCCAGTCCTCTCAGCCAATCGCAAAGCCTCCCGGCTCAGACCGTGCGTTTCTCCACCAATTATGAGGCATGTGTGCCTAGCAACCCAGTCAATGTAATAATACTGAGTCTCTAAGGATTTGCAACTATCATAATCCTCAAAACCACACAAATCCCCATCCTCATATTCCACCTTCCTTGGGTACTGATGGCCTCTGACCCAACCATAATCAGACGGCTTTTTTAGTCTTTGAGGGGTTACAATATGGTCATCTTCAGTCATGGTGGTGCTGCAGTTGTCGGCTACGTGAATGGTTGCGGTTTTGGGCAGGTGACTTGGAATCTCATTCCATGTTAGGCTTGGGATTATGGGGAGACGGAAATGAGCGCCCATAGCTGCCCTAAGAACTTTGGATTCCCAAACATCCACACATCCTGAATTACAAACAAAACAAATAATTTAAAAAAATCAATATCAAGTTCCAATTTTTAATGTTATCACTGGAAAATACAATATAATATGCAATATGAAAAAGTAAATTATATATATATATACCATTCAAAAGTTTGTGATCGGTAAGATTTTTTAATAGAAGTCACCAAGGCTGCATTTATTTAATCCAAAATACAGTAAAAACAGTAATGCTGTGAAATATTGTTACAATTTAAAATAACTTTCTATTTGAATATATATTTTAAAATTTAATTTATTCCTGGGATGACAAAGCTGAAAGATCATTACTCCAGTCTTCAGTGTCACATGATCCTTCAGAAATCATTCTAATATGCTGATTTGCTGCACAAGAAACATTTATTATTATTATTATTATCAATTACAGTTATTATTATTACAGTTGTATACATTTTTTTTATCTGAAATAGAAAGCTTGTTAAATATATATATATATAAAACTAAAAAAAGCAAACCTTTTTAAAAACCTTTTTAGCAGCAAACTTCTGTGTGTTTGGTGCACACAGGGATAAAAAGTACCCCATGCTCGTGGTTAAATATATTGCTGGAACTTTAAAATTGTGGGCCTATTTCTGCCTGGACATCTTGTTTATATACATGGCATCACTGATTCCATCAATACCAACAGATAAAAAAAAATCAAAGTCTGACCACCTCTGCTTGAAATCTTATAATGGGCCATGGTCGGATCTTCCATCAGGACAATGATCCAAAACAAACATCAAAATCAACACAAAAATGGGTCACTGAGCACAAAATGAAGCTTCTGCCATGGCCGTCCCAGTCCCCTGACCTGAACCCTATAGAAAATGAGTGGGGTGAACTGAAGAGAAGAAGCACCAACATGGAGCTGGGAATCTGAAGGATCTGGAGAGATTCTGTATGGAGAAATGGTCTCTGTCGATGTGAGCTGTCAATCGATTAAAAAAATTAATCACACTTTTTTTTCTGTAATCGCGATTAAAACCATTGGGGTTTTAAATTTGTTCATATTGTAATAATTTCACAGATTCTCTCTTAATTAATGTAGAATATATTATATTTTAAATATTTGTTTAATTGGCAACTTTTTATGAATGAAGGCCAGTATCACTGATACTAATACTGGTACTGATGTCTCTATGAAATTGATTTTTTTTTTAAACATTACTTATAAACAATAAGTAATATACTTATAAAATATAAGTCAAATATAATTAGAATAAATGTAAGTATTGTTTAAAAAATAAATTGAAATAATGCAAAACTGGTGTCGAACGTCAGTCCTGGAGAGTCACAGTCCTGCAGAGTTTTGCTTCAACCCTAATCAAACACACCTGAACAAACTAGGGCTGCAACTAACGATTATTTTGATAATCGATTAGTTGGCCGATTATTTTTTCGATTAATCGGATAAAAATCCTATTTTTATTTATTTTCATTTTATTGACAAAAAAAAACAAAACAAAACACTAATGCACATCCTGCCCAATGTACTTCAAACAAATGTGCCAACTGAATGCTATGAAAACATACAGTGCTTAATTTATTAGACCACCTGTCATAAGAGAACACAAATATTTTAGGAATCTTTCAAAAACTTGTTTAAAGCTAAAAGTGGTATTGCCATTTATTAGGAAAACAAACTGAAACAACTAAATAGTTTCTAAATAATATTCACACATAATATCCAAAAAAAAAAACGTAACAGTCTCTGTTGTTATTGACTGTAATTGGGCATCTGAAAAAAAAAACTATAAAGTGTTTTACTTTTTTTATGCCTTTCCTGTAAAACAGTAAAATCAAAAATTCATGGATAACAACAATAATTATATTGTAGCTTTAGAAATACTGCTGTAACTAAAGAGCTTACACATACTGGTGGATTAACCATTACAGAAACATGAAAAATGATTTTAGTAAGCACCAATACTGATAGTTTAGGACAGCTGTGGCACAAACCTTTTTGGTGGCAGATGTCTAATAACTTTGTTAAGCACTGTATATAGTGAATATAGTGTAAATCTCTACATTAAAAATGAAGATAGTAATAAAGATAATAAAGAAAAACACAAACTCAGTGTTAACAAACAGGCAAGATAAATGTTTTGCAGGAACACACATTCACTTTGGACACAATCACTTCTTACTGTCATTTCTTTATCCTGTCTTACATTTATATTCAATTAGTTCTCCCTTTAAAGTTACTACTATCATAAAATACTTGAATGACATGTTGACTTTTAAATCTAAATTTAACTTTAAACAACAGATATTTCAGCAAAATGAACATTTTGCACTGAATATTAATTGTCTCCCTCTCTCCCGCGTTCCGTCTGTCTGACATGGGTGCGGGCGCCGGCGCTCATTCGGTAAAGTTTGAAGTTTAACGCAGACTGTAAGGACGAGCCTTCATGCAAAATGTAAATGCTTGCGTGAATTTGTAACATTTACAGATAAGGATAAAGACGTAGAATGAACTGAAACTTGACAGGGCAAGCCATTACGCTAATGCATTAGCTTGAAGCTTAAAATAAAGAGTTCTCATGTTTTGGGCAGTTTTGATCACGTACCTTTCCCGCAGCTGCTGTAATTTGACGCGACTGGCGGAAGTCTTCCGTGCACGGTGGGCAGACCCAACTAATCGATAATGAGAATCGTTGTCAATGATTTTCGAATAGTTGTTGCAGCCCTAGAACAAACTAATCAAGGTCTTCAGCATTACTAGAAAGCTACGGGCAGGTGAGTTTTTGTCAGGGTTGGAGCAAAACAGCAGGACTGTGGCTCTCCAGGACCAGAGTTCGCCACCACTGCCATAGACTATCGATTAACAGCCTCGGATAGGTCTACTTACTGTAGACAGTTAAGTTTTCGCTAAAAATACATTTCCCTGTGGAGAAAATGAAATACTATGAAAATAGCTTCAGTTATGACTTTTTTTTCCCCCACTTGATTTAGTCTGGTTAGTTTTGCCTCAAATACAATGTGATTTTCGGTGATCAAGATCTTCCAGCAGCAGCTCATTTTTCCTCTTGGGCAATATATATATATATATATATATATATATATATATATATATATATATATATATATATATATATATATATATTTAGGAATACTTTATGTTAACTGCTCATTAAAGGAATCACTCCAAGTCTAATCCTTTAATTCTTTGGAAGAGAAAAGTTCCAAATAAATTGAGACAGAGAAAGAGCTTTGCTGGTACCTTTGGTCAGCAGTACACTATGGCACCCTGCAGCAGCGGCGGAGCGTAACACTGCGCCCAGGTTTCCTGGGTCCCTCACGTTGTCACAAATCAATGTCAGAGGCACAGGCTTGCCATACTTTTCTTCTGAGAATGTTAAATGGGAAGCCTCAGGCCGTTTGAATATGGCTGCAATTAGAGAATGTCATGTCACGCATGGCTTCTGCAAAACATCCTTCAAATTAAGGTGCTGCTGTATAAGCAAGACAATTTCATTTTTATTGATAACGAAGTTACATCTTCTTACCAATTATGTCTTGTGAGGTGTCAAGATCAGACCAGACTTTAGGATCTTCCATCCTAACTTTCACAATGCTGGTACTTCTGAGTTTATCCGAGGGAAGCTCCCGCAGTGCATCCACAGAACTGAAATAAACAGTTTGTGCTATAGCCCCTGCATCCAGAGCACTGCATACGAGACGCTTTCCCTCCAGAACAACTTTACCTTGCTGCTCACGAAGCTTCTTAGATCGAGCTATGTTGACCAACTTCCTGCATATGAAATGGAGATTAAATGCAACATTATTTGTAGTAAATAGGGGGACTATAGCACTTACAGCACATTTGTTGCATAAAAACTAGTTACTACTAGTCTTTTTTTATTAACGAAATTAGTAACATTATTACATAAAAACAGGCACCAATATTGGTGACTCCAAAGATGTGATTAAACAACAACAAAGACGCCAAATACAGATTCAAAGTACTTTACCATAGATTTACCTTTTTTCATTTTTCATAAGTGACATTTACGAATAAAGAATTTGCCATTCAGAATGATAAAGTTTCAAAATTGTCAATACTTTTGTCTTCATAATAACAAATATTTTATTTAATATGTTATCTTTAAATTAGTTTTTGTAGAAAAAGTAAAAAACAAAACTTTTTTTTTTCCAAAATGTCTGCACAATTTAACATTTACAAAACAAGTAATAAAAAGAATCCTCAATATATAGTAACAGTAATTTGCATGACAAAACAGCTTCTTATTTCAGGAGTTTTCATTTAATGTGAATATAAGCCTATATCATTGTAGGCTAATGATATTTCTCAAAATTGTTGCCCATTCTTTTCTGTCTTAAACTTTTAATTAGCTAAAAAACATAATGAGTGCACTTAATATTAGACTGATATTCTTTGTACTCTCAGGCATTGCTAGTAACAAATATCAGTAAAGTCTAATAAAGTGTATATCACTCACGTCAAACATTTGTCGCCAGGCTGGGATTTCTCATACAGCAAACCATCAACTTCTCCGAAACGGGAGACTGTGGTGGATTGAGCAGAGACATGGCGGTCTTCGTTAACTGCCTTTTCCCGACGTAATTGTGAGAACTGAACTGAATGCGAGTTGATATCACTTTGGCTGACATTTGTAGCAATGTCGGGTCGTTGAATGTTTGCCTTTTCAGGGTTTCTGAAAATGGTGTCTTTTAATGAATGTTCATTGGTTTGACTGACGACTTGTTTCGAATTTTCTATCGGCTCATTTACTGAGATTACACCAGATACGCATCTGCGTCTACGCACATATCTTTTGATATTTACGGCATTACATCGCAATGTCAAAGCTGTTTGAAATATAGGGCACAATAATCTCATGCTTGCGATGCGCGTCGCCATTTTGACAACTGAATTTCCGGGATGTGAATTTACAAATTCAAATTCAGAGACTGGACTCTTAATATTAATGAGTCACGCATTTGTCCCAGAACGATTGCCAGCCAATTTCAGCATTTATCTAATTAATATTCACGAGCCATGCGTTAGCCAGGTCTAATTAATACTATTCATAAAATTTCGACTAGTTGGCAAAATTTCCTTTAATAAAATATTCTGAAATATCTTCTAATAGAAATGTTTTGCTTCATGACATTGCCACACAACTTCAATTGTTTAATTTTCAACTTTAGAGTAACCTTAACCTTAATCCCATGCAGGGAAAAATGCAAATAATAATAATAATAATAATAATAATAATAAATGCTTTATTTAAAAAAAAATGCTTTATTCGTATCACAAATTATAATAAAACATTTTTCCAAAATATTTTAATATTTTTATCTAAAATATTCATATACTTATGTTTTAGTGTGTATCATTTAAAGAAAGATTGAAATAAAATATCAAGAGTGAATCAAAGTTAAAACAGTATGCTATATATAGGCCTTAATTACTATTTTAGAATAACATAACATATACAGGGCATTGATGGCAAAATTGTGAAAACGTTTTTAAGCTATTTAATATTTTCTCTCTGTTTTTCTCTATGAAAAGCCTCACCTGGTCTGTGGTCTAAAATGGGCCACATATGGTTGCCCTTTGTAGAAGAATGATTTCTGCATTGCTTTCAGCATCATCATTCATGCATTATGGGCAATTACGCAGCTACTGTTATAATCTATTATTCTGGAGACATTTGATGTGTGTATTTGTGTATATGTGCATGTATGTTTATTTGTGAACAAGAAAAACAGACAGAGAGATGAGTTAAAGCTAAACTGTATCATAAGACTGCGAGAAGCATGTTTATTATTTGTCTAAGTACCATAAAATTGTGCAGATATGACTTAAGTCTAGAACAAATCAACTGATCTGTAATTTTTTAAGGAATATAATATGTGATATATTGAATGTACACTTTTTTGTGTTGTTTGTAAATTGTATTGTCTTTTTTATTGTAGTGTAGTGCTCTACTTTTTGTATAACATCAATATATTTAAGATAAAACATAAAAAAAAGAAGAAAAAAAAGTCTAATCAATGAATCAGAAATAATGTTAAAAATATTGAAGGTTCATAAACAACATGTTTTCATACACTCGATCATACCAACTGTCCAGTCGTACCAACATCGTAAGATAATCCAATCCCTTGTCTTATGCAATCCACTGATGCTGAACAGAACAGATCAGCTGTCACAGGACATGTCAAACACTCCACATTAAAAAAAAATAAAAAAAAAATAAAACTGACAATAATGATAAAAAAAAATCAACTAGTAGCCTATGAGGTAATGCAATAACAACACAGTCATATAGCTATAAAATAAACTGGAAGCATGATCCTATAGTGCTTAATGTTTAATAGCGTCATGTTTCATCATTGGATGTAACTAGGCGTTAATAATTCAGCCCGGACAGCTCCTGATACTATTTTGAAAGAGTGCTCGAGTGGGCGTGGTCTAACAACTCAGCAAGAAATCTGATTGGGTGACCGCGACGTGGGAGGATGTGCAGTGTTCGTCGACGCTATCGGAGATTATCTTGTTTTTGTTGCTATATATGTCAGACCGATAATGCTTTGATGGAAAATTAGTTCGACTTCATAGTTCAGTGTGAGACACAATGTAAAAGCGTTTGCCCTGTCCATACTTGAGCGATTAGAGCCGCACATATAGGTAGTGCTCTGTCACTCATTGTCACTGAAACTACAGGCGACAACATGGATGAACACTATGTAAGATTCAACTAATGTTTCACGCAGAGCGATAAATGTGATGGGTGCCGATACTAGCAAAAACAGCAAGGTTAGTCTTTATATTATTTTCTTAGTATGGGGGGGTGAAAAAAGTTACTTTGCAGAAACCATGTGTTTAGGATGGCTGCTCACTGTGCATGTGTTACTTTTATGTTTGATCTCCAGTTGTAAAAGTAATAAGCAGTGCATATGTTTATTTTAAAAGCTAATAGGGCAATTTAAGTCACTTTTAATTAGAAAAAACATTATACTGATAAGTATGTTATATAAAAGTATTTTATGTCTTATGAAGCTGCAGAACATTTTCTTGAGTTTGAAACATTTATTTACCTACTGTAAAGACCAGTGAATTGTGTTCATGTATGAACTGTTTTTTGCACGCACAATAATTCCATGAGCCATTTCACATTTGTGTGGATTTGGACTGAAAACAAAGCCAAAGAACAAGCTGTGGCATTGTAATATGATTAACATCCTTTAATTAATGTGAAATATTAAAGTGATTCCTTAACTATGGGTACTTTTTACTTTATATATTATATATATGAAAATATTTTAAATTGAAACCTTTTGGGGTAATACTGACTATTTGCTGTTGCCATGGACTGCATATAATTGTATTATTTAATGTTTTTCCTATGAGCATGAGTTTGAATTCATTTTGTTGTGGTAATGATGACAGAATAATACGTCCCACAAGGAGGATATTTACACAAGGGTATTTTATTCACACACACACACACACACACACACAAAAAAAAAAAAAAAAAATCATTTTGACACTTGTTAATTGAAAATTAAGAAATTAATTCATCCATAATTGACTGGTGTAGGGACATGGCAAACCAGTTAATTTTAACCAATAAATATTCATAAAATAACCAATTATTTTCTCCTAGTACATTTATCTCCTAATGCATTTTTAAAAAAATTTTTTTTTTATTATTATTAATATTATTTAAAATAAAAGACATTGATCTATAATACAGGCTGGGATTGCAAAGGGTCCATAGAGACAGAAACACCCATCAGCATGTTAAAAAATAGGTCATTGCTGGAATATGAGTAACCATGTAATGATTATTTAATGACATTCATTCATAGCAGTACACAGGGTCGGAGGAGCAATCACAAATATCCAGATGGAGGGGATTTCTCTCTGCTGTGGGTATTTCTATCCCAGCTGGGCTCTGCAGAATCAACCCATTACGAATCGGATCACATAGAATGATTTGTGACAAAGAGCCATCCATTCCTGAGCACCTGGTCTCCTCATTACCGGGCCCTGAGAAACTCCGTATGGAATGGAGTTTGCCAAGCTTTATCAACATGTTTCTACCTGAATTCCCTCATCGCAATGTCCCAGGACATGAACATTTTCAGGTGAGAGATGCCAAGGGCAAAAGGTGAAAATAAGCTCACTCATTAGTCAACAGTTTCTTCCTTATTTTATATATGTTTTTCACAGTATTTTATCTCATCGTCCAACCCCTAGGTCCTGGGTTACATAGCAAAAGGATCTTTTGGTCCCATTTTAAAGATTAAGGATAAGTCGAAGCAAAAGACCTACGCAGTTAAGGTAAAAACTTTGTCTATAAGCCAATCAAACATTTGCACACACCTACTCATTGTTTATAATTACAATTTTACACATTTTAAAAAATAATAAATATAACAGACAATTACACAAAAAAAAGTAAAAAAAAATCAAAACTATCTATATCTATCTATATATTTGAGATTATTTCCAGTTGCCTTTAGGTTTATTAAAATGTAAAGACCATTCAAAAATATTGGGGTCGATAAAATTTCTTAAAATGTTTTTGAAAGAAGTCTTTTGTGCTCATCAAGGCTGCATTATTTGATTAAAAAATACAGTAAAAACAGTAATATTGTAAAATATTATTACAATTTAAAACTTTTTATTTATTTTAATATTATATAAAATTTGATTTATTCCTGTGATGGCAAAGCTGAATTTTCAGCATCATTACTTCAGTCTTCAGTGTCACATGATCCTTAAGAAATCATTCTAATATGCCGATTTGATGCTCAAGAGACATTTCTAACATTTCATCAACATTTTTAACATTATTATCGATGCTGAAAACAGTTTTTGCTGCTTAATATTTTGTGTAAACCATGATACATTTTTTTCAGGATTCTTTGATGATTAGAAAGTTAAAAAGAACAGCATTTATTTGAAATAGAAATCGTTCGCAACATTATAAATGTCTTTACTGTCGCTTTTGATCAATTTAATGTGTCCTTGTGGAATAAAAGTATACATTTATTTATTTTAAAAAAAAACTTACTGAACAAACTTTTGAAATTTTGTATATGAACTGGTCCTCGTCTTCATGAGGAAGAATAAACAGCCTGTCATAGTAACACAGTAATGTTAATTTACCATTGTAAATTATTTTTATTTTATTTTTTTTTTGTCTAATATAGGTCATTCCAAAATCTGAGATTTTGCGCCTGGGAGTTTTGGAGCAGTCTAAGGAGGAAGTAATAGTCCAGGTGAGCCCAAGTCCTCACTTTTCTATGATGTCTACATTTTTATCAAGTCTAATGGTCTATGTCATCTTTTACAGGCACTGACTTCTAGCTTATGTCATAAGTACTGTGGAGATTGAGGTGGTTTGTGTTTTAGTAGCAACAGATAGGGAATACATGCAAATTCACTAAAAGAAAGCTAGGATGAATATTAGCAGGTCTCTTTATCACCCTGGTACATGAAGAGGTCGAGTTCAAAACCCACAGAGGTTTGTGACTCACTGTGCCTGTGCTCTTGTTGTCAAACTGTTGCCTTGCAGCGTCAGGTCCGCCACCCTTTTGTCCACGACCTGCAGGACTGCTGGCAGACCCAGCGGCACATCTACATTAGTGAGTGAATCAGAACACACCCCTGCCCCAACTCTCCTCCTGCCTTTCCCACCACTAAATCAGTCTTCCCTCACACAAAGTGCCATGTGGCCCTGTACCCACCAAGACACAAAAATCTCCCTGGAACTCCCGCAAACTATCATTCCATTTCAAATCTGTGAGCAGCTGTGAAGAGGATATATAATCTGAAATTATTCATATTTGGTGATTAAAAGTATTAATTTCTTTCCAAAAAAAAAAAAATGACTCCAGTCTTTTGAACATTAGTGAATGATCTGTGTTAAAAAGTTTGCAGGCATTGTAGAATTGATGTGCCTAATAATTATTAATATTAAATTAACTAAAGGTGAAGCGTGAAAAATGCTTGTTGTCAAACAGGTTTCCCAAACACCCCCCACCTGCCATAATTTGGCCAAACAGGTAGTTCCGCCCCAAACTCATGCAATTGGTTAAGCAAATGTTGCTGTGTCGGGACGCTCAAAAACCAAACTGGGCTGCGTTTCCTGTACAACAACGTAACTCGCTGTTTAACTGTAGTACGATGCATCGTTGAAGAAATCAACTATCTAGTCATGACTGTTTCCCAAAACCGTATTGTCGCAAATTTGTCGTTCAACCACGCTGGTTAATGATGTCACGCAGGTGGTGGATAATAACTTCTTTTAATTAATTTGTTTGAGATTGAATTCATGTCAGATTTTTTGTTATAAATTACAGACATGGCATATGAGGACTAATTATTTTTTTCTCAGTTATGCTTTAATTCCAGATTCAATGATGGGCTCATTCTTATGTACTAGAACACATATGCACATGCACACTCTTCAAAAACGGCTCTTTAAATCTCTTGACAAACTAAAAGATGTAATTTTAAATAAGTATATGTTCTAAATGAAAGATATAGATTGTACTGAATGTCAGCTTGCTTATTTTGCTTAAGATAAGGATTTATTAAGTCCACATGTCATGCAAAAAAGAAACTATGCTTCTAACCACAACTCAAGAGCTGTCATTCCAACCACACAACATTGCGATGCTGTTTGCGAATGTTCATTGGAACTATGGTTTCGGCAAACACCGACTCGTTGAACTATGCTGATAATGACGGAACTTGTGACCATTGTTGGCTAATGATGCTTTTGGGAAACACACCCCAGAACAATGTTTTGGAAGCGCCCAGAGCAACTTTATTTCAACATTTGGAATAGATGACCTATAGTTGTCTCAACATACTATGCTGGAGGAGAATGTGTAAAATAAAGCATACACACTTCACATTTCAATTACATTTCTTACTCTGATTTTGTCTGGCACACTGTCTACAAAGTATGAGACTGAGAACTACCCAAACCCAGTAGAATGAATGCAGTTCATGTTGTATAGAATATGGGTCCTATCCATGTTGTGGATTTCATGATGGTTCTAATGTTTAGATATACTGTACAATCATCCATAGGTTTATAATCCTGTTCTGGAGACCCACTGTCTTATTAGTTCTAACCTGTTCTAACTAGTTCTAGTTCAAATAGTCCTAAGTAGTTCTTATATAGTGCTAGCACATAAAGTCAGACTGTTATTTCTGAATTAGATAAGTTTGTTTAGACAGGCCATAAGCCTGGCCAGAATGCTTGAATTCTAGAACATTAAAACATTCCAACTTCTAGAATAGGTGTTCTCAACTCTGGCCCTCGAGATCCACTTTCCTGCAGAGTTTAGCTCCAACCTTGATCAGACTCACCTGCATGTAACTTTCTAGTAATTCTGAAGATCCTGATTAGCTTGTTCAGGTGTGTTTGATCAAGGTTGGAGCTAAACTCTGCAGGAAAGTGGACCTGGAGGGCCAGAGTTGAGAACACCTGTTCTAGAAGTTGGAATGTTTTAATGCTGCCTTCACATGCTATCAGAATTTTCCAACTTCCCACTTTTGAAGTCATGATTACAAGCTTGTCGTGTTCAAGTGCTATGTTGTTGGAAGGAATAGGAAAAATGTATTAAAGATATATATATATATATATATATATATATAAAATACTATTTTTTTTTATTGCATTTTCGTGAACACTTACACAACAATGTACATCACATATCTGTAACAACACAAAAAAAACAAAAACAAAACAAACACCGGGGCTCATTCTACATGAAAAGTGCAATAACACAAACCAACATTGGGTAATACAGTATGTACTTTGGGAGTCAGAATTAACAATACATTGTATATAATAACCACAAATATAAGCAATAAAGTAGGGTTAATATGCCCATTAAAGTATATTTTCATATGAAATATATAATACCTAATTATTAGGCATTTTGTTCCTCTTCCATTATATTGTTAATATCCCTGTGTTCAATAAATAATAAAAAGGGACTCCAGACCCTCTTAAATTTGTCTTCTTTACCCTTAATAATATAGGTTATCTTTTCCATTGCAATGCATGAAGATATTTCTCTTAACCATCGGGTTATAGTAAGCCTTTCTGTCTTTTTCCAGTAAATGGCACTGAGCCTTTTGGCATGTAGTATACACATGTCTATCAATACTTGAGTATCCTTCTTAATATTCCAATTAGCTGGATGAATACCAAGAATAAAAAATCCAGGATCCAGTGGTAATCTCACTGAGACTATATGCCATATCATATTAATTAATTTCTTTCCAAAACTCTTTAATTCTATCACATTCCCATATACAATGAATTAAAGTGCCTTTTTCACTGTTACATTTAAAACAAGTATCTGGTATGTTGCTATAAATTTTATTTAATTTTACCGGAGTTATATAAGTATGCATAAGCCAATTGTACTGTAACAGTTGTAGTCTGCTGTTAATGGTCTGTGTTTGGGCCTTTACACATTTTTGCTCCTTATCTTTTTTTTTTTTTTTCTGACATTTTTTCCTTATCTATCTTCAATCCAAGGTCTTGTTCCCACATGGCTAATCTGGATGCAGATGACTCCTGAGAACCTAATAATAGCATATTGTATAAAAGAGATATGTGTCCTCCACCTTGGCTTGATTTAGATATATATTTCTCCAGATTAGTTAGTTCTGGTTCATCAAGTCCTTGTCCCTGGGCAGTACGTATGAAATTCCTAATTTGCAAATATTTATAATAATGTTTTTTTGATTTAATGTTTTTGAAATTGTCAGTAATATCAGCAAATGACATTAGAACACCATCTTTGTATAGTTCTCTAACTTTCCACACACCGTTCTCAGCCCAAAGTCGAAAGCCTAAATCCTTTCGGCCAGGTATAAAATTATCATTCCCCCATATTGGGCTAGATACTGATAAAGACTCTTTCCTTTAAATAAATTCGTACTTTCCCCCAGACATTTATCATGTTCAGTACTATTGGATTAAATGATACACTCTAAAAAAAAAAGTGCTATATAGCACTAAAAGTGGTTCTTGGCTCGTAAACTCATAATCACTTTTGGTGCTATGTAGCACCATATCTTTAAAGGTGATCTACAGAACCTTTGTCAAATGGTGCTATGTAGAACCCATAAGAGGTGCCATATTGCATTTTATTTCTTCAACAAAAATGGTGCTAAACAGGTTAGGGTTATGGTTCTTTGGCTCGTAAAGAACCTTTAAAGGGGCTTAACAGGTTCTTTGTATGGCAGTGGTGCTATATAGCACCTTAACAACCCCAAAGAACCACTGAAGAACCATACAGGGGCTTAACAGGTTCTGTATACAGTAGGGGTGCTATATAGCACCTCAGTCATCCCAAAGAACCGGTGAAGAACCACTAAAGCACCAAGATTTGGTGCTATACAGCACTTAAAGTGGTTCCCCTATGATTACGAGCCAAAGAACCACTTTTAGTACTATATAGCACCATTTTTTTATTGCACTCAAATTTTTCTGTAACATTTTTATATTGGCTGAATAAAGATAATCTTAGATTTTACAAATTAATTTTCTATTTCTATCCATTTATTAGGAGCGCTTGCCGAAAAATGAAACATTATCGCCCTTAACTGGGTTGTATTAAAGATATTTAATTTTGAAGAAAATGTAGCTTCCCATTCATTGACAACCAAATAAACATTCACTGGTCTATAGTCAGCTTCCTGACGATTCTGGAATTTCGGCCAAGTACAGGCTATTTTCACTGTGTATAAAACATACAATATGCCTCAAATGGCTATTCATATATGTAAATATGCACTACTTTAATGACAAGACAAGGCAATGTAGCTGTTGTGGAAAAAACTAATAAAGAATACCAGTCACAGCAGCATTCGTTCTGTCCTCCACCATGTTTAAAGTTTATGGTTGGGAACTTTGGTATCAAAATTATCCCCAAGCTTCCTAGTGGTAAATAGACTTGAGAGGGCATTCATGTCCAATTTTTAACTAGGAAACTCGTATTTACGGTAATTCCTATAGCATGTGAAGGCAGCATTAGTCACACTCCTATGTTTTAGGACACCTCAATCCAAACCTCAAGTCCTGTTTCCCCAGTGTTTGATTTCCCAGTGATCCTGACTGCATTTGTGAAAGTGAATTTCCTTCTTCTACTTTGATGTTCAGTTCACCCCTTGAATGCTTTCTCCTAGCTAAAGCTATGATGAACGTGTCACTTCCTTACCACCACTTGATTACCACCTGAATCCTTCATTCACAGCCTGCACTGTTTTGCTTTTTTTTTTTTTTACTGACACTTTATTAAGTCTAGATCACTATTGGGATTTGTTTATGTCACCGGGATCTTTAAGCTTAAGATCCTGTTTAATAACACAGATGCCAGTTTCACAGACAAGGCTTAAGCCTAGTCCTAGACTAAAATGCATGTTTAAGCTGTCTTGACTGAAAGCAGCTTGTGCTAACAAATCTTAAACTATGTCAGTGCCATTGTTTTGTCTCAAGTAAACACCAGTAATGTTTTTTTTTTTCTTTTTTTTTTTCGTAAGGCACATTTATAAAAGCTACTTAAATGTCTTAATTTAACTAAGGCCTAATCCTGACTTAATCTAAGCCCTTTCTGTGAAACCAGGTCAGAATGTTCTGTACTTCGTCTAAACCATGATGTTTTACCAGTCAGTGGTCTGGATGAGGGCCTAACTGTTAGAAACAGACTGATGTATTATGAATCTGGTCATCTCCCAAAGTGACAGATGTTTTCTCTGCGTTCACTTGCCCTTTCCATCAGTTGGATGTTTGTGTTTATGTTTATCTCTATTTGGGATTTGTACATTCAGGCACTCTTTATATTATTTATTTCTGTTTATTCCCTCTCTAGTGTGTGATTACTGCAGCACGGGAGACTTGTACACATACTGGGTGATGATTGGTCAGTTCGGAGAGGATGTAGTAAAAGTGTTTGCTGCTGAATTGGGTTCTGCCTTAGGTAAGCACTGAGGATGTGTCTCTTATGCTCATCTAGGTTGCTTAGTGTAACATGATCTTTTAGAAATTATTCTAATATGCTGATTTGGTGCTCAAAAAACATTTATTTTTATCAATGTTGAAAGCAGTTGCACTGGTTGGTTAATATTTTTGTGGAAATGGTGATACATTTTTGTTCAGGATTCTTTGAAACCACATATATTTGAAATAGAAATCTTTTGTAACATTATAAATGTCTTGACTGTTACTTCTGATCATTTTAGTTTTTTGTTCTTGCAGAATAAAAATATTCATTTCTTGTAAAAAAAAAAAAAAGAAATTCTTACTGAGCCCAAGCTTTTGAACAGTGGTGTATATTACAGGGTTTCTGCAGGTCTAGAACTATATCTTTATCTAAAATTCTAAAAATCATTCTAAATGTAAAAGAATAGCAGAGTCCACACCACAACTATAAAGATGATGACACAGGGAAATCATACAGTTGGAAACGCTTTCAGAACTATTTTTTGAGCTGTTCAAGGATAAAAACAGTGACAGCCAATCAGAATCCACCAAACTTTAAAGGGATAGTTCACCCAAAAAGAAAAATTCTGTAATCATTTACTCACCCTCAAGTTGTTCCAAACCTGTATGAATTTCTCTCTCTTGCTGAACACAAAAGAAGATATTTTGAAGAATGTGGGTAACCAAACAGTTGATGGGCCCCTTTGACTTCTATAGACAGTGTTTTTTCTGGGGCCCGTCAACTGTTTGGTTACCCACATTCTTCAAAATAACTTCTTTTGTGTTCAGCAGGAGAGAGAAATTCATACAGGTTAGTTATTGTCCCTGGTGTGAACAGGCATTTAAAAAGGTCTTAAAAAGTCTTAATTCACCCTTACACAAATTAAGGCCTTAAGCAGAAAGTCTTAAATTCATAAAGTCATGGAATTAAATGTTGCATGCATTGAAAAAAATGAATATCTTCCTCATCCTTAGTATTTTTGTCCTGTTCTCTAATACAAATATCTAAACATCTTTGATACATTTACTTGAGATGCAAATGTAAAATTAAGTAATGAAAAATGTAACAAAATTAAGTAAATTTATGATTAAAACAAGAACATGTCAATGAGTTAACAAAACTTCCCTATAAATGAAGTTGATTTTTCTGTAGAAGATATTTCCATATTCTAGTGGTTGGGAGAAGAGCGATTTTTATTTGTAAAATAAGTTAATAAGTAATGGATATCTGTTTCTCCCTAGACAATTACATTTGGAGAGCATCCAAATCTTCCCTTCATAAAACCTGCAGAACCCCTGCATATTATATCAGTTTTTACTTAAAAATCCTGTTAAAAAACTTGGCAAAAACAGTTATAAATGCTTATCACAATAACTGTGTTGTACCATCTCTGTTTTATAGGGTTCCTTCATGACTGTGCTATCATCCACCGTGATGTGAAGGTATGCACTGTTTTATGTAATGATGTAATGATAATAAATATCCCTAAAATGTCTGAACCCCAAAAATTTTATATATTTTTATATATGTTATATTTTTAACAGATGGAAAATGTCCTTCTAACAGATCAGGGTAAGGCAGTCTGTGTTCTTTAGTCCCTCCAGTGGAGGGCAGTGTGTGTCCGCTTTTTTCATGCAAACATGGAATGTTCCAGAACATCCAGGCTTCGCGCTTCCAAATAGGCCTAGAGTATTTACAAAAATATGACATTGTGATAGCGATACAATATTAACAAATAATCCAGTTCACAACATTTCTATTGTAATATTTCAATTATTTCAATATTTGTTCGTTAAAATGCTAAAGTTAAATATGACATCAAAGAACAAACAAACATACATATATATATATATATATATAATACATATATATAATACATATATATATATATATATATATATATAATATGTGATAATAAATATGACAGTAATAATAATTATAATTAATAGTCTTCTACAATAATAATCTTAAATGAAATGATCAATAATAAACTTTCAGTGTTATTATGTAAATGTGAGGGTCTTATTACTTATATCTTATTACAGGCCACCTACGACTGGCTGACTTCGGTTTGTCCCGGCGTCTTGAGCGTGGAGGGAGGGCATTCACTATTTGTGGAACAATTCAATACATGGGTAAATCTATAATAAAACAAGAAATGAAAACAAATAATTACTTTGAATTATTTGTGGAATAATGTACATAAATAGTCACTTGAAAATGCTAAATGACTCATTAAATAATATTTACGGCTGAGCAAATGAAAAGATGTTTATGTCTAGCTATGTGTGGAATGTAAGCAAGATTCTTATGAAATCTGTCTCTTCAGCTCCTGAAGTCCTTAGCGGTGGTCCCTACAACCACACTGCTGATTGGTGGTCTCTCGGCATCCTCCTTTTTGCACTGGCCACTGGAAAGGTGAGGAAAAATGCACATATAATTGAAAAAACATCTTGTGTTTTTCTGCTCATTGTGGGGGAAATGATACGTGTGCGTGTGTCTGATGTGTCTTTTCTGCCAAGTCATTCTAAACTCCCCCTCCCTCTCCATGCTTGTCTCAGTTTCCTGTATCTCCAGAACCGGATCACTGTAGCATGCTGAGGAAGGTACGCAGCTTCCCTTATGAGATGCCAAGAAATTTCTCTCCTCCATTTGCTCTGCTGCTTACAGAGGTGAGACCTGGACACCTGATGGGTGCTTTATTGGGCAAAATGTTCAAAGTAGTATCAATTTTGTCTGTGAAATTCCCTAAAAATAGACACAAATTAGATCATTAAAAAATAGTTTAAAAAATAAAGGAGTATCCACCCATAATATCCTGAAAATTCTGTCTCGTTCCAAACCTGTATTTTTTTTTTTACTTCTGCGGAACCAAATAACATTAAAGCCCATTGACTTCCATTGTATGGACCAAAAAACACAGAGACATTTCTCAAATTAGCTTCTTTTATGTTCCGCACAAGATCATACAGATTTGGAACAACATGAGGGTGAGTAAATGATGATAGACATTTCCTTTTTGAATCATCCATCCATATAAAATGGAGAGCTTAGATCATTTGGGTCATTTAATTCAGAGAATTTGATGAGTTCATACTAAAAGCTAGTAAGTTTTACTATTTTAGTCTTTTAACCTTGCAGTTTCTTTGTAAGAATTTGTGAAATTTCCTAGCAATTTCTGAGGAAAAATTGTTTCAAAGTAAATCCTAGACCTTTTTTTCAGTGTACTAATAACATTTTCTCAGGAGATACATCTGAGAATCAGGAAAGTCCATTTGCTCTCCATTTAAAGGGTTAGTTTAACCAAAATTTTGTCATTAATTATTCACCCTTATGTCCTTCCAAACCCGTAAGACCTTCGTTCATCTTCAGAACACAAATTAAGATATTTTTGATGAAATCCGGGAGCTCTCTGACTCCTCCATAGACAGCAATTTAATTACCACTTTCAAGGCCCAGAAAGGTAGAAAAGACATTGTTAAATTAGTCCATGTGACTGCAGTGGTTCAACCTTAATTTTATGAAGCGACGAATTAAATTAAATTACTGTCTTTGGAGGAGTCCGAGAGCTCTCGGATTTCATCAAAAATATAATCTGAACCCATTTTACTCTCCTCAGCTTCTTTGTAAGACTCCAGCACGTCGCCTTCGGACACTGGAACGCTTCAAGCGCCAAACCTTTTTCCACGGCACGTCATTTGATTCCCATCTGCTCCAAAAGACCCCCATGGAGCTGATCCTGGAGCTGAAGAACCGGCCTGACCGCCTTGCCAAAGCCCGTCGAGGCCTGACCCTGGAGCCCTTCGCAAACTTTGACTGCGACTTTCTCTTAACCTCACCATGCACACCCACAGTTCCAGACCTTTCCCCAACTCTGGCCAACATGGAGCGGGTCGAAGCGCTCATGCAAAGCCATGTACCTCAGGACGATGCTTCCCAAAGAGAAGTGTTTGTTTAACTTTTTAAGCCAGTTTTGTCTGGGGGTTCAAAAATCACACACTTTAGGGTGTGTTCACACTTGACAGGTTTGGTTAAATTAAAATGAACTCTGGTGCGATTGCTCTGTTAGTGCGGTAAAAATACCATCATATGTATGTACATACAACGAGCGCATTTAGCCCAGCACATAGCATTGTTATGGATGTTTGGTAAGTTCCATCACAAATAATACATCATTAAAGCTTTTTTTTTTTTGTATCTTTAGGTTTAGCATTAAAAATGACAGTGTGAGCGCTAAGCAAACCATGACTAAACGTCATTTTCTTTTTTTGGAACCTAGAGAACCGAACTACAAGTGTGAATACACCCATAGAAGCATGTGGGGGAAGGTGAAAACCTTAATAGTTGGTTGTTCTTCCATGAAGGATTATGGTTAAGTGTATTTCATTTTTATTGAAACACTCTAGCTCTTACATTGAATTCCTTACCTTTTGTTGAGACATTTAGTGAAATGTGGTTCATAGTTCCTCATATCCTTTGACGTTATTTGACTATTTTGTCCTTATTAATAAGCCAGCACTGCATTTTCTTTCAACAAACATACCATAAATTCACTTCTTCTGATGTTTTGAAAGCTATGCAAACCCTCAGGGATATGCTTTAATGCTAAAAGGACCAAATCATCACACATTTCCTAACTATTAAACCTAAGCCTTGTGAAAAAGCATTGTTCATGGGAAAATAGTAAAACCCCAAAAGTGGCCATCTATACTTTTATATGAAATAATATGCTTAGCACTGTTCATTTTATTTGCATAATGCACTTGGGACTGAATGGGAAAGGAACTTTGGTTATGTGTTATACTAATTTTCGTATTGGCTTTATTGTTCCTATTGTTATTTTAACCACTGCTGTGGGCCTGGTTGGATCAATGCCCATGTATGCATGAATAACCTTGTCTTCCTGAGATGACAGTTCTTGTTTTACGCCCAGAATGCCTGACACCAGTAATCCTTTATTAAATACTAAGCAAAGAAAAAGGGAAATAATGTAGTAAAATGTTTTTTTTTTTCATGCAATATTGTAATTGATGGTGTATGTGGTCATTTTTGAAGCTCCACCCACTGGGGACGCAGTCCTGCAGTGTTGGCTATTGCTATTATTGAGCTACCATAAGATCTTTGTAAACATTTTTTTTTCCATGCCAGATAAAAGGAGCCTTTTTTTTTTTTTTTTTTTTTTTTTTTTTTTTTTATATACATATAACCAATGATTTATTGATTTGTATCTAATATCCACAGTGGATATTGCATATATAATTAATGGACAAATTTTGGGGAAAAAATTGGTGTATGCAAATGTTCTCATTTTTTTCTTTCTTTTTACATTGATTAACTAGCGAGTTATTCTATGACATTTTTTCATTTGCTTTTTTAAAAGCCTACGTGCTCGTACAACACACCTCAAGCAAAGAGATATACCGATGTGATGTTGACGCTAACGGTGACGTGCGAGGTCACTTTAAAGGATCATGAATATTAACTATTATTACAATAAGGTCGTGACTAATGCCACGCCTCTATGTGGGTTGCTTTTTCTAAGCGGTCACGTTGCGTTGCGGCATTGAAACTGGAGGCTGCCGACAGCAAGTTATCTTTTGCATTACTCTCCTAAGCAGGTAAGTGATTAAATTCTTTATTTAATATACATATAATTATAGTGACACTGTAACTTTCTTAAATGACATTTATTCGTTTTGTATATAAGATTTTTGATGTTGAATATAATTTTGTTAATTCCTTCTAAATTGTATTTAAAACGTATATATGTGTTTAAATTTGCTATTTTTTTAAAAAGTACAGCGTTTATTTGCTTTGATGTCAGAAGTTAATGCGTATCATGCGACAGGTGGTTCTCATTTCGTTATCAAAGGCCTTCTCCATCATGGTACAATAACCAATACGTTAAGCAGTGTTTATAGCAGATACGTCCAACATATAAAAGCCGTCTCATTAATTTTGGTGTGAAATGATCATTTTTTACTCGAAAAACAACTATATAAAGAGACAAACATCATCATGTCGACATTCCTGACATTCAAAGTCACCCTGAGCACGGGTGATGACACCATCATCATCATCATCTCTCTTCCGTATATTTAGTAGTGAAGCTAACTGACAAACCGAAGCCATTTTAACAGTTTTTATTTCACAGAATACGCAAATAAAAGCATCATATTCGTGTGTAGGTCTATACAGCATCACGGATGCGGCTGATGTCTGCTGAAGGGAGTGTGGCAGATTTGCACGTAGGCATTTCCTACATCCGTGTAGCTTAGCCTAGCGGAGATGAGCTAACGTGATGGAAATTGCGTTTCCTAGTGTCCTTCAGATTTAACACACATCTTCACAACATCCCATGATCTCGAAAGCGCTATTAAAGTAATGAACATCTCATTTAGATTCTGTCAAAGATATCCTTCACTCAAAATGTTCCCCTCTGTCGCTTTAACATCCCATCTACGCTGCTACCGACGCAAGTAGAACGCTCGCATCGCGTTGCGTCACGGTGCAGAAGTTTTGTTATGAATCACGCGAGCTGTTCTCATCCTGCCGCGTGTCGTGTATACGTGCTGAAGATGGTGTCTCTCCTCTCTGAGGACACAGCAGGTACATGTGGCTCAAGGTTAAACGAATTAAGCTGATGATGAAGACTAAGCTCAGGATACGGTTCTCTAAACGATGGCCTTTGACTCTTAATTTTTTTTCATTTATGTAATTTCTTTTGCATGACCATTGAATTTCTCCATACATAATTCATCTTTTTAAAGATAGGTTTGAAGTGCATCATGCATGTGATATGTTTCTAGGCCAGTTGACACAAGCACATCATATAATTTTATTTTCTCCATTAAGAAAGTGGTTTTGACACTTTTTTTTTTTTTCTTTTTTTTTTTTATAAGTTTGGTGGCCAAATTAATGTAAAGAACTACACTACCCATAATCCTGAAGTGAGATCCACCAATCAGAGAAGTCAGTGCTGCTATGGAAACTGAAATAGATGCAAAAGAACTCTGCAGAAACAGTTCCTATTTTTTATGGAATATTGCTGTATTTATTATAAATGATTTATTAGTGTAGATTTTTTTTTTTTTTTTTTTTTTTAAATTCATGTGCCCTCGTAATTTTTAATCAAAATAACTTCCCCGCAAAAGGGCGAGACGACCTGTCACTTATATGAGATCGGTCAATAGAAACCACAACCATCCAATCAATTCCAGATGGACAAAATCCAAAAACCCACTTTTTTTCCCCCAAAAGCAGTTTACGTCACAGTAGTGGAGAAAAAACTATTGCAACTTCTATTTCATGCTGACTTTAAAATATATTGTTTTTATACATATTGCCAATAGTTTCAATTGGTCGCAAAGGCTTTCTGTTAGGGTGTGGGGTAGGGTTAGGGGTTAGTTTTTGTTGTAGCATTTCACCTTTCGGCACGCCCATTACTCCGACCTGCAGATATCCCTGTCTCGAAAAATGAGCAGTCACTGTTGCGCATGATGCAGTGCAGAGAACCTGATCTTGTCAAAGGCATATAGACTGAAACGATCAGTTGTCACTTATGCCTCAAGCATTTCTTTGAGAAGCATCTTCTGCAAGGCCACACACAGTCCCTATAAACATTTGTTTGAAAAAATAAAATTTATAGTTAGATCTGAAGCGCCAGAAATGTTTAGCTTTGTATGTGCACTGGTAAAAGGGGTCAGCAACAGTCGGAAGGGGTTGTTCTTCACAGCTATACTGATTATAGACCGGTTAGCTCCTCCATCCTGCTATTTTTAGCTTGTATACTCAAGCATTATAGATTACAGATTGATGCCTTGTAGACGGTAATTTGATCCATTTTGTGATGTTTAAAAACAGTTAAAAATTAATACTCTAACTAAATGATTTAGAAGTACAGTGTCTAATAAACTGTGTCATTGTGACTCATCAAATATATTCACTTGCATTAGAAACACTTATGATGCTTTGTAAATGGCAAGCTAATGTGGATTTCTATAGCACCTTTATCTCAAAGCACTTTACAAAAATAAAATACATTAAAATGCCAAATTAAAACATCAAGAATACAATATAAAATAACAATTACAAAGTAATCGTATAAAAGCTACCCTATAAAATTGAGTTTTAGGAGATTTAAAAACAGTAAAAGATCTAATATAGATCTAACTCCATCCTATTCACGTTAGTTTATGTAGGACTCTGATAATATTAAATATAAATAACAATAAATAATAAAAAATAAATGACAATAAATAAATTAATATATAAATATTTAATTATAAAATAATCAATGTTGAATTAATTAAATGTAATTATTTGTTAACATATAATTGAAATATTGACCTCTTGAAGTACAGTTTGCGTCTTGGAAACATAAGGTTTAGTACACAAAGATTATTCCATGCTTTATGTGACGGCAGTTGTGTTGCAAGCAAAGGGCAGATGAAGGTCACTTTGAATTAGGACCAGTGGACACCTCTTCATCATGGGTCACTGACTGGTCATACATCAAAATGACCTCTGTTTGCCCTTTGCTCACAACACAATGCCAATGACAGTCTGGCCTTTAGCATTAGCATTGCTAGCATAAAGCTAGTCAGTAAAGACTCCCATCTTACTGAGTGAAGAAGTGGAATGGCAAAAGCGTGTTGTAACACATCCCTCGCAAAGCTCAAAAGATTTGACATTGTGTGATGAATGAGGTGAACGGCCGTAGGCTGTGTTTTCCAGTGGAAACTTCCATTGTTCAACAAAACCGATTTGATGGATTCATTCACAGCTTCAGGGACATGTGCTTCCCTGTCATTTCAGTAATACTGTGATAAATCATCTGCTAGCACAGTAGTATAATACAGCAGTAGCTGAGATGCTAGATGTAGAGAAACAACAACCAGCTTGAAACCAATAACTGATTTTAGTCTCTCATTAAAACCCACATTCATTAATTTCAGTAACATCTCAATTAAGGACAATATGTGAAAGGTTTCTCATTTTTCATGGGTTTTGTGTATGAACTGATGTGTTTAGGGCCACAGCGCATTCAACTGTGATATACATCTACACAGACCAGCCAGTTTGTGCCGGTTTTGGCTCATTCCATTCAGCACAGAGATGGGGGAGCACTCAACCAGGAAATCTATACAGACATAGAAAGACATTTAGACAAGCAGTGAACTGCACAGTCAATATGAAATATGAGTCATAAATATGGTAAAATCTGGCTGAAAGTAAGAAAAGAACCCTTGTGAAAAAGAAGTGCACAATTTTTTTTTTTTTTTTTTTTAATCTGTACTTGTGTATCTTAAATCAGAATTATATTTTTAAAAACTGTACTTGCAGATAGTATAATATTAATTTAACAAAAGTCCACTTTTATCACTGTTTCTTAACATGGATTGTAAAGTCCATTATAATCCATTGTTTTAATAATCTTTTGTCATGCTTTAAACAGGTCATGACATGGATTGTTTTTTAAATTATTTTAATATGTTCCTTCACTTATAATCTTAATAATTTTTTTGCACAAAAAATAAATATATGTGGAAAAATTATTTTCAACCCTCATTCTGACCCTGTGTCTGAATGTATTACACTTTCAATGACAATAGAAGCAATTATGAGATTAAATATAAAGATGTACTTAAGTGGGTCAAAAAAAACACTCTTTCAGTTCAACTAATTCCACTTAATATAAATTTAAGCTAATACAGTATGCAATTTATTTATTTATTTTTTTTCATATAGTTAGGTGTCCGAAAACATTCAAGTCGCACTTAAGTATATTTTATATATAATTTTTCCGTAATAAGTATTCTTTTAAAAATTATGCTAAAGTGCACTTCTTTTCCACAAAGGAAATAAACAGTGCCCTTTAAATGAAATGCTGTGTCAATCCAGCTCTCTAAAAACGATAGATAGACACTGTCGCAGACAGCGGGGCATGTCTAATGGGGATTGACAGCAGAGATTAGAGGAGTGTGATTGCATAACAGCAGTAGAAAATGCTCTGCTGGCTTTAGCCTGCATTATGCAATTCAGCCTCTCTGAAGAGCTGTGAGGGAGAGTGGATAGGAATATTAACCAAACCCTTTTAAATACCCTAAATAACAGTTTTGTTTATTCATAGCCAGCAGTTAGGTGTTTCCAGGAGATGGATTGTTGTTCCTTGTGTGACTCTTTGGGTAAAAAGACTGCCGGGAGCACTGCCAGCCAGTTTCCCATTCGAGTCATGGTCTGACTCTCAAATTAAGAGCGATAGTGTTGCTCTCTGTCTATAGCTACATATAATCATATAAGCATACTAACATGTATAATGTTACAAAATAATTCCATTGCAAATAAATGCTGTTCTTTTGAACCTTCTATTCTAAAAAAAAAAAAATGTATCACAGTTTCCAAAAAAATATTAAGCAGCACAACTGTTTTCAACATCTATAATAAATGTTTCTTGAGCAGCAAATCAACATATTAGAATGATTTCTGAAGGGTCATGTGAAATTGAAGACTGGAGTAATGATGCTGGAAATTCAGCTTTGAGTGACAGGAATAAATTACATTTTAAAATGTATATAAAAAGCTTATTTTAAATCATAATAATATTTCACATTATTACTGTTTTAACTGATATTTGATTTTAATGACCCTACAAGTTCGATTAAATATGAGGGGAAATATTCATAAACATAATCAGTTATTAATATTTTGTTGGTTGTCTTTTGCTTTTGTATGTGTTCATAATTTCATAAATTCTTGTATGACAGCCTGGCCAAAAATTATGTCCGCACAATTTGGCATGTTTTATTGCATTATCACAAATAAAACAATTGACTCCAAGCACAACAATATAATATGATTACAAAATCTTTAACAAATTTTTAATAATGTTTAAATAAAGGGTGAGGATGTCAGTTTTCCGAGGCTGGACATGACTTTTGGCCACTACGACAGACAGACAGACATGTACCAATGTGTGAAGTTGCTGGTGAGATGGGTGAAATGACAGTTGTGTCTCCTCTGTTGCAGGTCACTTTGAGCCGAAGACATCATGACGCACCAGTACCCCGCACTCACAACCGAGCAGAAGAAGGAGCTGCAGGACATCGCTCAGCGTATCGTAGCTCCTGGAAAGGGCATCCTTGCTGCAGATGAGTCCACAGGTCAGTGAGGGTTACACCGTAGATGAATATAACACATTCAGTATGATCATTTACTCCCGTCATGTTGACATTTGACGTTCTGTCATTATTTGGAAAACAAGACCTGCTGCAAACAGTGACTGAAACACTCACATCTGCTTTCTGCCAGTCCTTCTAACACAATATTTATGTCTGCATCTCTACAGGTAGTATGGCAAAGCGCCTGAACCCAATCGGCGTCGAGAACACAGAGGAGAACCGTCGTCTTTATCGCCAGATCCTTTTCTCTGCTGACGAGCGCATTGACAAGTGCATTGGTGGTGTTATCTTCTTCCACGAGACCCTCTACCAGAACGCTGATGATGGCACATGCTTTGCCAAAATGATCAAGGACAGGGGCATCGTTGTGGGAATCAAGGTACAAGAGCGATCAGAACGTTCAGTGCGTCATGTGATCAACTACTAAATTCAAAAGTGCTTTCTTGCTTTGGCTGGTGCTGAGCCAGAGATGGACACGCTTGTATATCAACTATTCAGTGATTTCAACCATGTCATGTTTATTTTAGGTATTATTTTAGGTATTTATTTTAGATTTATTTTAGGACATTTAGATACACAAGTACTAGCAAAAAAAAAAAAAAAAAAAACCATTTATAGTTTGTAAAATACACACTGATTCCCATGGAAGTGGCAATAATAATCCGATAACACTTTACAATAAGGTTCATTAGTTAACATTAGTTAACTACATTAGTTAACATGAACTAATAATGAACTGCACTTCTACAGCATTTGTTAATCTTTGTTAATGTTAATTTCAACATTTACTAATACATTATTAAAATCAAGAGTTATATTTGATAACATTAGTTAATGCACTGTAAAGTAACATGAACAAACTATGAACAGCTGTATTTTTATTAACTAACATTAACAAAGATTAACAAATACAGTAGCAAATGTATTGCTCATGGTTAGTTCATGTTAGTTAATACATTAATGTTAATAAATGAGCCTCATTGTAAAGTGTTACCAATAATCCTTTGTTATAATTTGACAATGTTTTATTCATATCAGATATGCATTGTGTAGGTAACTATAAAGTTTACTCTATTCGTCTCCCAGTTCACTTTTTGAGCAATGTTGCTGAGCAATGTTGCCATCAACGGGCAACCTGATGAGACACAGGGCAACTAATTAGGGCAACGGACAGTTGGCAGCAACTAATCAGAGAGGAGCAAATCTATTGCCAACCCAATAAATACTTTATTATAAACACTTGTTAGGCACTTTATTTCAACTTTTCAAATATTTTCTTCATTTTTATTAAAAATAAATGCCTTTCCGATCTGATTTGTGATAGGAAAAGGGAGAAGAGCGAGTTCAGCAAATCGCATCGAAAAGCTACATACGCGTCGATCGCATCAAAAGCTACATACGCCCTACAGCCTACGCTACCACAGACGTTAAACAGACCCCGTCTTTTTAGTATTTAACTGAAAACATTCAATGGCTTAATTACAGCTTACACGCATTACATTGGACAGTTGTTGGTATTTTAAGCAATATATGAGGTAAATTCCCTGTTTTGGGTTGACGCATGACAACTTACTAGCGTAAAAAGATATAAGTTCACTGCCGCTGAGAAGCTGCCATCTTGTTTGAATTTTTTCTGAAATCTCCGAACCGGTCACGTGATTGGCTGCTAACATTCTGATTGGAGGATCTCAAAAAATTGCCCACGACCGATCTAACGTATCCAGATATAAATTTGTTGCTCATTCTCAGTGGGAAAGTGCCCAAGCAACATTGCTCGGCAACATTGCTCAAAAAGTTGACCCGTGTATCATCACCTTTACACATATTTGAGAATTGCAATATCAGATGATATAGTTGATAAATAGTATGGTATGGTAAACAAGTTTGAATATTTTGAATAAAAAAGGAAAAACGAAATAAAAGTGATCTGTCATACAGCACTACTAAGGTGATGCATTCTAAAATAACGGTTGTGTGTAAATATACATTTGAAATATTCTTCCAAATTATACTTGTATCATTGCTTTGTATGCATAGTTTATTGGTGAATAAAGCATAGTTTCAACATTTTACTTTAAGTTATTAAAAAATAAATTTAGGATTTCATTATTAGCAATTCTGCCATGATAGTTTGATCCTAAAGCAGGTTGTCCTCTTTTTCAGGTTGACAAAGGTGTCGTCCCTCTGGCAGGAACAAACGGAGAGACCACAACACAGGGTAAGCTTACAGTCACTGCTATTTTATTTGTTAAAAAAGATGGCAGTTATGATGTTTTGTTAATGGGATACCTGTTTGTCTGTTAAGGGCTTGATGGCCTGTCAGAACGCTGTGCTCAGTATAAGAAAGACGGAGCGGACTTTGCAAAGTGGCGCTGCGTGCTGAAGATCAGTGAGACCACTCCCTCAGAGTTAGCCATCATGGAGAACGCTAATGTCCTGGCTCGCTACGCCAGCATCTGCCAGCAGGTGAGCTCCTTAAGTCTTGGCCAGCTTTGTGTTGATCTTAAAGCAGTGTTGTTATTGTTAACTAAACTTATAACTTAAAGGGTTAGTTCACCCAAAAATGAAAATTCTGTCATCGTTCCAAACCCGTAAGACGTTCGTTCATCTTCGGAACACAAATGAAGATATTTTTAATGAAATCTGAGAGGTTTCTGCCGCTCCATTCTACGCAACTGCCACTTTGATGCGTCAAAAAGTTCATGAAGAGAGTGTAAAACTAATCCATATGGATTGAGTGGTTTAGTCCAAATTTTCTGAAGAAGCTTTAAATGAAGAACTGACTGAATTTAGGCTTTTATTCACATAAACAGAAGCTCAACTGTAGTTGCTTGACACGTGAGAATAAACCTCACTGGTTCTTACAGAAGCTCAAACATGCTGCGTAACCCTATGTGCGTAACGCATGAGAATGAACCTCAGTGGTTCTTGCGGAACCTTAAACATGCTGTGTAACACGAGAATGAACCTTACTGGTTCTCGCACGTCAAACATGCTTGGGCTTCTGTTAACCATAACTGATGTGTGCATTAATGAATGTTTATATGTGAATAAAAGCCTAAATTAAATCTGTTCAGCATATAAAGTGATCATGACTCGTCAGAAAATTTGGACTGCTCAATTCATATGGATTCGTTTTGCGATCTCTTTATGAACTTTTTGAAGCGTCAAAGTGGCAGTTGCGTAGACTGTCAATGGAGGGACAGAAATGTCTCAGATTTCATTAAAATTTTTTGAACTAAGCCTTTAAAAATCGTTATCTTAATTGTTAATTGAAATATAGCTGAAAAATTAAGATATAAATATTTTTATTTAAAAATAAACCTCAACTAAAAAATGTTTCCTTGGTAATTAACTGAAATAAAATAAGCTTAAGTACAATAATGACTAAAACTGAAATAAAAAATAAATTAAAGCTAAATGGAGAAATCAGAAAAACCAAAAACTTATAATAATAATATTATTACTAAAACTTAAACTAAAAATTGTACTAACTAAAAATATAAAAATAAGTTAATAAATAAAAATATTAATAAATACTATAATAACTAAAATAACACCTGAAAGCAAGAAATACATGAAGTCTTGATGTATATTTAATATTTTGTTGGAGCTAATGAATGGATATGAGAGAGATAGTCAATGGAGTGTCATATTTTTTTTTGTTGTTGTTGTTTATTTTGTTTTTTGTTTTTTTTGTTTTTTGTTTTTCAGAATGGCATTGTGCCCATTGTGGAGCCAGAGATTTTACCTGATGGTGACCATGACTTGAAGCGCTGCCAGTATGTTACAGAGAAGGTACATAAAAAGTGAAATCAAATGATATCATTCAAACTAAATTTGTATTAATGGGTTAATACATGTTGTATGGCTACAATTACTTAACTTTTCTTATTTCCCATTTATCTCCAGGTCCTTGCTGCCTGCTACAAGGCCCTGTCTGACCATCATGTCTATCTGGAGGGAACTCTTCTGAAACCCAACATGGTGACAGCTGGTCACTCCTGCCCCACCAAATACAACAGTCAGGAAATTGCCATGGCAACAGTGACAGCCTTGCGCCGCACCGTTCCCCCCGCAGTAACAGGTGAGTCTATAGAGAAACTATCAGCTGTTTGATTCACTGGTTTGAGGCCCAAAGAATGAGGTGGCTGGTTATTTAAGAATGTGAAGAGCGCAATAATGTAGTTATTTCTCGAAACATCATGTTTTAAAAAAGTGTGAGCAGTACAGTATGTGATGAGATCACAGTCCCATTTTTGAAAATTTGCATAATCCGTTTTGAAATTCCTCTGGCAGGTGTGACTTTCCTCTCTGGAGGTCAGAGTGAGGAGGAGGCATCCGTCAACCTGAATGCCATCAACAACTGCCCTCTGGCAAAACCCTGGGCCCTCACCTTCTCTTATGGACGTGCCCTGCAGGCTTCTGCCCTGAACGCCTGGCGCGGAGTCAAGGACAATGAGAAGGCCGCCACAGAGGCGTTCATCCAGCGTGCTGAAGTCAGTTATTCAAATCATTTCCTCATTAATGTGCGGTTACATTAGCAAAATTTCACAGGCAAATAAGATCCATTTTCTATTGTCAGTAGCAGTTTTCTGTTGGTCATTGTGGCAAATCTGCATGACCAACTTGAATCTGTGGGGAAATATTTCACTTGCATGCAAACTTCCTGATTGCTTTGGATTCCTATTGAAATAACTGGATTTTGCATTAGTAAATATGGTCGCTTTTATGCAAATTTTAATTTTACCTAAATGCAAAGCATTTTTTTATGAATTCTGAAATTTTATACTCAATTCTATAAAATATTAATATTTATATTTAATTATGATTTTTTTTTTTTTTTTTATTATTATTTATAAAGATTGTTAATCTCTGCGGAAGGAAAAAAAAAATATGAGAGGGGAGGAAAAAATATATTTCAATGCTTTCGTGTTCTCTCGCAAAAGTTTTGCGTTCCCCCAAGAAACTTTGCATTCCCTCGCAAAACTTTTGTGTTCTATGCAAGCGAACTCATAGTTTCTCAGGGGAACGCAAAACATTTGATGATCTGACCACATCAACAAACATGTATTTGAAGTTTAGCGATTGTCCATTGTGAAATTCAGTTTGAATGAAAGTGTCATGCTTCCAGTCTGCGTTCCTTCACCGCATGTGCAATTTGCTGCTACTAAATCTGCGAGCGAACCTTATCTGTGGCGAACTGTAATAAATCCAAACATGAATCTCGGCCATATTGTTTGCAATCATGGTTGATGGATAATTAAGGCTTTGAAAATTAACAATTCCACAATTTATAAAAATGTCAATTTAAAGGTGAAGGAACTACCCCCCACCCCAAACACACATACACTCCTGTCTCACCCACTTTTTAAAACAATTACTGTTTCTATATATTATTTGCTGATTTCTATATAAATTGCTGATTCAGGTAGCATAAACTGACTTTTGTGAACTTTCCTCAGGCTAATGGATTGGCTGCTCAGGGCAAGTACGTCTCCAGTGGAACCGGTGGAGCAGCAGGACAGTCCCTTTATGTGGCCAATCATGCCTACTGAACATCCTGCACCCCAACGTTCCAGCTTCCGCCAGCCAATAGTATAGTGCACAGCTGCTACCCTTCCTGTCACCAACCAATCACAGGCCTGCGCTGTCTTCTGTACTTTAGGGTTGTCATTGCAATGTCTTATAATGTATCTATTTAAAATGTATTAAACTTTAGAAACAGAACGGTACGCAGGAGATTTATTTTTATTTTTGAAGAGTTCTAGGCATGGTTTCATGCTAAAAAAGGAAACAGTATTATTTTTTTTTTTTTTTTTTTTTTTTTTTTTTGTGGCCCGTTAGCAAATGGATGTACATGTATGTCAGCTGTTTGTTTTTATTATTCCAATTTAAGTCATTCCAATTCAGGCACCAGCCACTCAAGTTGACTTGTCACATTCCTTTCAGTGCAGTATGGCCTCATCGGTCCTCATAATGATGTGTGGATGATGTGAGTACTGGAGTTCAGACCAGTGTATCCCAGCAGGGGCAGCTTATCAAATAGGAAATGAAACAGAGTAATATATAATTACTAGTTAACATGATTAACTCCAGACTCTGAGGAATATTATTTTGTGTTGTGTTCACATATAATATTAATGCGTTGTCTGGGCTGTGTGACTTTTCAAGAAAGTTCATATAAAATACTAACAATATTAGTTTGAAAACAAGAACCGTTATTTTAAAATTGTGCTCTGTTGTGTTGTGTGCTTGAGTGTATCATGCTCTCCCTCACCTCCCCATATTTGTAACAGTGCTACATGAATAATAAACTTATATTGGTTGTAATCGGCGGAGCAGACCAAACTCTGGAGCTTCTGGGGAGGGGAACACTCACTGCTCTGTTGACAAAATGTGATATTGTGATTTGATGTTGTTCTCTAAGCACTTTGTGTGTCAGGTAGTAAAATCTAAAATAAAAATACTGTAAAACCCTAGATCCCGTTTGTCATTATTATGCAGGTATTTCATAAACCATAGCTTACATTTACACATTCATTCCATTTTACAGCTTTCCTCAACAGATCCCTAGCAATTCGCAGAATTAAGCTTGTTTAGTTCTAAGTAGATGGGTATTTCTCAACTAATTGTATAGAGAGAGTTACATAATTTTATAGAAAGTAGTTTGCATAATAAATGGGGGTAAAACATCTGTTTAATTGCTTTAATGGAGGAACATTACATGAATATGTTGCATTCTGGAGTTCCATAATTGTTTTAAAGCATTATAGGCATAAATCCAATGTTTTTGTGTTGTGAGACCTATTGGATGTTTTGATTAAAATATTATATAACAGAAAATTAATCTAGCATGAAAAGTAGCTGTTTTAAATGCATCAAGTGAAGGGAAGTGGTGTGATGTGTAGCCAAGTATGGTGTTCCATACTTGGAATTTGTGCTCTGCATTTCACCCATCCAAGTGCACACACACAGTAGTGAACATACACACAGTAGTGAACATACACGCACACACCTGGAGCAGTGGGCAGCCATTTTTGCTGCGGCACCCAGGGAGTGTTTGGGGGTTTGGTGCCTTGCTCAAGGGCACCTCAGTTGGGTAATCAGAGTGGAAGAGAGCGCTGTTCATTCACTCCCCCACCTACATTTCCTGCCGGTACTGAGACTCGAACCCGCACCTTTGGGTTACAAGTACAACTCTCTAACCCAGTGGTTCCCAAACCTGTCCTGGAGGACCCCCAGCACTGCACATTTTGGATGTCTCTCTCATCTAACACACCTGATTCAGCTCATCAGCTCATTAGTAAAGACTGCAAGACCTGAAGTAGGTGTGTCAAATAAGGGCGACATACAAAATGTGCAGTGCTGGGGTTCTTCAGGACAGGTTTGGGAACCACTGCTCTAACCATTAGGACACAACTGTCCCGAAAAATCAAATGTACGTATCCTCCCCATTAAAACTGATTTCCCAACTTCTCAACTGTATCTAACACAGTGGTGTAACTTTGTTTTAAAAAAGTGGGTGGGACAGGAGTGTGTGTGTGTGTGTGTGTGTGTGTGTGTGTATTGTGGGTGAGTGGGGGGGGGGGAGATCATGTTTAATCCTTTGCCTTTAAATTCATGTTTTTATAATTCATGGAATTGTTAATTTTCAAAGCCTTAAAGGTGCAGTAAGTGATTTCTGAGAAATGCTGTTGAAAGTGGATTGGACCGAGTACCACAGCACACTTGTAGCCAATCAGCAGTAGGGGCGTGTCCACTCATGAGCAAGAGGGAGATTTGAAGAAAGACTGTAGAAAGAGATGGCTGAGAGACATTACAAAAGAGAAAAGGTCAGAGGAATATCACTGGAAAAAGAAGGGTTATGATCAGGCAAGAGCTTTAGGACTCTTTAGTTAATATTAGAGAAGCTTTCCAGCACTGTAGAGACCCTAGAAAATGGACACAGAGGTTGTGTTGTTTCTGCTCCATACGCGAGTAACATCTTGTTTTCCAAGATACACTGCCCGGCCAAAAAAAAAGTCGCTGTTTGGATTTTAATAGGCAAATACTTAAGAATCTATGAATGGATCATTATTACAGTGATTATTATGTTTCTAGCATGTTTTATGTTTGGCAACAATTCTTTTAACCCTTAAAGATGGAGTGTGTAGCTTTTCATTTCTTAAACAACCATGTAGGAAGACACATCATGGCCATATTCCAGGATGACAATGTCAAGATTTACCAGGATTAAAATTGTGAAAGAATGGTTCAGCATGAAGCATGAAGCATAAAGAATCATTTTCACACATGAATTGGCACCTCTGAGTCCAGACCTTAATTTCATTGAAAGTCTTTGGGATGTGCTGGAGTAGACTTTACAGAGTGCTCACCTCTTGCATTGTCAATACAAGATCTTGACCAAAAATTGATGCACCTCTTGATGGAAATAACATCACAACATTTATTTCCATCGAGAGGTGCATCATTTTTTGGTCAAGATCTTGTATTGACAATGCAAGAGGTGAGCACTCTGTAAAGTCTCCTCCATCCCAAAAACTTACACTGAGGTTAAGGTCAGTGCCAATTCATGTGTGAAAATGATTCTTCATGCTCCCTCCCAACAATTCTTTCACAATTTGAGCCTGATGAATCTTGACATTGTCATCCTGGAATATGGCCATGATACATCTTAATACATGGTTGTTTAAGAAATGAAAAGCTACACACTCCATCAATTAGGTTTAAAAGAACCGTTGCCAAACATATAACATGCTAGAAACATAATAATCGCTGTAATAATGATCCATCCATAGTATTTGCCTATTAAAATCCAAACAGCGATTTTTATTTATTTATTTATTTATTTATTTATTTATTTTTGGCCAGGCAGTTTATGTAACAGGACAGCTGGCGACCTACAACCAACTCTTGCTTGAATATATGCAATGAAGGGAGGAGCGTGTTTATTTGGGTTGATTTCAAATAGTGTTTCTCAGAAATCGCTTACTGCACCTTTAATTCATCATAACCCTTAAGCTAACTGAGTACATTTAATGAATTCACAGTTTATTGCGATTGACACCCCTTCAATTATATAGGCGTTTAATTCAGATGGATTTCCTTGATTGTGATTCTGTTATTTGATTTAAAAGAAATTTAGGAACTAATGTAATTAAAATAGAGGGGCAAATTACCGTTTGCCATCCATCGGAAAAGTGAAGTCAATCACGGAAAGTTTTAAAGTTTTATTTTATTCATATAAAGTTGATTTTATTTCCATGTATGAATTTGTTTTTCCATACATTATTCCTAACGCATCTACCTCAATACCGTAATATTTCAGTTCGAATCGGCACATGACAGCGCAGAAAAGTTAAACAGTTAATAACTTAAATAATCTGTTAAACATTGTTTGTTTGTTTCATTAGTAAAATGGGCTTTTTCGTTTGGTCTTGACTTGGAGCACTCTGCTACTAATCGGTTTGCTGACGCATTGGTGATACTGAAAGCTGATTGGCCTGATGGTTATACGGAAAAGGATCAATTAAATTTTCCCTTGTGCCTTTTTGCATGCATTTTGGACAGAAGCAATGACTATGGGATCCATTAGACTGTAAGTGCCTTGCGAAGTGGACGCTTTTGCTCACTTTTGAATAGGCCTAATGAAGATTTTGTACACGAATAATTCCATGGATTGTAATAATAATAAGAATAACTGTTCAGAAAGAATAAATCTCATATGTATTAAAGAAAACGTCAAAAATAAGTTTGTAACTATTCAATAAATGTGTTCAGATTCGATGTGTGCTCACGCGCTCTGCTCACACACGCGACTTCAGGTGTGCGTACATATGAGTGATTAAAATGTTAGTTGCTATAGCGATGCGTGTTATGAATTCTGACTGCATATACACACACTCGAACTGATCGCTATCTGTTGGTTGAGACGAGGCAAATTCAGAGACTTTTGCAGAGTATTGTCTGTGCGAATCTTGTGATTTTGAAGCTGTTCGGAGAATTTCAGAGAGACTTTTATTCTAGAAGGACATCGGAGGACATATCCTTTACATAGAGTTTTATTTTTTTAAAGAGTTCATATTATTTCTGAGGACAGTTTTATTCTTATATTATCTTATACTTCTATTGTTCTTTTCTTATTTTAGAAGAAGTTTATAGTTTCATTTAATTTTTAATTTTTTATTATTTTCTTTTTTTTTCTTTTTTTTGGGGGGGGGGGGGGGGGGATCACCAGTCATTATTTCTCCAACATTATTATAAACAGTATTGTTTTCCTTATTTTGTAATTCTGCTCAGTGCCACTAGTGTCGCAGAAACTACATACTTCACTTTAAAGTAAAGATAAGGAACATTCTGTGTTATATAATCATGTTTTAGATGCTGTTTTCATAGATGCCAAGTCACATGGTCATGACTAACCAGCTCTCTCATTATTAAAATTTGTACAGAATGCAGTGAACTGATTAGCCAGTGCCTAACCCAGGATCCAACTAAACGGTCGATGTTAGAACAGATGTTACAACATATATGGATTAGAAATGATCTACTGTAGAGAAGTTCAGAAGATTCATTCGATCATTGATTTCAGGTGTGAGGAAGTGTAACAGACAGAGTAGGATTTATTATCATTTGTCTTCAATTCTGGATTATTTGTAGTGAGATTTTCAAATTTGTGTTCATTGTAATGTTCTTGTTATAGTCCAGTCAAGTCACCTTCAATTATATAGCGCTTTATACAATACAGATTGTTTCAAAGCAGCTTCACGGTAATAAACAGGAAAATAACAGAATCAGTGATGCAAACAGAATTCAGTTCTGTTGTAAATCAGCTCTAAAAAAATCATTCATGAGTTAACTTATTCATTTAATCTTTGTATTGGATAGGAAATAACACACTTGCTGTCCTTGGTGGAGGGCTTGAGCTCGAGACTTGACCTGAAGCCTGAAGTCCAACGCCAACTTGACAGGGAACTCAAGCCGCCACACCAGAGAGCTCAGAGCCTGCCCTCGTCTGAGCAAGAATATGACTGAGAAGAGACTGAGAAACCTTTGAAGTGAAAAGGCAAAGACCTGACATGAAACTCTAGATGAAACTCTAGATGGTGCAGGCTGACCTGCTTGTAATCACATCATTCTCTTTAGGGCACAGCTAGTTCCTGCTGTATCAGTAGACAATGAGTTTATATACTCAACCTTTGAATACTTTGTTAGCATTTGCTGAAGTTGCAGCACGCTTTCCCTCCATCTCCATCTTTCCCAGCTCTACCTCTATTAACTGAAATTAATACAGTCATGAAAACCAACGGTGAATATAACTAGGCTACAGTAGATCATATTCTCCTGGGACCCAGGAATAAACTTTTTTTTTTTTTTATCGACCCTGGCAAAAAGTGGTTGGGATGTCCCACCCGCAAATTATGCATATGATCTAACAACTAAAATCATAAAACATAAGTTTTACTTAGTCTTTTGAATTGATATGGAATTAATTGTAGTAAAACGTTTTTAACCTCTTAACTGTCACCCCCACTTTTTTTTTTTTTGCACTATCCAAACTTAAATGGTTGTAATTCAAGAATACTTTGGAATATAGACATAAGGCTGGTCTTGTTTTAAAGATTAAATTTGGCAGATTATAGTAGAAGTGAAATAAATTATGTAAGTGAAAGAGAAAAAAAGTTATAGAAGTTTAAGTTTATGAAAATGTAAAATGTAAAAATATAATATTTTATATTGTATATAAAATATATATTTTACAAAACAAGTTTTACTCTAAAACTGAAAGAAAATCAAATCCAAAAATCTGAACAAGTTGTGTTCCAAATTTCAGTTTGATATCTCAAAAAATGCGCTTTCAGTAAGATTTTGTTTGGACGCAGAACCAAACTTTTTCACTAGATGACAACAAAGCTCCATTACTGACCATATAAGGGCGCCTCCATTTCCATATATGGTTTGAGTGATCTGAACCATATATTTCCATTATTTTCATACAATTTATGAAGTAGACATACTATACAGAAGTAGTATGGGATGTTTGGCAGAATTTGATATGAATTCAACCTCTAATAAACATAAAAACAACATGTATGTGGGTTATAGCTCGTCACCACAATCATAAATTTATTTATTTTTCTATTAAAAACATTTTCAGACCTTTTTTTCTCACAAAAATTGAATGGATGTTATCTTTTGAACTCTTGGCATAAAAACAAACATGTTTCAACCAATCTTTCATGATTTTTCATGTTCATCGCTATTTCAAAATAAAGGTCTGAACATGCCTTATGAGTATGAAAATATTCTTGTTGCAAATTGATGAATTACTGCTCCTCTGTAATTTATTTTGAAAACCAAATATGAAAAGTAGAGATTATAAGCTTTCAAATGATATATAATTTGTCAAGATTAGTTTAGGTTTAGTATAAGATATTACTGTTTAAATATATAATGGCTGTGGGCCCACCGGTGGGCCAGTGACAGTTAACAGGTTAATTATTTACCGTTAATTACCAAAAATATATTTAGTATTATGTATTAATATTTAATAATTAAGTCTTATGAATGACATAAATATTATTTATATACACGGAAGCAGACCGGAAGAAAAAAATATGCTTTTTAAGGGAAAGCAAGCGAGTGACAGTAAACCCGCCCCCTTTAACTCTGATTGGAGGCCTCTATGCCTTCCGGATAGAATCGACCAATCGCGGGTCTTGCGGTAGTCATTTCACACAGCAATGGCAGCCCTGCAGCTTGGTGAGTCTTGTGCATTAATTCAAAACGTCTTCCTCGTTTTGCTTTTTGTTTTAGTGTTCTCACGAATTTGCATTTACGAGGAAATGACACTAAAGCCAAATGTTAGCGTCTCGGTTGCTTAGTTATGTTAAGCTCTGGTTAATGTTGAAATGTCAGTGTTGGGTCACACTATGTTTTTGCAAATGTATATGGCATGCCTGTTTTTACCACAGTTTGAATATGTAGTCCCTATTTAGTATCATTCCCTAATATTTTCTTTTGTTTATACCAGAAAAGCAGCGAGGGCGATATGCTGCTCTTGCCATCGCTGCAGTGGTCATTGTTGTGGGCATCCCACTATGGTGGAAGACCACACAGACCTACCGCGCCTGGCTGCCTTACTCTGAGATTAGCGAACTCGACACCCTCCAGGTAACAGGCACTGCATCCTTCTTCAAGTCAGAATCATGTTTTTGTGACTATAATTTTAGAAATTAAACATTATCTTGTGTTTGACAGCTCCAGCTAAGTGTTGATATCGAGGTGGTCTTCTCTCGGGGAACACTGACCCCAGAACAGCAGAAAAAGGTTCCACTCAGTCATGTCAATGAAAAGGAGCACCAAATTGATGGTAAGTGACCTATTTCTGAAACGTTTGAAAGCTTCATCATAAAACAAACAATAAAACTGAATAGAACTGAGATTCTGATATCCAAAACACATTTTTTACCTGCTCATCTCCAGCTAAAACAGGTTTGCGGTACAAATATGAAACCAGATATCGCACTGCCACTATAATGGAGGAAGACGCCTTGAATCAGCCCACTACTGCAGGTTGAGTGGATTTATTGTTGCTAGTAATTTCTCTGGGGTATACAAATAAATACTTTTTTTATGGGGGTTCATCAGCATTTTGGACAGATTGTTTTTGAAAACTTACAGTGTTTAACGTTTTATAAAGGTAAAAAAGCATGCACTTTATTATTATAATTATTATTATTATTATTATTATTATTTTAAGATTTATTTTTGGCATTGTTGCCTTTATTTAGACAGTACAGTTAGAGAGAGTACTGGAAGCAAAGTAGGGGGTGGGGGATTTTAAATCAGTTATTTGATTTAATTATGTATTAATACCAGTTTATTAGGATATATTGACATTTTTATAGAATATTTTTTTAAAAAAAATGTTGGAGCCCTTATTTTGTTTCAGCAACTTTGTTGGCTGAAAATGTACCAAGCACAATGTTCTCTCACCATTCCTGATTTCTAACACACACTCACCGTATTCGGCGTGGTCATGCGGATGTCAGAGCAGAAAGGAAAGCTGCTGCTCTCCGTGTTTTTCCATCATCTCCAGTCTTGTTCATATGTAAATTGCATGAGCTTATTTTGTCCATTAGATTGAAAGATCTGAAGAAAAAAAAACATACATTTATCCACACATAGATTGAAGAAATCAAGACAGAAGTTGTTGAAAGTGGACAAAAGAGACGGATTAAAACACCAGGTGTAAACAAGGATGTGTCTCCCTCGTTTACTTGTGATCTGATTGGTTTGTTTGTCTATTGGTACAATCACTTAAATTTCTATCCCATTTACTTCTCCCTTCATAGAGGCAGATCTATCCCTACACATGCTCACTGAGAGTTCTTGTGGGTCTGTGGTTGTGTATGTGATTCCTGAGTCCTCCACCCTATTACCAAAGGTAAGATTCAGAGCATTTACATGTTTATTCACACAGAATACCTAAATTGAATCACCTTCAAAGCTCATTCTGGCCTTTTACTTTCAGGATGTGAAAGTGTACGTGGGGCAACGGCGCACTGCGTTGCTACGTACTGCTCCTTTTAAAAGTTCGTGGAGTCTGAAGGAAGTCCTGTCAAATCTGGACCTGCAAGTGGATCAGATAGTGAGCACCATGTCCTTCAGTCACCAGGATATTGTAGCTGCTCTGAGCAACCGTGTCCGCATGACCAAAGTGACTAAGGAGAGTATGGCAGACAGCATGAGGGCCATCAAATCCAGTCCAGGTGAGTATTCCCTCTCATTTTGGCTTGTTTTCTCAATAGCATATACACATTTAAAGCTTTATAATCTCATTTCGTCTTCTCTTAGGTTACGAGATCACATTCAGTCTGCTCAACCCAGACCCAAAGTCGCACAGTCTTCACTGGGATATCGAGGGTGCCCTTCATAGCTACATTCAGCCTTTATTGGACAAACTTGCCCCTATAGCCAACTTTTCAGTGGACTCTCAGGTACCTAAGAGCAAGTAGATTGTAGTTTGGTTGGACCCTAACAAATGAGACTGGGTGATATGACAGTTAGGGTTAAGGACGGTGTACCTCCAACCCATAGAGAATTTGCTGTACTGTTTATATCACAACGGATTTATTTGTGCAGCTATTAGAGCTGCCTTGTGTTTTTACGCATGAGAACAATGAATAAACATAGAGTAATGCAAAATATATAGAGCAGAGGATGTTTACAACAGTTTCAAGACTCATCCAGTCATCATTTAGAGTCAGTAATCAGCATATTGGAATGATTTCTGAAGGATCATGTGACACTGAAGACTGGAGTAATGATGCTGAAAATTCAGCTTTACCATCACAGGAATAAATCACATTTTAAAATTAAAATGGAAAACCGTTACCAGCATTTGAAATTGTAATAATATTTCAGAATGTTTGTGTTTTACTGTATTTTTGATCAAATAAATGCAGCCTTGGTGAGCAGAAGATACTTCTTTCAACAATATTAAATAATCTTAATTATTTGACCACATTTTTTAAATATTTCACATTTTGCACTGATGCCAGATTTATCATTATAATAATAGAAATAAGGTAAAGAAAATGAAATGCAATAAAATAAAAATAAAAAGAACAAAATATTCAACTAAAATGAATTACATTTTGTTTAATTTAATTTAAATTTGTTAACAGCTTTTTTTAATAAATGTAATCTGTGGTTATATAATACATTAAAAAATTCCATTGAGTTTCCAGCAAAAATAATTGTCTTGATATATACCTTGTATATTATCACAATCATTTATTGTAATTTGTGATTATAATGTTTTTGACATACTGCCTACCACAAACTCTCAGCTGCTATTTGTATGTTTATTCTTTTCAGATTCTATATTATGCGGTTCTGGGTGTGAACCCTCGTTTTGACAACAGTGTGTCAGCCTATACACTCAGTGCAGACAGTCTGTCACATGTTATCAACCCCGTTGAAGCCAGACTAGGTGAGATTTGACCTTTAACTAATGAGAAATGTTTTTTAATGAACAGTTTTTATGCTTGTTTACATTTACACAAATTGTTATTGTTTTTCACGCAGGTTCCAATGCTGCTTCCTCTAACCCTGTCTTGAACTTCCTGCTGTATGTGCCAGATGCCCACCACTCTCCTCTCTTCATCAGAGACCATAGCAAACGGAAGGTCCCCTCTAACGCCTTCCACAGCCCTCGTTGGGGTGGCATCATGGTACTGTCCAGATGTATTCAAGGGGCCATGAAATGCATTTTTATATATTTATGTTTCTGTAGGTTAGCTTATGAAGTTAGCAATTTTTTTGGATCAAAATAGTTCAAATATTTGTTTAAAAAAACTGTCAACACAGCTTTACTGTCAACAAAACTGTCACAAACACTGTATTTCAAGGGTACATGTGAAACATGTGTCTTTATTCTTGTGATAGCCAGCGCTGTAATAGAGCCGTATAGAGTCAGATTAAAATGAACCAATGCAACCACATTGATTCTCAATTCACAGCAGTATCACTCTCGTGATTGATGAAAAGACTTTAGTTGTTTAGAGCATGTCTACTTGATTTATATAGGCATATTAAGGGCCGTGTAGAAGAAAATTGTAATGTCACGAATTAGGCCATTTCAAACCTTGACGTTTCAGAAGGGTACAGAGTAAAAACCCACAACACTTAAATAATCCAATAAACATTCATTAAACAACAGAAGATGTTATGTACATGAGGGTTTAATGTTACATGTACATGATTATTTAAACAAAATACTTTCAAATTTGGAGTGTCACCCAGGGAATTCTGGGAATGTTAGTTTATAGTTTTTGACTAAATTATACATTGATTTGTTCTTTTTTTTTCCTTCTAAAAACTGTAAAAATTAACGTAATTTTACTGTAAAATTACATAAAATGTTTGGTTAGAGCTTTTACAGGTTTTCTCTGTATAAAGTATGGGAACTTACTGTTAACTTATTAAGAGTTTTTTTTTCAATATTTTTTAGTTAAAATTGCACTCATTTTTTTAAAGTGTAGAAAACAAAAAATGGGAAGTTATCTTTGAGGTATGAAACTTGTAGTATATTTTAACTGCAGAGAAACCTCTTATATGTGTAAATATGAAGGACATTTTGATTTTCCATTTCATGAACCATTTAAAGTCGGCATGAAACATAAGTTGCAATAGTCTTTTCTTCCCTATTGTGACAAGTGAATGGGTGAATATATGAGTGAAACGGCTTCTCGAACAAGAAAAATGTAGAGCGGGACTTGATTTTGTCCATGGAGAATTGATTGGATGGTTGTGGTTAGCTATTGGTCGATTTCGATGTGAGTGACAGGTTGCCCCGCCCTCATGCCAATAAACACATCAACAGAGAAGAGAAGTTGTTGCAAAAGGGAGGGGAAGCTATTTTGATTAAAGATTATGAGAGCACATGATTTTAAAAAAATGATGTGTACAGATAAATCTTTTATAATAAACACTTATTAAGCAATATTTCATTAAAAAAACAAATAGTCAATTTTGATTTCATGGTGACTTTAAACATTGTGTTCTTTTTGCATTGTTTCAAATGTGCTGGATTTTGCAAACAGGCCTATATTTCAGGGTTGATCTCCTATCTGTCATCTCCATCCCCAGGTATACAATGTAAATGAAATGTACGGACCTGAAGCTGAACGTCCTGTTGATATTACCATTAATATGGCTAAAGTGATGGGTGTGTTCTTAGCACAGTTACGGTTAGTACTTGACCATTTGACTTTCACAAACTGAAGTTAATATGCCTGGTTTACCAGGTGAAACTATTTCATTTCACTTTCTTTATCATTTCCTCTCTGTCCCTCGCCTTGTTTTCAGGCTCATGCTGGGAGTGCAGCATTCTCGCCCTCCCACAGGCTTCATGCTTCAGAGTCCAGGCAGTGCTGGACTGGCTGATTGGGAGCTGGACCGACTCCTGTGGAGCCGCAGTGTGGAGAACATCGCCACCGCCAGCACCACCATCACTTCGCTGGCTCAGCTTCTCGACCAGATTGGAAACATCGTCATCAATGACAACATTGCACTGCAGGTGGGAGGTCCAGATGTTCATAGTTCTTCACATAGTGAAATCATTCTTTTTGCCATTCGCTGTAAAGTTTTGTCCTGTACAGTAGGAATTGTAAAATATGCAATTTTGCTGTTATTTCTGCACAGGTTTCCAGTGCCGTGTCGTCGCTCCAGTCTGCTGTCGCCGAGTTAGAGGCTGGGAACTTGGCTTTTGCACTCCAGTACAGCAGGGAGGCAATTTTGGCTTCAGAGAGGGCCTTTTTTGACCCCTCTCTTTTGCATCTTCTCTATTTTCCAGACGATCAGAAATTCGCCATTTACATTCCTCTTTTTCTACCCATGTGTGTACCTATTGTACTCTCACTACTGAAAATTGTGAGTGAAACTAAGCAAAGGCGAGCAGATAAACAAGCCAAAAGTGACTGAGAAACCATGGCTTGTTTGATATATACACATACTAACGGCTGCACTTGTGTAGCATGTTTAAAAACACACTGAGTCTTTAAAGGATAATGTGTGTGTGTGTCTGTGGTATATATGAAGACTTCAGATGCAAAAGCCTCTAAGTGCCATCTGAAATTTTAATTTTTATCAGGCTCCTATGTTTAGTTTCAGTAATTTCACTTTAATGGCAATCAGTAAGTCCTTTTCATTGCCATTAAAGTGAAATAACTGAACATAAACATAGGAGCTTGATAAAAATGATCATTTTAGAAGAAAATTTCAGGTTTTTGCAATGGAACTTTTCATATTTAATTCTTATTTATTAGACCAACTGTCTAGCAGTCATCGACTGAAAAAAATGAAATCTGGATTATATGTTCATTTCTGCTTAAATTTACAAAGGTAGCTGTACTGAACAATGAATTGATGACATGATTGATTCTGTCTGAGAGGAATTTGTTTTTATATTTCTGTGTACATTATGTGTTTGCAATCCATATCTTGTTTTAACACTGTAACACTGGGTCATGATCTCAGTTTGTGAGGGTTTATTTGGCATATTCTGGTTTGTTTTTCAAGGGGTTCATCTTCTTTGGGGCAACGGTCATAACAAAAGTAAATTATATTTGTTTATATGCTTTTATTTAATGACATATAAGAATTGTTCAGAGTAAGAATGATTGCGTTGATGGGTGTGCTAATGAGAAGAGCAGAATAAAGTTCAAACTGATTCTCTTTAAAACAAATTCTCTTCCTACAAAATATAACTCTTGATTAATTTGTTTGAATGAGCAAATTAATTAATTAATTACAAAACAAGTACATATTTATTCTCTGGAAGCTGGGCTAAATGAGTAAGCATTGTTACTGCATTCTTGATATGGGTCAGACCCTCAGTCACCTCTCAGATTCCAAATACAGACATCGCCTGTAACAAATACCAGAATATATACACTGATTTTAAGAAAACTATGATTTCCAATTCATTGTATAATACAAAAAGAGGGATTGTAAATCCACCCCCTTCAAACTAAATACATAATTAACTTTTAAAAGAATAAATTAATAAAAATTACATTAAAATAACTGATCAAACAGGACAATACTATAGTGAGTAGAAAAAAAATTAACTTGATAGAAACTAAATATTTTCCAAAATAACGTTAAATTGTTATTATATAGTTAAGTACACAATTTAAATGAGGCTAAATTGGGTCTTTTTACGTGAAAATATATATCTGCCTTTTGAATTTTAGGATTAGGGTCCCTCGCTTAAGGACGATCATATTTGGGGGTCTGTGGCATCTAAAAGACAGGTTTGTAAACTCAGATAACATTGATACTGGTATACAAATTGTGAATTAATCTTGAATTAAAATTGTGAAAATAATCTGCACTATTTTTTAAAGCTGCCGCAGTACTGCCAAGCGCGTATCCTTCCGCGCGGCGTCGCCCATCAGCGCAGTCGCGAGCGTGTGCTGAGGGAGGAAAGGACGGCGCCATATTGTGAGGGATCTTACTGTTTTTTTTTTTTTATTTGAAAAATAATTGTTTTGAAGCTAATTTGTAGCCTTAGTTAGAGAACGCATATAGATTCAGCAGCACTGACGGATTTCTTTTATATCACCTAACGGACAAATTATCAACGTCGTTAGCGTAACTTCTGCCTAAAAATGTCTGGCGGTGTTATTCGAGGGCCTGCAGGGAACAACGACTGTCGGATTTACGTGGGTAATTTACCCCCCGATATTCGCACCAAGGACGTAGAGGATGTGTTTTATAAATACGGAGCCATTCGGGATATCGACCTTAAAAACAGAAGAGGAGGTCCACCGTTTGCTTTCGTGGAGTTCGAGGACCCAAGGTAAACACGCAAACCCAGCTTGGCCTGAATCTACGTCTATGAATTTGTCAACACCTTTACAAGACGGTGCTATCTTTAACACATTTAATGGTTTAAATACGTGTTTATATGCAAATACTGGACTTCTAAATTAAGTACTTAACTATATAAAGCGCGCGAACTTGTCAGTCAGGTCATAACACGGAAGTAGATAAGTTTAAGTTAACATATCTATATCAGCAAAACTAGAATTCTAAGAAGTATGCAACTCTGAAGTATGTAGTGTATTTTAATATAAATGGTCAGAATTTAGCTTGAAATACCATTTTCAACTTTGCTAACATGTTTTGATCCTGTGAGTATTTCTGCGCAGGCTCAGACGATCTTCTTGCGTGTGAACCATGAGCATTATAACTTTTCTGGTCACTGATTATTTTTTATGTCTGTAGAGATGCAGAGGACGCTGTATATGGACGAGATGGCTATGACTATGACGGCTATCGTCTTCGAGTGGAGTTCCCAAGAAGTGGCAGGGGAGGTGGGAGAGGTGGAGGTGGTGGTGTTGGAGCTCCCAGAGGCAGATATGGCCCTCCATCCAGGCGTTCGGAGTACAGGGTCATAGTGTCAGGTGAGGGAATGGGCAGTATCACATCTTTGTCATGCAACATAGGGTGCTTTCACACTTGGTCCGAACTTGAGTTTAATTGTTCGCACCCTCTGGACTTCACATTGTATTTTTTTTTTTTTTTTTTTTTTCCCAAACCATGGTATGTCAGCGGCAGTTTTTTTTACCTTTGTTAACTAGGTGATGATGAAGGAAAAGGTGGCAATATGCTCACATCACTTTTATACTTGGGTTTTTAAACTACATATTTTGTTTCCAAAGCTTCAACAACACATAATGGCACTTGCGTCTTATCTGCCATGCATGTACTGCAAATGTTATAAAGAACAAAAATTAGATATAAATTCTCTTTGCTTGCAGTGCGTCAGTCCCGCTTGTCAGGAAAGTGAATGAGAGACAGGTTTACAAAATCATATTTCAAGTCATCGATAGTGGTTTACTTCCACGGTTTTGTACGATTATGTTTGTATCAGCAGCAAACTCGTACAGGAGTTCACATGAACTGTTCCAGACGACCTTTTAAAAGCAAACTCTGGTACAGTTCAGAAAACAGTGCTAGTGTTCAATTGAAATATTGCCAAGTCCTTTTTTTTCTGTTTGGCTGATAAGTGCCGGACTTTTATTTTGACAGCCCAGATTTACATGAACTCCCATTCTCCATCTTCATTAGTTTACTGTCTTAGTTTAACAGGTCTGTGTAATAATTGAAAGACAAATGCTTTTTCATATACTGTGGGCATTCAGCAAACATGCATTTTAAACAAATCTTTGAAACATTTAAAGGGTTCACTCAAAAATGAAAATTCTGTCATTAATTGCTCACCCTCATGTCGTTCCAAACCCGTAAGACCTTTGTTCTTCTTCAGAACACAAATGAAGATATTTCCGAAGAAAATCCGAGAGGTATCTGACTCCTTCATAGACAGCAATTTAACTATTACTTTCAAGGTCCAGAAAGGTACTAAAGACATTGTTAAAATAGTCCATGTGTCTGCAGTGGCTCAACCTTAATTTTATAAAGAGACGAGAATACTTTTGTGCGCAAAAACAAAAATAACGACTTTATTCAACGATTTCTTCTTCGGTGTCATTCTCCTACACTGTTTACGTTGCAGTGCTTCCAGGTTCTACATCAGAACGCTGGCTCAGTATTGGCCGATGCTAGTGTTGGGCGATATGCTGAACATTTCAAGAAAGACTCAGAGTTTGCGACCGCGCGAAAAGCTTGTGCGTCTGGGTGCGCTTTATTGTCATACAGTCTATCACATGCGCACTTCAATAGTCCCAAGGAAGGAAAGTTAATGTGTTTACATGCCGTGAGAAATTGGGGTAAGGGGCAAAAAGATCTAGCCGTGTCGATCGGTTTATGACTTTAAACGGATAGGCTAGTGAAAGTGAAAGCAAAACTTTTGGCATCTGTCGCTGCATTAAAGGCGCATTCTCTCAGAGATGACGAGATGAATCTACCTCAGTGCTGATAACGGTATATCTTAGTTTGCTGGCTTAATATTTCTCTTCTAGGCTATTTCTTGCTGACCATAGCCTACATTAATGACAGTGAAAAATGAGAAGAATCAATATTTCTTGTTAAACTACGTTTTTTAAGGCGTTGTTTGAAGCTGATTTTGATTTTCACAGATGACTGATTTGCTGTGTTCGGACCTAAAGACAGTTAGCTAAGCCTATATAATTTTAGTGATAATATAATTAATAATAATAATTTGTAATTGTATTGTTATTAGTGTTATTAGTGTAATAAAATATTTTGTGAATATGCTATGGAAACAAAATTCTGGCAAACAGAAATGCCGTTTTCATCTTGGCTTAAACAACTGAATGATGCGTCTCTTTTATAACAAGCACTATTGACAATTTGTGAGTGGATTGCTTTGAAATTAGATTTTGATGTGGAATGTAGTTTTGTTGTATGTTTTAAAAACGTTTTCATTGAGGAGTCTTCAATTCTCATATGCGCGTGTCGAGTTATGTGGTAATGTCGTTATAAAATTAGGCAAGGCAAATGAATTGTAGGTCCTAATGTTTATTTAATAATAATAATAATAATAACAGCCCTATAATAGTAATAATAATAATAATAATAATAATAATAATAATAATAATATAGATTAATGGGAAAATGACCCATTATCGTCTTGATATTGTCAAAAGCATCAGCCCTCGGCAATACGTCTGACTATCGTCGATACACGATACTATCGTCTATCGGCACAACCCTAGCCGATGCTGTTCACGTGAGCAGCACGACGCATGCGTGTGATGCTGATGCAGGAGCTGGCCAATAATGAGTCTGCGCTCTGACGTAGAACCTGGAAGCGCTGAATGTAAACGTCGTTATTTTTGTTTTGTTTTTGCGCACAAAAAGTATTCTTGACTCTTCATAAAATTAAGGTTGAACCAGTGCAGTCACATGGACTATTTTAACGATATACCTTTCTGGACCTTGAAAGTGGTAGTTAAATTGCTGTCTATGGAGGAGTCAGAGAGCTCTCGGATTTCATCAAAAATATCTTAATTTGTTTTCCTAAGATGAAGGGTTTGGAATGACATGAGGGTGAGTAATTAATGACAGAATTTTCATTTTTGGGTGTACTAACCCTTTAATGCCAAGAACCTCACAAATCTTTATGAATCAAGCTGATAGATCTTCTTGTGTGCATAGCCTGTATAAAATGTGTGTACTCTGTGCGTGATGGTCCGTTTGTGTCCAAGGGTCCAAGACGTGTGAATTGGATACGAACAGGAGAGTTCGGCTGTTACTGGAGATGCAAAAGAGCAAGCAACTTTAAATCCTTAATTTCAAGCTGTGCTACATCCAGTTTGCTGCTATATCACATTTACTGTGTACTGTATTTAAAATCAGCGTTACCTGATCTTTGAGTAAATACGAGGATTCCCAGTGCACACAGACTTAACAGATTACTGTACTTTTGCTTAGTGTTTACTAGGGCTGGGTATTGACACACATTTCACGATTCAATTCGATTTTGGTTCACAAGCTTGCGATTCGATTTAGATATCAAAGAATTTGATATCAATTAATTTGGATATATATCAGGTACAGTACATGGTAAATTTTCTCAAGGAAAAAAATCTAATGTAAACTATACAGTCAGTTGGTACTACATTACTATAATATTAAAGGTTAAAATTAACTGATTAACACTTGACACTTAAATTACACACAAGGAAGTTTATAAAATAATAAAGTTATAATACTAACTTTATAATTACATAATTATGTTTCTGCTCCAATTCGTCTTTTGAAATGTAAACATAAATGGTGTCTGTCATAAAAACTGACAGATTTATTCAAACATACATTAAATATTGAAGAATATTAAAAAAAAAAAAAAAACGGTTATATGGTGCAAAATTCTCCTCTCTGGAGTTTATTTTTCTGGCTGACTAACGAGGTTATGATCACTGAATGAGTCACTTTTGAGGTGAATGTAATGTTATGTGACATGTTTACAAGGTGTTTTATTGACGTCTTTCCGCGGTTGAAACACTGATTGAGCAACTACATATATGATACAGATTTCGGTAAGTTGTACTGTATCTTTCAACATACCTTCTAATGTTCATTCATGTTTATTTCGTGCTGTAACTAGTAGTAAAGCTGAAGAGACGATTCGTTCATGTACGCTCTACGCTGCCGCTTCGCTTGAACTGAGGTGCTACAGCAATGTGTGACTCGCATTAAAGAGCGCCAAAACGGTATTTATTGTTTGAATTTCATTATAAAGTGAAATCTATAACTTGGTTTCATATAAAAAGTAACAGCACAAAGCTTATTGTGATTTATTGGATGGGAGGCGTGCAATGTTCTGTTCATTCATCAACTGAAAACTGCATAGACTAAAAGATTGATTCTTGGGATTTAAGAATCAATATCGTTTCATAAAAATTGGAATCAAATAAAATTAAGAAAACTATTTTTTTTTTATTTTTTTTTTTTAAATACCCAGCCCTAGTGTTCACTATATTTTTTCATGTTTTTCCAGCACTACTTTTATTTGTGAAAAATACTATAATATTACAGAATCAAGAAGTTGCTATCTATAGTATATATTTGTTTATTTTACAGATTTATCAAGTTCATTTTTTCAAATTGACTCATTTTCAAATTATTTATTTGTAAATATTTGTATTAAATATTATGTAAAATAATATATGTAGTTGCAGAAATTGCTACTATTTTTAAATTAAATAGTGCAACATCATATAGGTCTATATTAGCTTTATATAATTTTTCTAAGGCTAGGTTCAGACTGTCAGTCCAAATCCGATTTTCGTGCATTTCCAGTCTGATAAGATTTAGCAAGTGTGAACAGCCAGAAATCACATGAAATATTATTTTTACAAATTCGTTTCGAGCTACATATTTAAATTGCATTTCTGGAAATCCATTTCAGTTTGATCGCTCTGGTCGGATTTCGTGTGGTTTGTGTGACTCTTGCGCATCAGACGTTATAGGAAACATGCTGAAAGTTGCTGCAGAAAGAAGGTTGTGTTGTTGCAAAGTGCCGGACAAGCAGAACATGACCGTATAATGGAGACATGTTTTGAGACTAGCGGAGACAACAGTGCTGAATAAAGCATACCACCCTTTCTTTGTTTCTGCCGCTGCCTCCTAAGACGCAGTAGTCCAGGGCGGCGGCTACGCAATGTCATGTTGTAAATAAAACAACATTTTGCAAACCCCTCCATGTTGCAGTTGTTGTTGTTGTTGTTGTTGTTTTTGGTTAATACCTACCAATGCAACGTCATTGCCATAGAAACCAATGCATATATTTCAGAAAAAGAAAGAGCGGTGTGGACACACAAATTGGATCTGAAAAGTTGCGATACACAATGTGGACGCCAATTTTAGATCAGATTCCAATCGGATACACAAATAATCGGATTTGGACTGATAGTGTCAACGTAGCCAAAGATACTGGAATAGGTCAAAAATCCATATCGGTCAACCACTAAATGGCACTCACATCCAAAGCCCGAAACACACCAAGCTGATGCCGACGAAATAGTGGCGACGAAAGCAGACTGCGGGGTTGGCTCACTTCGGCAGCATCTGGGTCCAAAGTTGCCCTGACACACCAAACCGACGCTCGACACCTGACGGCCAAGTAGCACGTCCGTTCTGCACCTGTGTAAGAAGAAATGCCTTTCCGTACCAGCAGGTGGCAGTAGCTGAACAGTCAATCAGAATGATCAGATAGCCCGACTGACGATGAGCTCCAACACAGATTCAACATGTCGAATCAGTTGAAAAAAAGCCGACGAGGACCAACTTCAGCCGACGGTGTGGAACACGCTGAGAAGACTTAGTCGGCCGACAAACAAAAACTGCCCGACGACCGACCGTCGGCTTGGTGTGTTCTGGGCTCAAAAAGAACAGAACTATACAGTCAAACAAACCCGGTTGCACGGGAACAAGAATTTCCTGTCCTACTCCTTCCTCGAACTGGTTTATTCTAAACGATTCACATTTATTACTGGAGTCAGTTACTTGCGTAATGATTCTTGTGCTGTTCATGAAAAGAAAGATCTACTTATTTAATGGTAATGATTGTCTTTTTTTCCCCAGGACTTCCTCCTAGTGGCAGCTGGCAGGACCTTAAGGATCACATGCGTGAAGCAGGTGATGTATGTTATGCTGACGTTTTCCGAGATGGCACCGGCGTTGTGGAGTTTGTGCGCAAAGAAGACATGACCTACGCCGTTCGAAAGCTGGATAACACTAAGTTCCGGTCACATGAGGTAGGTGTGAGTTTGTAAACACAGACCGCCATTGGAAAGGACAGGACAGGGCATAGCTTAAGGATTTGGGAACATCAAGGTAAGCTTGATGTCTGAGACCCATGATGGAGCCACATGGACTAGGAGGATCCATGGAATGGATCTTTTGAATGTAAGTGATTTTGTCAGTGGGCCACATATAGAGGGAACTGTAATTTGATGTAGCGCCAAATCTCCAAAAAACTAAATCTGTTTTAGATTCGCCAAGTGAGCCATGAATTAGGAGTAACCTGACATCTAGTAGTTCTTCGTTAGAAAGTGTCCTGTTATGTTTTTCTCAGGGGGAGACGGCTTACATTCGCGTAAAGGTGGATGGCCCGCGCAGCCCCAGTTACGGGCGCTCGCGCTCTCGCAGCCGCAGCAGGAGTCGCAGCAGGAGCAACAGCCGCAGTCGCAGCTACTCTCCACGCCGCAGCCGAGGATCGCCACGTTACTCGCCCCGCCACAGCCGCTCCCGTTCCCGCACCTAAACATCCACATTCCAGCTAGTCGGCTGGCCACAATCATATACACTCTGTGTCGCCCTCTATTGGACCCACTGTTGTACTTCATTGCTCTCTTGACTTGTTTCGTCTCTCCATTTTCCCCAGTTTGCTATCTCTCATCTTTGGTTTGTTAGTTTTTTTTTTTTTTTTTTGTTTTTTTGTTTTTTATTACTTGACTGTCATTTTGCTAATGACAGCTAAATGTAGCTAAGTGGATGTTCCCCTTTCTCTCCTTTCCTCCCCTGTCAATCCTTTTTTGTTGTTGTCTCCTATCCCATGACCCTGTTTGTTTGTCTTGCATTCCCATTTTAACTGGATCTTCATACTCATCCCTTGTACTATATTTGACACAAGGGAAATGTTGAAATGCTTTAAATTAGTTGTATGTGGGATGGATTAATTGCTACTGTTTTTTATTTTGTTAACAATGCTTCATTACTGGCTTTTTCTGGGATGGGATTATTTTGTTGGAAAACTGTTCTACTTTTACCTTTTCATGTCTTTCTATAGACAACAGAAGAGCAGGATTAAAGAAAGCTTTGGAATAAAGGATTTTGAAGCACAGTTCATTCATATTAGGATATTTGGAGGAGGAGGAGCAGGCATTTCATTTAAGGAGGCAATGGTATGACGGCAAGCGGCTTTAGTCACCTTCAAAAAGGCAGTTGTTGTTTTTCAGACTTCCAGTACTCTGGATTGTCTTAGTTCAGTAACACATTAGTTTTGCTTTGCCATTCTTCCTCTCTTCACAACACTCCCCTTCCCCATTTAATTTACCTTTTCTCACTGGTCATTGCTGCTAAGCATGCATGTGTACTGTCTGGATGTTGCAATGCTTGTGCGTACATTAAGACAGCATTTTTTTTTTGTTTTTTTTTTGGGTGTTTCGTTTTTAAAATCCAAAAACATTTTTGCCTGTTGTCCAAAATGTGCTGGGGTTTGGCCACTATTGATCTCCCATGTAGACTTATCACTAGACAAGATAAAGGCTTGCCATGTGCAGTTGTTCTCATGTAAACTGTGTATTTGTCAAGAGAAAGTGTCTGTTTTTTTCTAGGTTAGTTTTGCTTGTTTTTCCAATTAAATAAGCACAATTTAATGTGTTTAGGAGGTGCTTTAAATTTCTTCCGGAGCATATCATAGTCTGGTATCCTTTTTGTCATTTACACACACACACAAAAAAAAAAAAATAAAAAAACCCCCGAAAAAATAAAAAACAAATACCGCTCCTATGATCAATTTAAATGATAGAACTCTTTATTTAGCTGTGATTCTAACTTGTTACCTCCCTCTTTTTGATTTTGCTGGTATTTAAAGGTTTGGATTGGAGGAGGGGCTCACTGTGTCCCGATCCTTGGAGCCGGATCATTGGATCAGTTCAGGATCAGGAGCAGGATTAGGCTTAGGATAAGGATGGATACATACATGGAGCGGGATCAATTTACCGGGAGCGGGAACCATAGGAGAGGATCCCAACCCCAGCCCCGCATCCCCCCACCAAACCACAGTTAAAGGATACTTGACGTCGTAATTGGCTTCTCTAGAACCAAATTAATTTTTTTTCTTTTTCTGTGGAGCCCAAATGATGCGCGCAGAAGGGATCCAGGTGCCTCTTGTTTTTGTGAGATGAGTTTTTTTGGTTAAAAAGGAGCAGAGCAAGGAACCAGAAGGCTGGATCAGTTGCTTTGGATGGAATCGGCATGAGGATCGTGGTAAATAGAGGGTAATTAGTGGGAGGGTGGGATAGTAGGCACATTTTGAGGGGGATGCTGTAGTTTATTTAGGGTTTCAAAAAAATACTTTTCAAATAACATTTGTTGGCATTTGCTGTGTTGGCAGTGGTGTTTCTTTGCCTCCACAATTGGCTACTTTATATTTCTAGATTGTAGTATGTTGTTTTTCTTTCTCTCTCTCTCTCTCTCTCTCTCTCTCTCTCTCTCTCTCTCTCTCTCTCTCTCTTTCACCCTTCTTTAAATAAAGATTGAATGTTCAATTAAAATGTTCTTTTTGCTTCATTTTTTTTCTAGAAATCAATAACTTACTGATATGAGTAGAGTGTAGAAATATATGTAGTGTCTATGAAACAACACAGTAGATTGAGGTCATTTATATAGATGATTAAGCCCCTCCTTTGTCAATAAATTAGATTAATCAAATTCTATTCATATTAGTAGTGGACCAATAAGAGTTTTTTTTAATGGTATTACTAAGCTAAAGAGCAGCATGACAGCTGATAATATCCAATGGCTGATATATCAGTATACCTCAGTAGTTTGCCATAAAGCAGAACATTTTTGAAACGTGTCTTCACATGTAGCTGTAGATTATGTGAACTCAGAAGAAATTATGAAATTGTCATTGGTTAATTCCAAATATGAGCAGTACACAATATTTAAGGTAGGGAAGATCACTTAAGTAGCCACTAAGTTGCATTAAAACTTGACCTATGGTAGGTAAATCCATTAATACCTCACAGGAATCAATACCTTTGGCCTCAGGATGTGGGATTCTGAGTCCAGACGGGCCCTGGTGCATTGTGGGATGAAATAAAATGCGGGCAGTGGGAAGCTAGTGGAAAACGCTCGTAACACGCGGGGAGAGGAACTACGCGAACCAATCGGAGAGCCGGTGCAGTGCGGTGGGCGGGTCACCTCGGGTTTCGTGACGCGAAGTTGCATGTGAGTTACGAGCACAGCCGCATGGGTAGAGTTACGACTGACATAGTGGTTAGTGAAGTCAAGCTTGAACACAGCGGCTCAAAAAAGCCAGAGCTAAACAGTATTCCAGTGTACAAGCATCAAAAGAGGGTGAGCAGTGTGGATTTATTTACTATGCATGCATCTGGAGTGTTTGACCATGTAGCTTGTGAGAAAAATAATGTATTTAAATATTTAGATGCATGTGGGGAAGTTTAGTAATCAGTGCTGTATTCAGATGAAGCATCATGGACGCAGCACGAGCCGCTACCTGTACTTCGCAGCAATTCTATTAGGCGTTCACAATTTAAATCATTATTATTGTTGGATGCGGAGTTCGTAGACGTTTTTGAGAAGAAATATTCTGCGCATATGGTTTTTATAGAGAATAATTAGGGCGGTGGCGTGAAATGAAAGTTACAAGTGCTCGGCGTCTGGAGAGAAATGTTACGTAATTCTGCCAATCATGAGAGAGCATTGAAAGCAGATGCTGAGGACATCGCCACCTTATGGCTTTAATGGACTCATCTGTGGACACCAGAGTCCAGCCAAAGGCTGTTTTATGGCAGCACTTAGGTGAAAGTTACTCCATTTTGCCTTGTAAAAATAGCCACATTTTGCAACAAATAGTTATATCAGACTTCTGTGATTCCCTCTCTATGACCTTATCAAAGGCGGACACCTGTGCTGTGAATTATTAATTGTGCTTTGCAGCATAATTTACTCTCACTTTCATTCTGCCCAATGAAATTTAATTCTTAACTCATGCTGCTTGTTACTTATGCAACTGCTTGGGTCATTCTGCCTTTGTACATTATTGTTTTAATGGCCCGATAATCGGTTTGGCCGATGTTTTTACAGATATTTCACACTTTTAACCTTTGGTTATCAGATCTGCCGCCAAAGTTGCAAAATCTCATTACAAATCTTTGTTTGGAAACATTTTTATGTCATTGTTGAATTACCATGTCAATAATAATAATAACTAATTATTATTATTATTATTATTATTATTATTATTATTATTTTACAAATATTAATATACAGATTGGTTTTGTTTTTTAGTTAAGCAGAAATAAAACAAATTTTAAAATTATACATGTATCAGTTACTTGACACTTAAATGGACAGATTTTTTTCAAACACACCTCCCATGTGCCATTGGCCAGTCAGTCAAACAAATAGTCCCGCCCCAAGCTTATGTGATTGGTTGAGTCACTTTTGATAGTAACATATTGTTTAAACTGTTCAGGGAAATTAACCTACAAATGAATTTGAGGGTATGTTTACACAACGATGTACTAAAAAAAAAAACGTTTTTTCGCGTACAGAGACGACAACATTGTCAAAACAATCATTGTGCACACGGATATGCGAAAACGACTAAAAACGCTGCAGTATGCTGCCAGGCCAGTAGTTGGCGATGCCACTTTGTAAAACACTACGTGCCTATAGACTGAACATGAAATACGCATGCGTATGACGTCACCGTTTCCAGAAATTTGTGGTTTTGTTGTTTACATGGGGACGTGCACTTTGAAACCGGTTTTCAAAAGTTTGCATTTTCAGGCCCCCAAAACCCCATTGTTGTGTAAATGAATGGCCAAAAAAAAAAAAAAAAACGTTTAGAAAGTTTTCAGTTTTTAGTTGAAAATGGTGTCGTGTAAACGGCTCCCTAGTTTTATCTGCACACTAAACGGGGATAGAAGAAAATTAAATTGCGCACTTCAGCTATGACATGATGATTATTATTATACAAATATTAATATACAGATTGGTTCTGTTTTTTAGTTATTGTGTCAAAAAAGCAGAAATGAAACAAATATTTAAATTCTACATATAGGTTACTGGCCAAATTTTTCAAACGCGCCCCATGTGTCATTGGCCAGTTAAACAAATAGTCCCACCCCAAACTTATGTAATTGGTTGAGCCAGTTTTGCTGTGACTTTTAGATTTATTTTCATGCTAAGTGGGGATAGGAGAAAGTTAAGTAGCACACTTCAGCTTCATGAGTAATAAAAACATTATTGTCGATCTCTAATTCTATATGCCAGTTTACTGAATGCAAATGATTTGGAATGTCTCAGATGTAGAGGACCTCTCTCTGTTGCATATGCATTAGGCCTTGGTTTAGTTTCATTTCAGTAAATCGAGCTGGATAAAGATCTATGCTTTCTCATACGTCCTTCTTACTGAATGGATTTCATCAACCTTCTCCCTCTCCTGGGCCCAACATTAAGTGCCTGAGAGTCTTTTGCAGAGGGAGCTGATTGAGGTGGCCTCCTTTTTGTCAAATCATGACTGCACGTTTTCATTTTTAGTAGATGCACTAGTTCCTTAATAAGCTGATTGGAAAGATAGATGACTCCGTAAACTCAGACAGGTCCCAGAGCAGACCGTTTACATCTGTATTTGCCATTAAAAGAACTGATAAGCAATTATAGTGATTCAGGCCCATTTTTCTTTATTTGTAAGTGAAGGCTTTGTGCGAATATTTAAAATTTTTGAAGTTGCTGTCTTGGCCAAGAATAAAGAAACAGAGCGTTTGATGTGAGTGAATGAGGGTGGGTTTTTACAGAACGTTATGAGCTTTGAGAAATTTATTTATTATTATTATTATTTTGTGATTTCCAGTTTGTCTACACAGGTAATCCAGTTTGTCCTTGTCAACATAAAAATACTTGCCTTTCCATGATTTTAAAATGAGAAACACAATCCTTAAAAAAAAAAAAAGAAAGTAATTTTTCTGAAATACTCATCACAACATAATACACAGTCAACTATAATATAATTGAACTGTTAAATATTATCCTTCTGTTGTATTTGATCATTATTTTATATTGTTATCATTAGGAGCACAAGTTTGTTTGTGTGTCTGATTAACTAAATGCATGACGTTAACTAAGCACATAACATATTATTGCTGTATATTACTGCCATATGAACATTATGATTCATTGTAACATTTGAAAAAGCATTTTCTGTAAAGTTGCTTTGAAAGAATATAAATTGTGTAATACTTGACTTGAATAAATAAACTTGAACTATAAGTAAGCCATTGATATGTTAAGATTTGTTGACATCCTGAAGCAGCAGCATTGGCTCAACCAATGGTGTGAGTCGAGGGGTGGGACTATCTGTCTATCTGACTAATGGCAGGTGGGGGAGTGTTTCTGGAAACCCTTTTTTTTCAATTCTGTTTGATGATGGTAGTGGCATCATTAAACAAGAAAGTTTTGCTAATTCAGCTTCATGATCCAGGTGCTTCCTTGTTATTCTGACTTTTTTTTATCTCCTTTACCTCGTTTTCTCTTTCTTCATATTCACAGCCATCATGACTGACAGGAAGGCAGTAATAAAGAATGCTGATATGTCTGAGGACATGCAGCAGGATGCAGTGGATTGTGCCACACAGGCCATGGAGAAGTACAATATTGAGAAAGACATTGCTGCATATATCAAAAAGGTCATCCACAGAACGTTTATGACTGACATTTCCACAGACTTCATCAACAATATTTTATTGTTGTCTTGCTTCTTAGAAATATTCAGTAAAGCAGGGGCCTTCAACTGGGGATTTGTCAGTTATTGTTTGATCTCAAATGAATTTTTATACATTTTTATTCATTAATATTCCAACAAAAGTTAAACCAGCTAATGCATTTCAATACTTTGAAGCTAATGTTCAGCTAAATGTTTAATTGCCCCTTATGTTAAAATGTATTATGTAAAATTAAATTTTAATGACAAGTGTACGTACATTATTAATGATTATTTTAATGGATTTGCAATCTAAGCACCATAAAGTATGTAAATACATTAATATGGTACTATACATGTTGTTTTAGGCCAGGCTTAAAGGGATAGTTCACATAATGAAAATAAATGTAAATAAAGTTTCATTTTTGGATGAGCTACCCTTTAAAATGCACCAAAGGATCCTTGGTCTGAGAAGTCTGAAGACCCCTGCAATCCTTCTAGAACAGTGGAACTGAGAAAAAAAAAAAAAAATGTCCACAACAATATTTGAAGGCACCCTTCATTCACAGTTTCTACCCAAAAAGATATTTTAGAGCTTGGCATAACTAGAAAGATGTATATTTGTTATAAATAACCACATAATAAGAAATATCTTGATTTCTAGTTGTTTTAACTTATTTTCATGTTTGCTTTGTCTATTACTTTAAAGGGTTAGTTCACCCAAAAATGAAAATTCTGTCATTAATTACTTACCCTCATGTCGTTCCACACCCGTAAGACCTTCGTTCATCTTCGGAACACAAATGAGGATATTTTTGATAAAATCCGATGGCTCAGTGAGGCCTCCATTGACAGCAAGATAATTAACACTTTCAAATAGGGCTGGGCAATATGACCAAATCTTATATCACGATATGAGTAATTTTATATCACAATAACGATATATATCACGATATAGTTATTTTTGCTTTAAATAAGATTTTTATGATATCAACATTTTCCATATCATTGAAATTTCATAATTATCATCAATTTCAATATAATTAAAAAAAATTAATACTAGCCTAAAAAACTCTCAAGCTTACTGAAGACAAATAAACTGTGATAAAGAAAGAGCAAAGAAGACAAACTACAATAGAACAAAGACAGACGAAATAGACCTACATGAAAAAACTTCAAGCACTAGAAAATGTATAAAGTCATCAAAGGTATAAAAAACAATGCATAGTCTTTACTGTGTAAATTAAATATACATTTATTCTTATTAAAGTTACAAAAGCAAGCAGTGAGAGATTTTTCTTTTTTTTTTTTTCTTTTTTTTTTTTTTTTTGATTAGCATTAATCAAAAAAAAATTTGGATGCTGTCCCTTTAAGACTGACTGCACCGATCCATTAACTCGAGCCTTGTCTTTCTCAACTGTACCTTCACTTAAGACATAAATGGCTCTGTTTACTTGCAAATTCGTGGTCACTTTGGCACATAGATATGTGTATTTAACCGTTCAAGCCCAATTAGGCGTCAAAAAGCACTCGGTTCAGTCCTCGCGCTCTATGAGCAGCGGCCTCATGTCGCGCGCTTCTCTCAGATGGCTGAGAAAGTCTCTTCAGAGAGCGCGTGCATATGCTGCAATGAGTTGTCTTTCACTGCTAATTGCACTTAAACGGTTTAAAACCACTTGTTTTTAAACCACAATGCTTAAAAACTCATGCAAATTATAATCTTTCGTGAACGCGCAGCATAGCAACCTCACGTGAGCGTAACCTTGACAGAGACGATAGTCCAAAATCTCTACCAGTTGACAAATTTCAACAGGCTAATCGTGTCTACCAGTATATCGCCCACCCCTACTTATTGTGCTTAATACACTTTAACATCGAGCACGTCTCTAATTCGCGAGCGCACTTTGGCAGTGTGCCAGTCAGCACGAGTTCTGCACCGAGTTCCTTTTCAGGATATATTGCGCTTACAACTCTTTTAACATCAAGCACGTCCCGCTCTTTATATTCTCATTCATGCATTTCATCACTCTGAAGTGTCAATAGTGCAATATATTTACATACTACGATATATACGATATAGCAAAATCTCTAACGATAGACATTTTATTTCGTGGTAACGATATATATCGTCATATCGCACAGCCCTACTTTCAAATGCCCAGAAAGGTACTAAAGACATATTTAAAACAGTTCACGTGACTACAGTGGTTCAACCTTAATGTTATGAAGTGACAAGAATACTTTTTGTGCGCCAAAAAAAACAAAATAACAACTTTATTCAACAATATCTCAGTAAAAACACTGCTTCGTGAAGTTTTGAAGCTTTACAAATCTTTTGTTTCGATTCAGTGGTTCAGAGCATGTATCAAACTGCCAAAGTCACGTGAACCATTGAAATTTCAAAACACTTATGATGTAACGAAGCCTCGATTACTGAAATCACGTGACTTTGGCAGTTTGATACACGCTCCGAACCACTGATTCAAAACAAAAGATTCGTAAAGCTTCTAAGCTTTATGAAGCAGTGTTTTGAAATCACCCATCACTAGATATTGTTGAATAAAGTCGTTATTTTGTTTTTTTTTGGTGCACAAAAAGTATTATCATCGCTTCATAACATTAAGGTTGAACCACTGTAGTCACATGAACTGTTTTAGTCACATTAGTCACATTTTATGGGCATTTAAAAGTGTTAATTATCTTGCTGTCAATGGAGGCCTCACTGAGCCATCGGATTTTATAAAAAATATCTTAATTTGTGTTCCGAAGATGAACGAAGGTCTTACAGGTGTAGAATGACATGAGGGTGAGTAATTAATGACAGAATTTTCATTTTTGGGTGAACTAACCCTTTAAGTAATCTTGGGGCCCCCTTTTGCAAGTTTGTTGGGGCCCCATGGTTGAGAACCACTGTTCTAGAATATTGAATACTGTTGGTCGTACTAAAGTATACATAACTGTTCTTGCTTTTCAACAGGAGTTTGATAAGAAGTATAATCCAACATGGCATTGTATTGTGGGACGGAACTTTGGCAGTTACGTGACGCATGAAACGAAGCATTTCATCTACTTTTACTTGGGTCAAGTGGCCATTCTACTCTTCAAATCGGGCTGAGAGGAAATCTGTCGTTCGTGAAAGTTGGACATCAACTCCAAACATGGACTGTGATGCACTGATGGCTTGAGCCACACTCAGACTACACACACACACACACACACATACACACACATACACGCACACACACACGCTTTCATTCTCTCCCACATACACACTCATGAATTTAGCTATAGAGGCTGTGCATAAATGCATGGACCGTGTATATTATTTAATTTGTATATGTTGCAATACAGTAACCTTTTTTGCTTTCTGTAGTTGCACGAGATGAAGCAACAAGATGATTTTTGTTAGTTTTTTCCAAGTCCAAATTTGTTTTGCACTGAAGTTGTACAAAATGCTTTGACCGTTGCCTTTAAAGTATATTAAAGAATGATATGTCATACATATTTTGGGTAAGTGATTTTTAATTTATTTTGTAGATACAAACACAGAATTGTCTTAATTTGGTTTCTAGTTAATACCTATTATATTAAAAACGCTATGTCATACATATTTTGGGTTAAGTGATTTTTATGTATTTCTGTAGATCTAAACACAGGATTGTCTGCATTTGGTTTCTAGTTAATGGCTGTTCCTAACCCCAGTTATTTGATGTAAAATTTACCCCACATCCTCTTTTTTTTTTTTTTTTTTTTTTTTTTTTTGCATCGTAATGTAACATGATCAATTGTCCTATGAAGTGCAGCTCAAGAATTTAACAAACTTCATTATCTCAGAAGACAAGGGCACTTGCTGCATGCATTTTTGCTGAGGTAGTCAGTATTCAGGTTGAGTTCAATTACTAATGAGCAGACCTGTCTGGAAACAAGGGGCCATTAATGGGATACAGTACCTCTCGAATTTCGAGGACACACATTTACTAAAGGCTTTGCTGCTTTTATGCCTTTTTTATGCCCCTCTTATGAAAGTATATATTTAAACATGTCAATGGTCCCCCTCACCATCCCTTTGTCATGACACAAAAGCCCTCCTGGGTGAGTGGCAGTCCCACTCTAAATATTTTATACAGTGATGAGTGAAGTCTTCTGTAGCTCTGCCTATTGAAGATAATGTGCTGTGTACATGGCCAGACATGTACTTGTACACCTCCTTGTTCGTCATGTCAAATGTAGCCAATCTGAGGAGAGACGTGAAGAGTTCTACAACATAAATGACACACTGTCACACTCATAAATCGAATGCCGCCATTCTAAAAACCCATAGAAAATTCCTGAGGGAACCCATTTTGGCACTACCATATAACTGTATATATTACTATTATAATGTCAGCTTTTGACAAGCAGCAAGTTGGAGCAGGACATATCAAAAAGGTCTATCTTTTAAGTTGCTTTTTGCTTTCATTTTTCCCAAAGGCTTTTTAAAAAGTTTACATTTTGGAGTTATAAGCCATGAACCAAATCAACCAGTTATGAGGTCAGTCACAACATTACAAACTTTGATTTGAATTTAAAATTTGAAAATCTGATAAAATACAAAGGTACAAGCTTGTGTACTTAATGGCTTTAATGAGGGAAAGAACTACAATCCCATTAAGCATTGTGAATGACAATATTGTTTTTTTCTTCTTCATGGGAGAGGTTATAGCTAAAGTGTTCTTTGGGTGCCTTTTTTCTTTCTTTTTTTGACGGCATTCCTAGATTGGTGGAGATTTCTCTGTAGAATCACGGGTAATGTAGTTTTCACCAGGAATTCCACTTCAGTTACACCAATTGTTTTAAAATAAATTGAAATAATGATGGCTGATGGTTAACAACCTCGTAGCTTATAGGCCTGTCTTTAATGGTTTGTAATGTATTATTAAAACAGTTCCAATATGGAGAAAATAAACGGGAGTTTTACTTATGGACACTGTTCTTGCATTTATTTGGACAAAAATTTGAGATGCCAAATAACAAGACAAAACAAAATAAATAAAAAAAAACTAAATAAACTACATGTTACTGTCACTGTGTTCAGATGAATTAATGCGTGTGTTCCTCCATTCTGCCTCTGACCTGCTTTGCAAACGAGTTGTATGCAGTTTATTGTAACATTTATATTCTATATACATACTAAATGCTACCTTTTTGCCACACGATGTAGAGCATACAAAATAAATTTAGTATATATGACTGACTGGTAAATTACCTGAGAGATAATATTAGGTAGCTATAGCCAGAACGGCTCTGGCTATAGCTAACCAGCATAGATGGTATGGAAAGTTAATAGGAACAGTTTGGAATGAATTTAAAAAGACTTTTAATTTAAAAACGATAATTTCCGGTTGACCGCGGATGTGGTTTATGGTTACCATAGTAAAGCCGCTATTGTGACCCTGTAAAGATGGCCGGTAAGGTAACGTTTTATGATTCGGATTTAAGTTTTTCTTCTAATCGCAAAACACAAGGATTTCAGTCCGCCTCGCCCGATACATCAAGGTTTGTCCCTCTATCAAAGGCACAGCATGAGCTCGACGGATCCGCGCAGGCGCAGGATCAGATCAGTCGCTGCTCAAATAAACTCAGATCTCTGAGACCGTCTGACAGCGCGACTCTGAAAACTGAACTTAATTTACTGTTCGACCAGCTCATCTCAGAAAACTACAGCAGCAGCAACCATGACAACATTCATCCAGAGGTATGATCAGATTTATGCTGTTTTTCTTAATGCTGTCAAGCTCAGACAAGCTATTAGTCTCCCAAAACATTGCAAGTCACCTACCTAGACAACATGTCTGGGCATCGCAGATATGCTGCCTAGGTATACAGCTTTTGAGACACAACCTTTGTAAATTATTATTCCAAAATGTATTTTTATACAACAAACGACGCAAAAACTTTCGATAGCTGTGATGTCAAAGCTTAATTTTCAGCATCATTACTCCAGTCTTCAGTGTCACGTGAATGATCTTTTAGAATCATTTTAATATGCTGATTTGATGCTCAGTTATTAATTAATAATGGTTATTATTAACAGTGCTCAAAACTGGAGTCATGATGCTGAAAATTCATCTTTGACATCACATGAATAAATTACATTTTTAAACGTATTAAAATACAAAACCGTTATTTTAAATTGTAGTAATATTTCACAATATTACTGTTTTACTGTATTTTTAACAAAAATAAATGCAGCCTTGGTGAGCATAACAGACTTCTTTCAAAAACATTAAAAAATCTTAATTATTCAAAACTTTTGACCGGTACATGTATATTTGAACATGTACATATACATATTTCCATGCATCAAATAACTGAAAATGTATTATAATAATAAAAATAAACATGTACAAAAATTAGGTCATTCCTACAATTTCCAGTAATCTCAATGAGTCTGTGAGAGGGCATAATTCACTGGTAGTGGTTGTCCAGTATGGCTTTTTAAATGACCACCTGTCATCTTTCATAGGTTGTGTGTGAGATGCTTATGCAAGCAAGCCGTCTGGTTCCTCTCAGCCAAGAGCATCTCATCATCAAACTGTGCCAATTGATTCATCAACTTCTAAACCAGCTACAGGTACTTACGCTAGGCCATATATGGCTACCTATTAAGAGGCATAATCTTCTGAAAAATATCCTGTGTTACTGCTTACAGATAATAGTGGATGAGCACACGCTTGATGTTTTGGTGTCGTACTGTTCACGTGCTCTGCGCACATGCAGCTCATGGACTCACCCGGAAGTGTTGCTTGCCCTCTCGTCACTGGTCTATGGCAATGGATCCAAATGTCAGCGGGTAGGAGTGACAAAACTGGCAACTCTCTCTTATTTTTTAATGATGTTTATAATCTAATTGTCTTAATTTTGGAATCCTCTCCAGCATCTTCCAGAGCTCCTTGGATTGAGTGGTATTCTGGTGAGCTATGGTGACCCTGGTCAGCCCGACATAGAATTGCGCCGTTCTGCTGTGCATTGCATAGCTAATCTGTGTCTCAGGTGAGGCATGTCCAGTGTCTTGGGAATGAAATCATGTCATGAATCAAGCCTCCATAACTGGCTGCTGTTTAATGTCTATTTAAAATGTAGTAGAAGTTTAACTTAAGGCTGGAATACACCACACAACTTTTGACCAGGTTTTTGCCCCGATTTACAGTCTGAATGAGTCGACGCAAGTTGCCGAAAGTCAGAGCCAGTCTGCAGATTTTGGGCAGTCGGAGTTGACAGATTTCACTGAAAATTGTGTAGTGTATCACACAAACTTAATTTTTTAGCTTCAGACTATGATTCCATCCAGTCGGAGGAGATTAAACGTGTTTGATATTTTCATCTGATTTAAGAACATCACTATTTTACTTTGGTGAACATAAGAGACTTCTTACAAAAACATTTAAAAAAATTCCAAACTTCTGACTGGTAAACTTGAAAGTCTGGTAGCGTGTGTGTGATCCTCAGTCGGCAAGTGTATGATCCCCAGTTTTTCTCTTTAACCATTTATGAAGTCGACAAGTGTATGATGCCTAGTGCTTTTAAAATCTGTTCAGATTTTATTTGTGTAGTTTATTCCGGCCTTAAGTTACATTAGTATTGTGTTCCTATTGCCATTTTTTGTTTCATATTAGTATTTGTTCCTAATTACACTTTAACTATCACAATATATGCACTGTCTTTAACCTTGCATTGGTAAGAAAATGTAAATAAATACTCTATTCGGATTAAGGTGTAAAGGAAGGGTCAACGGTGTAATCATAGATGTAATGACAGAAATTAATTACAGCTGTAATTACTTGTTATTAATTACAGTTATTAAGTAGCTTGTTGTAAAAACGTATGTACACAATAAGTGCATTGTATCAAAAAGTAATTTATGTTAGTACATTTGGGACAAATGGGACTATTTTCTTTGAATAAATAAAAATAAAACATTAAAAATTAACGTAAAAAAAATATTTTTACAATTAAATATTTATGATGGTAAATGGATATTAATTTTTTAGATTTGCTATTCATAAGATCACATTTAACATTTTAAATTATACAGTTTAAATTATTTAATATTTATTATTATTTTACAGTTTTTACAGATTAACTTTGAGTGTTAGACGATGGCAATCTTAATGTAAAAACAGATTAAATTAGCATTCACAATTAAATGTTAAAGGGATAGTTCACCCCAAAATGAAAATTCTGTCATTAATTACTCACCCTCATGTCGTTCCAAACTCATAAGACTTTCGTTCATCTTCAGAACACAAATGAAGATCTTTTTGCTGAAATCTAAGAGATGTCTGTTCCTCCATTGACTGCCTTTGCAACAAACACTTTGATGCTTCAAAAAGTTCATAAAGAGATTGTAAAACTAATCCATATGAATTGAGTGGTTTAGTCCAAATTTTCTGAAGAGACTCAATCGCTTTTTATGATGAACAGATTTAATTTAGGCTTTTACTCACATGTAAATGTTGATCAGTGAATATAAGCAAAAGCTCAACCTAACCTGAATAACGCACAAGAACAAACCTCTTCCGGAAGATCAAACATGCTGCGTAACCGTTCTCGGAACTGACATCTCTCAGATTTCATCAAAAGGTCTTCATTTGTGTTCTGAAGATGAACGAAAGTCTTACGAGTTTGGAACGACATGAGGGTGAGTAATTAATGACATAGTTTTCATTTTGGGGTGACCTAACCTTTTAAATATTAGCCGATATCAATAAATCAAAAATAAATAAAAAATCCAAATATCAGCTGATAACTCATATGGTACCAATATATCATGCATCCATTTGTTTCATTTTTTTCAACAATCTATTAATATTGACTATTAATACAATTTCTAAAAGCAGAGAGACTCTTCAGCAGAGTTAAGGTCTGTTCCCTCCAAGACTGATAACTGTATTAGCGTCCACACCAACTGACAATAACGTTCTGTTTGCTATAAGCACACTCTGCAGTTCTGTCGTCTGCCACTTTAAATGCTTGAGCTCTTTAAAGTCGGAGCAAATTCTTATTGCCTGTCAGTGTTTTCATTGTTTATCAGCTGGGGGAAAAAAAAAAAAAAAATCATTCTGTAAGTATTTGTTTGTGTACTAGTGTTCCTGGTCAGCCATATTTAGAGGAGCCATATAAAGGTGTATGCTATGGAATCCTCCTGCGGACACTGCAGTCCCCCAAAACACCTGATGTTGAGGACATTGTCTTCTGTACAGTCAGTACTGCATGTTTTCTGATGCTTCTAGAACTCAAGTTGCGGTCACATTAGCCAAATTTAGACAAAATCCTATTTCTGTTGTCAATAGTGGAACAACATGTGAAGCAAAACTCGCACTTAAGTCAAACCAAATAGCTTTCTGCTGATCAATCAGGCAAATTCATGTGACCAACTTGAATGTGTGTAAAATTTTCGTGGGAAAATTTTTCGCCCTCACGCAAAACATTCGATCACATGGGTTCCTATTGAAATGACAGGATTTTGTGTTTCCAAATTTCGCAGAGCAACAGTAAATGTGACCGCACCTTCACTCAAAACAAATTTTGGTTGCTGTAGTCTTGTTTGTGTACTATTAAAAACATTTCCATTTCTTCTGTTTCAGTTATTGCAGAGCGCTCTGAAGGGTATGCAGTATTTTCTCAATGGTGGAAAATGGAAAGCCATTCCAAACCAGGATCTGGGCACCTTATTGGCTGTGCTCAAAGTATGCTTAGTATTCTATTCATGTTTTAATGTGTAGATTTACAGATTGGTAATACAGTTCAAAAAGGGAGCTAAATTGATAAGTGCAGGAAAGCTAATTGTATTATAACTGATAATTGTCTCATTGTGTCCTTGGCAGAGATTCATGTTCTACGGGTTGCCAGGAATAAGTGTGGAAATGCCACAGGTGTTGTACCCAGCTCCTCTCCCTCAGTACGAGACTATTTCCACTGCAAAACCTGAACCTTCACAAGACTCAACTGTGCAGAAAAAAACTGCCGGGGTAGGTGGCAAGAACATTCATGCACGTGTCAGAAATAGAAGTATATAAAGAAGGGATTCACTGATATGAAAATATAGGCCTCTAAATCTAAATCCAAAGGTTGATTTATAAGTTTTTTGAGAGCCTGATTACAAAAATAAAAGGTTCACCATTAGAAGCCATGTCCCAAGCACTTCAACATAAATCAAGCATATACAGTACAGTAGCCTATAGTGAACCAGTGTAAGATTTCCTAACTTTTTAAATTTTACACTCCTATTGCCAACTTTCTATCAAAAAAAATGTATTGCCTTACAAAGAAATAAAATAATGCCTAAATAATGCAAACGAGTCATTGGACAACACGTATAAAGAATCAAAATGCATGTGCCATGGATAAATAAAATGGAATAGCCGAATAGCCGGCGTTTGGATGTAAACACGGAAGCGCAGAACTGCGTCAACTGTGCACGAGACTGACAAGGTAGAGAAGAAATTGTTGATTATAATCGTTATTTTTGTTTTGTTTTTGCACGCAAAAAGTATTCTCGTCGCTTCATAACATTAAGGTTGAACCACTGTAGTCACGCTGACTATTTTAATGATGTTTTTAGTACTTTTCTGGACCTTGAATGACGGTAATTACATGGCTTTCTATTGGGGATAAAAAAAAGCTCTTGGATTTTATCAAAAATTTCTTAATTTGTGTTCCGAAGATGAACGAAGGTCTTACGGGTTTGGAATGACATGAGGATGAGTACTTAATGAGTTCTTAATGACAGTAACTTATATCTGCACAAAATGACGCAAATGCACAAGTGTAGTTACTAAGTTACATGCTAGTCAGAATTTGTAACTCCTGTTGTGGATGCGCTTTTCCCACACTACACTAAACCCAAAGAATTCACAGTGTTTTATTACAATAGTGTGTTCTCATTATAGTGTTATGTATATAACAGTCCCAATCATAGTTATTAATGTTGTACATTGCTGTTTGAGCTGCATGCGCTGAAGCTAAAGGTGATTACCGGTAAACTGAAGTGCTTATCTACCGCGTTAATTAACTTAACCAAAGCATATACACAAAATAAACATAATATTGCGACTTACAATAGCACAAAAGGCTGTGAATGCACAAGCGAACTTGACTGCTAATCATGAAGGTGTAACTCCGTTGTGGATGTGGATCTCGTAACAACGTGCTAAAACACGGGCGCACAAAGAATTCACAACATTATTTTACAGTAGTGTTCTCATTGTAATGTTATGTAGCCTATATGACAGACTTATGCAGCACATTGCTCTTAACTGTATTTTCCTTTTCACAGTGATGAATCATGTGGTCAATCATATTTTGAGCTATTTAAATCTGAAGTGTCTCAGCTGGAGGAAATAATATATAGCTTTATAGCCATAAGCAATATACCTTTAATATATCGGCCTATTTTTCTTATGGTGCCAACAACCTTAACATTAAAAATGAACATCATATCATATCGGTATAATACATAATACCAATATATCATGCATCCCTAGTGTGAAGGTTATTGTAAAATCAAGACTGTAACTGTATGATCTCCCAGAGGACAAAAAACTATAATTCTACTTTAGTCCCAACAGAACAAGAAGCGCAAGTCTCGTGGGAAAGGGAAGAAAGCTGGAGCCGAGGGAAAGAGGGATGCAGAGGAAGGAGAGGGTGACGATGTCTCTGGGCCTCTTAAAACTGCGGGAGGTGGAGTAGATCAGAGTGGTTGGTCACTCAGTTCACAGTCCGTTACAGGAGTGACTCCGCAGCTCTACCCTTCCTGGAAGAAAGGGAGCTCTGACTCTGAATTCTCCGACCCTGAGGGAGGAATGCAATCTAAACTCAGGTATGACTCTCAGACCACTAATGCCAGGAAATTTTTTCTGACATTATTAGGTCAAATAAAACATTGACAGGTGGTAAATGGCCTAGAAAAAGAAACACAAATGTATAAATATGCATGTATTGTTTTTTTTACATGTGTTATGTAGAGATTGAATGTTTTTTAAAAACACTAATACTGATTGTGTATGTGATTAAGTGTCCAAGAACAGATATGCTGATTTTACTTGTTTAATTTGTATGTTTATTGTATAATTATTATTATTTAAATAGGCATTTTAATTAAATAACAATGCATAAATAATTATTGTTAGATATTAATTAATAATTCACATTAATTATCATATTACATCATTATTACTATTAATTAACGTTATTATATTCACTTTTTTGCCTTCATTAATTGTCCATTAACGGAATCTGTATTTTTGCTCTGACACAACTGTAATAGTAATTGTGTAACTAAATAGTAATTACAACAATAAAGACCTATGCAATATGAATATTTTTTTTTTATTATGATAAAAAATTATGATTAGTATATTGTACAATAAATTACCATTTTATTACTATTAATTAAAATGGGCCATTTAACAACAATAAATCACAATCCATATTTTTTAACTAATGTTTAATAATTCACAGTAATTGTAATCAATATCCTTATCATTAATTATTTTTATTATAAATGAATTTGAGACATGATTGCACGTTTTTGACATGGATATAAATTTATATTTGTATTGGTCAATCTCTCTTCTAGGTTGTATCAAGCACGTGTGCGGCAGAGTGCGCTTCAGTGCTTCCTGGCTGTGGTCAAGTGTGTTGAGAAAAGAATCCTCTATGGCTACTGGTCTTCCTTTGTTCCAGATGCTCCTGGGATTGGAGGCCCTCCTCCTCTTACCCTCCTGACCATAGCCCTGAAGGACCCCTCCCCAAAGGTAAAATACAAGTCCACTGTTGCCCATTTAGTTTCTGACATCAGATAAATGTAGCATATTTGGCTTTTGACGTACTCCATTTGCTCCTAGGTGCGAGCAGGCTCTCTGCAGGTTCTGTCTGCTCTTCTAGAAGGTTCTCGACAGTTCCTCTCAACCGCTGAAGACACCAGTGCGCCCCGCCAAGCATTCACTCCTTTCTCGGCCACGTTAGCTGCCAGTGTCAGAGAGCTGCACCGCAGCTTGCTGCTAGCGCTCGTAGCGGAGTCCTCCTGCCAGACCCTCACACAGGTCTTAAAGGTAATAGAACACACACTCATGCCAGTGTTGTTATTATTAGCTACAACTAAAACAATTAACCCTGTACAGACTGACTTAAGAAATAACAGTTTGGAAATGTAACAGTTTATTGAAACTTAAGACAAAATATTTAAAAAAAATCTTAAATCTGTTTTTGTAAGGCTCATATAGTATGATATAGGAAAATATGGAGCTCACACTCGAGGAGGAAAAAAATACCTCTTATTATTCAGAGGCCCAAAATGAGCAGAAATATGCCATTTGCTGCAGTTGTTGGTATTTATTCAGCCAAAAAGTAAGATGAAATTCTGCTAGCTTGTCTTTACTACAGTATAGCAGATTACTTATATAATATGCATATAAATATCAGTTGTCATTCTATATCTCCCAATAATATGTTTTATTAAGATTATATTTAAATGCTTAGTTTTATGATCAAAGTTCTGTAGTTTTTATTGTGGGGGCAATACATATAATGCAGTGCAAACGATTGAGAGATGTACAAATAAACTTTCCTCAAAAGCCTGATTGTATCATATTTGAAACTCACATTTTAACATGATTTTTCTGAAAAATGATGTATGGATATCCTCAAGTAAACCCAAGTTGTTTCAGTCCAGTAAATGTTCATCTTGAAACATTATTAACAATATAAAAGTGATTTTTACATTTACTTTATAACAATCAGAAAAGATTTCACAGGAAAAAGACACAACCTGAAGATGAACAGTTTTAAAATGGTACTAAAAGTTCTTTTACTTGCTAAAAAAGTATAATCTACCAATCAGATGACAGAAGGCATGTAGTAGATTGTGTACAACAGGTTTTTCAGCAAAGTTTTGATTGTTGAAAATTCAGAGGCCTTCGAAATTTGCTTATCAAATGATACAGTAGACTTTAAAGGGCTTAAATTATTTTTTAGTGATTGAAATAAAGCTGAAATAAATAAAATAACATTATTAAATGAAAAACTAATTTCGTTAGTTGCCAAGGTAACATTTCATATAATGAAATGTCACAAGTTTAAGTTGAAGTACTAAAATTACTAAAGCTAAAACTGAAATAAAATAAATTAAAGCTATATAGAAATATTTAAAAAAACAAACAAACAAACAAAAAAACTTACAAAGCACATAACAAAATTGCTAAAAATTAAACTAAAATGAAAGCTGAAAATAAATAAATCAAAATATTAGTAAATACTATAATACTATATAAATAATACTAAAATAACAATAACTCGCATACAAAACCGTATACAGTGCTTGACCTTTTCTCAGAACTTAGTTTAGCCATTATGCAATTACCAATTGCTCCCAAAGTCATTTGGCACAGATCAACTACATCTGTGGTTACTCTGCTAAAACATCACAACTATATCATAACTATGAGTACAAAAAATACACAATACAAAAAATATTCCATTGGAGGAATATAAGGTGGTTTGGTCAGTATTTGCTGTTTTTCTAGGGTATTTGCAAGAGTTTTTCCCCTCAAAGAGTTTGTGAACACGGTGTGTGTTTTGTCTTCCAGTGCCTTGCACACCTGGTGTCCAACGTGCCCTATAACCGTCTAAGACCAGGCCTGCTGAGCCCATTGTGGAAACAGATCCGTCCATATATACGCCACAGAGGTACTGTTACAAGGCACTCCAGTTGTACTATTAAAGGCTTAGTTCACCCAAATTTTTAATGAAACCTATTTGCTCTATGTATGTGTGTTTTGGTTACCTGGAAAATATTTTTTAAAAAAAATTTGTGTTTCGAAGTCTTATGGGTTGAGGACATGAGGGTGAGTAAATTATGACAACATTTTCATTTTGAGGTGTACTAACTCTTTAAATCTGTCCAGATGTTCAGTGCTTGCCCTGATAATTGCTAAAAATCCAGCCAATTCACAATCCCGTCTCTTCCTCCCATGTTAGATGTGAATGTCCGCGTGTCCTGTCTCACCCTCTTCGGTGCATTAGTCTCAACACAAGCCCCCCTCCCAGAGATCCAGCTCCTCCTCCAGCAGCCCGGATCCACATCTGCCTTCAACACCCCTGGCATCAGGACCCCGCAGGAGCTCTCTCACAACTGGAGACAACCTGCTCGGAGAGACGAAGATGCCTCGTCTCCTGGAGGAGAAGTTGAGGGGGGTCCGGAGGGGCCGTGCTGGCTGTTGCAGCTGTGCGTGAGTCTGGTCACGCAGCCTCGTGAGGAACCGTACTCTGATAGTGATGCCGGGGGGTCTAGCGGAGCATCGCTGGAACCTTCACCTGTTCGACTTGAAGCCCTGCAGGTGAGTGGTCTGTTTGTGAAGATGTTTAAAGCCACAGCGTTTGTGCTTCTTGACATGTTTGTCTTTAATTGTTTGCTGTGGTTTATTTCAGGTTTTGGCTCATCTGGTTAAGGGTTACTTCTCATTGGCTCAGATGTCTCTGTTGGAGTTGGGGCAACTCAGTGCTCGCTGTCTTGCAGAGCAAGAGCCATCTGTGCAACTTCATGGCGCTAAAGTACTAGATCTTTGTCTTTGTCATTTCCTGTCTCATAAGTGGTGCTTACTAAGGCAAATGTCACTATTATTATTGCTCATGCTTGGATTTTGTTCAAGTTCCTAACCTTAAAGGCCTGTTCATACCAACAGGAATGTTTGACGTAAAATTCAGGCCGGTTTTTGCATGCAATTTGTCTTTTCAGACCAATGCATAAAAATGGCAAACAGACTGAATGAAAATGCATATTCACAGCATTTCACAAGGACAGCAGTGTGCAACTAAATTCCATTTCGGACACCCTTATGTGTCAGTTTTGGATTCTTCGTCTGGTAATCAGCGCTGCTTAGTAAAATGCTCTGTGCACCACCATGTTGTAGTTTAATGTAACAGCAGCGGCTCAGAGCATGTGACCAAAAGCTCGACTTAGACTGGCCAGTTTTTTTTGCAGCGCGATGGAAAAGAGATTTCCGTAAAAAATCCATCGCGTTGATGGCATGTAAATGTTTGTGTCGGTCTGCTCTGCACACTTCGTTCAAATTAAAATGTTTATCACACTGAATTTTTACACCAGACATTTGTCTCAGTGAAAACATTTCGGCCAGTAATTTGTCCTGAACCATTCATTCTAAATGAATGAAACCTCAAATTGTACGACTTTAAAGCCATTGACACTGAGGATGATAACTATAACTTAACAATATACAAGTACTATAAAGTTTTAATACTCATTTTAATTCTATGAAAATAACAGAGGCCACACCACAACTAATAACAATAACAACACAGAGATGCAATGATATCTTTGGAATCACTTTCAGAACGTATTATTTTCCAGCTGTTAAATGATAAAAAATACGCTGAAAAAGCCGTGAGATGCATCAGTCAAAGATGTCCATCTAGTGCATATTTACATAGAAAAAATATTAAAGAGCAGCGGAGCTTACTAAAAAAAAACGCGGTGTAATCATGTCATCTCCATAAGAACCTTATGATTGGCCCAAAGCAGACTTATTTGGCTTGCTTAGTTGGGGACACTTGACATTTGATATTCAACAGTGTTTTGATCTGCCTGCACTGACACCATTGTATGCGAACTGAACTGAGCTGGATGATGACATCACTGTTTACTCCAGTGCTGATATAGATAAATTAACTAAATTAATAACTGTTGATTCTTACAATCGAATAAATCAATACTGAATTTACTTAAGATGGATAATGACACCATTTTCTTTAAGAGCTGCTGTGCAGCCAAAATTATATACCAGTTATCACTGTAAAGCTGCTTTGACACAATCTGCATTGTAAAAAGCGCTATATAAATAAAGGTGACTTGACTTGACTTGACTTATTACGTCAGCGCATTCGGACTTCATACGTGTTCATAACAGTATTCTTCATTCTGTTCACACACAGCATCATACCCGTAATTTACTGGTAATGTTACAACTTCTTATAACGGTAAATTGCCAGAACTGATTTACCAGTAATTTTGAAAAGGTCCTGTTTACATATGATCACTTAACTGTTATTTACCGCTGATTTACCAGTAAACACTGTATGTGTGAAAGGGGCTTGTATTAGCATCCACACCAGCAGACAATAACATTGCTTATCCACTGCTCCGGGTGTGTTTACGGTGTGTGTGTCAAGTCAAGTCACCTTTATTTATATAGCGCTTTTTACAATGCAGATTGTGTCAAAGCAGCTTCACAGTGATAATTGGCAAATAATTTTGGCTGCACAGCAGCTCTAGAAAAAAAAAAAAGGTGTCATTGTCCAGCTTAAGTAAGTTCAGTATTGATACATTCGTTTGTAAAAATCAATAGTTATTAATTTAGTTAATTCATCTTCACATCAGCTCTGGAGAAAATAGTGATGTCGTCGTCCAGCTCAGTTCAGTTCGCATACAATGGTGTCAATGCAGGCAGATCAAAAACATTGTTGAAAATCAAGTGTCCCCAACTAAGCAAGCCAATATCAACAATATCAAGTGTGTGTGCACTTGGATGGGTGAAATGCAGAGCACAAATTCCGAGTATGGGCCACCATACTACACGGCACGTCACTTTCATTTTAAGTGCACTCTGCAGTTGCCATCTGCCTTTTTAAATGCGCAAGCTCTTTGAAGTCTGTGGATTCTGATTGGCTGTTAATATTTTTATTGTTAATCATCTGGAAAAAAACTGTTCTGAAAGTGATTCCAATGATATCGTTCCTCTGTTGTTGTATTATAGTTGTGGTGTGGAATTGGCTTTTCTCATAGTATTAGAATGATTATTACATTTTATAGTTATCGTCCACAAACATGGGCGAAAAAATCCCATATACTTGCATTGATGGAATGAACTGACCCAAGTCTAGAAATCAGAATATCATAGAAACCTGTGGATGGGCTCTCTTTTACTTGGGCCAGTAAAAAAAACACCTATCAACCACTCACAAAATCCTAGCATCATAGCGTTGACTTTAGCATGGACAAGGGCCTCTCATATTTTCATGAACTGTTAAATTGAGTTTTTTCTTTCTCTTTCTTCATCTATTTTAACATTTCTGTTCCTTTCCCAAGCTTCTGGAAGAACTGGGAACAGGCATTATCCAGCAGTACAGAGCTGATGCCAACACACCACAAAGTGCCAAACGTGTGCCCGTCTGCCAGGTAAAAAAAACAAAAAAAACAATGTGACGTGGTACAAAACTAAACTGATTTCAAAGGTGATCATGTTGATGTAATTCTGGTCTTTTTTCCATTTCAGGTGGTTCAGTTCTGGTCGGAGGTCTTGAGTGGTCCACTGATAAGTGCCTTACAGAACGAACAGCATCCCACCCTACAGACCAGTGCGTGTGACACCCTCTCCTCCATCTTGCCACAGGCTTTCAGCCAGCTGCCCGTGAGTTTGTTTGACCTCTTGAGTTTCCAGGTGTTCAGGAAGTCGTTTTATCGAATGTGGAGTTGAGTTATAAAATGTGTTTGTGATATTCGTATATCAATATCTACAGGATAAGACACAAGTGCTGTGTATCACGATACTGCTGGGACTGACGTACAGCGAGAACTCTCTGGTGAAGGCGGCAGCCGTGAGAGCTCTAGGTGTCTACATCCTCTTTCCCTGCCTGAGAGAGGTACAGGATCATCCTTCTCATATAATGAAAGAGCTTCACTTCTCATGTTTAATTATTTATTATTCATTAATGTAATAAAGTTTAACTGTGAGTAAATCCACCTTCATCCAACTAGAAAAATAGTGCCCATCTCAAAAGGATGTTTGATTTAACTTGACTAACTTTACTATATATTTTTTGACAACCACAGGATGTGATGTTTGTGGCAGACACGGCTAATGCCATCCTCACCGCTCTGGATGACCGCTCACCAAACGTCCGTGCAAAGGCTGCCTGGTCTCTCGGCAACCTCACCGACACGCTCATTGTCAACATGTGAGAGCGGCTAATAACCACATCTGTGTTTATGTGTTTGCTACATAAAACTTGCAGACTGATGGTTTTCATTTGCTCATCTGTTGTTCTCAGGCAGTCAGTGGGGCTGGAGTTTCAGGAGGAGTTCTCTGATATGCTGCTGCTGAACATGTTGAGATCTGCCACTAAAGCTTCAGGAGATAAAGACAGGGTGGGTACTTTTTTTTATTTTATTTTTTTTTTTTTTTTATTAGTGATGCCAGAAGTCTTTTACATGTACTTAATGTTCTCATGACATCTTCAGAAGATTTCTAAAGCGGTTCCTTTAAACTTTCTACAAGTATCAAGGCGGAGTAAATGTTTGCGATTTTGGGACTAGGAATGCCTGATATATACTGGTTTTGGGGAGAGTGAGACATTTGTTAAAATATGTTTTATTAGGGCAGATAATATCCCAAAACCCCTCACATTTAAAGCAAAAATGTTACAACATTCTGCATCTTGAATGTTATCAAATTAAAAATATCAAAAAGATAGAGCCACTCAAGCAGCATTTCTTCTTCTTCTTCTTCTTCTTCTTATTATTATTATTATCATCACAGGTTTTTTTTTTTCTTTTAGAAAGTTCAAAATATTAGCATTTATATGAAATATAAATCTTTTGTGACATTATAAATGTCTTTACTGTCACTTTTGATCATTTTAATGCGTCCTTGCTGAATAAAATAATTTCTTTCAAAAAATAAATCTTATCCAAACTTTTCAATGGTAATGCATATTTACATATAGTTTAAACAGCTTGGCTATTGTTGCTTTTAGTGTAGAAAACTTTCAGAAGAGTAGGTTTACTACAGTTTAACTACATTAAATTATGTCTAGCTTTTAGCTTTCCATTTCCGTGTTTTTTGTCATTTTATCAGTTGATACAGGATATTTGTTGTTTGATTTTATTGACATTTAACTGGACATTTGTCTATTCAAGATTAGTTAAAACCTGATTTAACCCATTAAAGAGCACCATTTATTGAAGAGTGCTTGCTCTGTAATAACGCTGTCCCTTTAAGAGTTGCTTTGTAAATGTAAATCTTTGCTAAATCATGCATAAAGATGCATAAAAGAGTTTAAATTCATCACTTGAAAAACCTTTACTTTGAAATGTGTAACAAAAACATTACAGTTCTTAATTTCTATTCTAATACTCAATTATCCATCTATGGTGTTATCAGCCATAACATTTAGATATCAGCTTATCAGTAACATTTTGAATATTGCTGCATCCTCATTAAGGGCAGAATCAAAAGCCATCTTTTCATAATGTACCATAGAGTAATGCTGTAAGTAGAATAAACTCCAAGAAGATAAGGGTTTCCTGTGTTGCAGGTAAAGAGCAATGCTGTCCGTGCCCTCGGAAATCTGCTTCACTTCTTGCAGCCGGTGCACTTGGGAAAGCCTGTGTTTGAGCAGCCTCTGCAGGAGGCCATGAGGGCACTGATCGATACAGTCAGAGGAGATGCTACCATGAAAGTGCGCTGGAATGCCTGCTATGCACTGGGCAATACCTTTAGAAATCGCAGCCTGCCTCTGGGTGAGTGAACACAAAAAACACTTTTTGCATGATTAGTGGTGTTTGCTAAGGCAGAAATCACTATTATTATCGCTTATTCTTGGGTTAGGACTTTTGGCAAATCTCTAATCCTGAATATAAAACTTCTGCATAACTCATGTGTCATATTTGTGCTGTGGAGATGAATGATATCTCAAGTCATTTGGTATGTTGAGGAGAGGTGTGTTGTGAAATTTCAGGATGCATAATTTGCAGGATGCATAATTTGCAAAAAAAAAAAAAAAAAATGTCAGGGTGATATAAGTGTCCTGATATCATAATGAAAAAACAAACAAACATTTAAACGGATTATATTCTTGAGAGGAAAACATTAAGTTAACTCCTTCACTGCTTATTAATATTTGAAAAACTTTTGTCCACCCAGGCCAAAAGGTTTTTTGTTACAACTCCCTATTGTGAAATTAATAATTCATAATATTTGTTAAAAAGAGCTTTTGCCTTAAAAAAATATACATAAATATGTTTTATTGAAAATAATGATTAAGATATGCACACTCACATGTTTTTCAAGTAAGGAAATTGTGGTATTACTTTTTATTTGGTTACATCACATGACATTGAATTTTGAAGTTTTGAAAATGGTATAAAAGTTCTTCTAAGCATTTCTAAGAACTCGGTACATGTGTTTTAAACTAGATTTTAAAAAATACAGTTCATTTTTTATTGTAGCCACTCTTAAGCCCAAAGTATACTTTTGGTTTTTACGTGTATGCAAGGGTATGCATTAGAGCTGCACAATTAATCGTTTCAAACACCCATCTGATCATATTCATAAATGACAGCGATTCAGCTATGTCTATTAAACCTTTGACAAGTACAATCATAGCGGAACATTAAAATCCTTGTTCGGGCTGCCTCTGATCCAGAGAGCGCAGTTGTCATGTATATGTATGATTGTGACAGTCTTTTCAACCACAGTATTATGTGATACAATAATTCAAATTATCACAGAAGTACTGGGATAAAAGTTTATAGTTCGGATTCAAGCACTGATGTCTACAGTAGCGATCAAAATAGAGCAAATAACTTTTTGAAAGTAACTTGAAGCTTCGAATAAAGATTGTATCAATTACATAGTTACACCAGTAGGTGGTGACAAGTGACTTAAAAAAAGTATTTGTCATTGAATCTTTCATTCAAGAGATTTGTTCAAAAACACTGATTTATCCAGTAATGAAGCAAGTCTTTATGAATGAGTCATTGAATCATTCATTCAAACCATTTTTTTTTTTAAAATAATTCATTCAAATTAATTAGATATTTTTAAATAGACTGCAGCAATTAACATTTATGTCTATTCAGAATCGTAGGAGAATTGTGATCTCTATTTTTAAACAAAAAATCGTGATTCTCAATTTATCCAGAATCCTGCAGTATGCATAAACTGTGCGTAGCGTAAGTTTTTTCCAAAGCATAGTACCTGCGTATTGTTCACCAATTTTCTAACTGCGCATACTCTGTTCTGCTTGGCTCACACATGCTCCTTGAATTTGCACTAATTAGTTGGTTCTCAAGGTGGCAAATCTGGCCTGGGCTGTTGTTTCATGGTACAAAAATAAATGGAGAGACAGATCAACAAAAACAAACTAATGGAGACGGCAATAACAATAGAAGCCCACATTGAGCACTTGTGTGAGGAGGTTACGCACAACTCTAGTTTAAAGGAGTGCAAAAAAAAAAATTATATCTTTCATAATTTCTGGAGAGAAATAACGCAGAAACTGGAAAAAACTGAGATGAAACTTTCTAGCGTGCCCTTTTGAATTAAGTAAACTTTTAAAGGTTAAGCGTTCAACTGTACTTGTACGCTAAGTGTTTGTGTCAAAACTTAAGTATACTTTGGGTTTTATTTGTCATTCACCATTTAGAGATCAGAATATCATAGAGACTTGAGGGTGGGTTCATGTAGCCAAATAAGTAACTACATAACATTGAGCTACTGCAGCGTTCATGCTATGTCATAATTACCATAATTACGAGATGACAACCCGTGACGTTCTACTCAGAGCTGTTGCAACATATTCTCACTCCCAACTTGTCATTCCCATGCTTGGTCAGGACTCCTCTGCGTCACTTTTTAACACACAGGGTACCCCTTTAGCATCATTTTTCAACGCAGGGTACTCCATTGCTTTCAATGAGAAACCTTTGGCGTCATACAGACATGATGGTCATGGGAATTTTATCGTCATGATGAAATTATATATTGGGTTATAATTTTGCCATTATGTTGGGGTGTGATTTTACATTTTAGTCAGCCAGCATAAATTTATTACATTTATTGCAGATACAAGTACAGACACAATTTATTCAAAAAGTACAAATATTCTAAGTGTTCCGAGGCCGAACGGTTGATTCGTGTGAAGAACAGACCCAAAAGCAATCACCGTGTCCATCCGCCGTAGATGCCTGTGCACACATTCAAAAATAGCTGCCCGAAGAAGCTGTGATTGTGAAATGGCATTGGCTCTCGTGTGTCTCGTGACCAAAGACACCTGATACTTTGAGGAATTGATACACTGAGAATTGTTGAGTGGATTTTGCATGCCACTGATATACGACATAAGGTGACTGTCTCCACTCATTCAGATTTGTTCTTCGGAGCAGAGCAGTTGTGTATGCAGTCACTCTTTCCATTCACCTCTACACAAAGGAATCTTCTATTCAAACTGGTATACATGGCGCATTGCAGCCATCTCTCTCCCCTCTCTAAAGCACAGATAAGTGCAGAGAGCTCCCCTGGGTGCTTCAGCAATAAAGGAGCAGATTCCCCTAAAAGAGCAAACAAAGACGGAGAGTGTCTTTTTAAAGCTTGCCTTTCCACCTGTGCGTTTCTGGGCGCAGTCAATATTTCTTGTCCTCGGGCGACCACGATCTCTGCCTTTCGTGTTAGGGTCAGACCCATGCGGAGCCAACATTCGTGGATTGTTCATGTTCTCATTGCGAGAACATGGCCATGGCAACGTTGCGGTCGCAACGCTCTTTTCTGGCTAGGGAGAGTCACTTCAGTAGCGCTCCGTCTCTGTCCTTCTGTTATGCACAAGGTTGCGGCGGCAAGCTCTGAGGGCAACATGTCCGCTGGGCTCCCACCCTCAGGTGTGGCAGTTAAGTTCAGTCAAAAGGCTGGAGTGGAATCTTCCGCCCTGTCCTGAGCGGTCGCAGCTGGATGGTTGGTATCGCGCCTGGCCCCAGTGCCTTTCTTCCCGGAAGTGAATGAAGAGCTGACAAAGTCATTGAGGGAATTTTCACTGCCCGGTCCCGCTTCACAAGCTCTTCCACCTTCACTACCCTTGACAGTGCGGCAGCCAGGGGGTACCCGGAGATTCCACAGGTGAAGTGTGCAATTGTGGTGCTTTTATGCCCGCAAGACGACGCCACCTGACGGAATTGTCCCAGACTCCTGTCCGGGGCATGTAAGTTTACTACGTCTCTAATGGCGAAGGCTTGCAGTGCTGCTGGGCAAGCTGCCTCCACCCTGCATGCCATAGCCAGCCTGCAGGCCAAGGCATTAAAAGATCTGCATGAGGGTAGTTCTGAGCTGGGTCTACAAGCGATGATGGTTGCGGCGCGACCTCTCAGCCAGGCGATATCCATCATGGTGGTCCATGAACAACATCTCTGACTCAACCTTGCTGAGATGAGTAATGATGACAAGGTTTACTTTCTTGGCCTCTTCAGGAATGCTGTCGAAGACTTTGCCCAGCAGTTCTTGGCAGTTAAGCAGACATGCATATTACGCTCCGTCTGCTCATCGCCATAGGTGTCCACCTGCAGCAGCCACACCAGATTCATTGTAGTCTGAGCCCATAGCCCGGCCGCAGTATCAAGCTTCCCACAGGAGAGTGACGCCGCCCATTTGTCAGGCGAGCACAGAGAACCCGAGGCAGTGTCTAGACCGCTCCTCCCCCTGATGAAGAGCCGGGAGGATCCTTTGTTTCTTTTGATTTTGCCATCTGCCCGAGATGCAACGGTACCAAAAGGGGAAAGGAGCAGCTTCCCTCTTCTCTGGGTCACATAGTTCGCAGTCTGAACATGTTAGACGCTAGTACGCCACCTCATGTTCAGTCCGACACACAAATCCTCACCCGTCACAGGTTGGTTCCAGTCGGGGTATATGGAGCAAGGTAGGTAACCCACAGGCATGACCACAGGGTTGGGACGTGATACTTCCTGAAGTGGTGGCCAACGCTCCACCCGCCGCAGGTATGTCAAGAATGATTGACCAGCTGGTGTCACTCGCATGGAGCTTGGAAGCGTGGTTAATGCTCCCCAACCCGTCAAACTCGGCTATGCGATTCAGTTCGCCAGGCACCAGCCCAGGGTCAGCAGTGTCCTTTTTGCCTTGGTGGTGGGCAAAGACACCTCTGTACTGTGTGCAGAGATTGCAGACCTGTCCGTCCAGCTGAGATGAAGGAGGGGTTTTACAGCCCTTACTTCATCGTACCAAAGAAAGGCGGTGGGCTACGACCAGTCCTAGACCTGTGAGTTTTGAATTGGAACTTCACAGGCTCCCTTTCAAGATGTTAACGCAGAAGCGCATTTTGACATGTCTGCAAGGGATGCGCCGATCCGATACTATATAGTATCTGTATCAGCTACGATACTGCCAGACGAGACCGATCCAAATCCGATATTGTGTGTAAACTATTCTGGGTTATTGTTAAGCCCCACAAAAGGCACAAAAACATTATAAAGCACCATAAAGTTTTCGTGCACTACATTCCAAGTCTTCTGAAACCATTGCAAAGTTTAATGTGAGGTACAGATGGATATTTAAGTCCATAAATTCAAGTTCACGTAAATGCTTCCCTCCGCTGCGGCTGTCTGTCATTCTCCATTCAGCATTCAAACTGCGTGTCACATTCAGTTACGACAGTCAACACTATGAAACACTCTCCAAGATGATTCAATGTTCCTATTATTATACTTGATCTGTGGATAAAGATCTATGGTCTATAGGTCAGCCTGTGTACTTCGAGCTAAGTGCTCCATATGTTGTGATTCCCTGTAATCCCATACGATGTATCCTCCACGGTACAGAGGGGCAGTTGTGGCCTAATGCTTAGAGAGTCAGACTGGTAACCCGAAAGTTGCGGGTTTGATTCTCAATACTGGCAGGAAATGGTTTCCGTAGTGCTCTTCCTCCTAAGTAGGAGAAAGAGCACTACGGAGACCATTTCCTGCCAGTAGTCCTTCGTACCACACAGCTTACGTGGGGCGTTGGGTAGGTTACGACGTTGTGAGTTCATGTAGTTGTGAGCATGCAGTAGCTTGCCGACATCTGCACCACCAAGACCTCATAACACGGTTCAGCTGTTGTGGCATTTTCCTTGGGAAATCCCTAGTGTCAGTCATCGACACCACATCTCGGTTACTGTTGTAACTCCGTTCCCTGTTGGAGGGAATGAGACGTGGTGCCCCTACTGCCACAACGCTGAACTGCCCGCTGAAATGGTCTCCTTGGCACAAACCTGAATGAGTGGAGCAAGCCACCTCCTTTTATACCCGTATGTGGGAGGAGTGGCATGCAAATTCCACTTGCCAATTTTCATTGGCCTTTTTTTCAAAGTATCAGAGGTGTTTGGGGCTCCCAAGTGTGACCCCCTAGTGTTAGTCATCGACACCACATCTTGTTCCCTCCCTCAGGGAACTGAGGTTACAACAGTAACCGAGAAGTTATTTGTAATACTTTTACTGTTTGTTTTTTTGGTCAGTTTTTGCAATAAATACCTGTGACTGTACTTTTTTGCCTGTTATGTGTTTTATATTGTTGAGAAGTGGGTAGGTTTAAGGTAGGAGTGGGGTTAGGTGCTCCAAAATATGAAAATATAAATATTTATGAAATCATTTCTATTTTTAAAAATGTAAATAATTAAATGTCTTGATCTGATGCATAAGGCAAACAACTGAAAGCAATAGAGTACCCTGCACAATGAAAAATGATGCTAAAGAGGAACCCTGTGCTTTAAAAAAAATAATGCTGAGGAGTCCCGACCAAACATCAATATGTGACGAGTTTGGCCTGAGAAAGTGTTGGCTCTTCACCTCCTCAGACTCAAAATTGCACGTTTCTATAGCAACACTATCAACGCCGAAATGAATCTTTAGCGGTCACGTGGTACACAAGTGCTCACATCCTCGTACAACTCGCAATTACAAGAATTACGGTACTTCTGGCATGGCATGAACGCACCTTAACACACACCACTTTACTTGCAGGTTCTACTGTCTGGTCTAAGGAAGCTTACTCTGCCCTGTCCTACGTCGTGACTTCCTGCAAGAACTTCAAAGTACGCATCAAATCTGCTGCTGCACTTTCTGTTCCCTCAACACGAGAATGCTACGGTGATGTTCACCAGTTTGCCGAGGTGTGGCAAGCTTTGGCTCAGGCCCTTGAACACAGTGAAGATACAGAGGACTTCCTTGAGTATCGATACTGTGCTAGTTTACGCTCACAGCTCTGCCGTGCTCTCCTGCACCTCCTGTCCATGTGCCTGCCTGATGACCTTCCAGCACTGAGGTCATCACTGAGTGACCAATCCAGGCCAGTACTACAGGGCTTCCTGGTTCGTTACCTTGGCGATAAGGGCGTGGCTTTGGTTGCTGGGGTTGACGGTCCTGCAGGGGAGGAGGTGGGGGATTATTCTGTGCCTGAAGATGGGTTGATGGTGCTCAACGAGACACTGACCAGGCTGAAGGGACCGCTAGGAGAGAACATGTTGGACAGCAGTGAGGATCTGAAGACTGTGGTGAATTTCCTTGAGGATGTAGTGAGAAACTTTGAGGAGATGAAAGAATCAGACAGCAAAGATTCCTCCCTTATGCTCAGCACATCACCATAGTGAAATTAAAAATTCAGACTTGTCAACTAATGAAGCCGTATGGATTGACTGTCTGACATTATAACCACCTTTAGATTTTATTCAAAATGTATATATTAAAAAATATATTTCAAAGTATCAAAATAGTTCCCATTAAATCTCAAGTCTTAAAGGGTTAGTTCACCCAAAAATGAAAATTCTGTCATTAATTACTCACCCTCATGTCATTACAAACCCTTAAGACCTTCGTTCATCTTCAGAACACAAATTAAGATGTTTTTGATGAAATCCGAGAGGTATCTGACTCCTCCATATAGAATTTTAACCACCACTTTCAAGTTCCAGAAAAGTTCTAAAGACATCACTAAAGTAGTCCACGTGACTGCAGTGGTTCAACCTTAATTTTATGAAGTGATGAATATACTTTTTGTGAACAAAATGAAACAAAAATAATGACTTTATTATTTATGTATGAGAATGACACAGAAGAGAAGATATTGTTGAATCAAGTCGTTATTTTTGTTTTGTTTTTGCGCACAAAAAGTATTCTTGTCGCTTCATAACATTAAGGTTGAACCACTGCAGTCACGAGGACTATTTTAACGATGTCTTTAGTACCTTTCTGGACCTTGAAAGTGGTGGTTAAATTGCTGTCTATGGAGGTGTCAGATACCTCTCGAATTTCATCAAAAATATCCTAATTTGTGTTCTGAAGATGAACACAGGCCTTACGGGTTTGGAACCACATGAGGGTGAGTAATTAATGACAGAATTTTCATTTTTGGGTGAACTAACCCTTTAATTACTAATTTCACTTCAGTGATTTGACGCAAATAAAAACATGCTTGCAGTATGAGTAAACAAATAAAACAGTTCTTACTTGTAAACTCAAGTGTTCCTTTTTTCAAGTTCTCTGTTAAAACATGATATAAAATTAACTTCATCATTTAACTTCATCAAAGGAGATCATCATTTTGAATCATGATGGTAAGCATGTGTGCACAGAATATGAAGTTACTAAATAGTTTCGATGCGCGTGTTTGTTTTTGCATTTTTATAAAAAGAATTTATTTTTGTTATTACTGTATATTGGACTAATGCAGATATTCAGTTAGTAAAGTACTGTAACTGTACATGCATATTGCATTTTAAAAAAAACATTTCAGACATTTGTTGCACATATCCCACTGTAGCAAATTTGCAACAATTTTTAATTGTTTAAATAATATGCAGTTAGGAATCATGTGGTTATAACCACTAAAAGTAGTGTAAATCATCATTACTCAACAATTTCTTTCAAAGCAATTTACAGTCAGTATAGTTACTGTCCCTTGAGGCAACTTTTACTTAGTCTTCATTTATACACATATAATTGAGAAGATCTGGTCTTACTATAACTTCCATTCCTAGGTCAGTCGTTCTTGGGATTGAATCAGTAACTGGTATTAGCAGCCATTAGCTTAATCATTAGGTTACCACTACATCTCATTATTATTTTATAAACAAAGTATATGGACAGTTTCTGGCTGTCAAACGTTATTGGAGCATGTTCATATTGAATGTGATGAACTACACCTGTAAACTTGTGGAGAACTGACTTAATGTATTTATTAAAAATCACCAGTTGAATACAAATAACAGGGTTTCTGTGGGTCTTAAAAAGTCTCAACTCACCTTTGTGGGGACATTTTGTAGGGACACAAAGATGGCAATATCTGAAATCCTTGTTCTTGTGGGGACATTTTTGGTCCCCATGAGGCAAACAGCTTTTAGATCACACTAAATGATTTTTTTTTTTTTTTTTTTTTTTGAAAATATAAAAATGAGGAAAGTTTTCTGTGATGGGTAGGGGATAGAATATACAGTTTGTACAGTATAAAAATCATTATGTCACAACACCTAATTTCCAGGAAGATTTGAAATCTTTTGCATTTTAAAAAATGTCCAATAACATATTCTGAGTAATAATTATTGGATAGCGTATATATAAGAATCTGTTTATATTGTAGAAGTAACTGTAAATGTCTTGAATGGCAAGAGCAATGACAGCACATAAAAAGCTGTATCAGAATTAGCTGTGAGTTTTAGTTTGACCTGATACCTTGATTGACTTTGGCCCTCTGGGGCCTCGGGGTCACTGAGGCATGAGAGAGAAAAGCCGCAGGAGGAGTGCAATCAGGATGAAGAAGAGGGCGAAACGTGTGATTCCTGTGAAGAGCGGAGCAAGCGAGCATGAGGTTCAGCGGGGCAGAGTCCACTCATCTCTAACAGGGGGGAGGAATGGGAGGGGGGTGGAATGCTGATTCAGGCACGTCTGTTCCTGAGCGCTCACCCTCATCCCCCTCTTCCCACTGGGGGTCCCGAAAGATGAGGGACAATTAAGATCTATATAAAGCACAATAAAACCTTTTTGGAAGGGTTGAATGAGTCTCTCCAAAAGTCTAATGGATGTTAAAGTAAATAATTTAAATACTCATTGTAAGTATGGTACATTTTAAAATCTTATGTAAAAAACAAACAAAAAAAAAAACACTAGAAATACTACACGTTTACTTCAAAATGCTTTTGTATATATACATGTTGCGTAGGAAGATAGTAGATGTTAACATGATGTTTGTGTTGGTTGAAAGATTTGCATTGCATTAAGAAATACCTGATTAACCCGAGTAAGCATTTAGCTAAATGACTGTATGGGAAGGGTGAGTGATGGCTCTCCAACAGAGAGTAATAAGTGAAAGACAGAAAAAGCAGTAGGACATATTGTGATGTTGAATCCCTGCTGAAATTAAAAGGAATTTGCTGTAGATTTAGATCTTAGACATTTGAAGTGTCTGGTACTGTGCCAGCGTCACATGCTCTGCCTGTATTTATTCTCCTTCTTACATTTACAGTGCCCATTTCTTCAGATTTTGACCCAATCATGAGGAGCCATCAAAGTCTTCTTCTGAACGTTGTATCCATAAAAAGGTCATGAATTCTTTACTGTGTTGTAAAACCGCAGTACAGCATCATAGCTGTGGACTGATATGTGTTACAATGCTGTTAATTGTTCTGCCTGTGCAATTTACATGAAATGTCAAGTGATTTTTGCAAACACTTAGTGGGGGTCAAAAGTTTGTAGAAAAAGTAGATTATAAAAAAAGCCTTTATTATAATCATGTAAATGTTCGTTGATTTTACTTTTAATGTTGATAAAACTGACTTTTACAAGCAAAAATTGGAAAATTCTTAGAAAATCTCAATGTCTGAAAACTAGACAGTCATCTTAATGTTGGAGAGAAAATATGTTTTTAAAAAGCTGCTTCTGATTATAGGGATAGAAAATGTACTAGTCATCTATCTATCTATCTATCTGTCATTTTTTCTGTCTGTCATCTATCTATCTATCTATCTATCTATCATCTTTCTGTCTATCATCTTTCTGTCTGTCTGTCACTATCTATCTATCTGACACCTGTCTATCTATCTATCTGACACCTGTCTATCTATCTATCTGACACCTATCTATCTATCTATCTATCTATCTATCTATCTATCTATCTATCTATCATCCTTCTGTCTGTCTGTCATGTCTATCTATCTATCTATCTTTTTTCTGTCTGTCTTTTTATCTGTCTGTCACCTATCTATCTATCTATCTATCTATCTATCTATCTATCTATCTATCATTTTTCCGTCTGTCTTTCTATATATATGTCTGTCGCCTATCTATCTGTCACCTGTCTATCTATCTATTTATCTATCTGTCTGCCTGTAGGTAGACAGACAGACAGACAGAAAGATGATAGATAGACAGACAGAAAGATGACAGACAGACAGACAGACAGACAGACAGATAGATAGATAGATAGATAGATAGATAGATAGATAGATAGATAGATAGATAGATAGATAGATAGAAAGAATCTTTTAGATTGTGGAGTCGAGAATCTATAAAGAAGGCCTTGGTATATTGTGTGAATAGAAGATTTCTCTAAGGGGGATGTTTAAATCAGCGGGGGCTTCAGAGCTGCAGTCCGTTCTGGGAGAGTAGCTCCACTCACACTCCTTATTTCCTCTGCGACCGATCTCATTTGCTCCTCTGCCTCCTTAAAGGAAATGAGTGTGATGTCTTTCAGTCACTTTAATTTTGACAAATGCTCGGAGCTTGCAGTCAGTTGTAGTCTACCTCATGACTCAATCAATAATATATAATGTTCAGAAATTAGCCAAAATTATTGTAAAATTTCTGATCATTTCTCGCACCTTGAACATGGAAACAAAAAAAACAATAATTGTTAGTAAAAAAAAGAAAAGAAATTATGGTATAGCTTTAATAAAAACCATCTGCATTTTAAAGTAGTTTGTAATCCTTGAATTTGTAATTCATCCTATAATACTGTGCAAAAGATAGGAAAATGTGTTGTGTGTATATATTCACACACCTAGGCTGTTTTATAACACAATCATAATCATGCGCATCATCATGAAAAGGAAGCTCATGAAGGTTAGATTACTGTGGTTAATGTCTAACAGGGTGATCAACGAAGTCTTTATATGGTGTAACACCTGTGGACACAGTTCTGTCACTGCAAACACAGACAATAAATGCCTTGAGACCTCACCTATCTCTCAGAACACCAGCTCTGAACACCAGCTCTTACAGAAATAAACTTCTCTCCGTGTGTGTGTGTGTGTGTGTGTGTGTGTGTGTGTGTGTGTTTGTGTGTGTGTACTTGTGATTGTGTCCTTTTGAGTCCAAGTCAAGGTCCAGCTTACTGACCGGAACTCATCTTTCTGGTCACTAATTCCCCAGCTTACCCATCATGTCTTATATGTGTGTGTGTGTGTGTGTGTGTGTGTAAGTATAAAAGTTTTACTAATTGCACCATTTTAAGCTTATTTTAGCCATACTTATAAAAGTATAATATATCTGTAAATGCCTCACTGAGATCAAATATTTATGAATGGATGCTTATCAATCGACTCTGATATCTCTGGGTTCAAAATGCAGGCAAATTAGCCATATTTAGGGCTTTGATAGGGAGACAGCAGAGCCTTTGATAGTGTCAAGGAACAACATACAAAACCTCCTGGTCAGAAGAGAGAAAAAACTAACAAATTATTCATCCGATACAGTCACACTCCACTGCAGCTTTCACAACAGAAGTAGTTTCACATCCTGGAAAAAAATATGTAATTTCTGTAAGTTTGTTATTAACTGCTGTTAATGATTGAGAAATGACCAGTCCCAAAATGTGTGAGAAAGGTTGAAATGCAGAATGCATTAAAATTCTGTTCCAGCAGCAGATTTGATCCTGTGAATTACTCACATTGTGGTCTAAGATGTTAAATTTCATAATGATTTCTTTTTATGTAGCATTTTGATTCATCTATTTATGGGGGGGGGGGATGCTGATTTTTCACACATATTTACTGTGGACGTGCACCTTATCACGGATCAACATTTTTGCTCATTAAAAAGTCACATTTTGCTTTTCAGAATCAAATAAATGAGAAAATGATTAATAACTAGCCTACATTACAAAGAATGAGGGGTCTACGAATGATGAAAAATGTGGTGGGGTCTATGAGTAATGATTATCTCTCATAAAATGAACGCATTATAGGAACATAACAAAAACTAACCAATAATAACAAATATAACGATTAATCAGTTATCTTTTTTTTTTTTTTTTTCAGAGGAGGGTGCCGTCTTTTATTCTCAGGTGGAAAACTCAATGTTGGATTGTTTTACCCTGTTTGGGTAAAATATGGACAAACCCAACTGTTGGGTTTAAAATTTAATTAGAAAATTTAAACCAACGGTTGGGTTTGTCCATATTTGATCCAAACATGATTTGAAACAACCCAGCACTGAGTTTTTTTTTTACTTGAGAATAAAAGTTGGCATTTTAAAAGCCTTTTTTAGAGTAAAGCTTAACAATTTAAGATATACAAAGCAAATAAATGAAATGAAGCAATAAAAATAAATTTGAGACTATTTAAATCCCAAAAACTTTTCAGAAACACAATGTATTATTGTTATTATTATTAGGCCTATTAAATGTTTATAATGCAGTATTTTTTTTTATTTATTTTTTTTATTTATTGTGTTTAAAGCTTTTATTTAAAGCTTTTTAATTTATAATCGTTGACTCACAAGAAACTAAATGAACTGTGTAACACTGTGTGATGTAGTTTCGCCTATACAAAAGTAGACTTATACAGAAAGTTACCCCAAAGGTAGCCAATCAAATTCCTCATTTATATTAGCGTATTCATAAACTAGTAAACATCAATTGCATAAGGTGCAACAGCCAATGACCATGAAGTCAGCTCCGCCCACCAGGAACGTGGAACTACTTCCTTCAGCAGGTGCGCTCGTGTACTGGACAACTGCAAAACTTTGCGTTGAGACACTTTAGTCTCATGTGCTTCCGTCCTTAAAAACTCACCCTTCGTTTCAGTTAATTTTCACACGTCTATTTACCGAGGCCGCGAGGATTTTCAACGAGACCGGATTGATGTTTACCGACATGGTGTCCAAGTTGACATCGCTTCAGCAGGAGCTCCTGAGCGCCTTGTTGGACTCGGGGGTCACTAAGGATGTGCTGGTCCAGGCGCTGGAGGATTTATGTCCGTGTCCCGCCGAATTCGGAATAAAAATGGAAAAACCCTTGTCCCCGGCTAGCAACGGCGGCAGCGACTCCAATGATTCAAAGCCGGTGTTTCTGACTCTGACCAGCGCGCAGGGTAAAGGCGGCAAACTGTCCGGTGATGAAGGCTCGGATGACGGGGATGACTTCGACACGCCGCCGATCTTGCGGGAGCTGCAGTCTCTCAACACTGAGGAGGCGGCGGAGCAGCGCGCGGAGGTGGATCGCATGTTATCGTGAGTTATTCAGATACAGATACTTGACTTTTCAGTTCATTAACTAAATGGCACCTTATTAAAATAGGCTATTATATGAATTTTTTTTTTTTTTTTTAAATGCAACACGTCACGTTACAATGTAGGCCTACATGTTAAATAGTTTATTTTAATTTTAACCGCATAAGAACAGTGCGCAAAAATGAGCAGCTCTATAAAATAACCGTGTGCCTGTAGTAGTTCTTCTAATTTCTCAGTAGAAACTTTTATCCTATTTAATTTATTTATTTTGTTTTATTTATAAAAAAAAAAAACTTTTGCTTGCCCATTCTTTTATATAAAATCATAAAATGATCTGATGAAACCAATAGGCTACCAAAATTATTGTGATGCAGATATTTTTTTTTTCTTTTTTTTCTTTTTTTTTCTTATTTCAGTATTATTTTAATATTGTTTTAATAACTTAATTATGCAGCTTTAGGCAAAAAATCGAATACATTTGAAATTTAGGCAAAAAAATCGAAATGTTCCTGTGTAAAAGTAGGCTATATAGAATACAATATAGATATTGACGTAAAGTCAAAACGAAACCACGTGTAGTTGTTATTAATTTATTTCTATAAATCATCAACAGAAAGATACACAATGTCGTATGAATAGAGGGAAAAGATATCTAGTTATTCATTGTCCAAAGTTATAGTCTTAAATCAACATTCTCGAGCACACTCTAATGTGAGGGGTTATTTCCCCAAACAAACATGAGCGGATCCGTCAGACATTTTCATTTTTTGTTTAAACATATTGAACCGATCACAAGCGTTTTACTTGTGATATGCTGAGTGCTGGTCAAATTTATTTCACTGGAGGCCTACAAATAACAGAATTATTAAGGTAGGCTAATGTGGCATCGTATTGACTTAGCCTATAGAATTACAGGCATTTCAAATTATATACAACCAATGTCAGGGCCTATTATAGCATTATTATTTATTTCTTATTTTATTGTATGACTATATCCAGTTATTATACCGTTATTATACAGTTATTAATCCCAAATAATCAACTCAGTATGGATAGAAGGGAAAATTCTTTTTTGGAAATTACAATTCGTTTTTTTAAACTTCGAGACTAATACTAATTAGAAAACATTAATTATTTTTTATTATGTCTGAGTTACTTTTTAAATATTTTTGCATGCTGTTTTTATTTTTTAAATTAATATTAAATGTTATTCCATGTCAGTTAGCCTAGGCTATATTTTAGACGTTTGTAGTCTTTTTTCATATTTGAGCTTTTCGAAACAAAAAGGCATATTTGTACACAACCTAAAATACATAACAATAATGCAAAGTTAGTACTTCTGATTGCTCATATCAGTGGGTCGTGTCGTTGTCAGTGAGGACCCGTGGCGCGTCGCGCGCACTGTCAAAGGATACATGCAGCAGCACAATATTCCTCAGCGCGAGGTGGTGGACGTGACGGGTCTCAATCAGTCTCACCTGTCGCAGCACCTGAATAAAGGCACACCGATGAAGACGGCCAAACGAGCCGCGCTTTACACCTGGTATGTCCAGAAACAGCGCGAAATCGACAGACGTAAGTCAGCATCTGAATATAACGTTCAAATCTCTATCTTCTCCAAGTATGTAGACTTTGTTTTGTTGCCCTTTGGACACTTTTTAAGTCATGCTTAAAAATAAATAAATCTCTTTGCATTATAGATCAAAACATATAAGTGAAATTTATTTTTAAGCTCTTTTTATTTTATAAGCTATATTTTATTTTTTTTTTGTTTTGTTTTCCTCTGGTATTGATGTTTTTATATAAAACAATGCAGTAAATAATTGTTTTAAATATTATTATATTTGATTACGAATTATATTACATATTATATACTTGTAAAACATGTATTTTAGCCTATTGTTTTTTATATAGTCTATTGCATTTTATTACATTACATACAATATACACTGTCTATTATAAATTACCTACACCACATTTATTTAAATCTATATAAAAATTCTCTTTTGGGAATGTTTGTATTTTTTTTATATCCTCTTGTTTCTCAAATGTTGTTCAGATAATTTACAAGATAATTTATTCATAAGTTTGTAGACTGCATAATGTTGTTCTTTACTAGCCTACATTTATGAAGGACAGTCATTTTTCAAGGTTATCATATTTTAAGAAACATAAGTAGTTTGCGCCAATTTGTATGGAAGTACATATAGGCCTATATATATATATATATATATATATATATATATACACACACACACACACACACACATATATATATATATATATATATATATATGTACAAACTCCGTTCTGTAAGCCCCATACTTGGATCTATTACTATTACCGTACTCAAAATAGCATCTTTATTATGGGCCTCCCCATCCAAGCACTATCTATGATGATTCTGCCTTACTCTGCCCCAATCGTGTCCCCCTCTTATTTCCGCAGAGTTCGACCGTGTTCAGGGCTCTGACCCCAGTGACTCAGGCAGTCAGGATCAGGTCCTGTTTTTTTTCCCAGAATTCAATCATACCGGACACTGTTCGGGCGCTGCGGGAGGTTCTGGAGGACCAGTCGGAGATGAGGGGGAGCCGGGCTCTAAGAGGATGAGACGAAACCGTTTCAAATGGGGTCCGGCATCTCAAGAAATACTGTATCAGGCTTATGAACGGCAGAAGAACCCCAGCAAAGAAGAGAGGGAGGCGCTGGTGGAGGAATGCAACAGGTAATGTTCTCTCTCCATCTGTACTGTTGTCTGTTTCAGTGAAATTACAACATGAACAGCTGCATCTACAGACACAATATTAGTTTTAACCCTAACATGTATTATATTATTTTTATATGTATTATCTATTTTTATGTTTTACATTTTATTATATTACATAAAATATATACTGTGTCTTTTTAAAGTACTGACACCTTTTGTAAGTGTTTTTATTTTTATATTCTCTTGTTTCTCAGACTTTGGTTGGGTAACTAATTATTTATTTATATTTATTTTTATTTATACTTTAAAACACAGTGGCACATTAGTTTTAGTATACATATGTTAAATTACATCTCATTAATTACATTTGTTTCTTATTTTTTTCTGACAGTATAAGATATACATTTATTTGAACACATTTTATCTATTACAAATAATGGTTGGTTATTTTTCGTGTTGTTTTCAGGGCAGAGTGTGTGCAGAGAGGTGTGTCGCCCTCGAAAGCTCATGGACTTGGATCTAACCTGGTCACAGAGGTTCGTGTGTACAACTGGTTTGCTAACCGGCGTAAGGAGGAAGCCTTCAGACAGAAGCTGGCTATGGACACATATCCACCCCACAGCATGAACCCCCTGTTGTCCCATGTGTCATCACATACCCAGCACCATCATGGTACCTCAGATTCAAGTAAGATCTCACTGCTGTGCATGTAATAATCACACAGAAAACACAATCACAGACTCTGTTTACACCTGGTATTAATGTCTGTCTCAGGTAATCCAATGTCATGCAAACCGTGTTATATATTATATGATTTATATACTATTATAGTTTTTATTAATATTTTGAATTTGGTTTTATTTTTATATTTTCATTTATATTGTCATTTTTATTATTATTATTATTAAAATTAATGTTTAGGTTTAATTTATTTTTTATTTCAGTTTTAATTTTTGTTCAATTTTTGTTTTTATTTATTTATTTTCCGGTAAGTAATTTCAGTGCTTCAACTTAAACTTATATCAGTTAGTTGCCAAGACAGCATTTCAGATTTTTTAATCTAATATTTACATTTTTTTTTATTTTATTTTATTTCAATGAACACAGATGTTTTTTATTGTTTTAGTTAATGATAATAACCCTAGTTTACGGCTGTATTTAAGCATTATGAGTGTTAATATCAAGGTGTAAACAGGGTTCACATATGCAGTAGAAGTGTGTGTGTTTCACTGGAATTCTTCCGTCCCACTGGTGTGTGAACAAAACACACAGCCACACCCGCAGACACATGTGAGATACAGGGACGTAAAATCTTTAGGGTCAAACCAGGGTCAAGTCAAGGTTCGAGCTTTTTGTCTGGGAGGGTGTGTAACACAAATTTGCTCCCTCAGAAGATCGATAGCTTGTTGGAAAAAAAAAAAAGTATTTTAAATCCAGAAAGATCATGCAGGAGCTTAAAACGATCATATAATAAAATCAAAAATGCTTCAGCTTAACTTTTGGCAACTACAAAAGGACACTTTTCCGTTAAAAAGCTGTAAACTGTCAGCCTGTGAAATGGACTGAATTCCGCAGAATGTTTACAAATGGATTAATATTACGTCAAGAGAGTGAGTCAGAGAACAGCGTGTTTGCTCAACCTGTGTGTTCTGCTTCAGTCACTGACCTCCAACTGTTCAAAAGCTCTTTGATTGTATTTGTTTGCCCGGAGCAAGAAAATGCACAACATTTAGCATAATCAGATTTCAGGTATGTTTATGAGAATGCATATAAGGAATAGACGGCCTCATAAAGGCCTTTCAGTGTTTGGACTGCAGACTCTTATCATTTTAGCTGCATTTACAACTACACAACGAGGTCAAATAAAGATAGACAGAATCAGGTCAGTATGTGTTGACTAGCAGGTTTCTCTGTTTCTCACCATTTTCGGTGTGACAAAACAACAAATTGCACATTTTTGTTGTCAAAGCATTAACTGTGGACAACATTACAGATGTGTTTCTTGTGTTTTTCGATGTAGAACTCAGGTACAGTCAACAAGGAACCAGTGAGGTCACTTCCTCCACAACCATCAGTCACCATGGTAGCAGCCAATCAGTATTGCAGCAGGTGTCTCCGGGTAGTCTGGACCCCTGCCACGGCTTGTTATCGCCGGATGCCAAAATGGTAAAGAAAAAACTGTCACGACGTGCACGCTTTGACAAGTATGGGTCTACCAGCCCTTTTTTCAACCTGAACTCCCATGTAGTCGCAGAGATCAATGTGCATTTTACAGACATGATTGATAAAGTCGCCTTTATTTGAAAACTGACTCAACTAGGTCAAAGAGAGCATTGATCTAGCATGTGCAGACAATATGTTTAATGCCGCAACCCTGCCTTCATTCACTTTTATGGCCGGTGTGAATTGGTCCCCCCCTAATAAACATTTGTTATGTTATGTTAGTGCGCTCTCACAGTCCAAAAACGCTGTTTTTCACCAGAGGAAAGGAACCACGTCCTTACTTGCAAAGTGTTTGTGTACCTTATATGTATTTACATTGTGTGTGTGTGTGTGTGTGTGTGTGTCCAGATCTCGGTCTCTGGTGGAGTCTTGCCTCCTGTGAGCACTTTGACCAACATTCATAGTCTGTCTCAGTCATCTCATCATCATCATCATCATCAGCAAGCACAGAGCCTCATTATGAGCCTGGCCGCTCAAAGTGAGTGTATCACCATTTTATTTCCTCTTCCTCCTTCTTCATATCTTTCATCAGTGCTTCTTAAACTGTGGTACGTACTGTACACTGTAAAAAATGTCCTTTTAAATTTATGGTAAAAACTGCAGCTGTGGTTGCCAGAAAATAATACAGTGACTATGTTTCAGGTATTTCTGGATGGCATAATGGTGCCTGTATATATTATTTTTTTTCCACTGTAATTATACAGTAATTCATAGTTTTTCTTGCAAAAAACACAAATATACAGTATTTTACAGTAAAATTACATATAGCGCATTGTTAGAGCATTTTAACATATATAGTAAGGTATCTTATTGTTAACTAATACAGTTTTTTTTGCATTTATATCCCACATTTTGACATGTGCAGTATTATTAAAATACTATTATGTTTTTCTGATGATATGATCAAAGGTGGTATTTGTCCTGAAAAGCTTAACGCCACTAACGTACACTGTCATTCATATTTTTCTAATTAGTTATCAAATGGAATTTCAAAAATAATTCAAACAGGTTGTCCAAACACTCCTCCTTCCTTCCATTGGTCAGACAAACAGATAGCCACACCCCCAAACTCACATCATTGGTTGAGACACTGTTGCCGTGCAGTACTGGTCAAGATTCTTAAACAGAGCAATGTTTTGATAGCAGGAGCAACAGTCTAATTAAGCTCTAGTTTCAGATATAGTTAGATCTTATAAACATGTTTATAGCTAGCTACCTGAGTGATAACACATCTGGTTTAAAGACACAGACATTTAAAGGTCACTCTATCGCCCTCTTGAGTGCTGGAGTGTCTGACCACCACAGTAACACAAGAACATTTTATGCGTAGGTCAAGTGAGTTCGTATTTGCACATTTGCCTGAGCCAGTAAACGGACATCAGCCAATCATAACAGAGTTCATTTACAGGTTCATTTACAAGCTTTAAAGAAACAATAGCAAAATCATCCTGTTTAATTCTAAGGATCAAAGATTCAAATCATCATGTAAAACTAAAATGTGGCTGTTCTGGCGCAAAAAAAGAACATTATAAATGGACTTAAAATTTTGAAAAAGTGTAGGATGTGGCCCCTTTAATTCTTTCTTTTGTTTATTGTGACACAACATAAATTATTACATAAACATTAGAGAATGTAAAAGAATACTAAATAGACAAAATCTCAATATATGTGAAAAGTACTGTGTGTGGCGTCATAAATATTAGTGTTATTTTAGTATCATTGAGACACTATAATAGTTTTTATTAATATTTTGAATTAGTTTTTATTTTTATATTTTCCATTTTCATTTTAATGTTAGTTTAGTACTAAAATTTTAGTAATTTAGTTATGTATTTTTGCCAATTTATTGTTTAAATGTCTATATAGGATTTATACATTTTTATTTCAATTTTAGGTTTAGCTTTTTTAGTACATCAAGTTAAACTAAATAAAAAATAAGAAAAAATTAAGAAGTTTCAAAGTTTCAGTTTTTTATTTTATTTTTGTTAACGTTTATTTTATTTCAAATTTTTTTTATGGTTTTAGTTTTTGTTAACTATAATAACCCTGGTGTGTGTGTGTGTGTGTGTGTGTGTGTGTGATTGGTAGGTTTAGGGGATAGAATATAGTTTGTACAGCATAAAAATCATTATTTCTATGGAAGGTCGCCATAAAACATGAAAACCCAATGTGTGTGTGTGTGTGTGTGTGTGTGTGATTTAAATAATACATACAGTAGTATAAAGGATTATTATTATTTTAATTCTTTTCATTTTCAAATCTTTTAGAACAATTTGACCAATAAGTTATGGCTTTGACACGGTTTTTCTTGTTTTGCCAGGTCTGGCATCTCCTCAGTCTCAGAGCGTGCCTGTCATCAACAGCGTGTCTGGACTCACCACCCTGCAGCCCATGCAGTTCCCACAGAACACCAGCCTGACACAGCTGACCACAGCTCACCTCTCCCAGCAGCCCTTCACACAGTCGCACAGTAATTACCAGTGCTTATTATTGCAGAACATATTGTGATCCTGAACAACAATGTGCAAAAATCTCACATTTCGCTTGTCTTTTTCAGTGTACTCTCCCAAACAAGAAGCTGCCCAGTTTTCCCATCCATCTCGATATACGACCATGGACACCAGCACCATCACACACCTGGGCTCCAGCAAGCAGGTCAAACTTCAGTTTCTGGTACTTTTTATCCACCTTATTTTAAACATAAGAGCGAGTGCAGCCATTTGTAACTTGAATGTGTGAGGATTTTTTTTTTTTACTTATTATCGTATACATAAACACTGGTTTGTGCATTTTATTATTTTTCTAGCTATTTACTTATAACGGCTAATGAATCTGAAGTCTCGCACATTCACATAAAATAGCTTACTTCCGCATTGCAAAATAAGGTGGATACATTTTTATAAAGTGGTCAATGTTGCTATTTCTCTCTCTGTACATAAACTGTGCATATATTGTGGTCATGATGGATAATCAATACTCTCTGTTGTCACTGCAGTGTCCATTGCAGGCCTGGTGAACAAACGCACCGAAGCGAGAACTTCCTTGGCAGCTTAGCAACAGCAGTCCGTGACCTCTGCGTTTCTCAGTTACGTTGGTAACCTGTCAGCATGGAGAAACAATAGGAGCAGCACTGCCTCTGGATTCTGCAAAAAAATGAAGAATAATGATTGATATATTACAGCTTTAAGCCATAATGGATGACAGAACAAACTGGCGGAACTTGCTAAGACGATTGAATACTGAGCCGAAGCTTTCACACCCATCGGTTTTAGGTGATGAAACCTTCAATGATACTGTACATACGATTTAATGAGGAAATATGGTTTGTTATAAAACACAAGGTCAACTTTTCAGGCAAAGCAACAACAATGACAACAACAAAAATAGTCAGTCGATCACAGATGAGATTTTGTTTTTCACACGCATGTTTGAGATTTTAAATGTATCCCGTATTCTGAAAGAAAATCATCACATTATTGTGTAAATTCACATTTTTCACAACATCAGAGTGGTCTTTCCATTTCAATGCATGGACTTGCACATAAAAGAGATCCCAAAAGATGCTACAAATATAATTGCTTCTCAGGGATTGATTTCACACTACTCCATTGTAGCTAATATTATGAGAATGTGTATAACTGCCTAAAGGCTTTTTTATATAAGTTTTTGAATCACCTCAATCATATTTATATTTGTTTAAATCGATGAATAATACATTTTTTGAAGAATACCTCCTGGCTTTAGTGCTCATTTTTATTACTTTAAGACAATGATGATGTGTTCATTTCTTTGAGAAAGAATTTGCCATAGCAGAAAGTAGGGCCACACTTTGCATAGAAAATGTGTTCACACACACTAATGGAAACTCAGAGGTGTGAAGGAGGGGTGGAGACAGAGATGGGCAATAAAAGGGTGTGTATTTGTTTTCCATGCCCCATTAGGTCTATTTCCCTTGTTGTCTCACTGGTCAAAGGGCATTCAAGTATCATCTGAGTTCACTTTTAGGAAGTGAACAGGTGAAGCCATTTCCTTTCCTCTTCTCACATGACTTCTCTAGCATGTGATTACAGTTTTTGTTCATGGAAACTAAACTACTTAACACAGCACCCTGGGGATTCATTTCTTAATGAAGCAAGTGCATGACTGCAAAAAGTTTCAGTGTATCAGTCTTTGACACTGTAGAAAATAAGTACTGATTTATTACTGAACCTGGCAGTGGTTCTGAATATTTACAAAGTCCAGTTCAGGTTCAGAAAAGAAATAATAGGAAAATATGCAAAAATGAAATGTATTTATTTTGTATAGTATTATAACAGTATTGGGTCACTCCTTGTGCAAAGTGAAGATAAAGAAATGTTAATTGAGCAGTAAATCATTCTAAAGGATCATGTGACACTGAAGACTGGAATAATGATACTGAAAATTCAGCTTTGCCATCACAATAATTATTTAATTATTGTGATGGCAAATAATTAAAAATTATTTAATTTAATTAATTATTTAATTATTTAAATATTTCACAATATTACTGTTTTTATTGTATTTTTGATCAAATAAATTAAGCCTTGGTGAGCATATATATATATATATATATATATATATATATACAACAATCAGGCATAACATTATGACCACCTTCCTAATCTTGTGGCCTCCATGGATCGGACTTGTTTGTTCAGCACATCCCACAGATGCTCGATTGGATTGAGATCTGGGGAATTTGGAGGCCAAGTCAACACCTCAAACTCATTGCTGTGCTCCTCAAACCATTCCTGAACCATTTTTGCTTTGTGGTAGGGCGCATTAATCCTGCTGAAAGAGGCCACAGCCACCAGGGAATACTGTTTCCATGAAAGGCTGTACATGGTCTGCAACAATGCTTGCACGTGGTACGTGCCAAAGTAACATCCACATGGCAGAACCAAGGTTTCCCAGCAGAACATTGCCCAAAGCATCACACTGCCTCTGCCAGCTTGCCTTCTTCCCATAGTGCATCCTGGTGCCATGTGTTCCCCGGGTAAGCGACTTACACCCACCCGGCCATCCACATGATGTAAAAGAAAACATGATTCATCAGACAAGTCCACCTTCTTCCATTGCTCCGTGGTCCAGTTCTGATGCTCACGTGCCCACTGTTGGCCCTTTCGGCGGTGGACAGAGGTCAGCATGAGCACCTTCGCTCCCCACGTGCATCATTGAGCTTTGGACGCCCGTGATCCTGTCGCCAGTTCACCACTGTCCCTTCTTTGGACCACTTTTGATAGATACTGACCACTGCAGACTGGGAACACCCCACAAGAGCTGCAGTTTTGGAGATGCTCTGACCCAGTCGTCTAGCCATCACAATTTGGCCCTTGTCAAACTCGCTCAAATCCTTACGCTTGCCCATTTTTCCTGCTTCAAACACATCAACTTTGAGGACAAAATGTTCACTTGCTGCCTAACACTGTGTCTACACCAGACGTGACCGTTGTTGCTTATGTCGCAACAGCTAGCCTAAAAGCTGTCTACACTGGATGCGACAAAGCACCGGTCACAAAGCATTTGTGCTTTATGTCAGAATGTCATAAATAGAACGAGGCAACAATTTACTGTGGGAGATTTGTCGCTCACGTCGCATCCAGTGTAGACAACATCACTGATTATAATGGATTCTATTGTCTTTTGTCATGTCGCATCGCGCCTCTCACATCTGGTGTAGACACGGTGTAATATATCCCACCCACTAACAGGTGCCGTGATGAAGAGATAATCAGTGTTATTCACTTCACCTGTCAGTGGTCATAATGTTATGTTTATTAAAAACTAAGGTTCTGGGCTGGTCTGTGCATGCACAGAATCAACAGTATTGTAATTGTAACACATTAGCGATTAGCATAATAGCTTCTCCTGTAAAGTCCAGAAGACACATGCTGGGACATGGACAATAGAAGACAACGTGGAGGCGTGAAGCAATGAATGTATAGACGTCCTTCAGAACAGGTCGGCAGAAGAGATCTTATGTCAGCTTCTGCTGGACACTCACTGGGGTCAAAGGTCAGAAAGACAGGAGACAGAAAAGCTGACTTTACTCCTGTAACCCTCTGTTCTCTTCCCACACTGCTATAACTGTGTTTAAGAAATGTTAAGTTCAAAACAAGTTGCTTTATCAACAGATTACCACAAAAAATTGTTTTAATCATTCCTTAGTTTGAAAGAAAAAAAATTTTATTTACAGTAACCCAGCTAACAAAAATGTTCTTAGAATGTTTTGCTAACATTCCCATTAAGTTATGAAAACGTTATTTCTGAATGTTTTTTAAACATTGAAAACGTCAAGTTTTTTTTAATGCATCAAGAACGTTTTTTTCTAACATTTACATAACTTTTGCATAACGTTAGTGAAAGTTATGGGAATGTTCCCTGTTAGCTGGGAATGCATTTACATGTGGCAAGACATTCTGGATGGTTTAAAGGCATACATCTACTTATTTGTGTTTTTGATGACAAACTTCTGGTTTCTGCAGTTTAAAAATGTGTTTTATTTGAGCTGCAAGGTTTCAGTGGTGTTTTATATGGTAGATTTCTGGTAATGCATAACCAACATAGCTCTTGTGAGAGTATTTTTCTCTCAACAGACAATTTCTTGTATTTTTGCACGCATCATGCAAAAGTTATAGACTTTACCTGCTTTCCATGGACATCACAGAGGGTCCTATATGATGTTGGCTTGATGAAATTAGAGAAAGGGCCATTATCCCTTGACCACTTCCACCCCCGTGTCCAGCTAACAGGGGGTCCAGTGTGTGGGCCAAACATCAGCCCACAGTGACCCCATACTGAGATCTTCTTGTTGACTTTGTTTTAAAAATGCTGACTAAGGATATTGCTCAGTCATCAAATGTTTTAAGATAAGGTCTATATTATGGTATTCATTTAAAATACAAAAAATATGCAAATTATATATACACTCTGTTCAAAAGTTGGGGGTTGGTGCGATTTTTTTTTAAAGGAAATTCTTTTATTCAGTAAGGATAAATTAAATTAATCAAAAGTGACAGTAAAGCTTTAACATTGTTACAAAAGATTTCAATGTAAGACAAATGCTATTCTCTTGAACTTTATATTCATCAAAGAATCCTGAAAAAAATCTAATTTTCCACAAAAATATTAAGCAGCACAACTGTTTCTTGAGCACCAAATCAGTGTATTAGAATGATTTCTAAAGGATCACGTGACACTGAAGACTGGAGCTGAAAATTCAGCTTTGCCATCATAGGAATAAATTACATTTTAAAATATATTTACATAGAAAACAGTTATTTTATTCACAATATTACTGTTTCTACTGTATTTGTGATCAAATAAATGTAGCCTTGGTGAGCATAAGGGACTTCAAAAAAATAAACAATAGCACCTATCTTTTGAACAGTTGCAGGCAGTGATAGTGCAATGCTCATTTCACCAAGCAAACAGTGCTGAATATTGTGAATAAAATAGTGTTGTAGGCAAGACCACCTAATCCGAGACCAAGTCCAGACCAAGACCAATGTGTGTTGAGACCAAGACAAGACCAAGACTTTGAGGGGGCGAGACCGAGTCAAGACCAAGACCAGACCAGCACTCCTTAAATTCACAAAGATCCAGAGAAAAGAGACCTGAGAAATGACTTATTTTTAATCAATAAATATAATTAGAATAAGACACTATAGAACTGTTAAAAAATCAAATGAAATCATTTACAACAAAATTCATCTTTGCACTACAAAGGTGTTACAGAAGATGCATCTGAATTGGTAAATTACAAATGCATAAATAACGTTGAGAATAATGTTTTAAAAAAATTTTTTATTGAATGTTTGTATAAAAGCATGATTGCAATCATGCTCAAATTTGTAAAAACAGCTCTCTTGCTCTTGTGATATTGCTTAATTATCACGTTATAATACAAAAATCCAGATCTCATACAAGTACTTTTTTGCAACAATATCTTTTATGAGCATTTGTATTAATTTTGAAATAAGTTATTGATTGCATCTGAAGCAGCAAGTTTTACATCCTAAATAAATAAATCAGACAATGCACCGGCAGTTTAGTAATATCCCAGCAGTTGTGGTCTTGACCGGTCTTGAAACAAAATCCCAAGCCCTCTTAGTCTGAGACCAAGACAAGACCAAGACCTTCAAAAAATGGTCTTAAGACCGGTCTTAAAGGGTTAGTTCACCCAAAAATGAAAATTATGTCATTTATTACTCACCCTCATGTCGTTCTACACCCATAAGACCTTCGTTCATCTTCAGAACACAAATTAAGATATTTTTGATAAAATCTGATGGCTCAGTGAGGCCTGCATTGCCAGCAAGATTGCCAGCATTAACACGTTCAGATGCCCAGAAAGGTACTAAAAACATATTTAAAACAGTTCATGTGACTACAGTGGTTCAACCTTAATATTATAAAGCGACGAGAATACTTTTTGTAGCCAAAAATCCAAAATAACGACTTTTCAACAATATCTAGTGATGGGTGATTTCAAAACACTGCTTCAAAGCTTTACGAATCTTTTGTTTTGAATCAGTGGTTCGGATCGCGTATCAAAAAGCCAAAGTCACTTGAACTACTGAAATTTTGAAACACTTATAACATAACGAAGCCTCGTTTACTGAAATCATGTGACTTTGGTGCTCCGAACCACTGATTCGAAACAAAAGCAGAGAAATCGGCCATCACTATATATTGTTGAAAAGTCGTTATTTTGGTTTTTTTTGCCACACAAAACATATTCTCGTCGCTTTAAAATATTAAGGTTGAACCGCTGTAGTCATATGGACTGTTTTAAATATGTTTTTAGTACCTTTCTGGGCATCTGAAAGTGTTAATTATCTTACTGGCAATTGAGGCCTCACTGAGCCATCGGATTTCATCAAAAATATCTTAATTTGTGTTCCGAAGATGAATGAAGGTCTTACGGGTGTAGAACGACATGAGGGTGAGTAATTAATGACAGGATTTTCATTTTTGGGTGAACTAACCCTTTAAGACCAAGACCGGTCTTGAGTACTACAACACTAGAATAAAATGCATAATAATCTACTAAAAGTCTACTTTACATATAATGGATGCATTTGCACTTAAAAGAATTACAACAAAATTTAAATATGACAGTGCTATACCAGTGAATTTTCACCACAGTCTTTTGGGGGGAAAAAAACATTTGGGGGAAAACCCCCCATAGTTTTCTCAAAGGTGATAGTGTACTGTGCAATATTGTTAAAATACCCTCACAGAATTGCACTCTCTGGGTTATGACCCTCTTTGGTCTCTAAAGCCATTTTTAGCTTTTGCCAGAAGACCTTAGTATCTTCTCCAGGTTTGGGCCAGCGGAGGTAAGTTCGTTTCTTTACCAGCTTCCGCATCCTGTGGTGCGGAGAGAGCTGATGTGCGGGAATATCCTCCAGGAACACCAGGATCAGCACATCCTTCTGCTCATCAAAGAGCCTATAGCTCGCCACCTGAACCTCACTTGAACACCAGTTGCTCTTCAGGTAGTTCCTAGTGATCAGGCAGATGGTTTTGCGGCTGCTGTATATGCCATCAATGATGTTGTCTATTATTGGCCTTCCTGGTTCAAAGTCTCGATGGTGCAGGCACAATTTCCAGCCCTGTTCTCCTTCTAATTTGGGAATGAGTTCCTCCATTACCCAAGGCTCGTCTTCGGTGTTGTAGGAAATGAAGGCGTCGTACTGGATCGTTGAAACGGTCTGCTTCTTCTTGTTGTCGTAAAGGAAGGCTAAGAAGAGGTAGTATGCATAAATCACCTGATAGTACAGAAAATGCCAGACAAACGACAAGAGGAGGGTGAGAGTGACCACAATACTGCTGCAAAGAAAGCAGATGATGTCAATGTTCAAGGTGCAGGATTCGATGTTGAAAGCTGTCAAGCTCATGCCTCGTAAAGAACGAGGATAGCTACACGTGTACCTGTTAAAATAAAACACCTGAGTAGAATTAGTTTTCATGGCCCATTCAATGAAGAACTCATTGTGACAGTCGCAAGTGAAGGTGTTTTTCTGCAAGTCGAGGACTTCTAGTCGAGGCAGTGACTGAATCAGAGTTTTGTTGATCGTGTCGATCTCATTGCCCGGGGCTCTTAAGGTCGAGAGTCTGGAGAGATTTGCATTCAACAGGAAATTCAGCGAGCGAAGCTGCGTTCTTGAAAGGATGAGTTTGGTTAGCCTCGAAATGGGGTGGAAGAGCTCGGCTGGAATCGAGTTGTCTTCAGACAGTGCGTTCTTGGAGAGATCCAAGAACCAGAGCTGGGGGCTGAACTTGAATGTATCAGGATTTAGATGACCAAGATTTGTGTTTCCAACATAAAACATTTCCATGGAGGATAAACCTTGAAGCAGATTTGAGGGTATTTTGTCGATTCCACGGCGTTGACTGTGAAGGGTCAATACCCTGAGTTGCTTCAGATCCTTAAAAGGAGGATGTTTCAATTTATTATCTGCAAATGAAATGCTGTTGGCGTACAAATCCAGATTTTGGAGGTTGGGCATGCCTGAGAACACATTCGGGTGTCTGGTTAATGTTTTAGCTGTTATTTTGTTTGATGACAGGAACAGAGAAGTCAGATTCTTCAGTCCTTCGAAAGCTTGGGCTTCGATCTCTGAAATCTGATTGTCATTTAAGGTCAAACTGTTTAACTGTGACAAATTTCTAAAAGTGTATTTTTCTATTTTGCTTAGCTTATTAAAATTAATTTGCAGATCCTTCAGAGAATGTGGCCCATTGCTGAAAGCATCGTCGATCCTTAACAGATCATTAGTTCCAAGCTTTAGGACTTCAAGACTCTTGAGGTCCTTGAACAAACAGGATCTAATGAGAGAGATTTTGTTACCATACAAGTACAGAGTTTTCACCTGTGTTAAATTGGCAAAGTCATCACAGGTGAGCTTGTTGATGCTGTTTCTACTGAGATCTATGAACTCAAGCGTTGAAAGAATTTGAAAGGAGTTTGTTATTTGAGTCAGTTTATTGATTTGCAGAAGCAGTTTTTTTAGTTGAGTGAAACCTCTGAAGATACTCTGTGATAACTTGGAAATTTCATTGTCTCCTAAATCTAATTCCGTCAGGTCAGAACAGGGATCAAACATGTTGTCGGTGAGGTGTTTTATTTTGTTAGCATTTAGCCGTACAACTCTTAGCATTGGAGAACATGCGCTCAGCAGAAGGTTGGTCTTGTTAAGCTCAACGTTTCCATTAAACCTGATTTTATTCAGTGAATTCTTGAAGCTCGGAAGCACATTAGCAACACTCTGGGGTGACATATTAACATCCATGAAGTATAATGTTTGCACTGAGGAGAAGTATGTCTTTTCTGTAACATTCCACGTCATGCTTCCATTTTGACCACAATAAGATAAATCAAGGTGATTGAGAGATGGAAATATATTGTCCGTGAGCTGAAATGTTGCCAAAGGGTTGTTGGAAAAATCAAGCTTTTTTAATGACAAGGGCTTTGTTGACATCTCATATGAGTTGAAAACATCAAAATTGTTGCTTCCGATGTAGAGTTCCTCCAAAAGTGGTGATGCAAGAACCGGCTTGACTTTGTCTATGTAATGGAGGTGGTTTTTTGTTAGGTTTAACACCTTTAAATTCTGAAGCGTGCTGAAAGCTGACTCTTCGATGTCTTTGATATTATTTTCATCCAGACGTAGCACCAGCAGGTTGCTTAGGCCGTGTAGCATCCCACTTGAGACCGCTTTCAGTCTGTTGCTGGCCAGATTGAGATAGGTCAAGTTGGAAAGATTGTCAAGTGCACCCTCTTGAATTTGTGAGATCCTATTGTTGGATATGTTCAAGTCCTGTAAGTTTGACAAATGCCTAAAGTCTCCAATCTGGATCTGTGCAAAAGCATTGAAGGAAATATCTAAAATCTGTGTATTTCTGGGTATCCACCATGGAATCCTAAAAAAGCCCATATTGTAGCAAAGCACTTTCGGTTGGATATCTCTAAGGGGAGTACTGATTGTGCAGTTCTTTAAGGAAAATGCACTACATGGGGAAATGAAACCACAGAGGACGATATATAATGCGATTTGTTGTAGTTTTCCCATGTTTTTTCTTGATTCTTTTTTCATGTCAAACAGAAGATCCATTGGATTTGCCTTGATTTTTTATTTTTTTTTGTCTTTGAAATGTTTTTATTCTGTGCCCTTCACCCAGCAGTGTTTGGCTTTGAATTTCCTACAAAAAAAAAAAAAAAAAATTACTTTTTTCCCCCCCTCAAAATTACTAAATTTAAAAATAAAAAATTACGTAAATAATACATTAAGAAGTAATACACTGTAGAAAAAAAAATGAGTCAACTGTTGCATAGATAATTATGAGAAATTACACTGAAGTGATTCAGTAAATAAACCTCAGTATATCAAATTATATATCAAAAGGTTGATGTTTTCATATGGTTAATGTAAAATGGCGAGACAAACTGAACCTCTCGCAAAGATAATAGAGAAACACAACCTGCAATACTTCATTCCATCAGCATGAACACAAGCAAAAGAATAATTATCTGTTTCCTGCAGTTTTACTTCAGACAGTGGCTAAAAAAACTACAGTTCTTTATCAAAAACATGTGACAAATATATAGCCACATGAAATATAATGAACTTACCAGAATCATTATAATCTATAAAATTCATTCATATGAAAGTGAATAGAATAGCATAGCATAGAATAGAATAGAATAGAATAGAATAGAAATCTTACAATATGCCTCCAACTATAGGTGCTGATATACAGAAATAAAACGTTTTATTCACTCACAAATGTTCACCTCTTCTTTGAGTTCTTGTCTGCTAAAACCCTGCAAACAACTGGCTGTTCTTGTGTTATGTTGTATAGCAGGAAGTGAAGTAATCTGAGGGAAGAAAAAAAGCAGAAGTAAAACCTGTATATACATCCACAAACTTTGTAAACCTGTAGCTTCACACGTCATGTGACACCTGTGGCATATGGACCTAACCTGATTCTGCTCAAATAACCGTATTTTCATTTCATCATGTGCAGGTTTGTGTGCTTCTGTGTTGTCTTAGTGGACACTTCATAGCCAATATAGTCATGTGATGGCTCTGCTGTCATTCTGTAGTTAAGAAATAAGGTTTTAGTTCTCCTTTGGATGTGACCAACTTGAAGACAATGAGCTACACAGACAGTGTAATCAGTAAGATTACTCATCTCAATCAATCACATGAGAAGGTGTTCTCTCTACTCTATTTCCTCCAGTCATAGGAAGAGATTTATTTTAGTTAATGATTTATTGTTTTGGAATGTTGTGTTTAAACTCTCTCTGGCTCACACTGTTTCACTCTCTTCTTGACTATCATTACAATAAAAATCGTCTTTTGGTATTGCAACATAGCCTACCTTTTGTTTTGGTGTTTGGCAACGTATGTTTAGCCTAAATATAGTAGACATACAGAATGTGGCTCAGCAATATTAAATTAGTCTAAATTTAGGCTATTCTGTAGGTAAGAGGATCTCAAAAGACAATAAAATAACAAAATCACATGTCCATTGCTTCAATGATTTTGTTTCAAAATCAAAAAAATGATAACTCCAAAAAAAAAAAAAAAAGCAGACATTTGTATCTGTTAATGTTGTCTTTTTACTATTATAATAAGAACTCACGTATTCAACATATTGTCAATTTGTTTATTATTATTTGTTAGTTTTTATACATAAATGTATATTCTTAATTTGTTTATTTATTGGTTGGTTGATAATGATTCCTATTACACTGAAATTTATTATCAATGTACAATAAATGTCGGAGAAAAAGAGGCAGGAATTTATAGGAGATTTACAAGAAAAAAAACATGGATGTTTAAAAAAAAAGTTTTAAAAAGGAAACAGCGCTCTCTTGTGATCGACAAAAAACAAAACAAAAAAAGGCATAATAGTTGAACGCAGAGAGCGTGTTAGTTATAAAACCGAGATCGATTGGTCAGGTCTTACACTGTATCAATGGACGCCTTTGACTTGTTTAAAAAGCTTGGGTCTGGAGCAAAGTTTGATCTGAAAAGGTTTGCTAAAGATGCAGAGAGATTTAAGGTAGGTTTTGATGCAAAGTACATAATAAAATTAACGTATTCTGGGCTGTTGTTTTATAAAACGGAAAAAATACGTGAATTTCGACTTGAAGTGCTGCCACATGGCTAACATGTGTTTCCATTTTCCATTGAATGTCTTTGGAAATGCTAGTGCTAATCCCAGTGAACTCAAATAACGCTAATAGAGTGCCTTAACAAGTAGTAGGAGATAGAACTGGACATTTTCCACATTTTAAACATCATTAGTTTCTTTACTGCGTTGCACAGCTATAGAAACAGGAATGCTAGTTGGTGTACTTCTGTACTAAATAAACACATGCTCATTTGATCACTTTAAATTCTTGTGTAACTCTCCTTGCAGGTAGTGAAATCTCAGAGCAAGGACAGCTCACAGCAGCTGTCTGGAATCACGTTTTTTGGCACACAAGAGAAAACGTCTCCAGAGTCCGGACCGAGTGAAGATGATGGTGAAGAAGAGAGAGAAGGGAGTGATGAAGAGCAGGCCTCTGGTAAACGGAAACGGATTGAAGTGGATGAGCCAGTGAAAGCAGCATGGAAGAAAAAGAAAGGAGATAAAAGAAAATCCGAAGGCAAGTCATCTTTCAGTCTCTTAAGATTGCTAGAAATTCAGTGTTTATGGTTTTCAAACAGTTCTTCCTTCCTACTTTTGTGACACAGAACCTGAAAAGAGCGAGGGAGAAGGGATCCAATGGATGTCATCGCAAGACACGGTGAAAGACCCCGAGAAGAAGTCTAAAGACAAGCTCTCTTTGAAAACACTAAAGCAACTTCATCAGGAGAAGGTACAAAGTGTTAATATTGCTTTTTACGCCGCATTTAATTTTTCTGTGGTCAGCCACAATTGAATATTTTTGTATAATAGGGCTGATTAAAGGATTAGTTCACTTTGAAATGAAAATTAGCCCAAACTTTACTCATCCTCAAGTCATCCTAGGTGTATATGACTTTCTTCTTTCTGATGAACACAATCGGAGATATTTTAATATCCTGATGCATCCGAACTTTATAATGGCAGTGAACAGGGGTCACGAGTATGAGCTGAAGAAAGTGCTTCCATCCACATCCATCCATCATAAACGTGTACTTCACATGGCTCCAGGGCGTTAATAAAGGCCTTCTGAAGCGAATCGATGCATTTGTGTAAAAAAAAAAAAATAAAAAAAAATCCATATTTAACAAGTTATGAAGTAAAATATCTAGCTTCTGCCAGACCGCTTCCGTAAGAAGAAAGTCATATGCACCTAGGATGGCTTGAGCGTGAGTAAAGCTTGGGCTAATTTTCATTTCAAATGAACTAATCTTTTAATAATAATTTTCATATTATGGACCATATTAAAATTTGATACTCTTTTGTCTAAATAAATAAACACTAAAATCATTTTTAAATGCTACATTTTAAAAGTGAATTTAGACATCACAACACTATAATGTACAGTATTAAAAATGGATATTTATTTTGAGATTTGCATTTAACAGTGTTTTTAAATTATGTAGCGTTATTATATAAAATAATTTTTTTTTTGAAAGATTAAGAATAATTTTGTTAAAATAGGGTAATGGACATCACAATTACAAAAACAATATTAATGCCAGCTGATCTAGATAAATTAGGAAATCTCTTAATATCTTTAATAAAAAATCTGTTAATTATAATTTTAATTGTAATTGAATTAATTGACATTTTATAAAAAATTTTTTGCAAATAGAGAATGTGTCCCATAGGATCTATTCCACTGATTTGATCATGTGATCACATGATGATTAATTTAAAAGGCATTATTGTTTTAAACTGGGTGTGTGTTTTAGGTGAATCGGATACGGCACCAAAACCGGATTAACGTGCATGGGACAGACATTCCAGATCCTGTTTCCACTTTTGAGGAGCTGCAGAAGGAGTATGATCTGGACCCACGAGTCATTCAAAACATCAAGGCAGCGGGTTTCCAAACCCCGACACCCATTCAGATGCAGGCCATTCCTCTCATGATGCATGTATGTCATGTATCTGATGCAAATGAAACAAATGTATTTGTTTTCCTGATCCTAAATTGAGTGTTTTGATTCCATTGATCCGTTTGTTTCAGAAAAGGGAGATCCTGGCATGTGCTCCTACAGGCTCCGGTAAGACTATGGCCTTCTGTCTGCCCCTGCTGGCCCACCTTCGCCAGCCCCTCAACAAGGGTTTCAGAGCCCTCATCATCTCCCCCACCAGAGAGCTCGCCACTCAGGTAAACGTTCAGCCCCTTAAGTTGAAAATTGCTGCAGACCACATCAGATAATCTACATGTTGCTGACTGTTTAAAAATATTGACTGACGTACTGACAATATTTTTTTTTTTTTTTTTAATCTCTAGACTCACAGAGAGTTGCTCAAGCTGTCAGAAGGAGTGGGCTTCAGAGTTCACATGATCAACAAAGGAGTTGATGCTGTGAAAAAATATGGGCCCAAGTCAGCAAAGAAATTTGGTATGTTTTGGCACAAAGGCTCTATGAACTGTTCTATATTTATGGTATATTTCTATTATGACAACTCTCGGAAGAGTTTAGCATGGTAATGGATATGACAATGTTAGGAGAGTAACGGTACATGTATTTGTACCGAACATTTTCGGCATGGGTCTTTTGGATCGGTACACATTTGTACCGAACAAATACAGTGTTGTTTTAATCACTGTTTGTACAGAACTTAATTTGAAACTTCTAGTTTTATATATCTTAATTTTAATGAAACGATATTGATTCTTTAATCCCAAGATTTATCTTTTAGTCAGTACTGTTTCAGTTGACGCATGAATAAAACATCACTAGACATTATATAGCGCACCTAATAATTGCAAGAAGCTTTGTATTATTTTATTTTATTTTTTTTTACTTTCTATAAGAAACAAAGTCTTCACTTTCAAATTATTTCCATTTTATCAGGAATTTCAAACAATTTATGCTGTTTTGATGCTCTTTGATGTGGCGTTTGATGTGGCTTTGATGTGGCATGACAGATCGCTGTATAGGCGCCTCAGTTCAAACGGCAGCGGAGTGCGAGTGAACACGATCATCTTTCTCTTTACCTCCACTTAGCATGAAACAAACATGAATGAACATCTCGCATCTCATGTTTTCGCTCAATCAGTGTTTCAACCGCTGAAAGACATCAATAAAACAGCTTGTAAAGAATGTCACACAGCATTACATTTACCTCAGGCAAGTCATTCAGTGTCCACAGCTTGTTAGTTTGCTAGATGAACTCGAGAAGAGCATTTCCCTAAATATTTGCTCTATAGATTATATTATATTTTATATATGTTATATTTTACTTTACCTGTAATTGATGTCGTAATTATTTAATGTATGTTTAAATAAATTTGTCATGAAAACAAGTTATGAAAGCCACTGTGTAAATTATTATATTTCAACAACGAATTGGAGTAGAAACAAAGTTTTATAATTAGATTAGTGCAATTGACATGTTTGCATAGATTTTTTTTTTTTTTCTATTTGAGTTTATTATCTATCTAAAAATAAATAGCAATTGAATTTAATAGTTGGGCTCTGTTGTTAATTGTAGCTTTTAATATTATGGTAATGTGCAAGTAATAGGGCTCCATATATAGTTTACAGCATTAGCTGAGGGTTTTTTTTTTTTTTATCCTTAATTTTCCTTATCTTTTTTTTTTTTTTTTTATCATTTTGTTTTCCAGATATATTGGTGACAACTCCTAACAGATTGATATACTTATTAAATCAAGATCCTCCTGCTATCAACTTAAGTAGGTGAGTGATTTGCAAAAGCTCTGTAGTTTAGTTTAAGAAGAAAACATCTTCAAGATAATACATTAATAAAGTATAATGTGTAAATTTTTCATCAAGGAGCTTCAAGTTCACCATCCTACACAGAAAATCAGTAGATTCTTTCTCTAGCATGAATGTGTGTTTGCTGTCTGTAGTGTGGAGTGGCTGGTGGTGGATGAGTCTGATAAGCTCTTTGAGGATGGTAAGACGGGTTTCAGAGAGCAGCTTGCCACCATCTTCTTGTCCTGCTCTTCTCCCAAAATCCGCCGTGTTCTCTTCAGCGCAACCTTCGCCACAGAAGTGGAGCAATGGTGCAGACTGAACCTAGACAACCTTGTGTCTGTCAACATTGGACCCAGGTACACTCCTTTCCTCTCATTTGTGTTGAGTTATGACCTGAAGTTTTTATGCTTATTTTGTAGTAAACATTATAACTATTTTGGTTGGAAACTTGTAAAGACAGCACTAGGACACTTATAAAAAACACCAATAAAATGTTAATTTTACAATAAATTAAAAAGCAATATAATAAAATGCATAAAATTAATTTTGATTTTAAAAAATCACTGTAATGCATGCTTTCTGTTAGCTTATTGCTTTAATAAATAATTGTTTAGGTTTAAATATGGTAACAACATGTTGAAATAAAACTATGCACTAGTAGGGTTGAATAAAACACATACCTGACTATGTCCGTCCACAGAAACTCTGCAGCTGAGACTGTGGAGCAGCAGCTGCTGTTTGTGGGCTCAGAAAATGGAAAGCTACTTGCCATGAGAAACCTTATAAAGCAGGTCAGTGATGTTCTCACTTCAGTTATTTGGATGAGCAAAAAAAAGCAAAAAAGAAAGAAAGCTCCTGAATTTCATCAGTCAGGCACATCATAAGGAGAAGTTAGTTTTTAGCCCTATAATCGTCATAACCTCACATACTTTCCTTTCAGGGATTTTTGCCACCAGTGCTGGTCTTTGTTCAGTCTATTGACCGTGCCCGAGAGCTCTTCCACGAGCTGGTGTACGAGGGAATAAACGTGGATGTGATCCATGCGGATCGTACACAACAGCAGGTGATTAAACAGAACCAGATTTCCATTAAAATAAAGTCATTAATCATTAATTAAAATGTTAATATTAATGTCTGTCTATCTATCTATCTGTAGAGTATTCACAGCACTTCACTTTTTCCACATTTTATGTTATAGCCTTATTCCAAAAGGGATTAAATTCAGTATTTTCCTCAAAATTCTACGAACAATACCCCATAATGACAACGTGAAAGAAGTTTGTTTGAAATCTTTGCAAATTTATTAAAGATAAAAAATGAAAAAATCACATGAACAAAAGTATTCACAGTCTTTGCATGACACTCAAAATTGAGCTCAGTTGCATCCTGTTTCCACTGATCATCCTTGAGATGTTTCTACAAATTGAATGGAGTCCACCTGTGGTAAGTTCAGTTGATTGGACATGATTTGGAAAGGCACACACCTGTCTATATAAGGTCCCACAGTTAACAGTGCATGTCAGAGCACAAACCAAGCCATGAAGTCCAAGAAATTGTCTGTATACCTCAGAGACAGGATTGTATTGTGGCACAGATCTGGGGAAGGGTACAGAAAAAATTCTGCAGCATTGAAGGTCCGAATGAGCACAGTGGCCTCCATCATCCGTAAATGGAAGAAGTTTGGAACCACCAGGACTCTTCCAACAAGACAACGACCCTAAGCACACAGCCAAGATAACAAAGGAGTGGCTACGGGACAACTCTGTGAATGTCCTTGAGTGGCCCAGCCAGAGCCCAGACTTGAACCCGATTGAACATTTCTGGAGAGATCTGAAAATGGCTGTGCACCGACGTTCCCCATCCAACCTGATAGAGCTTGAGAGGTCCTGCAAAGAAGAATGGGAGAAACTCCCCAAAAATAGGTGTGCCAAGCTTGTAGCATCATACTCAAAAAGACTTGAGGCTGTAATTGGTGCCAAAAGTGCTTCAACAAAGTATTGAGCAAAGGCTGTGAATCCTTACAAAAAAAACAAAAAATCACATGTACATTTTTAATAAATTTGCGAAGATTTCAAACAAACTTCTTTCACGTTGCCATTATATGGTATTGTTTTGTAGAATTTTGAGGAAAATAATGAATTTAATCCCTTTTGGAATAAGGCTGTAACATAACAAAATGTTATGCTGTGAATACTTTCCGGATGCACTCTATCCATTGATCTATCCATCAATTGTAATATTGGCCAAACAGTTTTAATTCAAATAATATTTGGCCACTTTGATATAAATTCTACAGCCACTGTAATTTCTTGAAGAATATGTTGTCATCAAAACATGCAAACTCCGAGCAAGAGTTTAATCTTTTAAGTTCTAATTGCGATGAACAACAATTTGCATATTTAGAAATGTATGTATTCTCCTGTGTTGACGACGTAGGTTTATAAATGATTTACGTTACAAATCTGGGTAAATGGTGCATGTTGCGTTCCCAGATGAATGTTATAAGCAACCCAAAGTCACAGCATATTCAGAGATGGAGTTTGTTAACTGAGCTTTAACTGAATTAATGTTCATGCTAACTTATGTTAACAAATGGAACCATATTGTACCTTATTGTTACCTATTTGTTACCTATTAGTATATTAGTGTATTGATTTTTATTTCTCAACTTAGTTTATGCCCATTCATATGGCATAAAATATAATTTCTCTTTCACTGGTCTTTCCTTGTGTCTCTCATTAGAGGGACAATGTTGTGAGCAGTTTCCGTTCGGGAAAGATCTGGGTGCTGGTCTGCACTGCTCTGCTGGCTCGTGGAATCGACTTCAAGGGCGTCAACCTGGTTATCAACTATGACTTTCCTACCTCTGCTGTGGAGTACATCCATCGGATCGGTTAGTCCGTTGTAATCTGTTAGCTGAGTAGAGAATATGATTTCATGTTGTGTAACTTTATTATACTAAGCTTGGTGCTTTGTTTTCCCTATAGGGCGAACTGGAAGAGCAGGACACAAAGGAAAGGCAATAACTTTCTTCACAGAGGATGACAAACCTCTCCTTCACAGGTAATAACAGGACTGTAGGACTAGTTATTATAAGGTTAAATCATCATTTGAGATTTCAGGGGCATCTGTTTTCTTGTGGCAAATGCTTGCATGAACTTCTGCTCACTTTTTTTTTATTTTTATGGATCAGCATTGCTACTGTCATAAAGAGGGCTGGGTGTCCTGTCCCTGACTACATGATCGGGTTGAAGAAAATCCAATGGTAGGGTTACGCTGTTATATTATGTTATAGGCATGTGTTTTTCTCAATACCACATGTTTTTGTAGTTTTTTTTTTTATACCATATTTTACCACTGTCAAGAGTCCGTCTACTCTCAGTTCTTTATTCATTACTGTGGTTTGGAGAGAAAGCATGTCTAGCATGTTTAGACTCTTAAAATGCTTTATGGGCACTATTGTTGCCATCAAATGTCACAATAATAAGACCTCCAATTTTTCTCCCCACAGCAAATTGAAACGTCAGCTTGCGAAACATCCACCCAGACGGTCAACTATTCGCACAACGCCTCGCATTCTCTTTGATAAAAAGCTCGGCAAGGGAAAAAGGTTTGTTCTGGATCCCAGAACAGGACCAGAATCACATTGTTTCTGACTTTTTATAATTTAATAATTTTAATAAAATGTATTTGTTACCAAATTTAATTGACTTAATTATAATGGTGGTTTTTGATCTTAGTCAAACTTCACATGCTTTCACTGTTAATTTTCAGGAAAAAAAGAAAAGCTGCAGCAAAAGAAGCAAAAGGTGGAGTGACAGAAGTAATTTCTACCAGCTGATGTGGCACACCGTACAGATGGCTCATTTGTTCTATTCACCTTATTGTTTTTAATAAAATGAATGTTTACCTGTGTGTGTGTGTGTGTGTGTGTGTGTGTGTGTGTGAAGGTCTTATTGTTGTGGCAACCTGCAGATGGAACAGAGCTTATTGAAACTTGTAGCGCTCTTCAAATATACAGCACATAAAACATTTCCACCAAGTACTGGTAGAGGGTCTATTCAGAATGATTTGTTTTTATCAGATGGGACAGGCTTTTGAAAACAGGTGCAGGTCAAACTCATCATGTCTAACTCTGGTTTACATATTGACTCAGAGCCAGCTCAGAGACTTTATATCGATCTCGTCACAACTATGTATGGCACGTGTGGGCATCAAGTAATTTTTCTGTCCTCCCCTCACAATGCTGTGTGAGCTGACTGCAGCACAGCCAATCAGATGTTGAGTGGGGTTATAAAACCATCATCTTTTCATTGCATTTATGTGTCCATTTGGACCCTGTTGAATGTAACATAAAATGGTGTGAAACATTTTTAAACTAAAACCATATTGTATCTGATTAATAACTTCATTTACTGGTGACTGCACAAAAGTTTCAAAATTTTGTAATTTATTGTTATAACCATTTTATTACTATATTTCCCCCCTTTTTATTTCTTAAAAAAAGGAGACATTACATGAAATTTCAAATACAGAAAAAAAAAAACTTGATGGAAAAAATGTTTTTTTCAATATTCATGAGAATTATGAGATTTGTAAGAACATATTATCAGAGAATTACCAGTATCAACATTGATATCAATGGATTTAATTAAATTCCTTTGACTGCTCAAAAAAAGTTTGGGTCCCATACTAAAAACTGCAATAAAATATGTATTTCATTGGTTATAGGGAAAGTCCCTACTTTTGAGTGTGTAGCAAGACCGTATTCCAGTATTGTGACACTGCTGTCTTAAAATTTTGTTGTGAAACCACATACCCAGTTGTTACGTACTATTGCTGTTTACATGCAAGCGTTATTGCTAAATTTATTATGTGAGAAATAAAAATTTTACATTTAAACAAGCCAAAAATGCTTTGTTAACATTGACTCAACAGCTCTTCTTGGGGCGGAAGCAGACGGTTCAGTTTCACTTCAGTGTGGGACTGTTTGAAAGGCACAGATTTTCAGGAAAATAACAGTCAAGCAATCATAGATAGAATGAGTGGCTCCTCTTTATTTTCTGAAGAAGTTAGAAAAGCATTTTGACACCTTTGTATTAAATGTTTCTCATGTAAGACAATACAGAATTGAAAAATTCTGTCTGCTCAGAATTCTCATAAGGAAATGATACAGAATACAATAATTTCAGTTTTAGCCTCTGCTTGAAATGTGTTCAAATGTTTAAAATGGGTTTAACTGAAATAATTATAATGTAATAAACCTACAATTAATCATCCATTTGCTGTTAAAAGGTAATCAATAACATGTTAAGTGTTATTTTATGGGAACTAATAGAAGTAACTGATCAAAAATTGCTTGCTTGCTCATTCGCAGTGGGCTGTGCTGTTTGATTTTGGTTTGGCTCATCAGTGCCACATCCTGTGTTTTGTAGGCTGGTAACGGTTTCATTTAGATCTAGATAACCACAGAGGCATTTGGATGATGGACCAGTCAATCACTTTTTATTTACAATGTTCACATTTGTATTGGTGATCTTGAGACCAAACATAATGGAAGAACCTTTAGAAGACCCTTGAAGACCAACTAAAGGATTGAAGCCCAAACTGGGGTTGGACTGTGACTGGAAATGACAGACACAGAAGACGGGTCACAGATAAGTTTAATTAAATTAAACACAGCTTTTATGATTGTTTATTCATTTATTTATGATGCCTTTAATAGGCATGTAATAAATGTGTTGTTACAATACTAGACAATATTAGTTGTTTTAATAAAAGTTTGTGGCTCTTAATGATTATATCAAGGAATAATTATCATATATACATTCATTGTATAGTTAATATTAGTATAGTTTAAAAAGTGGTGTAGTGATTATTATTTTTAGTTTGGGAGTCCTATATTTTTTATCAGTATAGGTTTTTTTATTGCTATTTGGAGGACCTTCGTTAGACGGCGCACTTTCTTGGAGCGATTTATGAAAAACCACCATTGTTATGGTATGTATAAATATTGCTAATGAAATAATGTTTATTTTTCCATCAAAACCCATTTTATTATTCCATTATTACTAGTAAAGCAGATATTGATAATATTGAGTAATTACTGAATCATTTACTGTTTGTAACATAGACAGCAGCGCTACGTTTAGGTGACCAAAAAATCAGGCTGTTGCTACGCTATTAGCTTTTGTGGCTTTTGTAAACTGCATTTGTGTTGCATGTGTGATTATGTGTTTAGAGTCTATAATCTGGCAAAATCTTATTTTTACTGTCATTATTATTAGTTGCGATATTTTTGGCCTCTTTTATCGTTTCTTGGACACTTGTTCATCCATCAAGATCATCAAATGGCTTTAACCACTTAAATCAAGGCCTAGTGATGCCTTCTTAATATTACAGTATTGAGATTATTTATATTTTGAATATTACTTTATAGCACATGCAGTATCAAACTTGCTTTTTGTACAACTTGTGGTGTAATGGTTTAAGTTGATAGAAACCCACAAGGCCCGAGCCACAAGCTATCGCCATTGCGTATGATAAATTGAATAATATTATAATAATAATTAATTTAGCAACATGGGTTTTTGCAACAAGTCTTAATAACCTTATACTACCTTATAATTCTCACTCTGGATTTAAGTCTTCATTTGCATTTGTTTTCAGGGTTCGAAATTGAGCCACCCCCATCAACCCATAGTTGGTCAAATGAAGGTACTTGTCATTTTACAGTATAGTGTCTGTTTTTGAAATGGTTTATGTTTTCATATGAAGTCAGCAAGATGGCAGAAATCATTATTTAAAAAAAATCGGTCCCACTTTATATTAAATGTCCTTAACTACTGTGTACTTGCATCAAAAAATAAGTACAATGTAAAAACATTTTTGTACACAATAAGTGCATTGTATCAAATGATTAATTTCAATGTTAGTACACAGTAGTTAAGAATACTTATTATAAAGGGACCAAAATAAATCAGATCTGGCGATCGTTACACCCATTATTAGTAATGTTGTTGTTGTTGTTGTTGTTATAGAAACCATAAATCCATAGTAATGAGGAGCATGGTTTTTACTATGAAACTCTGGATTCTATACAAGATCTATTGAAACTTTTAATTGGGGCAGCTATAGGAGATTTTAAGAGCTTTATATCCTGGATCCCATGAATTAAGGATGAAGCTAAGAACTTTTCTTCTCTGTAGATATGTTCAGTTCTAATAAACTTGAATTGAATTTGAATTTAATTTGAATGATATGAGGGTAAGTAATTAATGACAGAAATTTCATTTTTGGCTTAGGGTTAACCCTTTAATTCAGTAATGAAGAGCCTGCAATATAATGCTAAATTAATATTGTTTAACACATTTGGAGTATATTCGAAAATATCTTTTATTATTTGTTTCTGTCCTTTATTTATTCATTGATTAATTTATTTATTCCAACTGAAAGGTGGTGACCAAGAGAGCTCAGTGCACTGCAACTGAAGAAAACACATGCAAATAGAAAAAACACCAGCAAATTAAGAAAACATCTTCATCAGTTTGACAACACATGTGCTGCAAATACTCACAACACAACCAAATACAGAAACAGACTGCAAATACTCACAATGCAACCAAATTCAAAAACGCACAACAAATAGCACAAATCTCAACGTGCTGCAACTGAAGAAAACACATGCACATAGTAAAAACACCAGCAAATTACGAAAACATCATCCGTTTAACCAGACATGTGCTGCAAATAGTCACAACATAACCAAATACAGAAATGCTCTGTACATACTCACAACACACCCAGAAACACACTTCAAATACTCACAACACAACCAAATACAGAAACGCACTGTAAATACAACACAACCAAATGCAGAAACGCACTTCAAATACTCACAACACAACCAAATACAGAAACGTGCTGCAAATATTCACAATGCAACCACATATGGAAATGTGCTGCAAATACTCACAACACAACCAAATACAGAAATGCTCTGTAAATACTCACAACACAACCAAATACAGAAGCGCACTGCAAATACTCACAACACAACCAAATACAGAAATGCTCTGTAAATACTCACAACACAACCAAATACAGAAGCGCACTGCAAATACTCACAACACAACCAAATACAGAAATGCTCTGTAAATACTCACAACACAACCAAATACAGAAGCGCACTGCAAATACTCACAACACAACCAAATACAGAAACACACTGCAAATATTCACAACACAGCCAAATACAGAAACACACTGCAAATACTCACAGCACAACCAAATACAGAAACGCACTTCAAATACTCATAACACAACCAAATACAGAAACACACTGCAAATACTCACAACACAACCAAATGTAGAAATGCTATATACTCACAACACAACCAAATACAGAAACGCTCTGCAAATATTCACAATGCAATACATATAGAAATGTGCTGCAAATACCCGCAGCACAACCAAATACAGAAACTTGCTGCAAATACTCACAACACAACCAAATACAGAAATGCTCTGTAAATACTCACAACTCAACCAATACAGAAATGTATATCAAATGCTCACAACACAACCAAATACAGAAACGCACTGCAAATACTTACAACACAACCAAATACAGAAACGCTCTGTAAATACTCAAAACACAACCAAATACAGAAACACAACCAAATATAGAAACTCAAATACTCAAAACTGTAAATACAACCAAATACAGAAACTCAAAACTGTAAATACTCAAAACATAACCAAATACAGAAACACAACCAAATATAGAAACGCACTGCAAATACTCACAACACAACCAAATACAGAAACGCACTGCAAATACTCACAACACAACCAAATACAGAAACACTCTGTAAATACTCACAATGCAACCACATATAGAAATGTGCTGCAAATACTCACAACACAACCAAATACAGAAACGCGCTGCAAATACCTACAACACAAACAAATACAGAAACGCTTTGTAAATACTCTCAACACAACCAAGTACAGAAACGCACTGCAAATACACACAATGCAACCACGTACAGAAACACGCTGCAAATACTCACAACACAACCAAATACAGAAACGCGCTGCAAATACTCACAAAGCAACCAAATACAGAAATGCTCTGTAAATACTCACAACACAACCAAATACAGAAACGCGCTGCAAATAGCACAGACCACAATGGAAATGTTTCAAGGGGACCCCAACAGGTGACAAACCTGGCTGGGACATGCTTATTGTTCAATGTCTACTCATCAGCGATGTTGTCAATGACCTGGAAAGGTGAGAGTTTTTTTGTTTATTTTAACATCCTGATCATATGTGCGTTATTGTATTTGCATTGTATTTAAGTATTTGCAGTGTGTTCAAAGACTATAGAATAACACAAGGGACTAAGTCTTAAAGGGACTTTGCTGTGTTTCTGTATTTGGTTGCGCTGTGAGTATTTGCTGTGTGTTTCTGTATTTGGTTGCATTGTGAGTATTTTCAGCGAGTTTCTGTATTTGGTTGCGTTGTGAGTATTTGCACCACATGTGTTTGTTAAACTAATTTGCTGGTGTTTTTCTATTTGCATGTGTTTTCTTCACTTGCAGCGCGTTGAGATCTCTCGGCCACTGTACCTAACCTTAGTAAAACATTAATGGGGGATAATGTGGGCCAGATGGGCTGAAATTTATCCCCAGTCCAGCCCTAATTCTCCTCTTCAGAAAAAAGTCTTTCTAATGATACAACTATTTAAAGAAAACTCCTTAAGGCAGTTGTATGCAGAAAAGTTGTTGCTGTTTCTGGAAACCTGTTTGCTTTGACCTCATATCTGATGTTACTGAATTTATGCTTTTAATGTGTTGTAGCCTGTAATGTTTATATAGTCCTATATATTATAATGGAATGTTCAATATATACTCATTGTATCTCTGTGTGTTTAATTTTGGATTTTATTTTATTTTAAAATACTAGTTATTCCTGTGATAGAAAACATTGTGGCACCAAGTTAGGCTACTATGTGTTCTTAATCCGGGCCTGTGAATAACTCACTGTGCATTATATTTAATGTTTTAAGTCTTTTCAAAGGCCTCCTTTATTTATTAACAAATAAAATGGTATATTTAGACACCTGTCCAGAGTGTGGAAAACCCTAAAGGACTTGGTGGCGTGATAATATGTGATAAGGAGACATTCATCATTAACAAACCACACTTGGTATGTTAACATGCTTTACTGTTTTCACTCTTAATTTGAATGACATAGTGACTTAGTATGGTAAAAGACTTGTTTTGTCTTCTGCAGGTGGCAGTTCCTGATCATAGAGCCTTGATTAGGTGAGATATATTATATCCCTTCCTATATATTAAGGACAAATTTTCAGCAGTTTTCTCAAAAACAGTACCACATTTTATATGACTTTGCTTATGCTACAACTTGAATATTAAACAAAATCTTCCTTTAGGGGGAAAAGTTCTGTCAGATCCGTTCTGTTTTAACAGCAAGTGATGACAAGAAGACAAATGGCTCCCAAGACTTTGCTCCCTTTATACTTAAAATAAAGCCATTTCATTTTCACCTGTGTCTTCTGTTAATAGCCATTTCCCACTGAATTGAAAGTGTTCACATTTGTCTTTCACGAGGTGTATGCAATGACCTAGAACTGCTAATTCATCAGTTTTAGTGCTATTCTAACAATGTATGTGTAAAATGGGATGGTATTGTGTGTGTATCAAACATTTTTGAGCAATAAATTTGCTTGGTTCAAATTATTAGGCTAGTTGATTTTCTGATCGTATTTTTTTTCCCAAGCACATTTTACCAATTCCAAACCACATCAATCTTAATAACTACTATTAATTTTGTATTTAATAATATATAATTTTTCACGAAGGCTGGGAATGAAAAATGCCTTATATTCAGATGTGCATAATTATTAGGCAGGTTTTCTATTACAGGGAAAATGAGCCAAAAAAGATATTCAACTTAGACTGAAAAGTCAAAAATTATTAAATACCCATGAGAAGGGTGCAATACTAATAGACCAATGGACAGCAAAACGCTCATTGGGTCAGCAGGGTCAGACAAAAACAGGTGGAGAAGAAATTTATCTTCCAGAATCTGGCAGTAAGTTTTGGGCGTTTATGATCAGAAAATTTAACTTGCCTAATAATTCTGCAAACGTTGTATGTCATGTCCCTTCCTGAATGAAAGAACAAAAAATCAGTAAAAATTAAACATTCAAACCACAAACCACACTATCAGTATGCTATATAGTCCAATGCACAGAAAAATAAAGAGCAATAGTGAGTACACTACAAAACACAGGACACCAAGAAGCAGAGAGACCTGCTTGCTAGACGCTAACACCCCTCATTAACTTACCTTACTCTAAAAAGGGAGGCTAGTACACTTGATTTTAATAGTAAGCCTTGGAAAATCCATATTAGCTGCAAGGATGACAATACACAGGCCTAGAGCTTCCAGAGAACTATCCTAGTCCTCTATTTTTGAGGACCATGCTACAGTTTGCTTGCAGTTAAATTACATTACAATATCATCTCACTTTTTTCTCATCCCTTGAGAAAAAAGTAACTTTAGCATACTTTTAAAAAGTCAAGTCAAGTCACCTTTATTTATATAGCGCTTTTTACAATGTAGATTGTGTCAAAGCAGCTTTACATTGATAACTGGTACATTATTTGGCTGCACAGCAGCTCTTAAAGAATAGTGTCAATGCAGGCAGATCAAAGCACTGTTGAATATCAAATGTCAAGTCAAATGTCAAGTGTCCCCAACTAAGCAAGCCAAAGGCGACAGCGTCAAGGAGCCCAAACTCCATCAGGTGACATCAGGTGGCAGACAAGTGGCAAATAGGTGTTTAAATGGAGAAAAAAAACCTTGGGAGAAACCAGGCTTAGTCGGGGGGCCAGTTCTCCTCTGGCCAACAGTGCTTTGTTACGATTCAGGTTGCCATCGTAAGTCCAATAGGATCGCAACATTCAAAGTATTTATTCCAGTTCCATCCAATTGAGGATCGTATTCATCACGCCGGTATGGATGGTTGTTGAGGAACTGTGTCGTGGCTGTCGTGTCGATGAGGCCCTCACAGTGGATGATCTAGTTGACTCAGTCTCTGCTGATACTTCAGGGCTGCGTTGTGGTCGTGTCAAGGCGCAGGTCCTTGGTCTCACCTGGATACGGCCCGGATCCGATTGACTACGGTGAACCTCGGGATAACCAGAAAGACTAATATTAGCGTAGATGCCATTCTTCTTCTGATGTAACGAGTACATCAGGTGTTATAGGAAGTGTTCCCGGTTCCGGCTGACCTAATTTATGCAGCCTAATAATCCTTTAACGGATTTGAAAATATAAATTGGTAATGTGTTATGTGTATGCCAGGTTAAAGAAATGCGTTTTTAGTCTAGATTTAAAAATAAGAGTACTTATTACAGAAATAACATACTTTAAAAGAATAAACTTACGTGCAATCTAAATAAAATGTTTTTACTTCAGAGTGCTTTTGACCTACTTAAGTAGGACTTGAGTACATCTTTATATTTTATTTTTTCTAATTATTTCTATTGTCTGAAATATGGTTAAAGCATACTGTCGAATTAAGTGACAAGCATTTATAGTAAACTAAAATATACTTTCTATTGAAACTTGTATGCAATGTATTTAAAAATATTTGTAATTACACATTTGTAATTATAAAGTTGCAATTTAGAGCATTTAACATACATTAACTTTAAATGTAATATTTAATAACACACTACAGTTAAATTATAATCAAGCACTTTACATGTGCCTTAGTATGTTAGTCAACACATCAAAATAAGTGAACTTCTTTAAGTACACTTAAGTGGTCTTTTATTTCATTAATATTATATTTGGTGCAACTATTTCTTTTAAAAAATACACTTAAAGATGATATGAAATGGAAGTTGCGATAGTCTTTCATATTGTGACATATATCTGTCATTCTTGAACAAAAAGTAGGGCGGGACTTGATTTTGTCCATCTGGAACTGATTGGATGGTTGTGGTTTGCTATTGTTTGATTACAAGGGTTATGGATAAATCATTTATAATACACACAGCAATATTCAAACACATTTAATACAATTAAGCACACTTCTTTTTCACAAGACCTCTGTTCACTACATTTACATGCTTTCATATTGTTTCATTTAGCCTTTCATAGATTTGCCAAACCATTGTGAATCAGTAAGCTGAAAACATTTTTATACAACTAAAGGCATGGGAAGGCAGTTTCATCCTGGTAAAATAATAAGAAATCTAATTTCCCGAATACGCCATTCCCATAATAGCTTTCTAAAAAGGGAAATGTAACTTTTGTGTTTATTTGTTGCTTAGAAATTTGTACTGTCTTACAAAATTATCAAAAGAGGGAGTTTGACAAAAACGATACTTATCAAAAGAGGGAGTTTGACAAAAAAAACATACAGTAAGTGGAGTTATAATGATTCGATAAAACTAGGACATTTGAACAGATGTCGTGCAATTTCTTGGTTCTTATAACTTTCTAAAGGAAATGGTTGGCTTGTTTGAGCAAGTAAAAACTTCATACCAAAGAATTACTGAATCTTTGGGAGGAGTCCTGTGTGTTTCCAGGTCATTGGGTTGGGATATATCTGAAGTCTGTCAGTCTTTTCCAAGCAGTGACAAAGGAAACTCTTCACAAATCAGTTTTCTATTGATTTGCCATTTTTATTTCTGTATTGGATTACTTATGCATCTTTTTGGCAATGACACCACTCCAATATACTGTTGATCACCACAATGAAGGTTACAGGTGCTTTGTACATGAAGTCAAGGTCTACAAGGTTAACCAAAGTCTACGAGGACTTGAAAGGTAATGCACAGACTCATAGTGGATTGTTAGAGCATGCTGAACATTCATTGAAAGCAGTGTATGTACAAATTAAGATGAAAATCTTCAAATTACACATGGTCACATGTATAAAGACAAACATGTTCTTCAAGCTCTCGACCGACATCTGTGGTTGAAACTTAAAATTGCATGTTAAAGTTCACAATAAAGAAATGATTTTTATGTATATTGTGCTTCATCAATCTGTGATGATGTACACGGTTAGGAAAAAATGCAAAAATTGCAAAAATGTGCAAAAAATTGTAACACCGGGGCAGTACCATCAAATTCCCACCTTTGTGCAGTAGTGGCAAGTAAAAGGAAAATGTTTTGGACATTTTCCTCACAATGTTTCAGATTTCACTAGCTATACCAAGAAAGCCAGACAAGATCTATACATAAAATATATTGCTTGAAGAAGTAGCATATCTAGCGGACATGACATAAGCACGCAAGCACGTCTTTTACAAATTTGGCGCCATTTCACACATGCAATGAGTTTACCCGGAAACAAGGAAGACTTCCAAGATTTAGAGTGATTACAATAACCTACAGATTAGTAAAAGTAGAATAGATGTGAATTACAGAGGAGTAAAGTCAGATACATCCATTTTTGAGATCCGAACACATCATAACTGTTTAACGACAGTTTTAGTTGGCTCTTCGACATCTCCATCACTGAAGCCATGGTATGTGAATCAAGAAAAAACATTACTGTCATCATCCAATTTGCCAGTTTTAATGTTTACAGCTAAGATAATTAGCTTAAATCTATAACTTTTTACCATAAGTTGACTCTATAACTCATTATGACAGTAAGCATATATAGCAAGTGTGCAGAGTGTTTATACTTAAGAGCACAGTATCTTCTGACCTTGTAAAGATGTCTAATGTGTTTTATACCTCGTTTAACCAATGTAATTTCTTAGTTAAGTTCTTAGTTAACATTGTTGGATGTATTATAGAGTGTGGCACGAGAAGAAAACAGTGGAGAGATTCGCTCTTAAGTCAATTTTGATAATACAAACTCATCTGGTGTAAGTAAATAATATCTATTATTTGGTAAACATTTACTATTTGTCACGTTCCGTACTGGTTAGTTTCAGCTTGATTGGACTTTCAGTTTGTTTTCATTTGTCACGTTCATTTGTTCTGTTTCTCGCCACTCGTCTGTCTCCCCGGTTACCATCGTTATTAGTTCATACGTGTCAGCTGTGTTCTATTAATTATCCTCAGTTGTGTTTGCTATTTTAGTTCCTCCTGTTCACCATGTCCTTGTCCGATCTACGTTGCGTTATGTTGTGTTTACCCTGCCTGTTTGAATATTTGTAATTAAACTTGTAGTATTTTGATCTGTTCGTCTGTCTTCATGTTCCTGCCTGAACACAACTGTTACACTATTATTAGATCACTGTTATTTGCTCTGTTATTGTAGTTATAGGTTGCGGACTACTGATAGCCAACTCAAATGTTTAATTAAAATTCATTTGTATTTGCTCAAATTTTGTGAAATTTTGTTTAGTATGTACTAGTGACTTTTTCCGGTTCTGTTGTTTTTTATTTTAAGGTTTCTGCCCAGTATGTGGACAACCAAGAAGGGATTTCTGAAGACACATTTGAGGAGGCTAATACATTAATTGAGCCTACTGTAAAGGTAATGAGAAGAGAGCTTGGATCATAATTTCTCTAAATGATTTAAAATTCTTTACTAACAATTATGCAATTTCAGCTTTCAGTGCAGTGTGTGGAGAACCAGACAGGCATTCATGGGCAAATTGTGTATGATGATGTGTCATACTCCATCCATGTCCAACCTCAGGCTGAGCCAGATATTGATGATGAAGGCATCGTAATTGACATGGAAGAAGATTAAGGCCAGAAATTGGATTAATGTGCAACTGATGTCAACTGCATCATGAGGACAATCAGGGGAGTAAAAGCTTGAAGGGCTTTTCACACTATGCACCCCCTGGTTAACTCTGGATTCAGCAACTTTTCACATGTCTTTTTGAAAGGTCCTCAGTCCTCAGAGCCAGGATAACATGGAATGAAATCAGGATGAGACTGATTCTTGGAACTGACTTTGGTTATCCATGTTCAATAGAAAAAGTATTTCACTGGCACTTTTATTTAAAGAAACAAGAACAATTCGAAGTGAAGGAATACACGAAGGACAGTCCTGGAACAGTGTTAAAGGGAATAGTAATGATTGAGGATCTTGTGACTTTAAAGTTCATGGAACTGTAACTGATGTAAACAATGATGTCTGCAGCGGTGTACAGTTTTTTTTCCCCAATAAAAAATCTTTTGTTCCCAATAAAATGCACTTTTCCCCCTAATAAAACGCTATATATATTATTGTGTTCCTGTTGTATTGCACAACACTTGTGCTGCTGTTGAGGTGGGATAAGGGTAAGGTTAGGGACAGGTTTGTTGGTCTGGTTAGGTGTAAGGGTGGGTTAAGGTCTAAGGCAGTGGTCTCAAACTCATTTCCTGGAGGGCCACAGCTCTGCACAGTTTTGCTCCAACCTTAATCAGCACACCTAATCCAGCTAATTAACGTCTTCAGGATTACTAGAAACGTCCAAGCAGGTGTGAGTTGGAGCTGGTTGGAGCTAAACTGTGGAGAGTTGTTGCCCTCAGGTATTGAGTTTGAGACCACTGGTGTAAGGGAAGGGTCAACAGTGTAATTATAAATGTAATTACATGCAGGTATATTTGAAATATAAGAACAATGTAAAAACATGTATGTTCACAATAAGTGCATTATCAAATGATGAATTTAAATGTTAGTACATAGTAGTTAAAAACACTTTATATAAAGTGGGCCCAAATGCAAAGGCGCGATCTACATCACAAACTGTCTAAAAGCATAGAATTAGTATTACAATGTAATACAAACCATAATTTCTTTCAGGAAGTTTTCTCTCAGAACAGAACACAAAATGACCGATGACAAATGTATCTAGTTTTAACCGGTTTGGCACAGACTACACAACATTGGGTGCAATGACCCAGCGCTGGGGTAGGTATGTGGGGGTTCATCATTTGTATTGACAGTAAAAATGACCCAGCAGCTGAGTTACAGAAAAACTACCCAGCTGTGGGTAAAAATATAGAGTATATAAAAAAATAACCCAATAAAATGACCCAGCAGGCTGAACCCAGCATTTGGATTAAAACAATAACTGAAAAGCCATTACATGGGAATCTTTATACATACTGAAAAAATTAAATAGACATATCTTGTATCCCTAGAGACATTCCAGTGCAAAACAGCAGCACCATCAAAAAATCAGCACCTTATACTTTGCAAATAAACCGGACAGTGCAAGATGAAAGAAAAAAAAAGAAAAAAAAAAAACCCATATAGGCCTAGTGAAAGCATGCATTAGTACCAATATGAATGGTAAAAAACAATCATTGCATGAAGTCATTACTCTTCCTCTTGGTAACAGACAGGATAAATGTGCACATGTGTAATGATGCGATGCTACTTCTGATAGCATTAGTAGGCAAAAAGGAACTAGTCAAAGTACTACACTTGAGTAGTGTGTAATCTAGTCATCTTCTATTGTCTGTATCTCTGTGTTTATTTTTGTTTTAATGTTGCATTTGAGCAAATTAATGGTTTGGCTATGTTTTATACTAAGCTTTACCACTTCCTGCAATTTTTGTTAGCTGTTTCAAAAATGAATGTTTTTACTCTCCTGTTGTTCCAAAACTTCTCTTTTTCTTTAGTGGAACACAAAAACAAAAGAAAGACTTAGCTTTTTTTTCATGTTGAAGCTTTCAAACTTCAAAAAGCATCATAAAATACCATAAAATAGTGTACACCACTCATGCGTCATATTCCAAGTCTTGTGAAGTCATACAATAGCATTGTTCACTGTGCATTTACTGAAAATAAACTAAAATAATCTGCTCTAGCTCTCCTTGAGAGTTCATGACAGAAGTAGTGATGTCTGATTCATTAAATGAATCATTCAAATGGGTTTGTGAACTGGACCAACTAATTTGTTGAAATTAACTCAACAATTCATTCTCAGTTTCAGGGGTGTTTTTCTAGGATTTCAGTCAAGCATTTTATCATGATTATATCAACTGTGTTGTCGAGAAACAAATTATTTTAAGATTTGTAGTGATTAGGTTAATGTAAGTAGTTCAGATTTTTAAACTCTGATCCTTGAGTCAGAACTGAGAATTGATGACTGCTTAGTTTCTAGGGAATGTGAAACTGGCAAGATTGCATTTATTTCTGGATGTTTTCCCCTATCATTGTTATGTGTCTAAGAGTAATGTGTTTATGAGCATCTGCAGTTTCTGTGGTTCCTTCGACCATGTTTTGAAGATCAGATCTTCTTATGTAATGACTCATCATATAAGTTCTGAGAACCCTTGGTTTCCTGTCTTCTAATGAATTTGCGATTAGCAAATGCTACAGAACATTAGTACAATGTAGTATTGCTTTGATGTGGAGACCTACATTCAATTCATTTCAAGTAATTCTAGAAGAATGTCCTGCAGACTTCATTTTGATTGTTTTATACAGAGTGTATATATATCACAAATTTCCATTATATTTTTCATTGCAATCTAATTTTCACTACTGGACCATGTGGACTTGATATAAAATCAACTCAACGGGCTACTATTTTAAATCCAGAGAAGACAACTGTAATTTACAGCCTATTCTGTGATTTTAGGAGGTAAATTCTTTTTTTTCTTCTTGCTATTTCAAATAAATTAACATACAAATGATTGAATATTAAATATCAGATTTGTTTTAAATTGTGTATTAAAAAGATGATTTTTTTGGTGGGGGGGGGGGGATTTTTTAAAAACACTATTGGTTTTTTCTTTTTAAAATAATTGTACAGTAATCATAATGATTATTACTTGTTACTGACATTTCATTTTATCAAACGTACTGTGAAAAAATAACACTGTGTAACATGGTCAGACTCTGTAGGTACAATAAGCCCAATGACACTTAACTTTCATTCTTTTAAATTGTTTCATTTTTTAACTTTTATTTCGTATGTACCTTTTAGGATTATTTTTAATTACTTTATGTAAAGCACTTTGAGCTACTATTTTGTATATTAGGTTCTATATAAATAAACTTCACTTGTCTTGTTTTGCTGTTGCTGTTTTTAAATATTTGGTACAGTAGCTGATAAAAAATTAAATCTTCAAATTATTTCAAATATGTGGAAGTTTTAACTCACTGGTGAATTTGTACAAATCAACCCAAACCCTTTAAGTTGCCGTTTAGTTCATGTGTAATTTTGTTTAACCCGGAAGGATGTCATTTCCGGTTGACCAGCGAGTGACTGCGATCGAAGAAAGATAATCCACAAAAAAACCACCAAGCCATTTTCCAAAAACTGTGTTCAACTCTAATATTTCATTAATTAATTGTTCTTATATGACATCTTTTATAAGCTTGGCACAGACTGTCAACACAAATGGTAAGGCAAAACTAGCATTGAGTGCTAACGCTGCAATGTTTTTGTAAGAAATTTCAAAGATTTGAGTTATAACTTTGCGTATTTTATATACTATAGACTATAAAAATGGCTTTCATTGGAGATAGTAATAATGTTTTTCATTAAATAAGGGTAAAACTTGCTGCAAATTTGTTCGAGAACACCCTTTGGAGAAACACACTCTCTTGATGGAAGAGGATGTGGATGATGAACTGTTAAGTCAAGCTCAGGTATATCATTCATATAAAGGCAGAATTATTTTAGGATTATGGATAATCTCTACAAATGTCTGTATGCATCTTTCAGATTTCTGTCCAATGTAAGGAGAACCCTGACGGTCAAGATGGAATGATGGTATTTGACATGGAAGCCTTTCCCATGGTCAACATCCTCTGTGTAGAAGATCGTCCTAAAGGTCAAAGTAAACAGCAGTAACTCTCTGCAGATCTCATCATCATAACTCAATGATATGTAGAATCTGAAAGCTTCACAAAACCATCAACTTTCACAAGTTTCTATTTTTTTCTGTGTAATTCAAAAATGTCTTGAAATTTTTAATAATTAAAAATTAAAAAAGAACAGTTGATTATTTATTTTGTATTTCAGCTGTCCAAAAACAGTCCATTATGCTGTTTAATATTGCAAACTGGTATTTGGTGACATAAGTTATTATTGTAATCATAAACATACTGGCTTAGCACAAATAGTTTTACTGTTTAATGCACTTTGTTATTCTTCTAGTTATTTACCAATAGTGGCTAATGAATGGAAACAAAAAATTGTTGCTTGTCATAGACTTAAATTTTGGTCTGTTCCTCACACAAAGCTATTAGAAAACATAGATCATAGTCTGTGGGCTAGTTTTATCACTTTTGTAGCTTTTATGGTGTCTTTTTTTGGAAATTGACATCCCTGGCCACTATATGTAGAATGCAAAAGAGCAGTGTAATCATTTTGCCATAATCGCATTTTATGCTTTGCAGAAGAAATGAATTTGTCTAAATGATGACCGAATTTTCATTTTTGGATGAACTACTTTGAAGAGCATGTGTTTCCCTTTCGTGGGAACTATCGACGCTACGTCGAATGACGTGATGGGAACCCTCTGCGTGATTGCGTCGTGAAGCACTTCTGTATCTAACCAATGATGAGACGAGACGTCAGAGGCGGGTGACGTCACGGACCAGGAAACTATAAAGCATACCCAGAACAAAGAACGCTAGCTTCTGTTGTCTTCAGCAAGCGCTCTCTGTGTCTTGTGTGTCTTATTTAGTGTTGTTTGTCTGCTCATCACAGCGATCTCTTTGTCTGAGGACAAGAGTTTCAAAGCACTCACACACAATAAGATATATATATATATATAATGGCGGAAAGAAAAAAGATCGATAAGCAGCAGTTCATCAAGTGTGCGTCTCCCTGCACGCGATTCATCTCGGGTGGGGACACACACGAGATGTGTGTTGTTTGCCTGGGAGTCGAGCATGCACAGGCAGCTCTCGAGGGGGCTGTCTGTGTACATTGCGAACGGCTCACTCTCAGAGTGTTAAGATCACGCCGGGCGCTCTTTGAGGAGGGTGCCGCGGCGAGTGTTCCGCCAGGATCAGGTCCCGCTGCTGCTGAGGCACAGCGGAGGCTGCATTCGTGGGGATCACAGATGGATTTGGCAGAGGGGGGAGAGACGGGCCCAGCCCTATCGCTCCCCTTACCTGCCAGACCCAGTGTCTCTCCTTTGGCGGTGGAAGCACGCTCTGCGGTTTCTTCCCCCCGGAGGGAGACACCGGCACTCAACATATCTTCCTCCGAGGAGGTTGACGTGATGAGTGTCGAGACTGGAGATGAGGACCCGCCATCCTCATCTCCAGCTTATGAGGAGCTGCTGGAGGTAGTGACTAGGGCAGTCGATAAGTTAAAAATAGACTGGCCCGCGGAGAGAAGTGAAACGAAACCTAAAAGCAAACTTGATGAGCGCTTTCTCCCCGCACGGTCACTACCCCAGCGTCCGGGGTCTGCCGTTTTTTCCCGACCTCCACACCGAGGTGTCGAGGTCGTGGAAGAGACCTGTACAATATCGTGTGTTCAGCCCCCAGAGGGCTGAAACACCACGGCTATGGGGCGATGCCTTGGGTTGAAGAGACGCTTGCGAGCTATCTCTCGCCCGAGTCTGCATCGTCCCTCAAGACCCCGACACTGCCCACTAAGCCTCTAAGAACAACATCGGGCTTGGTGGGCAAGGCTTATTCGGCAGCAGGTCAGGCTGCAGCTTGCCTCCACACTATGTCTATTTTGCAAGCTTACCAGGCTGACCTGCTAGGGGAGATAGATGAGAGTGGGGAGGCGACATTTGAGTCGATTAAGGAGCTCAGAAAAGCGACAGATCTAGCTCTCCGGGCCACCAAGGAGACGGCCAAGTCAATCGGCCGCTCTATGGCAGCCCTGGTGGCCACGGAGAGGCACTTATGGCTCAACTTGTCAGATATGAAGTACAGAGATAAGAACGTCCTCCTGGATGCGCCGTTGTCTCCTGTGGGCCTATTCGGCGACGCAGTGTCATCTGTCGTCGATAGGTTCCAGGAGACGCGTAAACAGTCTGCGGCCTTCCAGAGATTTCTTCCCCGCCGCTCTCATCCCCCCGGGGCTGCTGAGCGGGAGCAGCCCCAGCCGACAGCCAGCTCCTCGGCGCACAGAGCGCAACAGAAGGCCAGTGTGGCCACCCGTGCTCCCCCGCAGAGACCTTGGGGACCGGGGCAGTCGGCACAGGCGAAGCCTTCCAGGGGTAAGGCGGATCTGAGGACCGTCATTATTTCCCGGAAGGCTTCAAAGAAGAAGTCCTGACGCCAGATGTCCGGGACTTATGAGGGCAGCCCCCTCTGGAGGGGTTCGGGTTTTAAAATTGGTATCTGTTACCCTTCGGTGCCCTCAGGGGGCCGTTCTGCCAACCCTGCCACCCAGTGTGCGTCAGGGCGCAGCGGTCTCCACCGATCCTCCGAGGAGGGTCGGTCGTCACCTGATCCGTCTGTCTGCCGGTGTGCCGCATCAGACCGACGGGCCAAGTGCTCAAAAAACACCAGAGACCAGTCTCGAGAGACTGGTTCCCTTAGTAGAATTTATGGAAGAATGGAAACATCTCCCGAACATTTCGAAATGGGTGCTGCTCATTATAGAACAGGGTTACAAAATACAATTCGGCTCTCGGCCGCCCAGGTTCAGCGGGGTCCTTCCTACAGTGGTACCCCTAGAGCAATCTCTGGTTATGGAACAAGAGGTTACGACACTCTTGCAAAAAGGAGCTATAGAAAGGGTTCCTCCTCCCAGCAAGCTGTCGGGTTTTTACAGCCGCTACTTCATTGTTCCAAAGAAGGATGGAGGGTTACGTCCGATCATAGATCTATGTGTGCTAAATCGATCTGTACGAAAGCTAAAGTTCAAAATGCTTACGCTCAAACAGATTATCCCACAGATCAGGTCCGAGGACTGGTTTGTGGCGATAGACCTGAAAGACGCATACTTTCATGTATCCATCCATCCTCATCACAGGAAGTTCCTCAGGTTTGCTTTCGGGGGCAAAGCTTACCAGTACACGGTTCTTCCCTTTGGCCTATCTCTATCACCCCGCACGTTCACGAAGTGCGTGGATGCAGCTCTGGCTCCGTTGAGACTCCAGGGCATCCGCGTACTGAACTATATCGACGACTGGTTGATATTAGCTCAAACAGAACAGTTGGCAGTTCAGCATCGAGATGTTGTTCTGTCGCACATGAAGAAGCTTGGGCTGAGGCTCAATGCCAAGAAAAGTGTGCTGGTTCCGAGTCAAATTACCAACTACTTAGGGGTAGTTTGGGACTCCACCACGATGCAGGCATACTTATCCCCTGCTCGTGTGAGTTCCATTCTCGGGACCGTGAAAGGGGTGAAGTTAGGCCAGTCACTCACTGTAAAACAGTTTCAGAGACTGTTGGGGCTTATGGCAGCTGCGTCCAACGTGATAACTTTTGGCCTTCTGCACATGAGACCCTTACAGTGGTGGCTCAGGACCAAGGGGTTTTCTCCGAGGGGAAATCCTTTTCGCACGATCAAAGTCACGCGGCGATGCCTTCGTGCTCTGGTCATGTGGAAAAAGCCTTGGTTCCTGTCCCAGGGACCTGTGTTAGGAACTTCTCGTCGTCGCGTAATGCTTACGACAGATGCTTCCCTCACGGGCTGGGGGCGATCATGAGTGGTCGCTCGGCTCAGGGCTTATGGGAGGACCATCAGCTCTCCTGGCACATAAATCGGCTGGAGATGATGGCGGTATTTCTTGCATTGAAACACTTCCTCCCAGACCTGAGGGACCACCACGTGTTGGTCCGTACGGACAACACGACGGTGGTCTCGTATATCAACCATCAGGGGGGTCTGTGGTCTCGCCGACTTTGCAACTTGGCCCGTCGGATCCTCCTGTGGGCCCAGGGAAAGCTCCTCTCATTGAAAGCAGCTTATATCCCAGGGCATCAAAATGTGGGAGCGGACGCCCTGTCGAGGCAGGGGCCGAGGCCCGGGGAGTGGAGACTCCACACCGAGGTGGTGGAGCTCATCTGGAAAAAATTCGGTCAAGCGGAAGTCGACCTATTTGCTTCGGGAGAATCAACCCAGTGTCCACTGTGGTACTCCCTAACGCACCCAGCACCTCTGGGGCTGGATGCTATGCTACAGACGTGGCCGAGGCTACGTCTGTATGCATTTCTGGAAAAAGTACGCCAGGAAGGGGTCAGCCTGATACTGGTGGCCCCGTACTGGCCGACCAGGATATGGTTTGCGGACCTAATGTCCTTATTAGACAGCTCTCCAATGGAGCTTCCCCTCAGGCAGGATCTCCTGTCTCAAGCGGGCGGCTCGATACTTCATCCCCGCCCAGAGCTATGGAAACTGTGGGCCTGGCCTCTGAGGGGGCAAGGCTCATAGATTCCGGTCTCCCAACCGAGGTTGTGGAGACCATTCTTCAGTCCAGAGCTCCCTCCACAAGGAAGCTATATGCATATAAATGGAAGTTGTTCTCTACTTGGTGTAGTCAACGCAATACGGACCCTGTCCAGTCATCTATTAGCTTTGTGCTTCAGTTCCTCCAAGAAAAGTTCTCGGGAGGGTTGTCTCCTTCGACACTGAAGGTTTATGTAGCAGCCATCTCGGCTTATCATGCTCCTGTAGGGGGTTCCTCGGTGGGTCGAGACCCCCTTGTCATACGCTTCCTTCGTGGCACACTGAGGCTGAGGCCTGCAGTACGTACGAGAACTCCAGCCTGGGACTTGGCTATAGTACTAGAAGGGCTAGCTGAGGCTCCCTTCGAACCATTAGAGGAGGTATCAGAAAAATTCCTCACTCTAAAGACGATATTTCTTCTGGCAATCTCATCTCTTAAAAGGATAGGAGATCTACAAGCACTGTCGGTTGCTCCTTCGTGTCTGGAATTTGCCCCTGGTATGGTTAAGGCTTTCCTGCACACTAGACCTGGCTACGTGCCAAAGGTCCCCACCAATGTCCCGGGTCCTATAGTACTCCAGGCTTTCTGTCCTCCTCCTCCTGCAAATCCGGATCAGGAGAAACGCAATCTGCTTTCCCAGTTAGGGCTTTGGATACATATGTCCACAGAGCTGCCCTGTGGCGGAAAACAGAACAGCTGTTTGTATGTTATGGGTCCCCTAAGAAAGGGGGCCCAGCGTCTAAGCAGAGGATGAGTAAGTGGGTGGTCGAGGCCATCTCACTTGCCTATGAAGCATCTGGACAGCCATGTCCTCTAGCTGTCCGTGCTCATTCCACCAGGGGTATGGCGGCCTCTAAGGCATTAATGTCAGGAGTATCATTGAATGATATATGCGATGCAGCTGGATGGTTATCACAGCACACATTCATTAGGTTTTACAACCTAGACGTGAATTCTACTCCGGGCTCCTCGGTTCTGTCTACAAAATCACAGACAGGTGCTCGGTGATACGGCGTAGTTGGGACAGCGTTCCCATCACGTCATTCGACGTAGCGTCGATAGTTCCCACGAAAGGGAACGTCTCGGGTTACTGGTGTAACCCTTGTTCCCTGAGTAAGGGAACGAGACGCTACGTCACGTTGCCGTACCCCCAGCGTACCTGTGAGCGTCTTGCTTCAGCCATAATTCAGAAGCTAGCGTTCTTTGTTCTGGGTATGCTTTATAGTTTCCTGGTCCGTGACGTCACCCCCCTCTGACGTCTCGTCTCATCATTGGTTAGATACAGAAGTGCTTCACGACGCAATCACGCAGAGGGTTCCCATCACGTCATTCGACGTAGCGTCTCGTTCCCTTACTCAGGGAACAAGGGTTACACCAGTAACCAGAGACGTTTTCAATGGACGCACTGGGTGGTGCATTATTTTTACAGTGATATTTATAGGGTCAAACATTACACACACACAGAACATGAAAATTAACTGTAGTTTCATAAAAAGAGAGGCATTAGCCAATTTAAATGTCACATTTTTTATTTATTTGAAAACAAACATATTGCAGAATAAAATACATGCAAAAGAAAAGATATATATGAATTTCTCAGTATTTAAATATCCTTCATCTGTGTTAAAACCCTGATTTAACAAAAAAAATTATGCATCTTCATTTTTAATATGAGCAAAAAGGGCCAGAAGAGATATATTTTCAGATGATTTAACATTTATTCCAGAACTCAAGAGTTCAATATCTTCTGGACCACATCTATGGAGGCTTTAATGAAAATAGCATTGTCTCTTATATAGTTTCTTTTCTTCATCTCCTCATGCAAGATGAACTTTGGGTAGCCAAATCCCAGCATGCTCTCAGACAGAGATCCCCCACGAACACTTCCCAGAGCTCCAGGCCGCGGCCTCTGGAAGTTCTTCCAGGTGGGATCCGGACTGAAGGTCTCTGTAATGTGCTGGGGTTTGGTGAGTGCCGGGTCGCTCTGATCCAACAGCGAGAAGGAAACACGGTAAGGGAAAGGCCACTCCAGCAGCCCATCGTACTCTCCTGGTAGAACTCGAATGTAGACTGACAAGTGAGAGCCCTCGCCACTGCCGTTCCCATTGGGAAAGGCGGACACTTGCAGACGGTAACCATAGTTATGGGAGTAGAAGGCAGGACTAAACAATTCCAAACTTCCAGAAGTCCTGCTCTTAGCTTCTTGTAGTCGCTGGCTGTAGTCTGTGAGCTTCCAGAGCAATGTGCCATCTCGACTTCCAGAGAGTTCCTCCACTCCACGCCGCAGTTCCCTGAGCTCCAGCCTCTGACGATTCACCAGACCACACAGAAGTGAGATGTGGGTGTGGGTGCCCTCTTCAAGGTGTTGTGCCACTGCAGTCTTAGGGCACTATGAGTGAAACATAGAGAATATTTTGATATTAATTTCTTAGTAAATATGGCTAAACAAAAGAGAGATACTGTGGTCCCAAAACATATTTTTTTTGTCATTTTGGCATAACTCCTCAGCATACTAGATAGCTTAGAAGAACTCAATGTTGCAACAGAAACTACTGACTCTCTCGTTTTCAGCACTTTAGGCACGGTTGCTCCTTTGCACTTAAAGAAGATTAAGGAAAATACTCTGATGCTGTGGTATAACGAGAACACCTGCACCCTCATGACTGCAGCCCGAAAAATGGAGCACGGCTGGAAGAAATCAAAACTTTTTCGCATTTCGCATTTTGTGGAAGGACAGTGTTACTGCATTCAGAAAGGCCTTAAAAACTGCTAGATCTGTTTACTTTTTGACTCTCTTAGAAGAGAACAAACACAACCCTAGGTATTTATTTAATACAGTGGCTAAATAAACAAGAAATAAAGCTTCAACTTCAGATGTTTCCAAACAGCACAGGAGTAATGACTTTATGAATTTCTTTACTTGCAAGATTGATACTATTAGAGAGAAAATTATAACCATGCAACCATCTACTTACAGTATTGCATCAGACGTCATGCTATAGACCCCATGGGGAACAATTACATTCATTCTTTGCTATAGGTGAGGAAGAATTGTCTAAACTTTTTAAATTATCAGAATCAACAACATTCCATAAATCATAGATCCTCTTCTTAATATTATTAATTCATCATTATCATTAGGATACGTACCAAAAACCTTTAAGCTGCCTGTTATTAAACCTCTTATTTAAAAAAAAATTGATCCTAGAGAACTAGTTACTTACAGATCGATCTCGAAGATCGACTTACAGATCGATGCTGCCCTTGGGAGATATCATTAGGAAGCATGGAGTTAGTTTTCATTGTTACGCTGATGATACTCTGCTCTATATTTCTTCGCACCCTGATGAAACATACTAATTCCCAAAATGCATAGTTGATATAAAAAAATTGAATGACTAGTAATTTCCTACCACTTAATTCTGAAAAAACAGAGGTTTGAATTACCTGACCAAAACCCTCCACAGTTGATGGCTGCTCGGTCAAGTCTTCATCGTATTGTGTATCTATCATCGTATCCTTCATGTCTATTGCGATCTCAAAATTCTGGCCAGTTGATAACACCTAGAATATCAAAATCAACTGCAGGAGGTAGATCCTTTTCCTATTTAGCACCCAAACTCTTGAACAGTCTTCCTAGCCTTGTTTCGGAAGCAGACACACTCTGTCAGTTTAAATCAAAACTAAAAACACATCTCTTTAACCTGGCATACACATAACACATTTCTGTAATTCACATCCGTTAAAGGCTGCATAGGTCAACCGTAACTGGAAACACTTCCCTTAACACCCGATGTACTTGTTACATCGTAAGAAGAATGGCATCTAAGCTAATATTAGTCTCTATGTTTATCCTGAGGTTACCGTAGTCAGCCGTATCCGGACCGTATCCAGATTAGATGGTGGACCTGCACCTAGAGACGACCACAATGCAGCCCTGAATGTCAGGAGATCCTGTCAACTAGCCAATCCCCTGTGAAGGCCTCGTCGACATGACAGCCATCGGCACAGATCCTCAGCAAAGACCAAAAGAACCAGACAAGTCCTCTGCACAGACCTATGACCAGCTTCGTCTTCATACTGGCGTGATGAATCCGATCTTCAAGCAAAAGGAACTGAATGAAATATTTGAATGCTACCGATCCACAATCTGATTTCTGACTTAATGCAGCCTGAATCATAATCACACCATGATTCGTTCACGAAATGAACTCTGTTTGCATCACTAAATCATTTTCCTGTTATTATTGTAAAGCTGCTTTGAAACAATCTGTATTGTATAAAGCGCTATATAAATAAAGGTGACTTGACCCACTTTTTCAGCAGCCTTAGTTCCCAAAGTAATTTTTCCATTCATTTTTCTCATAAGAATTCTTTTTTAAAGAGTTACAAGTCATGAACCAAACCGAGATGAATCACCAACAAAACTATCAACGATTTGAATCAAAAAGTATTTAAAAATCAGACAAAAAAGAAAAAGGTACAAGACTGTGTACTTAAAAGCTTTAAAGTCACCATGAAATTAAAATTGACAATTCTTACTTTTTTAATGAATATTGCAGTGTTTAAGCTCTTAAGTTCAAGCTCTTTAAATTTGGGTGGATTCCGATTGGCTGTCAATGTTTTTTATCATTCATCAGCTGGAAAAAGTTGCTCTGAAAGTAATTTCAGTGATATTGTTCCTCTGTCTCATTATTGTTAAAGTTGTATATAGTTCTCGTCCTTGGTGCAAACTGGCCTTTACAATATGACAGAATGTCAGTGTTACTTTATCTTTTTATAGCTGAATAATACAATTACAAGAATGTTTTGTAGAGAAAAAAAGTTTAAATCTTTTCTAGAGATTTAATTTTAACTAAAATAGTAATAGTTTTATTTTGTTCATTTATCAGTTATCTGCATAATTATCAGCTTTTTGTATTGTTCGGATTTTTAATATCGGTGCATCCCTATTGAAAAGTGTTGCTTGCGCTACCTTTTTTTAAAAAAAAGGAATACAACCAGTGTTATTTTGTTATCTAATGAAATGACAAGCAAACATTGTGCCAAATACATTTTGGGCCACCTGTACTTCTCATACACAAGATATGACATCTAGTATTCATCACAGACTTCATAACTGTAGATCATACCCTATGTTTGCAGCCAGCCTCCTTAAATGGGCAAAGCACCATAGCAGTACTGCATCCTTCCTTTACATGTGCCATTAAAGTCTCTCGAGTGATACCCGGTGTGCCACACCTGTTAGGGCACTGCACAGGGACGCGTGGACACTGCTGCTGATGAGGCTGTGAATACAAAACCCTGATGAATGCACTCTCTTTACCACAATCAAAACAATACATTAAAAAATATAATAAAAAATAATTGCAAAGTGTGTAATACTGTATGTGCAAATAAATGTTGAAAAGGTAGGATGGTAGAATAAAGTAAACTGACCTGAATAGTGTCATAGAGGAATTCTTTTCTGCAGTATCTGCAGGGCAGTTTGCGTTTAGGACACTCTGACACAGAGTGCTGGGCCAACAGTCTCCGCACCATACGAGCACCACATTTATTCTCACAGTACACACTCTCTTCAGGACAAACACCCTGGTGACTCTGAATGAGGACAGAGAGGGACACACGGTGCAGTGTTGAAACAAGATTGTTTTTGCTAACCATGTATTTTTGTGTGTTGAATTACTGGCTGTCTGCCAAAACCATCAAAATAGAAGAGACATTAAAATAATAAATCTGATTTTTTTAAAAAGTTGTTCATGTTAATATTAATACATTATCATTTCTAAATCATTACAAATATTACTAAACTTAAATGGTTTGTATTTGTACAATAAAGTATCAGAGGTAGGACTGTGATAGCAAAAAAACAAAACAATGAAGAATGCATGTGTCCGACCTCATATGCCTCTCCGGTGAACTGGTCGCCACAGTGATCACAGTGTAGTTTTCTCTTAGCGCAGTCATGCTGCAGGTGCTCAGGCAGTTCACGTCTCAGTAACTTCACGGAGCAGCGGTTTGGACATGACACCACGTTAAACTCACACACGGACAAATGGGCCTGCAGGGGCAGCGAGAAACCCAATGTGAGAGTGAGATTTGGGTTTTTGTTGCATGTCTTGCCTCTGTGCACCATTCAAAAGTTTGGGGTTGGTAAGATTTTTTCATGTTTTTTAAAGTCTCACCAGTGCTGCATTTATTTCATCAAAAAACAGTAAAAACACTAATAATAGTGAAATATTATTACAATTTCTTAATACGAACTTCTATTTTAATATATATTACAATGTAATTTATTCCTGTGATGGTAAAGCTGAATTTTCAGCATAATTACTCCAGTCTTCAATGTCACATGATCCTTCAGAAATCATTCTATGCTGTAATAATATTACTGACTCCAAACTTTGGACCAGTAGTCGGTAGTCAGTATGTATTTGTATGTAGTTTACAATGTAATAAATAGACACTGTAACATACAATAGCCTACCAACGTACTAGCTGCATCTAAAATGCAATTCTTAAAGGGATAGTTCACCCAAAAATGAAATTCTGTCATCATTTACTCACTCTCAAGTTGTTCCAAACTTGTATGAGTTTCTTTCTTCTGCTGAACACAAAAGAAGATATTTTAAACAATGTTGGCAAACAGAGAGTTGACAGTAGCCATTGACTTCCATAGTATTTTTTTTCCTGCTATGGAAGTCAGTGGCTACCGTCAACAGTTTGGTTTGAACATTCTTCAAAATATCTTCTTTTGTGTTCAACAGAAGAAAGAAACTCATACAGGTTTGGAACAACTTGAGGGTGAGTAAATGATGACAGAATTTTCATTTTTGGGTGAACTATCCCTTTAACAGGACTTCAAAAACCATAAAGAAATCTATTCAATCCTACAAATATGTATGTACAAATATCTACAAATACAACTGAGAATTGAGTTTGTGTGTGCATGATATGCTGTTTGTTGACCTGGAGAAGCTTGTTCTGTGCAGTCCAGCGGCAGCCCTCCTCACTGTGGATGCAACGGATGGGCAGGGACAGAATCTGCTGTTCCAGTTCTACATCTGGAAAAATCTGAAGTCAGAGTTCCACATTTAGAACTGTGTACTGGAGAATAACATGCAAGAACATTTGAAAAGCATAGCAAGATTGCTGTGATTACTTGCACGATTGCTTTTATGCGACAGTTCAATAACAAGTTACAATTCAGTATCTTATACACTGCCCGGCCAAAAAAAAGTCGTGGAAGAGTCTATGGATGGATCATTATTACAGCGATTATTATTTTTCTAGAATGTTATATGTTTGGCAACAGTTCTTTTAACCCTAAAAGATGGAGGGTGTAGATTTTCATTTTTTAAACAACCATGTATTAAGATGTAGCACTCTGTAAAGTCTACTCCAGCACATCCCAAAGACTTTTAATGAAATGAAGGTCTGGACTCCGCGGTGCCAATTCATGCGTGAAAATGATTCTTCATGCTCTCTGAACCATTCTTTCACAATTTTAACCCTGGTGAATCTTGACATTGTCATCCTGGAATATGGCCATGATGTGTCTTCCTACATGGTTGTTTAAGAAATGAAAAGCTACACACTCCATCTTTTAGGGTTAAAAGAACCGTTGCCAAACATATAACATGCTAGAAACATAATAATCACTGTAATAATGATCCATTCATAGATTCTTAAGTATTTGCCTATTAAAATCCAAACAGCGACTTTTTTTTTGGCCGGGCAGTGTATTTTAGACACAATATTGCCAGAAAGATTGTCAATTTTTGATCTGCCAAAGAAAATGTTTCCAAATGAAGCCAAAGCCGAATCAACTGCATAAAACAATGGCATTCCTGAATTAATTAGTGTTGTTGAACAAATCACATGATTCAATGACTCACTCATAAAGACAATCATTTGTTGCCACCTACTGGCGTAACCAGTGGCGCAAAAATGGGGTATGCAGTATATGCAGTGCATAGGGGCGCCGCCCCTATTGTTGAAAAATAATGTTTGTTTAGCATTTTACATTAGTAAAAAATATATATTTTTTATTATGTCAAGTGATATCAACTGCTCACCATTTCAACAAGAGCCGTTGCTCTGTTATGAACAGTCACATGTCCAAAATGGACAGAGGAGTGAAGCGGTCTGGGGCGCAGAACAGAAAATGTAAAAAAGAAAATGAAAAACAGTGTCTTAAAATGAGGACATCGATGTCCAAGTGGATAACAAGAAATTGGTAAGCGTAACCTATCATCACTGTAAGTCTTTGATGTCATACACCGGTCGGTCTGTGTGTAGCGCCGCTTCAAGTCTTTTATGAATGGTCCACTGAATCACTTTTGTTACGTTCAAAACGCAGATTCAGAAATGAAACACTGCTGTGTATTGCATGGAGACGAACAGTTCTGCTTTGTCTTTATAGTTTCATTGGCAAAATTGAACAAAACAGACAATATTTTGTCTAAAATAACACAATATAAACTTACTGAACTGTTGTATAAAATCAGTAGCCTATTGCATTTGCATTTTGCACTCATTATATTTGGGACAAAAACAGCACTCGTGTAATACTGAAATCCGTTACTTTTGTGATACTGCTTAACTCATATGATAAATAAGAGACAAAAACTCAATAAGGGGCATTTTTGCTCCAATATCTTGAGTTTTATGGACATTCTAACTGCAATTCTATAAGCTCTATCGCATAGTGAGTTGTGCCCTGCATTATATTCCTCATCAGGCAACTGTATGTAATGTCAGATGACCTACATAGGTTTGGGGCGGGGCAAGTGCATTAAAAATTAACGTGTTTTTTTTTATTTTTTTATTATTATTTTTTTTTAATTAATCCAATTAACGTGTTAAATCGACAGTAAAATGCAGGAAGTTTTCTGTGAGGGTTAGGGGATAGAGTATAGAGTGGCAAGAAAATGTGAATCCTTTGGATTTTCTGGATTAATTGATCATATCAATTGCTCAATATCATATTCATTAAAGTCACAAGTAGACAAACACAATGTAGTTAACATAATAACATACAAAAATATAATCATGTCTTTATTTAACATCCCATTAATCATTCACAGTGTTTTGAAAAAAGTAAGTGAAAAGTTTAGAGTGGGCAGTTTAACTGCTCAAGACAAACAAGGACTCATGTAAAACAACCACAACACTAAAAAAAACAGATGTGGGTGGCGCCAACCATGATCTTGCATACCCCTCAGCAAATGTGCAGTTGCGCCCCTGGGCGTAACAATTTAAAAGTTTACATCCCAGTTGGACTGTGTATCAGCACTCAAATTCGAGGACAGAAACTGTTGCAAATGTAATATATTCAGGACTGGCCTATGTAAGAATAAAAAATAAGTATCATTTCTATGTTTAATATAAGGGGAAGCCTGTATTTTTTCCATGTTAAAATACAGTCTCTATATTGAAAAATTTCTGTTAAAACATCAGAGGACTGATCATCCTTGGATGAAATCAGAAGGGATTTGAAACTGTAGTATGTTATGATACACTCACTTTTGCATAATCCAGTGGCAGCTGGTCTTCTGGGCACTTGAACACACCTTCACTATTAAAAGCAAAGTTGCATGTTATTCAGTGAAGAATTACCATGATGAATTTGCCTTGTTCATGTTTTTGCTTCCCTGCATAACGGAAAGCGACACATGAATGTGTTAGAATTTCATGAGCATTCGATTCTACATTTCTACATTATATGTTGTGGGTTGAAAAGCAGTTCACAACAGCCTCCGACCATGTTATAATGCCTAAATGAATCACAGCCGAATTTGACAGGAACTTCAGAATCACCTCCCACACCACAAACTGACGGAGGGCCTTCAGGAGAATGTGAGTGAATCAATGTGAGTGAATCATCCATCTGGGATACATAATATGGGGAAGCAGTACAATCAACACATCACATATTAATAGAGCTGAGATCTTTCCATTACGTGTGACACAGAAGCACATCGTCATTTCAAAATCCTTTGGGGAATTTTCACAAAAGTCCCAGGGGGCTTCATAAGAAGATGGAAATGTGATAGCTGCATTTTTGAGGCAGAGCAGAAGTGTAATTCATGTGCCCACTCAGATTTTTGAATAGATACAACTTCCATTAAAGAATGCACATTCCATTAAATAACCCCTATTTTATTATTATGTTAGTATAAAATGTAATTTATTCCTGTGTAATAGCATCATTACTCCAGTCTTCAAGTCAAGTCAAGTCACCTTTATTTATATAGCGCTTTTTACAATGTAGATTGTGTCAAAGCAGCTTTACATTGATAACTGGTACATTATTTGGCTGCACAGCAGCTCTTAAAGAATAGTGTCAATGCAGGCAGATCAAAGCACTGTTGAATATCAAATGTCAAGTCAAATGTCAAGTGTCCCCAACTAAACAAGCCAAAGGCGACAGCGGCAAGGAACCCAAACTCCATCAGGTGACATCAGGTGGCAGACAAGTGGCAAATAGGTGTTTAAATGGAGAAAAAAACCTTGGGAGAAACCAGGCGTAGTCGGGGGGCCAGTTCTCCTCTGGCCAACAGTGCTTTGTTACGATTCAGGTTGCCATCGTAAGTCCAATAGGATCGCAACATTCAAAGTATTCATTGTCATATGATCCTTCAGAAATAATTCTAATATGCTGATTTGCTGCTCAAGAAACATTTCTTATTATTATCAATGTTGAAAACAGTTGTGCTGCTTAATATATTTCTGGAAACCATGATTTGTTTCAGGATACACTGATGAATAAAAAGTTCAGAAGAACAGCATTTATTTCAGTTTCAAATAAATGCTGTTCTTTTGAACTTTCTATTCATTAAAGTGTCCTAAAAAAACATATATCATGGTAACATTATAAATATCTTTAATGTACTATTAACTTAATGCGACCTTGCTGAATTAAGTGAATTAAGCTGAAAGTTTTGACAGTAGTATATACCTTGATAATTCCTTGAAAAATAATTAGAATTATTCTTATTTAATTGTTATTAAATACTCACATCAACAGTAATTTACACTTAACACTCATGTATTAGATAGGTAAAAATATATATTGTTGCATTTCATGGTTATACCATTTTAGACATTTTAGAGTAAAAAAAAACTTTATTTTTGATAATGAATTTTGGTCAAATTTGTTGGGAAAAATCGAATAATTTGCTTTAAAATGAAAATTCTGTTATTATCAAATCATGACTTTTTCCCGTGGAAAACAAAAATCATTAAAGGGTTAGTTCACCCAAAAATGAAATTTCTGTCATTAAGTACTCACCCATGTGTCGTTCCAAACCTGTATGACCTTCGTTCATCTTCGGAACACAAATTAAGATATTTTTGATGAAATTCAAGAGTTTTATTTATCCTCAATAGAAAGCAATGAAATGACCACATTCAAGGTCCAGAAAAGTAGTAAAGACATAGTTAAAATAGTTAACATGACTACAGTGGTTCAACCTTAATGTTATGAAGTGACAAAAATACTTTTGTGCGCAAAAAAAAAAAAAAAAAATAACGACTTTATTTAACAAATTCGTCTCTCCCCTGTTATTCTCCAACACTATTTCGTTACAGTGCTTCCATGTTCTACGTCAGAACGCCGGCTCAGTATTGGCCGACACCGTTTACGTGAGCAGCATGATGCATGCATGTGATGCTGACGCAGGAGCTGGCCAATACTGAGTCAGCGTTCGGACATAAACCCGGAAGAGCTGAACTGCGTTCAGCTGCATACAAGTCTGACATAGGAGAGACGAATTTGTTGAATAAAGTCGTTGTTTTTGTTTTGTTTTTGCACACAAAAAGTATTCTCGCTGCTTCGTAACATTAAGGTTGAACCACTGTAGTCACGTTGACTGTTTTAACGATGTTTTTACTACTTTTCTGGACCTTGAATGTGGTAATTTAGTTGCTTTCTATTGAGGATAAAAAAAACCTCTCAGATTTCATCAAAAAATATCTTAATTTGTGTTCCGAAGATAAACGAAGGTCTTATGGGTTTGGATCTACATGAGGGTGAGTAATTAATGACAGAAATTTCATTTTTGGGTGAACTAACCCTTTAATGCCAAAAAGACAAAGTATTTTTACTTAGTTTATTATTAGTATTATTATATAAACAAAATGTATTTTTGTAATTGTACTTTTTTTTTTTTCAATTTGGTCATGTCTTATCTTGACTAGGACACTGAATGAGTCAGATGGAGCCCCTGAAAAAGTAGGTGCATCATTCCCTTCAGGTAGATGCATGCTATAGCATGTTAAAAAATGTTGCAATTTAACATCATAAAGCCTGTAGGAACTATATTGTTCCTAACAGTATTGCTATTAGATATTAAGAGAGCAGACCATACATTGACTCTTGCTCTAAATACCTGCTGATAGTCACTTTTTAAATCACTGCATGCATTTCCTCACAGCAATTCAATCCACAGATATACATTTGAATTAGTAATTCATTTAAAATGAATAGTCTAATTGAAAAGCATGTGTTAGTCTGTTAGAATGTGAATGAACAAGACTGTCAATCACTGTGATAACATCCACAGGATAACACAGGACAATGAATGTGATTGTTCAAGTCATTACACCTGTGAACAACACAACTCTGCGTTATGACTACGAGACTGAGAAGACAAGACATGGAATGATAAGAATGGGTCATAACCCAAAACTGTGCTAGCTTATAGTTGAGTAATACTACCAAATAAACTGACTCACTGCATACTTTCTTTTCACATGAACTCCCTTAGGCAGTTTTCAAATGGGGATCACAAAACTGATAAAAAAAAAAAAGCACTCTGTAGTATTTTGATTATGCTATAAACGCTTAAATTTTAAATTGTAAAAGAGGAAAACATGTCATTTTATGTAAACATTACTTTGTAAAACCTATATAGACAGAAAGGACTAAGAGTCTGTAGCCTGAGGGATTTTTGTGTCACTCTGTCATCTTGCTTGGCCTGTTTGGCGTTTGTTTATTACTACTCTGTCATAGGAGCAATTATTTTTAAGTGATACTTTTCACATAGACAATGAAAAATGTAACAAGGACACTGCAGATCTATTAAATTATTTAAAAATACATTAAAAATGCAGATGGTGACTTAAATACGCCTCTATCAATTTTTTGAACCACATACACGTTTTATGCAATGACAAGGTTTGCTAAATTTTAGATGATACAACCCCAAGAAAACTTCAATAATATATATAGATATTTTATTTACACTACTGTTCAAAAGTTTAGGGTCGGTAAGATTTATCATTGTTTTTGAAAGAAGTTTCTTAAAGCTGCTAAATTTAATAAAAACAGTAAAAACAGTAATATTGAAATATTACAATTTAAAATAACTGTTTGAATATATTTTATAAATGTAATTTATTCCTGTGATCAAAGCTGAATTTTCAGCATCATTACACTCTTCAGTGTCACATGATTCTTCAGAAATCATTCTAATATGTTGAATTGCTGCTCTAGAAACATTTCTTATTATCAATGTTGAAAACCATTGTAAAAACCATTTTTTCAGGATTCTGATTTGAAATAGAAATCTTTCATAAGATAATAAATGTCTTTACTGTACTTTATCTTAATGCAACTTGCTGAATACAAATCGTACTGACCCAAATGTTTTGTACGGTGTATATACCTTGAAAAATAATTATTATAATTATTCTTATTTAATTGTTATTAATTACTCACACCAACAATGATTTACAATTAACATTAATTTTAAGTGTAGACATTTTAGAGTCAAATTACATACATGTATATATATATATATATAAACCCTTAAAAAAAAAACAGAACACAAATAAAATGAAAGTGAACACAAATATTACATTTCTAAGAAAGATTTCTATTTTTAATTGTCTGGGTTTTTTGTTTGTTTTGTTTTTGTTTTTTTATATTGTTTGTTTTTTGTTTTTTACTTTCCCTCTCATTATTCATCAATGACCCAGACTTTATGGTCTGTTATGTCCAGTTAGTGTTTTGTAGAGATGTCAGGTGAATATCTCATCACATTTTACATTACAATGCGCATGTTAAAAAATAACTTACGCATATAATTACATTAAAATGCGTCCGGCCACAGTTTGCCCTCGCTTTCGTCAGACAGGTGTAGGTAAAGAATCAGCGTTACCTGAGATACTCCTGCAGGCAGGTGTCGCAGAATCTGTGTCCGCAGGTGGACACCTGCACGGGGTCCCTCATCGGCTTATCACACAGAGGACAATAAAATCTCTTCCTCGGTCTCTCCAGAAACTTTAAATCTAAACCTGGCATAATACAGTACCGTTGTGGATATCAAATTCGGACAGCAAACTGATAAACTGCTGATATAAAACTTTACAACTAATTTTAGTACAGAGATGAACAATCCTATTGGTAGGCTAAATTCCTACAGTAAAAAAGAATCGATCTTTCATGACATTTCCGTCTTCAGAAAGGTACAGCACAGGGGAACGTTTACTCGGTCCAACTGTCCGTCTGCACTTCTGCCCCGCCCACAGGAGCGAGAGGAGGAGGAGCCACGAGCCTCCACACTTATACACGTATTCCAATATGGACAGTGTTACTTTACTGTTGTTATTATTAAGGACATACTATTAGTATCATACTATGTTTTATTAATGTTTTGAATTAGTTTTTATTTTTACATTTTCCGTTTTCATTTTTAATGTTAAAGTTTTAGTCATTTGTATTAGATTTTTTTTTTTTAAATAGACTGTAGTTTTTAGCCTATTTTTATTTAAGTTTTATATGTTTTAGTACATCAAGTTGAAAGAAAATGAGAAATGTTGCTTTGGCCACTATTACAATATGAGCTGTGTTATTTTAGTGTCGTTGAGATACTGTTATTGTTTGTGTTAATATTTTGATTTAGTTTTTATTTTTAGATTTTCCGTTTTCATTTTAATGTTTAGTAATTTTGTTGTGTTTTTGTCATTTTTGTCAGTTTTTTTTAAATAGTTTTTTTTTTTTTTTTTTTTTCTCCAATTTACTATGCTTGTATAGTTTTTATGCTTTAGAAAAGTTAGTATTTAAAATTAAACAAAACGAAAATTAGAAATGCTGCCTTGGCTATATATATATATATATATATATATATATATATATATATATACATACATACACAATAATAATAAAATAATATATGTGTGTATGCATGTGTGTGTATACACACATACACACACACACACACACACACACACACATACATACATACACACACGTACTGTATATTTACAAACTTTTATGTTAGATGCGATGAATTGATTTGACAGCACTAATATAAATACATATATACAGTGTATATATATATATATATATATATATATATATACTTTCATTAAGGTTAACGTTTGTTTTTTATGGTTTTACTTTTAATTTCCTATAATAACCCTGAATACATTTAGTTCCATAAAAAAAAATAAAACCATAAAAAACAAACGTTAACCATAATGAAATTATATATATATATATATATATATATACACTGTATATATGTATTTATATTAGTGCTGTCAAATCAATTCATCGCATCTAACATAAAAGTTTGTAAATATACAGTACGTGTGTGTATGTATGTATTACATTAAGTTGAATTTAAACAGTCTTTCCTCCTCCCTTGTTCACCTGTTTTCTCAGTGCTGATACTGATATTTGACACCTCAACACCTCCACAGGGCTCACAATTCAAATGGTATGAAAAACATGCATCTCAACAGTGATACGTATTCATTTATCACGTGCTTTTGATTTACTACAGTATATCCATATTTTAAAACACCCCAAACACCCTTATAGAGGGTTATTTACATTGCATCATAAGTACTGATTCTTGTCTTACTAGACTGTGTAAATGTAGAAGCTTTTAGACAGTTTCATCGAAACAGGTTTCATGCTGCAGAACCAGTTTTACTTCCTCGTTCCACAAAGGAATATTCAGGTTGACCTTAGACTCCTTGTATAGGCCATATCAGCAGTAAAAAGCACAGAGCGGGTTCAGTTCGTCTGCGTTAAACTCCATGTTAATGCCTCGTGGGTCTTACTGTTTGGAGCAGCTTTTAAAAGACACGTGAAAGATGCATTTCTGCTCAGCTATTGTGACTCTTGTACAACCCTTCTATTCTGTGATGAGTGACTGAAAAGGGCTTTTGTTTGCGTTTAAAAATGATTCATTTTAGTTAATGTGTCAGTGTGTCGATTTAATTGGTGTCAAGAAGGAGTACATGTGAGCTTTTGTGTGTTTGTGTAGGAGGGCAACAAAGAGCCAGATAAAGAAAAGAATAATAAAACGCAAACAGAAGCAATAACAAACATGACAAACATTCTTCCACCTGCTACACAGTCAGTGAGATGCCAGAAGCTACACAATTAAACCAGAAAACCCACATGCAGCTGTGTAAAAACAAGTTTATTGTTGCATTAAAAATTATTTCTGTCATAAAAGTTTCTCAAAATCTATGGCATCACTATAAGACACAATTGTTAGGACTAAAAATGCTTTGATCCTTCACATACAGAACATACAAATTTCAGCATATATTATTAGAGTGAAATGGTTGCCAGGTATATTATAGAAATATTATTAGGAACACATTACATACAGTATATGGTGTAGTTGTTCTGCTTTCTTAAAGAAATAGTTCACCAAAATCACCCTCTCGCTGATGCAAACCCGTAACTATTATTCAAAATGTCTTCATTTTTGTTTCATAGAAAAAGGAAAGACAAACTGGTTTGGAACATCATGCGAGGGAGTAAATGATGACAGAATTTTCATTTTTGAGTGAACCATTTTAAAATGAAACATTCAGGATAACTATGTATTCTGTATTATATTAATACAATACAAAATATTATTAGAATTATCATAATATATTCTTCATATGGAACAATTCTTCATAAATAAATCTGACGGAACCATATAACTGCGGCACAAACCACTTGTTAAGGGTTCACAAAACTCACATTTAGACTTGATATGTGCATTTCTTCAAAATGCTGGAAATCTTAATGAAATACATAAACACATAGGTTGTGTATTTATATTTTGCTTAAGAAATCATTAAATCTATTCTGAGACATCTTAATTTCCTTCATTAAAAAAACATCCCACACATGAATAGGATGGCAAGGGTCTGCATTAAAAAGTGTATTCTAAAATAAACACTGATTAAAGTGCTTCAGATATCATAATAATTAGTATTAAAACTGCAAGTTAGTTTAAATGACCTAAAATGCAGCATTGTCACAATGATAGAAATTAATCATGGTCATGATGATAAAACGAAGGCAACGGAGAGAAGCAGCACTTCAGTAGGAGTTAGCCCACCATCTGACCCAGGTCTTCTGGGTGGAGGTAAGATTTCTTCATATCATTCACATTCTTAGTCAGTATAGTTTCTCTGTAAGAAAAAAAAAATTAGGAAAAGTTCATAAGGGACTTCAACCAAAAATTGAGCTTTAGCTCTAAAATCTGATTGGGTTTCTGCTTTTTATATATATATATATATATATATATATATAAAGTTTAATATTATAAAAAATGTATATGTATAATAACATAGTATAATGTAATATAAATACATTTTTTAAATCATGTTTATATACAACCCGAATTCCAGAAAAGTTGGGACGTTTTTTTAATTTGAATAAAATGAAAACTAAAAGACTTTCAAATCACATGAGCCAATATTTTAGTCACAATAGAACATAGATAACATAACAAATGTTTAAACTGAGAAATTTTACAGTTTTATGCACAAAATGAGCTCATTTCAAATTTGATGCCTGCTACAGGTCTCAAAAAAGTTGGCACGGGGGCAGCAAATGGCTGAAAAAGCAAGAAATTTTGAAAAGATTCAGCTGGGAAAACATCTAGCAACTAATTAAGTTAATTGATATCAGGTCTGTAACATGATTAGCTATAAAAGGGACATCAGAGAGGCAGAGTCTCTCAGAAGTAAAGATGGGCAGAGCTGTGAAAGAGTGCGTAAACAGATTGTGGAATACTTTAAAAACAATGTTCCTCAATGTCAAATTGCAAAGGCTTTGCAAATCTCATCATCTACACTGCATAACATCATCAAAAGATTCAGAGAAACTGGAGAAATCTCTGTGCATAAGGGACAAGGCCAAAGACCTTTATTGGATGCCTGTGGTCTTCGGGCCCTCAGACGACACTGCATCACTCATCGGCATGATTGTGTCAATGACACTACTAAATGGGCCCAGGAATTCTTCCAGAAACCACTGTCGGTAAACACAATCCGCCGTGCCATCTGCAGATGCTAACTAAAGCTCTATAATGCAAAAGGGAAGCCATATGTGAACATGGTCCAGAAGCGCTGTCGTGTCCTGTGGGCCAAGGCTCATTTAAAATGGACTGTTTCAAAGTGGAAAAGTGTTCTATGGTCAGACGAGTCCAAATTTGACATTCTTGTTGGAAATCACGGACGCCGTGTCCTCTGGGCTAAAGAGGTGGGAGACCTTCCAGCGTGTCATCAGACTTCAGTTCAAAAGCCAGCATCTCTGATGGTATGGGGGTGCATAAGTGCATACGGTATGGGCAGCTTGCATGTTTTGGAAGGCACTATGAATGCTGAAAGGTATATAAAGGTTTTAGAACAACATTAAATGAAAAATACGTCAAAGACGACCACGAACTCTTCAGCAGCTGGAAACCTATATCAGGCAAGAATGGGACCAAATTCCAACACCAAAACTCCAGAAACCCATAACCTCGATGCCCAGACGTCTTCAAACTGTTTTGAAAAGAAGAGGAGATGCTACACCATGGTAAACATCCCCCCGTCCCAACTATTTTGAGACCTGTAGCAGGCATCAAATTTGAAATGAGCTCATTTTGTGCATAAAATTGTAAAATTTCTCAGTTAAAACATTTGTTATGTTATCTATGTTTTATTGTTAATAAAATATTGGCTCATGTGATTTGAAAGTCTTTTAGTTTTCATTTTATTCAAATTTAAAAAACATCCCAACTTTTACGGAATTCGGGTTGTATATATATGTATATATAAATCATGTTTACAGAATAATATATGGAAACAATCTATACTAGTATGTTAATAAACATTATCACTTGGTGGAGGAATTGCTTATTTTTATTATTAGTAATAAATTCTATTCAATCATACTTATTGTTTTATAAAAAAGTTTTAATATTATCAATATATTTGATATGTATAATAATATCTATATAATATATAATACAGTATATTAAATACTACAAAAACATGTTTATATATAAACAGAAATTATAAATTATGCTTTTATAAAAAAATACCTTTATACTTGTATATTAATTTACATATAAATACTTATTATAAAAACAAATCCATAAACTACTAAATAATATTATATGACTAAAATGAAAATCTATGATGATAGTTTTAAAAATCTTATTTCACATGATGATCTGTTACCTGTACAATCACTGCAACAAGGACCACCAGCAGACCCAGCAGCAGCGCCATGCGGCCCAGACTGCCAAAGTCGACGTGTTTGAGGATGAAAAAGCGTGCCCAGCCCAGCTTATCTGCTGTATGTGGAGGATAACGCATCTTATTCACCCCCTCCATCTTCAGCTGTTTGATTAGACAGCCGCGCAAGTGGCTCAAGTGATCAAAGCCGTACTTGCCATGATAGCGGCCCATCCCACTGTTACCTGCAGGGGGAGTCGAAGAGCTGAGCTACAGTACAGTCCACACATCATAACATGACATGCATGCTTCTGCAGCTTCTTTCAGAAATATCTTTAATTCGCCAAAAAAGAAAAGTAAAGAAGTTTAATTAAAAAAGAACTCACCAACTCCACCAAAAGGCAAAGAGCTTACTGAGAAGTGCATCAAACAGTCATTAGCCAACACTCCACCACTAGAGGTCTCCGCAATCATATGCTTGATCAGCTGTAATGAAAGGACAGATCTGTACAAATTTCCTAAGTAAAACATTATTTCTCATTATATCATGAATGAATTATCAGTTTAAACCTTGCTGTCTGAAGAGAAGATGTACAAGGCAAGGGGTTTCTCTCTCTGGTTGATGAATTTGATGGCTTCATCTGCACCGCTCACTGTCAGGATGGGCAACAGAGGCCCGAAGATCTCCTCCTGCATCACCTTGGCATCCGGCTTCACGTCCCTTAAAACTGTTGGAGCTGTGAAGAGATGCATGTTGAATATCCACCTTATTCTGCAACACGGAAGTGAGCAATTTTCTTTGAATGTGCGAGACTTCTGATTCATTAGTCGCTATAAGGTAAATAAATAGAAGAATCACAAAGTGCAGTAAACGGTAAAACTATTTGTGCTACAAACCAGTGTGTTTATGATTATGATAATAAATTAAATTATGATAGCAAATACTAGTTTGCGATATGAAGCAGCATAACGGACAGGCTAAAATGAATGGAATCACAAAGGAAGCCATTAAAAATAAGGTGGATAACAAAGAGTTATAAATGTGTTTACACTGTGATTAAACAATAAATCGTGTCATTATCTTCTGAAAATGCTTGTAGTGACTTATAGCATTAGCAATGCAGCTGAAGTATACCAATGTAGCACTCCGACTCGTCATTTTCACCCCCCACAGCGATGGTGCTGCCGTCCAACAATGCCATCAGTCTCTTAAAGTGGCGCTGATTGATGATGCGTCCGTAATCCAGACATTTTTTGGGGTCTTCGGTATAGAATTCCTGATAATCACAAATGAAAGTATGCATTAGCTCATTTGACATTATATATTTGTAGAATGTTAAATAGTGAAGTCTAAATAAAAATATGAACATTGATACCAGAAGTAAATCAATGAAATCCATACCTCAAACTTTCCATTACTAGCCTTCTAAATCAATAAAATTGGTAACACTTGTGGTAACACTTAACAATAATATTCTATATTTTAATGATAGTTGATGCATAAGGTGTCATGAACTAACTTTGAACAATCATTTATCTTAATAAAGTATTTTTTATCATATTTAATGTTAATTTGAAAATATGCTATTGTTAATTAATGTTAGTTCAAAATGCATTTACATTTGCAACTTGAAATGATAAAATGTATCAATATAAATTAACATTATACAAACTATCATTCACAAATAACCTACATACTTTAATATTCTTCTTGATCTCTTCAATCACTCTATCTTGCATACTGGGGTCACATAGTATGTAGTCCGGAGCAATGCAGGTCTGACCACAGTTCGAGTACTTTCCCCATGCAATACGCCTGTAATGTCACAGAGAACATGTATTCAAAATCATTTCACAGATTTATTGTGTTCAAACGAAAGTGCATTAGTGGCTGCCTACTTTTACAGCGGCACTGGTTCCAGAAGTATTTTTTCCATTCATTTCTCCTATAGGGATTTCAAAAAAAGTCTTTGTTAAAGCGCTATAAGCCATGAACCAAGTCAATCAGCTACGAGGTGAATCGTAACATTACAAACTTTAATTTGAAGCAAAAAGTATTTGAAAATCAGACAAAAATACAATAACAATATATGTTATATGTTATAATATATGTTAAGTTTATTGCAAAATATGCATATACATCCAAATATTTAAGTATTTTGAGAGCATAGGGAGACCGACTCAATTACGGCATTTGCGACGCATCATGGGAGTGGGCGGAGCGAACGAGATCTTTTGCCATGATTTGCTTGTTTCGACTATCTGATTGGTGGAATTTTCTGTACAGCATCATGGATAATGTAGTTTTTCACCACAAATTCCACTGTTAAACATGATTATTTTAAAACTAAGATGAAATAATGTGGGCTAACAGCTTAAAAAGAAGCAAATATTACTGATTAACAACCTTGTAGCTTACAGTAAAACTGTCTTTAAAGGTTTATAAGCTGTTCAAAAATCAATTACCCTATGGAGAAACTGAATGGAGTTTTTACTTCCAGAGCCAGACTGTTGCACACTATTGTGAATGGACTGACCGGCAGGCAATGGCGAGGTCACAGTTCTTGTCGATGTAGCACGGGCTCTTTCCGCCCAGCTCCAGAGTGGTAGGGGTTAAGTGTTTCGCAGCAGCCTCCATGATGATTTTAGCCACTGTGCCATTTCCAGTGTAGAAGATGTGATCAAACCGCTGCTTGAGCAGCTCCTGGGTCTCTGTCACCCCACCCGTGACAACAGGGTACAACTCCTGAGATCAGCACCATCAGTATGAATAAATGATTACACTGTATGCTAATTAAAATGCACTGTAAAACTCATTTAGTTCAGAATACTCAAAACATTTGATGTCAGACATTTAACATTTAAGTCAGAGGTCTCCAAACTCTGTCCTGGAGGGCCGCTGTCCTGCAAAGTTTAGCTCCAACCACAATTAAACACACCTGAACCAGCTAATCAAGGTCTCACTAGGCATACAAGAAACCTTCAAGCAGGTGTGTAGGAGCTGGTTGGAGCTAAACTCTGCAGGACAGCGACCCTCTAGGACCGAGTTTGGATACCTCTGATTTAAGTAAACTAACTCATTTTTTTAAGTTAGTAGAACTTAAAATTCTTATGACAAGTGGGGTGGGGCCGAGAGCCATGGAAGCAGAGCAAGGCCAGTGTGGTGCACAGGTGTCTCTAATTAACAATCACGTCATCGGCATCCCTTCGCTCACACAGTTCTCAGCCTCGTCCCACTCATCATAATGCTAATTACATACAGTTCATTTACATAAACATGACATTTAGATCTTGGTTAAAGGTGCAGTGTGTAAATTTTAAAAGGAATCTAGCGGTGAGGTTGCGAACGGCAACCAACAGCAGCTCACCCCTCCCTTTTGTGTGATTTGAGAAGCTACGGTGGCCGTCTGGCCGACACAAGTCAAAGATGTCGTCGTCTGAGACAGCAGAGAGTATGTTAGCCAGTCAAGTAATCAGGTTTCTTCTTACTTCTATCAAAGAACGGTCTCTACTTCTAATAAACCAGACGACTACTACTACTACTTCTTCATGCGTATTCAACGTAGTGACGATGCAAGCTGCCTCTAAAAACACGAACGATTTAGAAGAAGAACAACATAGTGATGAAATGTGCTCTGTAGAGTGTTTGTCCATTTAGGGCTACTGTAGAAACATGCCGGCACAAAATGACGACTTGACATAGAGGGGGGACCCGCGGTGTATGTAGATATAATTGGCTCATTCTAAGGTAATAAAAACATAACGGTTCAATGCATAAGGTCTTTATACACCACTGAAAACATAGTTATGAATATTATATTGCATTTCTGTCAATAGATCCTCCCAAATTTTACACATTGCATCTTTAAATGTTAGATAACACATAACACATACTATTATATCTGTCAAAGAGACTGTCATTATATACTTGTATGTATATAATCAAACAACATATAGTCTATGTGGTCTTAAAAGTTTCACAGCCCATCCTCAACCTAACCACAGACTCTGCTCTTCACCACAATGGTAACCCTACAAAACTAACATTACAGAACCCCTTGTAAATCCCAATATAACACAGCATTAAACACTAACTTGTGTCTCCATATGTTAATTTTGTGCAAAACACAGAAATGCTCTGATGCAAAGCATGCTGGGAATTAGAAATCTGCTGCAACTCAATCATATTAAGTTCAGCTTACTACAATCAAATGTTGAGTTCACGCAACTTTTTTCTATTAAGTACAATGAACTTTTATTATTATTTGAGTGAAACGAACTAATTTTATTCAATTAATTTCACTGTTCGGTTTTACAGTGTGTATAGTTAGGGTTACCCAAACTATTAATCCTTTTTATTTAGTTTATTTATAAATGAATTTGTGTTTATTCAGAAACTTATGACAAAAGGAATCTTACTTTGTCCAAGTACAATGGTAAGAGATCCTCCATTACTTTGGAAGTGTGAGAACTGACTTCAGATGGCTTGATCACAGCTGCATTACCTGCCAAACAACATAGTATTCATTGTAATATGACAATATTCTTATCAATTATCTTAAATATTGACAGGCATTTTATATCTCCACATGTAAACTTACTAGTAACACCTACTGATCTATATAAGTTATAACATTTATTTAGATCAGTGGTAACACCCTAGTTCTGTAATAATGGTGTAACTTTTAACACAACATTAAACACTTTAAATGTATCTCTAATTTCTCTATGTTTGCAAATCTGACCTTTTACTTAGTAAAGGGTGACAACATTCTTTAAGACAGATAACAGACAGGGATAAAAGCGCAAGCTATCTGTATATAGTGATAGTGAGCATTTTCAAAAAACTTGCAAATAAAGTGCATAATTTAATACATGCCTTATTCTTAAAATGGGACAATGAACAAATGAATGAATGAATTAATAAATTTAAATAGTTTTAAAATATAAAGTATTCCTGTTTTTTTTTGTTTGTTTGTTTTTTTTTGCAAGTGTTGACATTGTTGATAGTAACTAAGTGAAAAGGAACAGTATTGTACTTTGGTCTGTTAACACAGGGCAGTGTCACACAAGTAGGACAAAGTGCAGTGTAACATGGTAATCCTTAAATGTGCTTTTTATTCATGTTACTAAAATGTTTTTTCCTTTCATCACTACACTATAAAACCTAAAGAGAATATGTAAAACCGATTGTTCAGACAAATGCATCATATACTGTATAATGTTTTAAAGCTGGTGGAGAATGTACAGTCACATACACTGGGGTTCAAATGACTCAGACCACATCTGGTATTAAAAATCTAAATTAAACCTGGAAATAAACTGAACACCTTTGAAATTTTAAAAAAGTTATTATGTAAATAATTAAGAAATATTTAAAATTCTTGATTATTTTTAGATCACTAATTAAATAAGCTAATTTAATTAGTGTTGATGAATAACACAATCATCAGGTTTTACACATTTTTGTGGAGTTCCCCCAGTGGTGAACCATTGAAATTTCGAAATACTTATGACGTAACGAAGCCTCGTTTACTGAAATCACGTGACTTTGGCAGTTTGATACACGCTTCGAACTACTGATTCGAAACAAAAGATTCGTAAAGCTTTAAAGCTTCATGAAGCAGTGTTTTGAAATCGCCTATCACTAGATATTGTTGAATAAAGTTATTTTGTTTTTTGGCGCACAAAAAGTATTCTCGTCGCTTCATAAAATTAAGGTTGAACCACTGTAGTCACAAGAACTGTTTTAAATATGTCTTTAGTAGCTTTCTGGGCATCTGAAAGTGTTAATTATCTTGCTGGCAATGTCGGCCTCACTGAGCCATCGTTGACGTTTAGATGAATATGTATATATGTGCTGCGTGCTTTGCTCTTAATAACAAAATAAACACAAAACAAAAATTACAGCGGTGAGAATACAGCAGGTAAAAGGGATTGTTCACCCAAAAATGAAAATTCTGTCATCAATTACTCACCCTCATGTTGTTTCAAACCCGTAAGACTTTCATTCATCTTCCGAAGACAAATGAAGATCTTTTTAATGAAACCTGAGAGATTTCTGTCCCTCCATTGACAGCCTACGCAACTACCACGTTCAAACCGCAGAAAGGTATTAAAGACATTGTTAAAGTAATCAATGTGACTCCAGTGGTTTAACCTCAATTTTATGAAGCGACGCGAGTGCTTTGTTTGCGTAAACAACATAATTTACCATTTTATTTACAAAATATTAATATGTGATTAATCTCTTTATTTGTGTTTCGAAGATGAACAAAAGTCTTACGGGACTGGAACGACATGAGGGTGAGTAAATGATGACAGAATTTATATTTTTGCATGAACTATCCCTTTAAGAAAGCATCTGGGGCCTCATTTATAACCCTTGCGTACGCACAAAACATGCCCTGAAAAAGGCGTACGCCACTTTCTACGCAAAAGATGGGATTTATAAAAACAAACTTGATGGGAAAATTTGCGCACCTGCACACAAACTCTGACCCATGCGTACGATCGTTTTTACTAGAGTGAGAAAAGTAATGACGTAAACAGAATGATTTTAAACTTTCCATTTTGATATAGGACACATTTACATTAATATTCCACTTCCATTAATGGCGATAAGCACTGAAATTACATAAAGGCATACCGCAGAAGTTAAAAATGATATGAATTTAGATAGTGGATGTGCTACTTTTGATAATTTTTCTTGTGACACGCTGTTTTAATGACAGCGAGGAGTGCTAGGTGCACAATAACTCCTCTTTAAACTAAACTGCAGATCTCATGTTATGACAAAATATTTTTAGCGAGAACGATGATCAGTGATGCACGCTTACTTCGATATTATGGCAGACACTGCTGAATTCGGTGGCTGAACGGTCCATTGTCCAGTTTGAATAGATCCAATGACAATAGCTTACTGTACAACCGCAGCTGCATGGAGGTGTTGATGTCATGTGAAGGCATCTTCAAACAATTATGAAAAATACCACTGTATTTGAAGGATACAGCTTAAAGAAAACGGTAAGATTTGCACGTTTCCTTTTTAAAATACTTAGTCTGTGACGCTCCGAGTCAGACAATTGTATTTACACTGCAATAAATAAGTAGGCCTATGTTTCCACTAAAAATAGCCTATAAACATTCTAAAAGATATGTTCACCTTATCAGCAAAACTCCATAAATTTGATTTGAATTTATGCAATTAAAACAAGCCAGTGAAAATGAATGAATCAACTCTATTCTAAAAACTTTAGCCTAAGTATTTATACAATTTTGTTTTTTATGGATATTTTGACATATTTATTCTAAAACATAACAAGGATATTGGATGATTTTAGCAATGTTATGTGTATGGCACAAATGGCATGTATAGTCCGTATCTAATATGTTCCAATGTCTTGTACCTTTGACGTGTTAACCATGGTGTCACGTGGATGGGCATATGCACGGAAATGATATGCAGATGAGGTTATGCATAGTAAAACTAGGCGTTGTAAGCTCCATATATGGTGATTTTGGGGAGGAGACAGGGTGGAGATGCACATACGCACAATCTTCCGCTGACTAGGATTTATAAGGGGATTTTTGCGCAGGTTCTGGTGTACGCATGGTTTTATAAATCGGAAAACTTTTGTGCGTACACAGAATCTAGCTTTTGTGCGTACGTACACTTTTAGGATGAAATCTACAGAAAGTTTTATAAATGAGGCCCCTGATCATAGTGATGTGGATATGTTTGCACCAGCTCTGCACCGGCATCATGTCGACAGGTTAAGTATTTAAAATTACACTGTTATGATTTTGATTATAAAGTATATTTAAGACTATACATTATATAGGTCTGGCTATAAGAGACTATAGTTTGAATTAATCCCTTTTCTTTGAATGATACATTGACATTACAGTACAGAATGGCTCTTTTGGCATTATCCTGAACATTGTATAAGCATTTATTTCATGTGTCATTGAACGGAAGAGAGGCTCTCGGGACTGTGTGACAACCTAGGAAGTCGGGGAAAGTTTCGTTTTTTTAAGTTTTATTACAAGCTGTTCACACTTTGGAAATAAAAAAGCTATTAAGACATGAAAATTCTTACATATTGCCCCTTTAAAGCAAAATGGTTGTTATGCTGATAATATAATTTGTAAGAAAAAATGCATTCAATTAGAAAAATGCCAAACCAGAGGTCTCACGGCAGTTTCACACTGCAAGCGTGAGCGGCGCGTGAGCAGCGCATATTTTTTTCGCCGTGCATGTTAACCAATGAGTGCATTCACACCGAGAGCAGGAGCATCGTGTGAGCAGCAGTGAAGCGGGGGTTTTGGCGTTGAGTCTATTTTTGCTGCGCTGCTGACGCTCAATTAAATTGAAAGCACTTTTGGTGGACAAAATAAATATGATTTCACACCAAAAGTGCTCAAAATGCACAGAATAAGCATGTCTAGTGTTTTTTTTTAACAAGAATTGGAGTATGACAGAAAAAAAGTAAGTATAAAAAATATTTATAGAAGATTTACCCATTTAAACTTGTTTTTAATTATTCAGTTTGGGTGAAAGTATGGTGTATTATAAAAAACTAAAGTAAACTAGCCAGAAAATATAATATATAAACACTCTTTTAGTTATTACAGAGACAGTTATATAGACTCTAGCACTACCCAAATCAAACCCAAGTTTGCAGTCTTTTTTCTGCTGAGTTTGCTGTCTTGTAAACATGTACACGCGGCAGATGTAAACACTAAGCTTACCTCATTCGTGTGCAGCAATATGACATGAGGCTTTTTTGTTTTTGTTTGTTGTTTACTGTTTACATGCAAATGTTGTACACCTCCCTATGTTAACAAACTTTCAAGACTATCAAGTTTATAAATGACCAACTTATAAAAACAAATTTATAGTTGTCTTTGTAAAGAAATGCTCACTTTATATGTAGCTTGGAGCTGCTGCTGTGATGCTGTACAAAACGCTTCCAGTGTGAATACTCTTGCGTGTCTGCAGCTGCAGTGAAAATGTAGTTACGCTGACGTGAAGCTGACACGCCACTAGCACTCATGGTGTGAAACGGCCGTCAGACTTTAAGGCCACACAAGGCCTCTGGATATACGCCACTTACAATTCATAGAGGCTACATAAAAAACAGTTAAGCTCTAGTCATAATATTTTGCACTTTTTAAATGAATCGATTCAGATTCAATAGACTTCGATTACCTGCTGCTATAGCTCCTACGAGGGGCCCGATGGTGACCGCCCAGGGGTAGTTCCAGGCCCCAATGACCAGCACTACTCCCAGGGGCTCAGGCTGGATGTAGACCTGGTCTGAGATGGTCATCATGCTCTTGCTCACGGGTCGAGGAGCTGCCCATTCTTTCAGCTTTCTCACAGCCAGGTTAATCTCACTCTCCAGACCCAGAGTCTCATACAAAGGAGTTCCAAACTCACTCTGTCACCAGATATATAAAGCACAGACCATTTGCAATACGCCTAACCAAACAGGGTTTAGAATTGGACAATACACAAGTGAATAGGACACCAACCCTTTTGAGATCCTTTTTGAGGCCCTCTGCGATTTCCTTCTGTCGTTCTTTGACAAAACGCAGCAGGTTTTTTAGCTGGGTAATGCGGTACTCCAGGGGTTTGCTCCGGCCGGTGAGGAAGGCCTTCCTGGCACGTTCCACTGCTTTCTGCTCTCGAGACATACTGTGAAAGGGGAAGTCATTCATTTCACTCTGGTTATACTTCTGTCACATTTAGGTAAACTTCACACAGTGATCTCATATATTATAAGTGAGAGTCAAGTATAACATCTGTAATGGATTGGCATCTGAGCCCTTGAAAAATGAATGATGGAACAAACAAATCTTTCCAAAACTGTTGCATAATATCAGAAATCAGATGACAGCTCATGACCTAAAACTTTGCTTGCTAAAGACATTACAACATGGCTGTCTCTGCACTTTAAAAATGTTTTCAAAATAAGCCCATAACATTTATTCTATTATATTCTATCGATTTAACTTATAATTTCTGTCATTTCTACTTCATTTTATGAGTTTTCCGAGTTTCAGAGAAATTCGATTCAAAGTGGTTGAAAAAGTGTAATGAGCTTATCAATGCAGTTTTTAACTTTGACACCATTTTGATTAAATAATTATATATATTATATATTTATATATAATAAATCATCTAAATAAACATACTACTAAATTAATAATATTATTAATAATACTATACTACTAAAATAATATTAACAACAATTAGGCTATTATTATTAGTTTAGTAGTATAGTTACTTGAAATACATACTATTGTAGTATGTAATGAATAAATACCAGTAATGAATAGCTTATAGTTACTAATTATTATGTAATCAAATGATTAAATAACTACTATTATCATAAAAATTGATAGTAGTTAATAAAAAAAATAACTGTAGTCACGTGACAGTGTTGATTTTATGCAACACATATAGCGGACTATGAGACTGTCATACTGCGTACATGCATGGACACTATGATATAATGTATTTATTAGCCGTCCATACGATTTAGTGTTTCATATAACTCCCTCCTGAGTCCTGAATAAGATTATATGTCTATATCTGCATAATGTCTCATTGCCTTACGCAGTTGCAATTACAAGTTTATAACAGGCTGGAATCACAGGAGAAGAAATTGGACGAAACGGGTTCAGTTTCCTTTTACTGTATGCACGACATCCCTGCGGTCGGAGCCTAATAGAATATCGATTAATAACCTTTCGAGAACGACAACGAAAAGCCTTACAGTTAAGTACATTACCTTGGGTTATTTCACAGTGCGTCCACGACTTTCGCTGTATATATTGTGTGACGATCAAATGAAGCCTCCCGATCAGATAGCTCAGTCAAGCTGAACGATGGTAAACATTAAACACTGCTGTTCCGTTAACAGCAGAAACGCAAGCGGAGGGGGCGGAGTCGCGACAGCGGGCGTGGCCAGCCCGGAGGCAGTGTATTTAGGTACAATAAACACACAGACAAAGGATTTGAGCATGCTACGTTGCATTTGGGTTATTGCGTCAGATATATTTTCAGAATCATGCTTTCCCTCTGCCTTAACTCATTTAATGCTAAAGTAGTGAGATCATGTCATGTATTGTACTTCTCTGATAGTCTAATTAAACAAAATTGAAACAAAATGAAACAAAATCTATGTGCTTTATTCTTGGCCAACTGTACAAAAAGGAAAGTCAAAATTTGTTAGGTAAATATTACACAGAAACAGAAAGTGGCAAACAATGGCAACTTAATTAATTAATTTATTTAATAAAGTGAATCAGTCAATGACAGAAAAACGAGACTGTTCTCTCCCACTGGTCACAAATGTGACTGCTTGCATGTTTATTTGTCCTGTGAGCATTTATATGAGCAATCTTATATTATTTAAATATTTTATTTAATAAATATGGTAGCTGTATGTGTATGGCATGTTTAAAATGCTTTCTTTTATGGAGCTTTGATAGAAACATTATCTTTCAGAGGAGCAAACTGGAATTAAACAGTGCCAATTATACGACAATTTACACCACCAATGTAAAAATGTTCACATGAAAACCAGCTTATAATACATAATCAATTTTTTTAAACCCTTTAAACTTAAAAATAAACTACAGAAAGATTTGATTAACATTTTAAGCCTAGTTTGGTTCTGCAAAGGTAATCATTCAACATTTAAAGCAATACAAGACAGGATCTCTTTTGTGCCTTTTGTTGGACTTAAGTCCTCTACATTTTTAGTGGTCAGCAGGAAGCAAACAGCATGTTAATTGGCCACTTTTCATGCCAGTCACTCTTAACAGTGTTTTCAACCATGTTGCTATAGACTCTAGAGTTAGTGTCATACAAATTCTTTAAAGTAAAATATAATTATAGAATTATAGAATTCAACTAATAAACTGCTTTTAAAATTGCAACAGCAGCTGTGAAAACAGTTCCTCATCCACGAGGATCTGTGCATAATCTATCATAGCTCCTCTTTCAGGTGGATCTCTGTGGCACAATTTTGGCTTTGTATCAAAAATTCTTCTCAGTATAGCACTATACCTCTAAAGTATGAAAACTGGCCGAACTCCTTGAAATATTTCCCCAAACTGACAAAATAAATGGCAGATGTTTCCACATCAAACAAAGAGCCGGCCTCAGGTGTTTGCGGACTGTGAAGGGAGAGGAACGCAGCTACGATGACACGTCATTAGCACCATTGTGACACTACTATGCCCTGAGGGCAGGAAAAGACAGAAGATCCATTGGAAAGAAAATGTATGAATGCAAACAGACACATTCCCACATACCAGGCATATATGCACTCATACACTGGGTAGACATATACACACAAAATAACTTTTTTACAATTTTTAAGTCTTTATTGAAGCATCAGAATTTTGAAATTAGAGAACCTAAATTACAATCAAATTTAGAATGTAGGACAGTTATGCAATTTCATAATATTTATTATAAATTTTTCAATAATTTGCACAATTTGTATTTTGAAGGATGTAAATAGCCTATTGTCATGGGTTGTAGGGAACACAAACACAAAGGCGATGATGAAGCATCAATAGTACTTTAATATAACTTCCAGATAAACTCCACAATGCATAAACGAGACCGGACAATGAACACTGATAATAAGGTGAACACAGCTGAACAGAATGACAAATCATATTGGTTGCCATGATGACAAAAGAGTAGGGGGAACTGAACAAAGGAAAAAAGGAACCAATGAATACTAACTAAAAGTCCATGAAAAAGAAACTAAGATGACACAGACAGACTATGTGTGACAGAACGGCCCCTTCTGGAAGATGATACCACACACAGTGACTGAAGAGCAGAGAGAAGAGAGAAGAAGTGTGGAGGCTTTGGAGATCGACGAGGAGATTGTGGAAGGATGGTGAGAGGAGCAGGCGAAGGGCTGGAGAAGGCAGGCAGATGAGACCAGTGTGGTGATGATGGAGGATGAAACCATGGTTGGGATGAAGGGAAGAGCCAGGTGAAGTTCAGGACGCTAGTCCAAGGTGGAGTGAATGGCAGAAGGAGCCATGGGGGAATCCCTGCTGACGACCCCAGGGTGACGATAGACAGCGGCGAAGCCTTGGGGAGTGGAACCCTGAGTGCAGACGGAAGTCCAAGAGAGTGCCTTGGGACGCTGAAGACCAGGGTGGCTGCGATGAAGCCGCAGCAACAATCTCCCGAGATGGAAGTGGGGATCCTGAGGGCTGAGGACGAGCTGGTGTGACTGAGGGCAGAGCTTGCCGGAGCTGAAGGGGTGGAGGACCGGAGAGCAGCGAACAGCCCGCAAGTCCGCAGCGAAGGCGTGGCGATGTCTAACCCAGATGGAGGTTGAGGGGGGAGGAGCGTAGGAGTCTGAACGGCCGGTTGAGGTGGACCAGCGCGTTCTGTGGCTATAGCTGGAGCCCTGGGCTGATGAAGGCCAGGAGGAGGAGATTCACAGAAGGTCCGCGGTGTTGCCAAGCCACTGAGAGGAGGTCGATGTGACATTGTGGAACTGATGGGAGACGAGGACGACTGGGTGGACTGACTGACTGAGGACTGAAGGGTAAAACGGAGAACCAAACAAAATCCAAAGAAGAATAGAGCGTTACCAATGGCAGTTTGAAGTGGTGGTGGGAGAATGAGGCTGGGTATGGATAACAAGATGAAGATGGAACTGGTTCTGGCGAAATCAAGGGGTATAGGGAAAGTATCTCTCCACACATTTCCAAACTGTCCAAAAGGTCCAGCCGGTACTCACTCTCAGTGGCGGGAGGGTGGTTGGGGCTCGCTTCCATCCCCTCAAACTTAAGGGGATAGTTCACCCAAAAATGAAAATTATTCCATGATTTACTCACCCTCAAGCCATCCTAGGCGTATATGACTGTCTTCTTTCAGACGAACACAATCGGAAATATATTTAAAAATATCCTTAGTCCTCCAAAGTTCATAATGGTTGTGAAAAAAATATGAATCCATCCATAAAAAAATTAATCCATGCGACTCCAGGGGGGTTAATAAAGGCCTTCTGAAGCGAAGCGATGTGTTTGTGCGAAGCCATACACATTCGACGTACATGCAAAAAGCGTTTTCGACGTACATCCAAAAAACTTCCATGATGTAGTACACAATGTTCTACACTACGCCATGACATACTACACTCCGTCCTACGCTAAAGCGCATAGTACGTCATGTCATTGTGTAGAACATCATGTCATTGTGTACTACATCGCGAAAGTTAACGCTTTTTGGATGTACGTCGAATGCGTATGGCTGTCACACTGGAAGCTTGTTATTTTAATTTATAAAGTTTTAAATAAGGATATTTGTCTTACACAAACGTATTTTTTTTGTCTTCAAAATCTGGATAGCCATTCACCATTATAAACCTTGGAGGACTAAGGTTATTTTTAAATATATCTCCGATTGTGTTCGTCTGAAAGAAGATCATATACACCTAGGATGGCTTGAGGGTGAGTAAATCATGGGACAATTTTAATTTTTGGGTGAACTATCCCTTTAATGAGGGATCACACCCCAGGTCAGACTCTTCAAGCTGCTTTGGCTCTGGGGTGATGGTGTGCTCAGTCTTCCCTTCCAAACTAATACAATATGAATAGCAATATATATTCTAAAAATATTACAAATTTAATATAATGCTGTAATATTGTACACAACAGCATCCAAAGAGCCAGAGAGAGGATGGAAAATGTCCATGAAAACATTTTAGGCACTTTACTAAAAATAAAAGTGAACATCAGTTAAATAATAACCCATTTATTCTTCCACGACAGGAAGAACATCAAATCATAATGAATAGAACCATGAAAACTAGCAGGCAGTTATGATATAGTTATGTCAGTTAATATTAATGAGGAAGTATGTTAAGCATGTTGTGACATGTTGCTATCAGCATTCTTCAGAAGATATCTGAAGACTTTACCCATACAGAACAAGCCTCTAATAAAAGTGAGTTAGCTTTTTTTTTTAGAGGATATCATATCATGCACTATGTTTGAAACTTACTTGGGATTGTGCCCTTGTGAAAAAGAAGTGCACATAATTGTATATGTACACTTTCAGAATGCTTCAAATCTTAAAAGTATATTTTTAAAAAACTGTACTTGCAGATATAATATTAATGAAATAAAAGGCCCCAAAAAGAATACACTTTCATGACAATGTTTCTTATCACACTCAAGTACACTTTTAGGAAGTGCACTTTGTTATAATGTCAAATAAAAAGTTTTACTTTAATGCACATTTTAAATCATGTTTTAATAATCTTTTGTCATACTTTAAAAAAGTACACTCATTTTGGTGTGTTTGGACTAACATTGCCTACTTGATGATAATGTTAACTGTAGTATGTTATTGTCAAATAACACACTACAGTTAACATTATCATCAAGTAGGCTATGCTGAAGTTAAAGTTTAGTTATTTTAAAAGTACTGAACTGCAACTTCATCATTAAAAATGTGTAATTACAAATATATTTAAATTCATGACAAGTTTCAATATGGTAACACTTTATATTAAGGTATCCTTTACAGTGTAATTATACATTTTACTGAGTAATATCAATGATGTACTTACTATAGGGTTAGGGTTTAGTTTAGGGTTAGATGCATGTAGTTATTATTATAGTTATTACTATAGTAACTACATGTAACATGTGTAACAAGGACACTAAAATAAAGTGTTACCCAAATACATTAAAGTCTATTTTAATTGACCATAAATGCTTGTCAGTACATTCGGCAGTAACCCTGTTTTAAAGACAATAGAAGTAATTATGAAATTACAAATAAAGATGTAAGTCCTATTTAAGTGGGTCAAAAGCACCCTTAAGGTCAACTAATTGCATTTAATATACATCTAAACTGTAAATAACTTAAATAACATGCAATCAATTGTCTAAAAACATTACATTCATTTTGCACTTAAGTATATAATTTTCAGGGAAACACACACACTGGACAGACTGGTAAGTTTTCAAAACAATCCAAAACACTTTATTGAAACAAACGTAGAAAAAGCAACTGAAATATATGCTGCTCAAAAAAATTAAAGGAATACTTTGAAAACACATCAGATCTCAATGGGGAAAAATATCATGCTGGATATCTATACTGATATGGACTGGGTAATGTGTTAGGAACGAAAGGATGCCACATCATTTGATGGAAATGAAAATTATCAACCTACAGAGGACTGAATTCAAAGACACCCCAAAAATCTAAGTGAAAAAATGATGCAGCAGGCTAGTCCATTTTGCTGAAATTTCATTGCGGCAACTCAAAATGGTACTCAGTAGTTTGTATGGCCCCCACGTGCTTGTATGCATGCCTGACAATGTCGGAGCATGCTCCTAATGAGACGACAGATGGTGTCCTGGGGTATTTCCTCCCAGATCTGGACCAGGGCATCACTGAGCTCCTGGACAGTCTGAGGTGCAACCTGGCGGCGTCGGATGGATCGAAACATAATGTCCCAGAGTTGTTCTGTTGGATTTTGGTCAGGCGTGCGTGGTGGCCATTCAATGGTATCAATTCCTTCATCCTCCAGGAACTGCCTGCATACTCTCGCCACGTGAGGCCGGGCATTGTCGAGCACCAGGAGGAACCCAGGACCCACTGCACCAGTGTATGGATATGCCTCCCCAGACCATCACTGACCCACCACCAAACCGGTCATGCTGAACGATGTTACAGGCAGCATAACGTTCTCCACGGCTTCTCCAGACCCTTTCACGAATGTCACATGTGCTCAGGGTGAAGCTGCTCTCATCTGTGAAAAGCACAGGGCGCCAGTGACGGACCTGCCAATTCTGGTGTTCAATGGCAAATGCCAATCGAGCTCCACGGTGCCGGGCAGTGAGCACAGGGCCCACTAGAGGATGTTGGGCCCTCAGGCCACCCTCATGAAGTCTGTTTCTTATTGTGTGATCAGAGACATTCACACCAGTGGCCTGCTGGAGGTCATTTTGTAGGGCTTTGGCAGTGCTCATCCTGTTCCTCGTTGCACAAAGGAGCAGATACTGGTCCTGCTGATGGGTTAAGGACCTTCTACGGCCCTGTCCAGCTCTCCTAGAGTAACTGCCTGTCTCCTGAAATCTCCTCCATGCTCTTGAGACTGTGCTGGGAGACACAGCAAACCTTCTGGCAATGACATGTACTGATGTGCCATCCTGGAGGAGTTGGACTGCCTGTGCAACCTCTGTAGGGTCCAGGTATCGCCTTATGCTACCAGTAGTGACACTGACCCTAGCCAAATGCAAAACTAGTGAAAAACAGTCAAAAAAGATGAGTAGGGAAAAAAATGTCAGTGGCCTCCAGCTGTAAAACCATTCCTGTTTTGGGGGTCGTCTCATTGTTGCCCATCTAGTGCACCTGTTGTTAATTTCATTAACACCAAAGCAGCTGAAACTGATTAACAACCCCCTCTGCTACTTAACTGACCAGATCAATATCCCAGGAGTTTAACTGACTTGATGCTATTCTCTGATTAAAAAGTGTTCCTTTAATTTTTTTGAGCAGTGTATAGTAAAGCAGTTGGGCAATGAAGAGGATGGCGTTGAATGAAGAATGGTAAATAGCCACACACACACCTTTGAACAGTCACTGTGAGATACAGAAATAACTCTCCTTTTCTTTTGCAGGACGATCACAAGGAGACTGGAGGGAGACGAGGAACTGGAAACTGGAAATGGGGATGAGGAGAGGAACAAAATGGTAAGTAAGCTTCAGGTAAGTAATAATTCAAACGGATATAGTCCGAGCCATAGACGAGACCAGACAAAGTGTGTGTGTGTGTGTGTGTGTGTGACAAGTCCGTAAAAATGGTGCTGAAGTGATTGGTGACAGTTGGTGATAATTAGAATTCAGGTGATGGTGACTTATGTGACTGGGTGAGGGTGGAGCCTGGTGATTCTGTGACAGGCGAGATACTGGCTCCAGGAGTTCTGGTTGTTATGGCAGAAGGTTCAGAGGAAGTGACCGATTTCCTTCACCTTTCGTTCTGTCTGCCCGTTAGTCTGAGGGTGGTATCCAGATGACAGATTTACAGTCACATCTAGGAGCTTCATGAATGCTCTCCATGCCCTGGAGATAAATTGAGTGCCTCTATCCAACACAATGTCCTTGGGTATCCCAAGGTATCTAAAAACATGGTTAAAAAAGAGTGTGGCAGTTTCCATAGCTGTTGGTAGCCCTTTGAGAGGAATGAGGCGGCATGACTTGGAGAATCAGTCCACAATTACCAGGATGCAGGTATTTCCCTGGGAGGTTGGAAGATCAGTGATAAAATCCACCCATAGATGTGACCAGGGGCGATTGGGAATGGGCAGAGGAAGGAGCTTGCCCGATGGAAGATGGCGAGGAGATTTGGAAATGGCGCAGTCAGTACATCCACTCACGAACCTTTCTAACATCTCGTTCAATGCTGGGCCACCAGAAACGATCTTGAAGTAATGAAGGGGTTTGATTGTCCCCTGGGTGACCAGTACCAACAGAGGAATGAGCAGTATGGATGAGTTTGGTTTGTAGAGTTCTCAGTACATATTGCCGGTCGGGAGGACAACCTGGCGGAGTATTCTCTGGGGCACTGGCTTGATTTTCCTCGGGGATTCACTGGATGGGGTTCACGAACAATTTCAGATCAAGGATCTGTTAAGGTTGTTCTGGAGACTCATCAGAGGTGTGAATGCGAGACAGTGCTTTGGCTTTGCAGTTTTTGGAACCTAGACGGTATGCAATCTTGAAATCAAATCTTGTGAAAAATAGAGCCCAGCGGGCTTGGTGAGGGTTGAGTCGTTTGGATTCACGGAGGTATTGAAGGTTCTTATGGTCTGTCCATACAGTGAAATGATGGTGAGCTCCCTCAAGCCAGTGCCTCCATTCTTCTAGGCCAATGTAATGGCTAGCAGTAACCAATGTCGTAATTTCTCTCCGCCGGGTTAATCTTACGGGAGAAGAAAGCACATGAATAGAGTCTGGGAGGAGTCCCGTGCTGCTGTGAAAGCACCGCTCCTACTCCAGTTGTTGAGGCATCAACCTCCACGATGAAAGGCTTGTTTGAATCGGGATGTGTTAGGAGCGGTGTATTACAAAAAGCTTGCTTTAGGGAGTTGAATGCGGCCTCTGCTTCTTGGGACCAGGATAGAGACTTGGGCTTACCACGGAGCAGGGAGGTCAGAGGACAGGTAATGGAACTGTAGTTAAGAATGAAGTGGCAGTAGAAGTTGGCGAATCCTAGAAATCTCTGAAGTTCCTTGACATTTTTGGGAAAGGGCCAGTTGTGGATAGCTTCCACTATCCTCTCGTCCAAAGAGATACCATTATTGTTGATGATGTATCCAAGGAACTGGATCTTGGATTGGTGGAACTAGCACTTCTCAGCCTTAAGGAACAGGTTGAAATCCCAAAGTCTCTGGAACAACTCCACGTGTTGGCGATGTTCAGCCAGGCTCTGGGAATATATCAAGATGTCATCTATGTAAACCAGGAAAAAGCAGTGAAGGAACTCCAGGAGCACCTCATGCATGAAATCCTGGAATATGGAAGGAGAGTTTACTAGCCCATACAACATAATGCAGTATTCAAAGTGGCCAGTAGGGGCCACAAAAGCTGTCTTCTATTCGTCCCCCTCGCGTATCTGGATGAGGTTGTACGCACTGCGGAGGTCCAACTTAGTGAAGATCTTGGCTCCTCTGAGGTGCTCTAATGCCGCTGGGACAAGAGGAAGGGGGTACTGGAATTTTATAGTGATTTTGTTGAGGGCACGATAGTCAATGCAGGGCAAGGATAAATCTTCTGGGTACTGGTTCAGCTGGAAGGAGATCAATCATGCAGTCCCATGGCTGGTGGGGTGGTAGCTGGGAAGCTCCTTTGGGTCAGAAGATTTCTTGGAACTGGTAGTAACAATCAGGGACATTAACGGAATGGAAATGGAGCAGGCGGCTACTGATCGAATTACCTTCTTGAATTGGAGTGGTAACTTAGAGAAACAGAAGGGGTAACAAAGATCGCTCCATTTCTTTATCTCTCCAGTTTTCCAAGAGAGCTCTGGATGATGTTTTATTTGCCACGGTCACCCTGGGATGATGCCAGTGGTGGAGTTCTCCAGAACCAGTAAATGAATCTCTTCTTGATGAAGGACTCCAACACGTAACTGAAGTGGACCCACTCTATACCAGATGTTGGCATGATTCAAGGACTTTCCAGTTATGGATTGGGGTTTGTAATGTCTTTAATTTGGGTTCTTCTGGAGATGAAGCTGATGGCTGAGGTAACTGGAGATAAAGTTCCCGGCTGACCCAGAGTCGATGAGTGCGGTGACTGGAAAGGATATATCATAGACAGTAATGAATACTTTGGTAGTAAGAGGTGATGAACTAACACGACTAGCTTTCATTCTAGCCGCTTGCTGCTGCTAGAGTGCGAAACTTGAGGGCATAGTCATCGACTGTCATTTTTCCTTGCTTTAAGTGATAAAGCTGATCACTAATGGAAGTATCCCCAGCAGGCTTACCAAAAAGTGACTGGTGTGGCGGTGGCTAGGTTGGAAAGAGAATGGCAAAGTAAATCCACAAATTCCTGAAACATATCGCGTTGTGATGTGCTCATGTTGCCAGATACCGTCTTCGGTCTGGTCTTCTGTCAGGGAAACACACACACTGGACAGACCGGTAAGTTTTCAAAACAATCCAAAACGCTTTATTGAAACAAATGTAGAAAAAGCAACTGAAATATTAAAGCAGTTGAGCAATGAAGAGGAATGGTGTTGAATGAAGAATGGTAAATAGCCACACACACACACACACCTTTGAACAGACACTGTGAGGTACAGAAATAACTTGCATTTTCTTTTGCAGGATTATCACAAGGAGACTGGAGGGAGACAAGGAACTGGAGACTGGAAACGGGGACGAGGTGGTAAGTAAGCTTCAGGTAAGTAATAATCCAAACGGATACAGTCCGAGCCATAGATGAGACCAGACAAAGTGTGTGTGTGTGTGTGTGTGTGTGTGGCAAGTCCTTAAAACTGGTGCTGAAGTGATTGGTAACAGCTGGTGATGATTAGAATTCAGGTGATGGTGACCGATGTGACTAGGTGAGGGTAGAGCCTGGTGATTCCATGACAATTATTAAATTTCCGTAGGAATCATATTTTTGAGGAACCAAATAAAATTATTTTAAAAAATGTGTCCCCCTTTAAAGGGTTAGTTCACCCAAAAAATGAAAATTCTGTCATTAATTACTCACCCTCATGTCGTTCCAAACCCGTAAGACCTTCGTTCATCTTTGGAAGGTAATAAAGATAAAAAGCTCTCTGACCCCTCCATAGACAACAATTTAATTACCACTTTTAAGGCCCAGGAAGGTTGTAAAAACATCGTTAAAATAGTCCATGTGACTACAGTGGTCCAACCTTAAAGGGAAAGTTCACCCCAAAATGAAAATAATGTCATTTATTACTCACCCTCATGTCGTTCTACACCCCTAAGACCTTCGTTCATCTTCGGAACACAAATTAAGATATTTTTGATCAAATCCGATGGCTCAGTGAGGCCTCCATTGCCAGCAATGTCACTGCACCTCTCAAGATCCATAAAGGTTCTAAATACATATTTAAAACAGTTCATGTGAGTACAGTAGTTCTACCTTAATATTATAAAGCGATGAGAATATTTTTTGTGTGCCAAAAAACAAAATAACTTTGTGTGCCAAAAAACAAAACGACTTTTCAACAATATCTAGTGATGGCTGATTTCGAAACACTGCTTCGGAGCTTTACGAATCAAATCAGTGGTTTTGAGTGCCAAAGTCACGTGACTTCAGCAGTTTAGTAGTTTGATACGTGATCCAAATCACTGGTTCGAAACCAGGCTGGCATTTTAATCTTTAAGTGTAAGTATTAATTATTGTTAAGATCAAGGAAGAAAAAGGAATGGAAAATATTTTATTCTTATGAACCTATAAAAAATTTGAAGCCTCAGTCTACTATAGGTTTGAGTGAGACCTAGTAGTTACAGTTTAGCTGCTACCCAGCAATTTTACATCAGTGGGAGAGGCAGAATTGCTCTTTCTTTTCAATATAACTTAAGTTGCACATGATTTCCAATCGGTTTGGTTTGTTAAAAACATCTTACATTATGATACAGGAAATTGCTGGCTTTATAGGAGAAGATGCCAGACTTTTGTGCAGCCTACGGATGCTCCAAACGCCGTAGTCTCAAAACAAGAGCCTGTGGGATCACCTTTCACCTGTAAGATATGACAATATTATGATTATATTTGGGATAATCGTTAGTTACTTAGAGGATGCATGTACAATACAGGTCCTGTTACACAGGAACAGCGGGGCTATGACATAATAGTATTACAAGATTGTTGTTGACCCAAAGCTTTTTACAAGTTTGTTTACACAATCGCAGAATGTTTCTTTTGGACACCTTTTTTTTTTTTTTGGAACAGTGATCTCTGAAGTAGGCACAGTGCAATGTCGAGGGGAAAAGCCTAGTAAATGGCCCAACCCTGAAGAAGTTAAAATAAACATGTAATAATTCAAATTATTTTATTATAATAGTAATATTCATATTATAAAAGTGTATATATATATCTCTAATGTTGCCATTCTGTACACTGAGTTTTAGTAGCCTATATATTGATTTAACATAACCTTGTGCGTGTGTATATTCATTGCACCTATCTGTTCTGTTCAATGTTATTTTCATATGGAAGTCCATGGTTATAATTATTCATAAGTATGCAGTGTCATAAGTACATCTCTGACGTTTATAACAAACCAAACAGTTTGAAAATCGGTAGAAAATTGAGCAAGTTATGGTTATTTAAAAAGTACATGCACCATTAAAACACAATGTTACGAGTGAGCGAGCTGACTGTTACAAGATGGCCGCCAGGTGCGGACGTCGACCTCCATTGGCCAGCAGCGCGGACGAGACATCTAGCCTTTATTATGTATATCTATGGTTATAGAGATAAGAAAGAGGAAGTGTAAGTTCCATCTCACATCCTTCAACTCCTTCTCTATCCCGATGATAAGTGCATCCTCTAGTGGCACAAATGAGTGTTTCACTCACAGAGACGGAGCAGTATAGTATTGAGCTATGAGCACTGATGGGGAAAGTTAAATGTACTTTTAAATATAATGCATTACAATATTGCGTTACTCCCTAAAAAACTTAACTTATTGCACTACTTTTTATGGAAAGTAATGTGTTACATTTTACAATTTATTACAAAGAAAAGATTTCCAAAGTTTTCACTTACCAACTTAATTGTATTTTGTAAATATAAACAAATTTTGATTTTGATGGCTGCAACACACTCCAAAAATGTTGGGACAGATGCATGATTACCACTGTGTCACATATAAATGAAGAAATGGAGTTAGAGCTGAAAGAGCTTATTGGATGTATGTGTGGATGATTTGTCTAAATACAAAGTTGACTCATTTGAATGCATTCCAGAATGTATTTACCCAACAGCTATATTACAAAAATATAATCATATTTGGGATTTTAGTTTGAAGAATTCATAAAAATCATCCTTTTGTGTTTTAAGTCAAGTCAAGTCAAGTCACCTTTATTTATATAGCGCTTTTTACAATGTAGATTGTGTCAAAGCAGCTTTACATTGATAACTGGTACATTATTTGGCTGCACAGCAGCTCTTAAAGAATAGTGTCAATGCAGGCAGATCAAAGCACTGTTGAATATCAAATGTCAAGTCAAATGTCAAGTGTCCCCAACTAAGCAAGCCAAAGGCGACAGCGGCAAGGAACCCAAACTCCATCAGGTGACATCAGGTGGCAGACAAGTGGCAAATAGGTGTTTAAATGGAGAAAAAAAACCTTGGGAGAAACCAGGCTTAGTCGGGGGGCCAACAGTGCTTTGTTACGATTCAGGTTGCCATCGTAAGTCCAATAGGATCGCAACATTCAAAGTATTTATTCCAGTTCCATCCAATTGAGGATCGTATTCATCACGCCGGTATGGACGGTTGTTGAGGAACTGTGTCGTGGCTGTCGTGTCGATGAGGCCCTCACAGTGGATGATCTAGTTGACTCAATCTCTGCTGATACTTCAGGGCTGCGTTGTGGTCGTGTCAAGGCGCAGGTCCTTGGTCTCACCTGGATACGGCCCGGATCCGGTTGACTACGGTGAACCTCGGGATAACCAGAAAGACTAATATTAGCGTAGATGCCATTCTTCTTCTGATGTAACGAGTACATCAGGTGTTATAGGAAGTGTTCCCGGTTCCGGCTGACCTAATTTATGCAGCCTAATAATCCTTTAACGGATTTGAAAATATAAATTGGTAATGTGTTATGTGTATGCCAGGTTAAAGAAATGCGTTTTTAGTCTAGATTTAAACTGACAGAGTGTGTCTGCTTCCCAAACAATGCTAGGAAGATTGTTCCAGAGTTTAGGTGCCAAATAGGAGAAGGATCTACCGCCTGCTGTTGATTTTGATATTCTAGGTATTATCAGCTGGCCTGAATTCTGAGATCGCAATAGACGTGAAGGACTATAATGAATTAGGAGCTCGCTCAGGTACTGGGGAGCTAAACCATTTAGTGCTTTGTAAGCAATTAGCAAGATTTTAAAATCTATACGATGTTTAACAGGAAGCCAATGCAGTGTTGACAGAACTGGGCTAATATGGTCATACTTCCTAGTTCTAGTAAGAACTCTAGCTGCTGCATTTTGTACGAGCTGTAGTTTATTTATCAGGCGAGCAGAACAACCACCCAGTAAAGCGTTACAGTAATCTAGCCTTGAGGTCATGAACGCATGAACTAACTGTTCTGCATTTTTCATTGAGAGCATATGTCGTAGTTTAGATATATTTTTAAGATGGAAGAATGCAGTTTTACAGATGCTAGTAACATGGCCTTCAAATGAAAGATTGGTATCAAAGAGCACACCCAGGTTCCTAACTGACGACGAAGACTTAACAGAGCAGCCATCAAGTGTTAGACAGTATTCTAGGTTATTACGTGAAGAAGTTTTTGGTCCAAAAATTAGAATCTCTTTTTTTTTTTTAATTTAGTAGTAGGAAATTACTGGTCATCCATTTTTTTATATCAGCTATGCATTCCGTTAATTTTGTGAATTGGTAAGTTTCTGTCACAGACACGCCAGGCTCCACCGTCAACCAATCACAACGCACCCAGTCACCAGAGTACTGATCACCGGCACCTGCACCTCATCAGCACGTCATCAGTCACAGTATAAAGAACACTCACACACATCACTCCATGTCCGGTCTCGTTTGCATCTACACTTACCTGTATGCTTACCTTAAGGACTCCAAGCGATCTACTTACCTGTCTCCAGCGTCTCCTGTTCTCCTCGTGTGAATTCCCGTCTGTGTGTGAGTGTTCTCCGTTCCCTGCATCAAGATTCTCCAGCGTTTCTCCAGTTCTCCACTTCTGCAACCACAAAAGGACAGTATCACTATTCTGCACTTCATTCATCATCACAGCTTTAAGTTTTACTCACCTGCACTGCTGTTTACTCATCCTGGTATCAATAAAACAACCCTGTTTGTGAACTCCTGTCTGCGACCCTTCTGTGTTGTAACAGAAGACCGGACCACAACAGCCAGATACCAGAATGAGTCACCCGGATCCATTCCAGGAGCTCGTGAACGCTTTGCGACGAGCACTCACTCCTCATCCACCTTCACCGGCACCAGCAGTCACTTCCGCAAACACCGTCACCACTCCTTCACCTACTGTTCACGCAAGTCCCATGGCCAAACCAGCGCCCTACTCAGGATCGGCAGAGGATTGCAGCGGTTTTCTCCTGCAATGTGCGCTGGGCCTGGAGATGCAACCGCACCTCTATCCCAATGACACCTCCAAAATAGCGTTCATCATCTCACATCTACAAGGCAAGGCGCTGCAATGGGCAGATTCACTCTGGTCTCAGAAAGGTCCTGTTGTTCAATCCTATGACTCCTTCATCATCCACTTCCGGGAAGTTTTCGGCAAACCAGCCTTTGACTCGTAAAAACAAGGTTCTATGTCTGTCAATGAATATGCTTTGCAGTTTAGAACGCTGGCGGCGTCTAGTGGATGGAACGAGCAAGCGCTCATCACCACCTACCGGCAAGGTCTGGAACCTAGGGTGCGGTTGCATCTCGCTGCATACGAGGACTCCATCGGCCTCGAACGCTTCATCCAACTATCCATCCGCGTCGGCTCTCGTATGCAGTCGTGTATTGAAGAACACCAGGGCCAGTCGCTGTTCAACACCCTCCTTCGTCGATCCGAACCCGTCAGCCCTCCAGAACCAGCCAACGAACCCATGCAAGTAGAAAATTCGAGACTTTCATCTGCAGAACGTCAAAGAAGGCTGACCCTGAATCTGTGTCTATATTGTGGTGCTCCTGGGCATGTCATATCTACATGCCCCATCCGTCCTCCTCGTCCCACGGTGAGTGCCATCATCCCCTCGATTAAAAAGATGAAACCACTCACTACTGTTGTAAACCTTACTGCTGCTGATGTGTCTATTCCAGTGGTGGCGCTCCTCGATTCAGGGTCAGCAGGAAACTTCATCTCCGGCGCCCTCTGCAGACAACTCAAGCTCAAGACCTCGCCATCTCCGACCATCTACCAGATTCACTCAATCACGGGCAAACCCCTGAGCCGTAGAAAGGTCAGTCGTTGTGTGGGCCCCCTTCAACTACGGATTGGTATTCTACATCTGGAAGAAATTCACCTGCTGGTTTTGGAGGAATCCACCTCTGACGTGGTTCTAGGGCGCCCGTGGCTGGAGCAGCACAGCCCTACCATCTTGTGGAGAACGGGTGAGATCCTGAAGTGGGGCGATAATTGCTTCTCCAACTGTTTCTCTGAGCTTCCGGTTTCCAAGTCTCCACGTTCCAAGAACATCTCTGTCTGTACCACCTCCATCGAAAGTCCTGTAGAGAAACGCTCCGTCGACATTCCATCATGTTACGCCCCCTTCAGTGACGTCTTCTGCCCACAAAGAGCCTCCAAGCTGCCTCCACACCGGCCATGGGACTGCGCCATCGATCTGCTACCGGGTGAGCCAGTGCCCAGGGGAAGGATCTACCCCCTGTCAATACCGGAGGAGAAGGCCATGGAGGAATACATCAAAGAGGCCCTAGACCAAGGTTACATCCGCCCGTCTACTTCCCCTGCTGCTTCGAGCTTCTTCTTTGTGGCAAAAAAGGACAGAGGCTTGCGGCCCTGTATCGATTACCGTGCTCTAAATAAAATTACTGTCAAGTTCCGTTATCCCCTTCCTCTCGTCCCAGCATCTCTGGAACATCTCCGTGGTGCCACTGTGTTCACCAAGCTGGACCTCCGCAGCGCGTACAACCTCATCCGGATACGCGAGGGGGACGAGTGGAAGACCGCCTTCGTCATGCCCACCGGCCACTATGAATACCTTGTGATGCCGTATGGCCTGGTCAACGCCCCCTCCGTATTCCAGGATTTCATCCATGAGGTGCTCCGGGAGTTTCTCCACCAATTTGTCCTGGTCTACATAGATGACTTCTTAATCTACTCCCGGAGCTTGGCCGAACATCGCCACCACGTTGCGGAGGTCCTCCAACGCCTGAGACAGTTCCATCTCTTCCTGAAAGCAGAAAAATGTTCATTCCACCAACCCTCTGTACACTTCCTGGGATATCTCATTGATCACAGTGGCATCCGGATGGACGAGGGGAAGGTGGAAGCTATCAAGTCCTGGCCCACTCCATCTACCATAAAAGAACTCTAACGCTTCCTTGGCTTCGCAAACTTTTACCGCCGCTTCATCAAGAATTACAGCTCCATCGTCCATCCACTCACCAACTTGCTCCGGAACCAGCCAAGTCTCTGTCCTGGACCCCATCTGCCACCAACGCCTTCGAAGCCCTCAAGGAAGCCTTCACCACCGCTCCCCTCCTCGTCCACCCCAATCCACACCTGCCCTTCGTAGTAGAGGTGGACGCCTCCACCACAGGAGTGGGAGCGGTTTTATCTCAGCAGCAGGGGACACCAAGTAGGCTCCATCCATGCGCCTTCTTCTCCCGCAAGCTCAACCCGGCGGAGGTCAACTACGACATCGGTGACCGCGAGCTCCTGGCGGTCAAGTTGGCTCTAGAGGAATGGAGGCATTGGCTGGAGGGAGCCAAACACCCCTTCCTGGTCCTCACTGACCATAAGAACTTGGAATACCTGCGAGCTGCGAAAAGACTAAATCCCCGACAAGCACGCTGGGCTATGTTCTTCTCCCGCTTTGATTTCTCCATCTCCTATCGTCCTGGCTCCAAAAATGTCAAAGCGGATGCCTTATCTCGTCTCCATGCTCCAGATGAAAGTAATGAAGAACCAGAAACTATTCTCCCCGAGTCTATCTTCGTGAGCCCTATCTCCTGGTCAGAAGAGACATTACCCTCCTCCAATGCCTCCACAAACGCTCCGCCGGGTTGTCCACCAGGCTTGCAATACATCACCAGGACACGACGCACTCCACTAATCCACTCTGCCCACACGTCACTTGGCACTGGCCACCCGGGGGTCAATGAGACCCTCTCGCTGCTGAAGGAGCGCTTCTGGTGGCCGAACATGGCAACGGACGTCAGAAGGTACGTGCAGGGCTGCAGGGAGTGCGCCATCTCTAAGAGCCCTCGCCATCTTCCAGCCGGCAAGCTCAATTCTCTGCCCGTTCCTGATCGACCCTGGTCACACCTGGGAGTGGACTTCATCACTGACCTACCAGCATCCGATGGCCACACCTGTATCCTGGTAGTCGTAGATCGTTTCTCCAAGGCATGTCGTCTGATTCCCCTGAGAGGTCTACCTACCGCCATGGAAACTGCTGAGCTCATGTTTAATCACGTATTCCGGTACTATGGCATTCCCGAAGACATTGTCTCAGACAGAGGACCCCAGGTCATCTCTCGGGTATGGAAGGTCTTCCTATCCCTCCTAGGTGTGACCGTCAGTCTCTCCTCCGGCTACCGTCCTCAGTCGAACGGGCAGACGGAGAGGAAGATCCAGGAGATCGGTCGCTTCCTCCGTACCTTCTGTCACGGCCACCAGGACTCTTGGAACCAGTATCTGGGTTGGGCCGAGTACGCACAGAATTCCCTACGTCAACCATCTACTGGACTCACTCCATTCCAGTGCGTACTCGGTTACCAACCCCCACTGTTCCCCTGGGACGGGGAACCATCTAACGTTCCAGCAGTCGACTACTGGTTCCGAGAGAGCGAGAGGGTTTGGGACTCAGCACACCATCAGCTGCAGCGAGCCATGCGCAGACGCAGGATGACAGCGGACCTTCGTCGTTCCCACGCTCCCTCCTACCAACCGGGACAGAAGGTCTGGCTGTCAACACGGGACATCAGACTGCGTCTGCCCTGCAAGAAGCTGAGTCCCAAGTTCATTGGCCCATTCACCATCACCAAGCAGATCAACCCAGTCACGTATCAACTCCAACTCCCTCCACAATATCGGATTCACCCCACTTTCCATGTGTCACTTTTAAAACCTCACCACCCTTCTGTTTCTGTCTCCACAGAGCCTGACGTGGCAGCCGCCGAACCCCCCCTTCCACTCATCCTGGACGACGGTGCAGCCTACGAGGTTCGTGAGATCTTGGACTCCCGGCGCCGTGGTGGTCTACTGGAATATCTGGTGGACTGGGAAGGCTACGGTCCCGAGGAGCGCTCTTGGGTCCCCAGAAATGACATCCTCGATCCCAATCTTCTTCAAACATTCCACGCCAACCACCCCGACAGACCTGCCCCACGTGGAAGAGGACGACCACCATGACGCCGGGGTCCTCGGCCCTCAGGAGCGGGCCGTGGGAGGGGGGGTACTGTCACAGACACGCCAGGCTCCACCGTCAACCAATCACAACGCACCCAGTCACCAGAGTACTGATCACCGGCACCTGCACCTCATCAGCACGTCATCAGTCACAGTATAAAGAACACTCACACACATCACTCCATGTCCGGTCTCGTTTGCATCTACACTTACCTGTATGCTTACCTTAAGGACTCCAAGCGATCTACTTACCTGTCTCCAGCGTCTCCTGTTCTCCTCGTGTGAATTCCCGTCTGTGTGTGAGTATTCTCCGTTCCCTGCATCAAAATTCTCCAGCGTTTCTCCAGTTCTCCACTTCTGCAACCACAAAAGGACAGTATCACTATTCTGCACTTCATTCATCATCACAGCTTTAAGTTTTACTCACCTGCACTGCTGTTTACTCATCCTGGTATCAATAAAACAACCCTGTTTGTGAACTCCTGTCTGCGACCCTTCTGTGTTGTAACAGTTTCGTCAGGGCGTGAAGAAATATAGAGCTGGGTATCATCAGCGTAACAGTGAAAACTAACGCCATGCTTCCTAATGATATCTCCCAAGGGTAGCATGTACAGAGTGAACAGCAACGGTCCTAGTACTGAGCCTTGTGGTACTCCATATTGAACTTGTGATCGATATGACATCTCTTCGTTTACTACTACAAACTGATAACGGTCAGATAAGTATGATTTGAACCATGACAATGCAATTCCACTAATGCCAACATAATTTTCGAGTCTATTTAAAAGAATATTGTGATCAATAGTGTCAAATGCAGCACTAAGATCCAGTAACACTAATAGAGAGATACAACCACGATCTGATGATAAGAGCAAATCATTAGTAACTCTAATGAGAGCAGTCTCAGTACTATGGTACGGTCTAAATCCTGACTGGAAATCCTCAGAGATACTATTTCTTTCTAAAAAGGAACATAGTTGTGATGATACTGCCTTTTCTAGTATTTTTGACAGAAAAGTGAGATTTGAGATCCGCCTGTAATTGACTAATTCTCTAGGATCAAGTTTTGGTTTTTTAATAAGAGGTTTAATAATAGCCAGCTTAAAAGTTTTTGGTACGTGTCCTAGTCATAAAGATGAATTGACAATATTAAGAAGAGGATCTATAACCTCTGGAAGCATTTCTTTCAATAGCTTAGTCGGTATAGGGTCTAACATGCATGTTGTTGATTTTGATGATTTAACAAGTTTAGACAATTCTTCCTCTCCTAAAGCAGTAAATGAATTGAATTTTTCCTCAGGGACACTACAATGCAATCTGATGCGATACTGTAGTAGACGGTTGCATGGTTATAATTTTTTCTCTAATATTATCAATCTTGCAAGTAAAGAAGTTCATAAAGTCATTACTGCTGTGCTCTTTGGAAACATCAGAAGTTGAAGCTTTATTTCTTGTTAATTTAGCCACTGTATCAAATAAATACCTAGGGTTGTGTTTATTTTCTTCTAAAAGTTTTGAAAAATAGGCAGATCTAGCAGATTTTAAGGCCTTTCTGTACTCAATCATTCTCTCTCTCCACAAAATGCGAAATACTTCTAGTTTTGTTTTCTTCCAGCTGCGCTCCATTTTTCTGGCTGCTAACTTTAGGGCCCGAGTGTGCTCATTGTACCATGGCATTGGATTAATTTCCTTAATCTTTTTTAAGCGCAAAGGAGCAACTGAGTCTAATGTGCTGGAAAAGACAGAGGCAATAGTTTCTGTTGCAACATTGAGGTCTTCTAAGCTTTCTGGTATGCTAAGGCGATGAAACTGATCAGGAAGATTATTTATAAAGCGATCTTTAGTGGTAGAAGTGATGGTTCTACCATATTTATGGCATGGAGGCAGTTTAGCCGCCTTGACTAAATGTAGTATACACGAGACTAGATAATGATCTGAGATGTCGTCACTCTGCTGCAGAATTTCAACAGCATCAATATCGATTCCATGTGACAATATTAGATCTAAAGTATGATTACGACAATGAGTGGGTCCTGACACGTGTTGTCTAACACCAATAGAGTTTAGAATATCTGCAAATGCCAATCCTAATGCGTCTTTTTTATTATCTACATGGATATTAAAATCACCAACAACAAGGACTTTATCTGCAGCTAGTACTAACTCCGATAGAAAGTCAGCAAATTCTTTGATAAAGTCTGTATGGTGTCCTGGTGGCCTGTATACAGTAGCCAGCACAAATGTTAACTTACATAATGTTACGTAAAGTACCATCACTTCGAAGGAATTATATTTGAAAGACTTCTGACTAATACTGTAAGTATTACTATAGATTACAGCAACACCTCCCCCTTTGCCTTTCTGACGGGCATTGTGTCGATAATCATAACCTTGAGGACTAGACTCATTTAAAGTAATGTAATCATCCGGTTTTAGCCAAGTTTCTGTCAAACACAGCACATCTAGATTATTATCTTTGATAATATCATTAACAATAAGTGATTTTGAAGAAAGGGATCTAATATTTAGCAACCCGAGTTTTATCATTTGTTTAGCATTATTATCTCTATTTTTTATTTGTTGAACATCAATTAAATTTTTACCATTAAATGGGTTTGGAAGTTTTTTGTTTTTACTAATTTGGGGTACAGACACAGTCTCTATTTGAAAATATCTAGGTGTAAGAGTTTCTATGTGTTGGGAGTTATCTGAATTATCTGACTTCTGTAACATGAGGCAGCTAGCAGACGGTTGGTTTAGCCAGTCTGTCTGCTTCCTGACTTGGGCCCCAGTTTGTCATGTTTCAGCTCTAAGACTATGTGCCATATTACTAGAGAGAAGAGCAGCACCATCCCAGGAGGGATGAATACCATCTCTTTTCAACAGGTCAGGTCTGCCCCAAAAACTTTTCCAATTGTCTATGAAACCTATATTATTTTGCGGACACCACTTAGACAGCCAGCCATTGAGTGATGATAATCTGCTAACTATCTCATCACTCCGACGAACAGGAAGGGGGCCAGAGCAAATTACTTCTCCTGACATTGTACTTGCGAGTTCACACACCTCTTTAATGTTAATTTTAGTGATCTCCGACTGGCGAAGTCGAACATCATTAGTGCCGACGTGAATAATAATCTTAGAGTATTTACGATTAGCATTAGCCAGCACTTTTAAATTTGCTTTTATGTCAGGTGCTCTGGCTCCCGGCAAACATGTGACTATGGTAGCTGGTGTCTCTATTTTCACGTTCCGTGTAATAGAATCGCCAATAACTAGGGCACTTTCAACAGGATTCTCAGTGGGTGCGTCACTGAGTGGGGAGAACCTGTTTGATGTTCTTATTGGAACGGAAGAGTGGTGTTTTCCGTGGCTAGGCCGCCTCACCGTTACCCAAGTGCCCTGCTGCGCGGGCTCTACAGCCGGAACCGAACAATGTACAGAGTTCACTAAGCTAGTCGCATCCAAAACAGTATCTGAAGCCCTTGCATTCTTACTATCCTCGATTAAAGTTTGGATGCGTGTCTCTAATTCTGAGATTCTCTCTGTCAGCCTGACTATTTCCCTACATTTATGACATGTAAATCCCTCGTCGCTGACAGAGAGAGCTATGGTGAACATGTGGCAAATGGAACAGGTAGCAATGCTGGGAGAGGATGACATGACTCACCGTGTTTGTAGAATGATCCGACTTACCACAGCTGTTTGAAGAACGCGTTGAAAAAGGAGCGCGCGAGAGACTGTTAACAAGTTAACAAGCTAGCGCTGCAAATGCAAACGCGTTGTAACAGCGATTTAGATTCAAAGATTACAAGCTAGCGACGTCAGATTAGTGTGGTAGGCAATATTACATATAAGGTAATAAAAAAAAATAAAATAAAGTAAAATAAGCAACAATGAATAAAAGTAAGAGATTCAAAACAAAGCTATACGGAGTTACAGACGCAAACCAATCTGAGCAGCGAGTTTAAGTTTTAGTGTTTGAAACCAACATAAAAAACATTACTAAAGAAAGTGATTTGTGTAAGTGATTTTTTTTCCCTCAAAACCTTACAGTTAGTAAGATACTGCTCTTGAGACAACTTCACAAGTGATGAACACAAACAGACTCATTAGGGTTTTGCCAGATAATTCAAATGTAATGTTTCTCATATCCTTCAGAAATAGCCTGATCATATTCCAGGTTTGAATTTCTCTGTTGCTTATTCTCTCTTTTTTGGTTCATTAAAACTTTGCTCATAGGACATTCGATTATTATATCATTCATCTTAAAGGGATAGTTCACTCAAAAATGAAAATTCTGTCATCATTTACTCACCCTCAGGTTGTTCCAATTTTTTTTTTCCTACTATGGAAGTCAATGGTGCCCCAAAGCGGCCTGGTTACAAACTTTCTTCAAAATATCTTCCTCTGTGTTCAACAGAACAAAGACATTTTTACAGGTTTGGAACAACTTGAGGGTGAGTAAATTATAACATAATTTTCATTTTTGGGTGAACTATCCCTTTAAGTGGCTCGTGGGAAGTGGTTGTGTTTTTTCTCACAGCCACATGAGGGCAGCAGACATCAGTTTCATCCTGAAAATCAATGCATCCCCATGCATCAGCCTACGTATGAATTTCTAATGTTGACTGACATAGAAATAATGATAATGCTAAATAACATATTCTGCCTGTAGTTGGGGGTAGGGGGGGTGTTACCTGCTCTTTCTTTTAACCATATATGGTCATCTGCGTCACAGAAAATCCAAGTAAATACAAGAGAATTCAATTTTGCCAATGAAGTTTTACACCAGAGCCCCATTAGACAGTTTGTAGTTCACCGTGTTTTTTTTTGTTTTTGTTTGTTTGTTTGTTTGTTTTGTTTTATTTTTTAAAATTGAGTTTGTATTTTTAAGCAACACTCCAGGAACTGATATTAAGGAACACTTCAAATGAAGTTATTGTGTTGTTCTTCTCCTCATATCAACAATTTCTGGTAAATATTTGAGGGCTGTACTCTTCATCATTGATCCTAAAGGCTGTTTGTATACATCTGCTGCACTCTGCAGTTCACCCTTGTGAAAAAAAGCACACTTTAGCAGTTTTAAAAAAAGTTTACTTACTCATGAAATTACCCTTTTTTAATATAATAAATTGACCATAAATCAATCATTTGCATTTATTTAATTTATTTCTGATTATATGCAGTTCACACCTCTATAAACTTGTTTCATACAGTACATTAGATTATCTGATGCATCTTCAAAATCAATAACTTATTAATTTATTGTAAATTAAACATCAAATGCTACATAATTATAAATAGCCTTATTGCAAGTTCATGCATGTAAATAATATACATTAAAAAAAAAGATATCTCTAAAACCCTTAACCTTTCAGATACATTGTATTGTGTAATATAAATTGTTTGCCAAAGTTGATTAATACGCCAAAGCGATTTGAATTATATGTTATGCTAAACGCTTCCAAGAGTTCTGAGACCCCTGGGCAGAGAATTCAAGAGGGGCTGTGACTCAACAAACATGCTGGGAATCCAGTCCTGCCGAGCTTCAACAGTAAGAGAGCAGATTCAAAATAGGACAGATAGTTTTGTCTTTTTTTGTTTGTTTGTTTTTTTGTGCACTGATGGCACGTCCTGATTTTGCAGAGTTAGACGTGTTCCTGGGTCAAAGTATTTTGTTGATCCTGGAACAACTTTCCTGTTCAAAAATTTAATATTAACCATATCCCTACCCCTAAACCTATCCCTACCCATAAGTTCTGCTGCACTGATGAATCCTGCACAACAGGACCAGTTACATGCAATAAGAAAGTAAATAATGTCAACATAAACCAAAAATTTACTTTAAGTATCTCAGTAAACAAGTTAAATGATTCAGTAAATGAATAAAAAACACATTAAAGATCTTAAAGGATTTAAGCCCACTGATGACAATGCGCATATCAAAACATGACAAATGTAAAAAATACGACAATACTGGTTGCACTGAACAGACAGTTTATTATTATTCAGCATTTTTATACTTATAACAAGAACAGTTCATAGGTTCATTCAGTATCATATAATACTGAATCATAGAAATAAGTTGATCAGAAGCTTTATCCTAATGCATGCAAATGTCAGATATAACTGTAATGTAACACATCAGGAATACTTAGCGAACTATAATATTGATAGTACTAATTAATCCTCATAAATGGCTTCTAATTTAGCAATAACATTAAAATCTTTATGATTAACGCAAATATGGAAAACTTGTTTCTTATCTTTTTTCTGACATGTCCTTTTCTTTACATCCCAACCAATATTTGCCAATGGATCTTGGGTAAGGAGGGTTTACGTAGTCAATCCGTTTGGTCTGCAGGTCCACCCTGTAGTATTTATCTAGAGGAGCAATGCCACAATATTAATACAAATGTTGGAAAATATATAAATACAATATGTTTTATTACCATTAAAACATGTACACTACCATTTTTTGGGGTCAGTAAGATTGTTTTAATGTTTTTGAAAGAAGTTGTGATGCTTCAGACTTTTGTGGAAACAGTGATAAATGTTTTCTGGATTCTTTGATTAATAGTCTGTTCATTCTTTGATGTTCAAAAGAACAGCTCTTACATGAAATAGAAATCTTTTGTAACATTATAAATGTATTTAAAGTCGCTTTTAATCAGTTTCTTGCATCCTTGCTGAATAAAAGTGTTAATTTGTTAATTTCTTTAAAAGCACTTACTGATTTTAAACTTTCAACAATAGTGCATGTAATTTCTCTACTGCCATTTGTGATTGAAACATAAAATTGCCCCTTACTTTTATAATTAAGATGTTTATTTTTTAAAGTTTATATGATGCAAACCTAAATTTGACCCATCTCAAAAGTCCACCTTAAAAGGAAACTTTTAGCATAAATATGTTTTAGATTCATCCTAACAGAATGAACAGAATATTATCATGAACTGAAGTACCTTTCTTAAAAAAGTAGACATTCTGCACAGGCGTGGCCTTCTCTTGAATGACCTCCACATCTATGTAGTCTGTCGGGTCGTAGCTCATGTCAAAGAAAGATGGACGTCTTCCACGGCCCTTTTTCTTATTTTTTCCACGCTTCTCTGCTCCATAATACCTATATAACGCATATAGATACATATAATCTATACATCTACTGTATAAATATACCCTCAGCAAACCTCAATAATTAACAAACCTTTCCTCATAGTCCAATCCAAAGTCTTCCCAAAACAGCGAGCGGCTCACTCTGTCTCCTCGACCCCTGGTCTTCTTTCTCCTTCCGGGTCGGCCTCTGCTCAGGCTGCTGGCTGGAGATGGTGAGGGACCAGGGTTTACATACAGTCGGCCAACCATTGCAGCATCTATGGGAGGTTTGATACCAACCCAGTCTTTGGAAATGAAGCGTGGCCCTTTGTGATGCCCTTGAACTGGGTGGACAGGGAACATTTCAACAAACCAGACATTTATTGAACCCTCTGCTTAACAAGATATGCATGTAAACTTACTGTTTTGAAAGAGCATAGCAAACAAGTTATCCAAGTCACAGTACAGGTTTGTATAACGTGTGAAGGCAACAGAGGGTGCAGACTTGGTCATGCGGTCACATTCTTCATGGGAAGGCTTGAACTCATATTGGTAGTACTGGTCCTCTGTGGGACAAACGAAAACATTAAATATTAAATAAATTCAATGTATGAGGTGCATAACCATATTTCAGTGCTGCACTGATGACGTATTTTTAAAGGCCAACCCATAAGTCAGAATCACCCTGGTTCCCTCGACAAAAACCCAGTAGGATTTTTGCTTGTGTAAACCACAAACCTTATTTCTGGTATTTAACCAAAAACCCATTCAAAAAACCTATTGACTTCAGGATGGTGGAACTGGAAGTGCTAAAATGCTAACTCATTTCCAGGTTTTGGCCTACAAAAAAATACATCATCCCCAAAGCACTCTATTATGACATTCATTTGACTTTTGCATACCTTTAAAAAAATACACTTTTTCCCTCCCATGATGGCCTGGAGCTGGGATTGCAAATGCAGCATCAATGTCATCTGGAATCTTCTCAAAGCCCACAGATATGTCTCTTGGATAATCTTCATCCAAGATGTCACCATCAAAACGCCAGTACTTGTTGCCCTGTGATTCATTAAGTATGAAGTGACATAACCTTTGACATTTTGCTCTAAATAATCTAGTTTCTGTCAAAATAGCTTCTTGGTCATTGACACATATGAGTGTCAGTGATAAATAAATATTGATTAAAAACAAATTTGCCAGGTTCTTAGAAATGTATTCCATTTGCAATAAAAGTTAAAATATGTGTTTTAATGTTTTTTTTTTTTTTTTTTTTTTTTAGGTTTTAATGATTCTAAAATGTCATACTGTTACATGTCTAGTCGGTGTCTCCCTCCTTCATTGTGTTTTTGGTTTAGTCCTATGACCAGGTTTTCTCCCTTCTGTTTGATCAGTCATGTAGTTCACCTGTCGTCTCTAGTTATCTAGTTAGTCCCTGTGTATTTATACCTTGTGTTTTCCCTCAGTCTTTGTCCGATATCTTTAATTTAACTGTGTATTTCTCCTGTTCCTATGTTTTTTGCTATTAAAGCCTATCTCTTGGTATTCTTCCTCGTCGTGCGATTTACTACTACCACATTACGTAACAGAACATCGGACCAATACCAAAGACAACATGGACCTGCAGTATTACTGCTATGCCTGGAGCAGGAGGAGAAAAGCCTCGAGGCCCACACCTGTGCGTTCCTCTATGTGGCGAGCCTTATGGACTTTCCCGATCGTTCCCTGTGCGCATTCTACCTGGCCAGTTTGAATGAGCGCACAGAGGCTCTCCTGCCCGGTGTGGGTCCTCTGGGATCTTTCACTGAGTTCATCGAGTGGGTGCTGGTGAGCAACGTGTCACCGTTCACCGTCTGCTCTGCCGAGGATGAACTCACCAGCCCCGCTCTGACTCCAGCGCCGCCAGAGACCAGCCAGCCACCACCAGCGAACGATGCAACTGAGATACATATGCCCACCGCAGACAAAGGAGGCCAGCCCGCCGCAATGGATGAGCCAGGACCAAGGACAAGGTCGGATGGTACCATCGCCCTGGAGCCCTCTTCGCAACAAGGTTCTGACCAGGTGCGCGAGCTGGCAACATTGTACGTCGTTGAGGGAGTGCTTGTGGAGCTCAAGTGCTGAGAGGAAAGCCCCGTCCACAAGCCCACCGCTGTGGATAAGATTATGACGGACTCTGGTAATTATTATGAGGAACTAAAGGACATTTTTGAAGAGGACCTTATTGACTTTTTTGGAGAGGTTTTTCCTTGTCTCCTGATTCTCCAGCACCCCTTATATATCTCCAGAATTCCCACCCAGCCTCCATATCCCACCTCCTCAGTCAGCCAGTTCCTCAGCACCATCTCCGCTGATGTCCTTCAGCCCCTCTGCATCTCCTCTGTGTCTTCAGGCCACCAGCTCTATCCAGCCCAGAGGATCCCCTGTCTCCGTCTCCAGCCTCTGTGCCCACTGCTCCACCTCGGCTTGTCGACACTTCAGCTCCACCTTGGCTCCTCCCTCCCTCGAGTCCACCAGAAACCATCGGCCATAGGGCTTCTCCAGGCCCCCTCGTCCCTCTGGCTCTGCATTGGTCAGTCGTCAACCTGCCTACACCTACGGCTCCGTCTGGCTCCGCCTCCCCCCCCAGCTCCGTCTCCGTCCTCGGTCCCACCGGCTCAGCCTCTGCCATCAGGATTTCCGGCTCCACCTTGGACGCTTGTCGCCGTGGCTCCACCTCAGTCTCCAGGACCATCGGCTGCACGTAGGCTCATCGGCTCCATCTGGGTCTCCATCTTTGGCTGCATCTCTGTTGGTCATCCCCAGGGTGTCATCTTCCACCAAGTCAACTCCACCAAGGCTCCTCCCACCTTCGACTCTGCCCTGGGGCCTCATCCTGGCTGGTCTCTGGACCACCACCTGGCTTCTCCTGCTCCTGGCTCCTCTCTGGCTCGTCCCACCTTCCACACCTCCATGGACAGTTTCATGTTCCCTGGACTCTGTTTTATTTTTTTTTTGCTCCACGTCCTCCTCCAGAACCCTCCCTCCTCAGTTGGACTCTCCTACGGCACGAGGACGTGCCTTCTCGGGAGGGGGCAAAATGTTACATGTCTAGTCGGTGTCTCCCTCCTTCATTGTGTTTTTGGTTTGTCCTATGACCTAGTTTTCTCCCTTCTGTTTGATTAGTCATTTAGTTCACCTGTCATCTCATTAGTTATCTAGTTAGTCCCTGTGCATTTATATCTTGTGTTTTCCCTCAGTCTTTGTCCGATCTCGTTAATGTAACTGTGTATTTCTTCCGTGTTTACTTGGTATTCTTCCTCGTCGTGCGATTTACTACTACCACATTATGTAAAACATACCATGTGCCGATCAAGTAAAAAGTAAAAACACCTTGAATACGCTAGTAAACATCTAATTATTTTCAAAAAAAGTTTTTAAAAAGGTATTTTTACAAATATCATGAAGTTAAATATAAAAAATTTTATTTTTTGCAAAGTCGCACCACATGACATTTCACAACCTGAACTAACCATGTCATAATAAGTTCCCCCGTATATTGGTTGCACCACATAATTGACATCATACCCCAAAAAATCTTTAGTAAATGAATTTTAATTAAAAAAATGAATGAGGTTGTAGATGGGGTCTAAGTCGTTCTACTGTATGTATGAATTGCATTATTTTATTATATTTTTGAATAAAATTATAGATCTGGATTTAAAAAAAAGAGTGTCAAGTCATTGAACCCTTAAAGAGGACATATTTTGCCCTTTTACATAGTCTTTATTTAGTTTTTGGGGTCTGCTGGAATAGGTTTTCATGCTTGAATGTTGAAAAAACATTATTTTTCACATATTTTATTTTTTTGCAGCTCTCTTCCCAGTCTGTCAGTAACGCTCTGTTTAGTTCCTGTCTCTATGAAGCCCCTCCTTTTGAAAAGCACAGTGTGTTCTGATTGGTCGGCTGGACCACTGTGTTGTGATTGGTCAAATGCTTCAAGCCTGTTTCGGTAATGTCAGATCCCTTTCCATAACCATGAGTTTCATAACTATACTAACGCAACTCAACCAGGCCTCGCCCTTTTTTTTAACAAATGACTTGGGCTGGAATTATTTAAATGAGGAACATTGTGACCTGTACGTTCCTGAAAGGAAACTCGAGACTACAGTCGAGGCGTTTCAGGGAGTTCAGAAACTGTGCTTACTGATAAAGAGAATAACTCCCTTTGGAGTGGCTTTGAAACTTTGCAGACATTTTTCATCCTCAAACAGCAACATTGCACTATAAAGAAAGCTGTAAATGTAAAAAAAGCATAATAGGTCCTCTTTAATAATAAATAAAATCAATAAACAGACCTTAAATATGTACGTTTTTCCCTGGCAGTTGATGCGTGTAAAAGCAGCATCAATAGGACCGGAGATCCCCCACACATCCTTGATGAGTTTAGGATACCCAGGCATGACAGATCTGTCATCTAACTCAAAGAAATAGTCTCCTGGAACACAAATGAATACAGGGTTGTGTAGGCCATAGTGTAAAAAGCCATAGTGACTGCATTCAACCTCTAAACTCACCTCTGAATGCATAGATTGAGCCATTCTTTAATTGCATGAAGGCGTCAAAGGTACGGCCGCTACAGGTGACGGCGTCTGGATCGGGTGGAAGTGTAGGAAACACAGGAGTGGGATTTATGGTGGTAAGGGGCAGAGAGGTGGTGACTGTCACATTCGATTCTTCTGTTGGTGTCACTGAAGAGGTCAGATCCTCCTCAGGCACCTCAAACATGTCACCACGGGCAACTGAGGAACAATTTAAAACATTCAATTAGTACCGCATTTTCACAATGTTTGCTTCTCTTTTCATTGATAAGACATTAAAAGTGAAATGTTTATTTTTTCACCAAACAGAATTTCAGGAACTTTATACACTCTTGAAAAGGTTCTATATAAAACCTTAAACGTTTCTGTCAGGTGCTTCATATATAGAACATTTTAAGGGTTACCATCATGGGATCATTTTATGGATTTAGTTTTAATTAATTACTTTTTTAAATTCATTTTTTAATCTTCATTAAATTTTATGAATTAAACAGCTCATAAACACACTTTATCACTAGAACAAATTGAAATAACTTGTTAAACATGAAAATATTACGCAATCATTATGCAACATTTCTCTTATAGAACCTTTAAAAAAGGGTTCTTGAAGAACCCTAGGGTTTTATAGAACTCAAGTATTACCTTTTTATTATAGTGAAGAGCACGATAAAACATGGGTCTTGGGGTCTTAAAAGTGCTTGGAAACATGTTATCATTATTAATATTGTTACTACCTTTTATGTACATACATTGATGTGTTACCCTTGTTATGATCCAGTCAAAGACAGACATAAGCATTCCAAAATTAGCATAAAGTATATTATTCTATATACATAACAATTTTAAGTGTACCATAGTCATAATTTCTTCCACAACAAACAATTTTGTGAGTAATAAAGTCTGATCAAAGTTTAGTGTAGTTGTTTACCAAGAACATAATTAGTATCAGTGAAGTGCAAGTTTGAGATAAGAGACATATGATGTGTGAAGAAAACAAAGCAAAATCAAGGAATCATGGTAAATATCACCTGTCAACAGCATATTTTATTTTATTGTGTGTCATTTCCAATCAAGCTGTAAATTTGTAAAATGTGTGAAATAAAATAATAATGCATCAAATGAATGAATGCAGGCAAAACTTCAGGACTCTTCAAGCCAATATTTTTAATCAGAGATGGGGTGTTTAGAGTGTGTATTATTTAATTTTTTCTTTCTTCTCTTTTATTATTGTGTATGTAACTTATGTTTTGAGTTTTTATAGTTATTATAGTTATAAGTTGAAAATAAAAAAGTTAAATCACAACAAGTTTGAATTGCGTGTATTTAGGATACATAAAAGAGCAATATAATTAGATTTAGAAAAACAATGTATGTTTATACACATTTGTAGACAAATTAAATAACTACTGGGACTGTAAAAAGTGTGTTTTAAAAGTTTATTTTCTAAGTCCGCAAAGGGCCAAAAGTGCACATAGTTGTTGCAAAACCTTTTTGTAAACATGTTTCCCAATCACTCCCCTTATCTGCCATTGGACAAGCAAAACAGAAAGCCCCTCCCCAATCTCACACCATTAGATGAGCCAGTGTTGCTGTGTAGGACTGCTCAAGCTGCTCAAACAAACAGAGCAATGTAGCACCACAGTGTTTACACTTTTCAGGGAAATCATCCCATTAACGGTGTACTTATAGTTGTCTCTACATAATAAAATAGGAAATAAAACTAGATAAAGTAAAACACACTTCAGCTATAACAAGCTAAATAGAACATTCAGTACATTCAAATATATACAAATGTACACTAATACTCAAAAGTTTGGTGTCAGCAAGATTTTTTCTTTTATTCAGAAAGGACATATTAAAGTGATCTAAAGTCACAAAGACTTTTACAATGTTACAATTTTTCAAATAAATGTTCTTTTGAACTTTCTATTCTCAAAGAATCCTGAAAAAAAAAATGTGTCAGTTTCCACAAAAATATTAAGCAGCACAACTGTTTTCAACAGTTTCTGAAGCTTCTGAACATTTTATTCAATGATTTCTGAAGGATCATGTGACACTGAAGACCGGAGTAATGATGTTGCTGAAAAATCAGCTTTGCCATTACAGGAATAAATTGCATTTTAAATATATTCAAACAGAAAAGAGATATTTTAAATTGTAATAATTTTTCACAATATTACTGTTATTACTATATTTTTAATCAAATAAATGCAGCCTTAATGAGCATGAGAGACTACTTTCAAAAACATCTTACAGACTTCAAACATTTGAACTGTAGTGTGTATTAAAATACATCAATAAAACTTTGACATTAATTACTATTTGAATGTGCATTAAGTTCTTACCTTTTTTCCGACAAGTGCTGTCAAAATCCTCACAGCAGCTTCCATAGTACTTGCACATTCTATCACACTGGCATTTCTTTGTAGGATCAAAGCCACTCTGACAGCGTCCCATGCATGTTTCTGTGGAAAATGCAATAAAATGTGCATTTTTCTGAAACACAATGAGAATAAATCAGCAGTCTAATAATAACAAAGCAGTTTGTGGGGCACTTACCCTCCGCAGCGAAACAAGTCGCCAAAACAAGGGATAATAAAATCAAAAATTTCATTTTTAATGCCACATCTGTCAGCAGTTAGTGACTAAACTGCTCTAGAAACACCAGTGTGAAAGAACGACAGAGGACAGTTCAGACATCTGTGCCGATCGATGGTTCCAAAAGTCACCCACCCCCCTGTTTGTCTGAAAGAATCAATAATTACTACAAAGTTGCTCTGTTACATGTAGGCCTGCATGTTATGATTAAAGCCTATAAGCTGATTTAAAGTTAAGACAGTTTAACAAAATGTAACCAAATGAGGTCTGAAAAGTATAAGGCTAATAGGACAGTAATAAGCGGGACTGTTTCAGTGGCCTAAATATAGTATTGAACTACTATTGAGCTGGATACTATTGATTTCATTGTCTGAGCAGATAAACTGGCTGTTTGTATTAAAAAGGCTGATGTTCAGTTTTTAACATTCTAAAGAGAAAAATTAGAGATTATTACCACTTTAGAAGAGCCTTAAGCTATAGGCCCTGTTGGAGGAAGCTTCTTCAAACCCACTACAGAAATATTTGCATCAAAAGATGTGAAAAAGGCTGTTCATATTCATATGACAGGTGTGCTGACCAAGGTGCTGAAATAATTGTAGGAATAAGAACTATAACATTTGCTAACTAAACTTGATTATCCACTGTAAATGTAGTATCTCTAAATTAGTATCACAATAATTTCTGTTGTTGAAATGTTTTTTTTTTTTTAATTTCTTTATTTTTTTTTACTGTGCTTGCACTGCATTACTATGCAGATATTGACATTCTGACGTTCTGTTTTTTTTTTTATTTTGATAAAACATTTACTTTTTTTATTCAGCAATTAAAGCAATACATATTCCCCCGGTTTCACAGACAAGGCTTAAGCTAGTCCTAGACTAAAATGCATGTTTGAGCTGTTTTAACTGAAAGCAACTTGCATTGACATATCTTAAAATATATTAGTGCCATTGTTTTGCCTCAAGATGCACACCAGTAATGTTTTTTTCTAGTGTATGTTTATAAAAGCTACTTAAATATCCTAACTGAACTAAGGCCTAATACTGGCTTAGGCTAAGCCCCGTCTGTGAAACCGGGCCTTAGTCAATTAATGTAATCCCTTTCTTTTAAGAGTAATGTAAGTATTTGGTGTTATATATTTTTCAACACTTTATTTCTAATTTTATTTATATATTTTTTTACTTATAATGTTATATTTTATATAACAAAATTTTAAGATTTGTTTGAAAACCTCCCATTAATTTACGTTAAGGCAAGACACTAGCAAAACCAATTTCGGGGCTATTTTGCTTCCATAACTTCTTTCCGACTATAAAGAAAACATCCAAAATACACATTTAAATGTTTATTTTATAACACTTTATCTTTGTGTCTGTAGATTTCAATTACAATACATATCTGTTTTCTCAAAATTAACTGTTTCTCATGCACTGAACCAGAAATCTTCATTTCATTATCACTTACATACATCAAACATTACAGTTCCCATTCGAGTGGAACTCAACGCTGTGTCATAGCCTTGACGCTATGGGAACGCCTCCGGGTGAGCCGGTGTCTGAAACGTGTCTACTGTGATAGAAATATTTTATGTCAACATGAAATGTACAGAAAATACAGACTAAGGATGCTCAGGTCAAAGAGCATGTAGACTTATCCAAAAAGTGCTTAACACAGTAGAACTAACAGTCATATCATTTGCTTAGATCATTACAAACCAATCACCATAACAAATCACAGTGAAGAAGACATTGATTTTTACTCAACTGTAAAACTTAAAATGTGCATGTATCTTTCTGTTCAGAGATTCACTCAGTTGTTGTGACCAGTGACCTCCCGGCCATAAATATAACTTAATTTCTGCAAAGAGCAACTTGGAAGTCGTGTCAGGTATATGCTGCGCAGCTAAGGAACAGAAGTACTAAAGATTTTACGCTCAAAAGACCACAGCAGAGACAGTGATAGTGTTGGAAGACTATAGAGTCGCCCTCGGGGTGAGGCTGTAATACTCGGAGTTAATATTAATAATCCTGTGTCGGACCAGCGTACACCTGGGAAGGACGGTGAGAATGTATAGACGCTAAAGACCTGTGTGCTCATGTGTGATTGAGGTAGTGATAGTAGCTTCTTGACGGGACCGTCACCTTACTTCAGGAGGAGAATTACCTCGAAGTACTGGAAATGTATTAGAAGTATTTGAGAAGGGAATTACTTCGAGTTACTGAAGTATTATATTGTATTATATTCTGGACGGGAATGTGTGACATTATGTCCCCGCTTTACACGGCGGATGATTCACACCAGTTCTGCGTTATGTGCATGCGAGGTCAGTTCGAGGGTGCTGACTTTACACTCTGCAAGCTCTGATCAAGTCAAGTCAAGTCACCTTTATTTATATAGCGCTTTTTACAATGTAGATTGTGTCAAAGCAGCTTTACAGTGATAACTGGTACATTATTTGGCTGCACAGCAGCTCTTAAAGAATAGTGTCAATGCAGGCAGATCAAAGCACTGTTGAATATCAAATGTCAAGTCAAATGTCAAGTGTCCCCAACTAAGCAAGCCTCTGATCTCACTAGGCCCTTTTCTCTAGGGAAGAGAGATCAGCTTCCTCAGTCCGCCTCTTTTGAGGAGCTGCACAAGCATCATCAACATACTCTATGGTAGTTGGTATGCACGAGCAGGGGTATGGGGCGAAGCCAAAGGTGGAAGAGATGCTCGTGGGCTATCTCTCCCCTTCATCAGTGTCATCACGGAGGAAACCTACTTTGCCCACTAAGCCGTGTAGAATGGCATCTAGCTTAGTGGGTAAAGCGTATGGGGCAGCAGGTCAGGCTGTTGCGTCCCTGCACACCATGGCGGTTCTGCAGGCGTACCAGGTCGACCTGTTAAGATATTTGGATCATGGCGAGGGATTAGGCCCTGAGGCAGCTTGCCTTCCAGGCAACGAAGCAGACGGCCTGCACTATTGGTCTTTCCATGGATGCTATTCTTGCTACAGAGTGGCATCTGTGGCTTAATTTGGCACATATTAATGTGGGAGCAGACATCCTGTCGAGGCAGGGGCTGAGGCCCAGGGAATGACAACTCCATCCTCAAGTAGTGGAGTCCATATGACAGAGGTACATTACACCCTCACACCTCCAGCTCCATTGGGGCTGGATGCCATGGTTCAGGTGAGGCCGAAGCTATGCCTGTATGCTTTTCCTCTGATAGCTCTGCTCCCGGGAGTTCTAGCAAGGGTTCACCAGGACAGAGTTTACCTCCCTCTAATGGCTCCGTTCTGGCCAACCCGAATGTGGCTTGCAGACCTAGTGTCTCTCCTGGACAGCCTCCCATGGGAGATTCCAGTCCACAGATATCTTCTTTCTCAAATACAGGGGACGATATTTCATCCGTGGCCAGAAATCTGGAAACTTTTGGTCTGGCCCCTAAGGGGCGGCAGCTCATAGATTCTGGTCTTTCTGCTGAGGTAACAGCAACTATTATAATCTCTAGAGTTCCCTCCACTAGGAAATTATATGCCCTGGCAACTGTCTGTATTTTGGTATGGACAACATGATCCAGCTAACTGCTCTGTTGGTCCAGTACTGGAGTTCCTTCAAGAGCATCTCACAGCAGTGCTCCCTTAAAGGTTTATGTGGCTGCCATTTCTGCTAGCAACACACCTCTGGATGGATCTGTGGGTAAGTACCCTATAGTTTCTCAGTTCTTGCTCGGTGCCAGACAGAATTGACATCACTTAAAAGAGTAGGGACCTGCAGGCCCTTTCAGTAGCCTCCTCCTGCTTAGACTTTCCCAGAGCTAAACTGCACCCTAGACCAGACTAGTTCCTTCTATGAAAAAGAAGGAACCAGAAAAGTTCTTTCTATGGCTGGTCAGTGAGTTGTCGTGCAGGTTTTCTTCCCTCCGCCTCATGAGATGCAAGAGCAGGAAAGTCATAGCGTCAATGCCATGAAGCAGGTTATTACATACTTAACCTGAGACGTTTTTTACCTATCTATATCCTGAAGGTTTTTACAAAGGGATTTGATCATATATCATTCGTCTGATTTATACAACATTTCATTCCTAAAAATATGGTGATTTTTTTTTCTGGCTGTTTATGCAGTTGATAAAACGATTTATGGAGTGATAAAAAGAGAATCTCCAAAATCTCCTCTGTACAAACATTTGACTCTAATATATCAACAAAATAAAACCTGCTTTATCCAATGTTCAGATTTTTGTTTTAAAAATGTATGCAAATTAGTGCATGTTTAATTGGAATTATAACATTTCCGAAATATTGTAATACAAAACAATTGTCTGAATGTACTGTGATTAATCAACAGAGGTAAGTATGATATCTTTTAGTTAAATTTTTTACCCTATTCATGTCAGCATTTAAAATATCACTGACAGTGAAGACATCTTAATATTTGCACTTAATATTTTGCACATTTTTTTGTACAAAGTTGTTTTACTAAGAGCAGACAGAAAAAAAATATATAAGTATTGAATATAAATATAAAATTTCCTTTAAATGTTGTATTAAAGCGTTACAATGTTTTTAGACCAGATTCTACTGATAAACTGAAAGACAATCAGAACAAATTAGAATAAGCATCTTAGAATACTACTGTAACCTAACAATATTTGGTAACACTTTACAATAAGGTTCATTAGTTAAACATTAGTTAATGTAGTAACTAACATGAACTAACCATGAGCAATACATTTGTTTACTAATCTTCGTTAACATTAGTTAACGAAAATACAGTTGTTCAATGTTTGTTCATGTTAGTTCACAGTGCATTAACTAATGTTAACAAGATTTTAATAATGTATTAGTAAATGATGAAATTAACATTAACACAGATTAATAAATGCTGTTTAAGTGCAGTTCATTATTAGTTCATGTTAACTAATGTAGTTAACTAATGTTAACTAATGAACCTTATTGTAAAGTGTTACCCAATATTCCTATTAATGAAACATAACCATCTGATTTTACTGGCATGGTTAGGCTATAAACTGAAACATTGACTTAATGTGATTTTAAGTTCATCTGAAAGTAGCTTAAAACAATCAGATTATGTTCATTTTTAGTATCACGATGGAGTAAATTTAGAATCTCAGATAACTCATATCACGTTTGTTCCTTGATATTTCTTTTCAGGCTGTAACTTGATGTCCTGCCAGATGTTATTGTTCAGAAATAGCACAAATTGCTATGGGTAAGCTAGATGATAATGTAGAATGAATGGACTTTGTCTTTTATTGAGGTCAAAATCCATAAGTGGGTCATTGAAAAAAAGATAAAAGATCAAATTCAGGAACAAGGAAGTTTGCCATTAAAAGTATTATCTTGACTTAATCCATATATGGCCACTGTCAAATTAAAGTCCATTTGAGTGTAATTGATATGTCATGTAATATTGTTAATCAGAACATCTCAGGAGAACCCTGACATTGCAGACGCCCAGCTGTCTTCGACATGAATTATGACCCAGAGCATGTGTAGAAATACTAAATTCCACAAGGATTCCTCAAGGGGGGGGAAATAAAAGCTATTAGAAACAATAGTTCATGACCTTGAGATTATTTCCCAATTGACTGTTTGAAAGACATGGGTGTCTGTTAGACAGCCATAAAGATGACGACAGAGTCCTGCCGTAGCAAGGTCTAGCATCAAAGCTCAGTGTACTAAAGAAGATTATCTATAATAATGCTGAACAGCTCCATAAAGCTACTGTTATTATGACCTTGTAAAGTGAGAGCAGTATCTATGTATTCTCAGTGCCCATAGGGAACCTAGACAAAGAAGAAGAACCTGACACTGTAACATTTGCATGAATTGCACTTACTATCAATGTAAAAGACATATGAGGCTTTGAAACTATTGTATTTGGGTAAAGTTAAGGTTTTATTGGAAGCTGTCCTCACATTACGCAATACATACACTCCAAAGGTTGTGTAAGTGAGATTATGTAACACACAAGAGCTTTATCTTTAAGGAACAGAATCTATAGATACTAAAAGAAGATCAAAGCTTTGGACAAATGTATATATTGGAACACATAGGCTGTTATAATAGATGAAAGATTTTCATTGTATTGGTCAATGGGCTGCAAAGATGATACTGTCATTCTTGATTTAATTTCCACATTAAGTCCTTAATAATTACAAACGGAGAGTTGAAAGTCTGTAAAGATTACTATTTAATGTTGATAAAAGTGTAAGTAAAGGCACTGGTCTCAGACTGTACTGAACTGAAGATTATCAGGTGCATCACATGCTTGACTGATCTGTTCATCACTAATCTAAATTTATTACAGTAATCCATCTTAGCACATCATTCTTATGCATGAATTGGGTTTTACGAAAAGACTGAATTTTGTATGCAACATTCATTAACCCTTATCTTAGTTTTGTAAAAAGTAAAATAAAAGTCATATTGCTCTTGCACAAGGCTATATAAAACTATGACATTTTAAAAGGGAAATTATGGAACTGTAAAAGTCAAACTGGAAAGGTACAAAACATTTTCTAGGCAAAAGAGAAGAAAAGAAAAGAAAAGAAAAGAAAAGAAAAGAAAAGAAAAGAAAAGAAAAGAAAAACAAAATCTATTTTGTTATACAGATATGATTAGTGGCTAACATTAAATAGTTAACCATAGAATAAAACATCTTTTAAAATTAAATTATTTTTCATTAGAAACACTTAGTTGTCTGTTCCAATAAACTTGATTTATTCAAACCAGATTTCACTAAATTATTGTAATTTATTAACATACCATTTACACTATAGCGTTCAAAAAATTAGGGTCGGTAAAATTTTTGGCTACACTTTAGTTTGATGGTCCACTTTAGACATTCTATTAACTATAAGCAACTACATGTCAACTAACTCTACTTAGAGTATTAGTAGACTGTTAAGTTAGGGTTACAGTTAGGGTAAGTAGAATAAGTTGATGTACTTCAAAAAGTTACTTCTAGTCAGTAGAAAGTCTGTTGGGGGAACATCAAAATAAAGTGTTAGCAGACATTTGTCTACTATTATTTGTCTACAGACAAACAACCTACTATTATTCTAATGACTGCTAGTCGACATGTAGTTGCAAAGTTACTTACAGTTAGTAGAATGCCTAAACTGGACCATCGAAATAAAGTGTTAAATGTTTGTAAAAGAAGTCTTTTATGCTCACCAAGGCTGCATTTATTTAATCAAAAATAAAATAAAACCGTAATATTGTGAAATATTATTACAATATAAAATAACTGTTTTATATTTGAATATATTTTAAAGTGTAATTCCTGTGTTTTCAACATCATTACTCCAGTCTTCAGTGTCACATGATCCTTCAGAAATCATTCTAATATGCTGATTTGATGCTCAAGAAACATTTATTATTATTATTGTCATAAAAAAATCAAAAGTTGAGAAAACTTAAAAGTTTAAGGCAACAAACTTCAGCAGATTTTTGAGTTTTCTCAACTTGTATTCAGTTTATACAACAAAAAGTTGAGAAAACTCAAAAATCTCCTACAAAAACAAGTTGAGAAAACTCAAAAATCTGCTGAAGTTTGTTGCCTTAAATTTTTAAGTTTTCTCAACTTTTGATTTTTTACAGTGAGGATGGTGATGAAGGAAGAAGATAGATACAATTCCAGCCGTTTTATTAACAAACCAAAAACAAAGAAGGTAATACAAATATAACCTCAAAACTCAGGAGTTGGTGAAAACGTAACATCTTAAATAGCATAAAGACAACACAGGACACTGAACTGCAAACTGAGGAGGGTTTAAATACACAGAATAATGAGGGGTAATAAGGCAAGGGGGGGACTAATCAATCAACTAATGAATTACTATGACAACTAATGAAAAGCAGGAAAATAGAGAACAAATGCAACAGGTACAGGAACTAGAACAAAACCAAAACAGAACATACATATAACAATTAAAATCAGATCCTTTCTGGAATTACTTTCATATCCATTTACAATCTATTTCCTGCTTTGAAACTTTAAATAACAAACAGCTTTGGAACTGCAAAGAAAATTCTTTGGATTCCATAGATACGGACAATCTCTCATTTTGTTTGGCATTAAATAAATAACACTAGTTATGAATCATAACACATCAGAATAAGGTTCAATTCGTTAACATATATTTTTAAAGCATTTATTAGTCTAGGTTAATGTTAATTTTTTACATATACTAATACATTAACATTTGTAGAAATTTACATTAATGTATTATGAATGAACATAAATCTATAAATGAACAGTAACAGAATAATAAATGCTGTAAAATTATTTAATGTTATTTCATGATGCTGAACCTAATGCACTAACTAATGCTAATTAAATGAAACTTACTGTAAAGTGTTTTGTTACTTGATAATTTAATTATTCTTTCATTTATTCAATCCAAACAACTCTAGTGACTTTACAAACCGGCACAACGGCACAATTATATTTTCCTATATTCCCGCACATTCGTCTGTCTTTTTCCCAGAAGAGAACGGTGAGAAACATTCTTTGCATATCTCCGGTGTAAAAGAGCTGGTGTCAGGGTGACATCTGCTCTTCCATGATGACATTGGCAGTGTGAAAAGTTCAGATGTGCTTTTAATAAATTCATTAGTCAGTGTTTCTACAATACAATGAATTGCGGCTTTAGAAAAAGATAACAAAAGGGTTAATCTTTTTTGTTTGCCATCTCTTTTACCTTCCCCTCCTTCTTAGCCCTATTTACCCTCCCCTTGTTCACACAGTTAATGTTTAATTTTTCTTATGTGACAATGACTATAAACACATTGATCGCACTAGACCTTCTTTGCTGTGCTCACATCATCAGCACTCCATCCAAAACACACCTGACATCTGCAGCCGAGGGCCAGAAGACATGGGACTTCCAAGGATTCCAGAAGATGTAGCATTAGTTCTACGCTGGATATGGCTACACAGAAACTACCTGATCATCTTCATCACCCCTCTTCTTATATTGCCCCTGCCGCTGGTCCTCCCAACTCCAGTAAGTGCTTTTCTGCAGGAGTATTTTGTGGAAATGTTCTGCAAAGCTCTTGAACATGTTAACCAAAATAGTTTCTTTATGCATCTGCATTTTGTGTATGTGAATTTTTAATAGCCAAATGACTGAAATATGACAATGTGACATCAGAACATTTAAAAAGCAGCTGAATGATGGCAGAAACACTGCTCTTATTTATGATCTGTGGAGATTAGGATTGACACTATATTTACACAGCTTGCGGAGGTCATCCACAAGTCACAAACAAAGAAAATGAAGCAAGGCCCACAGTTACACAAGATCTTGAGACCAGGTTACTCTGACCTTGAGAACTGCAGCTGAAAAAATAATGCACAAAACTCTATTCTCTATTTGAATCAGTTATTGAAATTGTAATGTTAATAAAAAAGAATTATCAGACATTTAAAACCCCCTAAAGTGGCTAAACTATTACTATATTAGTGTTATTTTTTGTATTTCTTTAAAACACACACACACACACACACACACACACACAATCCTTCATGCACCACAGTACTTTCATACTCTTATTAAAATGTTTATATTTATTAAAATAATTTAAACCTATAATTTATAAAGTATGGAAGCCCGTTTCCGCCACTAAATAAAAAAAATAAAAAGAGTAATTGCGACTTTTTATCTCAGAATTCTGACTTTTTGTCTCGCAATTGCGAGTTTACATCTCACAATTGCGTGATATAAAGTCAGAATTGCGAGATATAAACTCGCAATTGCGTGATATAAAGTCAGAATTCTGAGATATAAACTCGCAATTGCTTGCAATAAAGTCAGAATTCTGAGATATAAACTCACAATTGCGTGATATAAAGTCAGAATTGCGAGATATAAAGTCATAAAGTCACAATTGCGTGATATAAAGTCAGAATTCTGAGATATAAACTCGCAATTGCGAGAAAAAAGTCAGAATTGCGAGTTTTTATCTCAGAATTCTGACTTTTTTTCTCGCAATTCTGACTTTTTATCTCGCAATTGCAAGTTTATATCTCAGAATTCTGACTTTTTTTCTCGCAATTGCGAGTTTTTATCTCAGAATTCTGACTTTTTTTCTCGCAATTGCGACTTTATATCTCGCAATTCTGACTTTATATCACGCAATTCTGACTTTATATCACGCAATTGCGAGTTTATATCTCAGAATTCTGACTTTATATCACGCAACTGCGACTTTATATCTCACAATTCTGACTTTATATCACGCAATTGCGAGTTTATATCTCAGAATTCTGACTTTTTTTCTCGCAGTTGCGAGTTTATATCTCAGAATTCTGACTTTATATCACGCAATTGCGAGTTTATATCTCAGAATTGTGATATAAATATAGCATCTTTATAACTCATAATTCTGAGATAAAAAGTCGCAATTACTCTTTTTATTTTTTTATTTAGTGGCGGAAACGGGCTTCCATAATAAAGCCTACTGTATCATATTTAAAACGCAAAATTTTAAGGCCTCTAAATTATCAGATCTAAACTTTGCCGAAAATCCTGTTGTACACAATCTACTACATGCCTTCTGCCCTCTGATTGATAATTCATAATTAAGCAAGTAAAAGGCCTTTTAGTATCATTTTAAAACTGTCCATCTTCAGGTCATGTCTTTTTGCTGTGAAATCTTTTCTGATTGTTATAAAGTAAACTCAATAATAACTTTTATATTGGAAGTAACATTTCAAGATGAACATATATTGCACTGAATCAGCTTATTTTACCTGATTATCCATACTTCATTTTTCAGAAGAATCATGTTAAAATGTGAGTAACAAATATGATACTCAGTCATCATTGTATTGCCCTTTACAGGATTTACAGGGTTAAACACATAATACTGCCTTTTCTCTAGTGATAAAATTCCTCCATAAAATAAAAGCATCCATAAAAGCAAATGAATTAAAAATTGTTTATAGTCGTTTATGGTCAAGGGTAACTTTTATCAGCATTCTGAGAGCCATAGATGTGTCTAAATAGGTCTTGAAGAGATACAGTTTTGACCCCTGGTCCCTTCAGTAGATGTAAAAGATCATAATCAAATCCCACCCTTTCCTCCCCTTTTGACAACCTAAGATGAGAAGATTGCCATAGACCTGAGATCACATATTAGATGTGTAATGCATCTAATTCCCATCCAATAATTCTCTTCTACAGAAATGTGTCCTACTGCTATACGTGAATAGGTGATGTATTCCCTTACCTTTTGACACGTATGACTATTCTGTTCTTCAGGAGGCAAGATGTGGTTTTGCCATCATCCTAATGGCGCTGTACTGGTGTACAGAGTGCATGCCGCTGGCCGTCACTGCCCTGCTGCCTGTCGTCCTCTTCCCCATGATGGGCATCATGGAGTCTGGAAAGGTATTGTTCAAAGAAAAAATTCCATGATTAGCATTTTGTATTCCTACAAATTCTTAAAATACTTAAGAAGTATCTATCTATCTATCTATCTATCTATCTATCTATCTATCTATCTATCTATCTATCTATCATCTCTAAACATAATGGGGAAGCAAAGTACTCACATAACAATTGTTTAAAATAAATATGCATAGTTATCATTAGAGTTATTATAAGAGATGATCAATTATATTATTGTGGTCACAAGCATAAAAGACATGGAAAACATGGAAAACTACTACTAAAGTAATGACTGATCACAAGCCCAGAGAGATTTACCTACATCAGCATGAGATCTATTGTACAAGCGTTATCTCTAATGATTTGAGAACTTTATGGACCATAAAAGCGGTTTTTATGAACACCCTTGGAACATGTCACTAGACAGACTGTAATATATCTTTATATTCCTTATCTTTCCATCTTTAAAGAGAACTGACTGATTTTAGACACTCAGGCTAATGAGTCTGTCAATAAAGAAATACAACCACAGCACACTGTGTTGTACCGTATCCCACAATGCAATCATCTGAACTTGACTTTCCATCTACTGAATGAATGGTTTTGAACATCTTGACTTTCTTTCTCAGATTGCCAACAAATTTTTACACAAAATTGTATTAAAAATTCTTATTTCTAAGAGGTTTACTTTATACTACTTTTTTTAAACTAGTAGGCAGTATACAGTATACTACGGAGCCACTAAGAGGAAAAAATATGAGATAGAAGGAAAAATTTGCATTCTCACAGTTGAGTAAGCAGAAAGTCTTCTAATAAATACTCTAATGACTGGTAATTAAAAGGAAATTACAGTAAAGTTAGTAGAATGTCTAAATTAACTATCGAAATAATCAATTTATAAAGTGTATAAAGTGAATAAAAATAAAGTGTTACCTAGATTTTCTCATATTATTTCCATCAAAGTTTTGTGAGGGAATGCAGTTTTTTTTTTTAGGGTGAATGCAAAAGTTTTGTATGAGAGCACAAGCATATAAATATATTTTTTCCTCCCTTCTCAATTTTCCCCCCATCATCATGTCCCTTTAGTGGCTCCGTAGTACACACTGTGTAGTATATAAAAAAGGCTAGAACTGCATTTTAAACCCAACCCATATTAACCAGAGCCAAATATGAGTGTGTTACTTTGTCTTTCAGGTGTGTGTTCAGTATCTAAAGGACACCAACATGCTGTTTATTGGGGGTCTGCTGGTGGCTATAGCCGTTGAACACTGGAATCTCCATAAGCGCATCGCTCTGAGTGTCCTCCTGATAGTTGGAGTCCGGCCTGCTTTGTAAGATCATACTCAATGAAATTTTACGCTTCATTTCTTTCTCGATCACACACTCACCTGTTTGTCAACTTCTGCAGGCTGATGTTGGGGTTCATGATCGTAACGGCCTTCCTCTCCATGTGGATCAGCAATACGGCCACCACAGCCATGATGTTGCCCATTTCTCAAGCTGTTCTTGAACAGCTCTGTGCCACAGAAGCAGACTCTGATGAGAAAGAGCTGAGGGAAGGCCAAGATAATCAAGCGTTTGAGTTGACCGAGGTCAACATCAAACATCCTTTGGACAATGTCTCTGGAGACAAACCCAACAGTATGTCTTTTATTTTATTAGTTCATAATGTTAACCTGTACATTATCTTAAATATCTCACAAGACTTCAAAACCTTTACAAATGTATCATGTGATTTCAGCAAATGAAGTTGTGTTACATCAAACTGTTTAGGTTTCGAAACATTTCTAAAAAACCAATGAACCAGTGTCTAATATATGATTTTAACTGATCTCGGGCCAGTTTTATAATGTAGGTTCAGTGTTTATTCAATTATTTGTAGATTCGAGTGAAATGACAGTACAGCCAGTGTTACACCAATTCTGTGACCTATCGAATTCTGTGATCGTAGTAGACGCTGTTGCAACCCTAACCCTAACTCCAACCCTACCCCTACCCCGACCATCACTATAGCACCTACTACGTTCACAGAATTTGGTTTAACACTGTTTTAAGTCACCTGAATGAGTGGGACAATATACAGCATTTCCACTATTAACCAATCAGAATCAGTGGAAATAAAGCACAGTCTTTAAACTTACATCCCACCTGTTCTTAATCTTGACAGACAATCCAGATCTGGAGGCAAGATTGGATACACTCTCTGAACTCAGAAAGAAAGAACGTGAAGCCAAGTACCTTCATCTCTTTAAAGGAATGAGTCTATCTGTGTGTTACTCCGCCAGCATTGGAGGAACTGCCACCCTAACGGGCACCACACCAAATCTAATTCTCAAGGGCCAGATGGATGAGTATGTTTGTCAAATATCCTCTTATGACTCTGATCTGTATTGTATATATAAAAAATTCTTTAATGATAAAAGAATAAAAATAATTTTGATAATAAATATTATAATTATTAAAATATTTTTCTCTCAAAGTTGAAAACTTTGTTTTTTTGTTATACATTGTTGTGCACACAATCTGTTAGACCTACAACATAAAAATGTGCATTCAGTATTGGAGCCAAATTATAAAATGCACACACATTTTCACTTTTTTACAGGATTTTTCCAGAAAACCATGACGTGATCAACTTTGCCAGCTGGTTCGGTTTTGCCTTTCCTAACATGGTGCTGATGCTTGTGCTGTCTTGGCTTTGGCTGCAGTTCATGTATTTGGGCTTTAAGTGAGTAACTTGCATCCTTTAAATACAGTATCCTAGACATACAGAGAGTGTTATTAGTTAGAACAGTGATTCTCAACCCTTTTGACTCAAAGGGTTACTATTATTCAATCTATAATTTTCATGTTGATTGTATGTATTACCACATAATTTAATTTAAATAATTACACAATATCAAATTAAACAATTTTAAGTCATCTTGTGGCCCCCTTGAAAGTTTGAATTGTGTAGGAAAATCTACTTTTAACTATAATTCCATAATGGAAAAGGCTGGGCATAAAATGTTATCTCAAAAGAAGCTTTTTAATGATTGTTAATGTTAATCTGAAGTTTTTAAGGTAGACATCTGAGGTTGGTTTAAGGAGTCTCCTCATTCCATGTTTCCCCAGTTTTAAAAAATCTTTTGGCTGCGGTTCGAAGAATAAGGGAGACAAAGACGCTTACAGAGTGATGAAGAATGAATATAAGAAGTTGGGTCAGATGTCTTTTGCTGAGGGAGCAGTGCTTGTCATCTTTGTGATCCTGGTCATCCTGTGGTTCACACGAGAACCAGGCTTTATGCCAGGCTGGGCTACTGAGCTCTTCAACAAAAACGGACAGTGAGTACACTTCACCCAAAAACTTATAGGAATAGTTTACTTATAAATAAATAAAATGAAAAGTTCTGGATATGAAATGCATATGAATTTCTTCCGATTTTCTCTTTGTCTCTGTAAAGATATGTCACTGATGGCACCGTGGCCATTTTCATGTCAACCCTGTTCTTCGTCATTCCATCTCGGATAGACTTTCTCTATTCAATCAAATCGCATGATGAACGGGATGAAGAAGCTGAAGGAGCTGAGCAGGAAGGTAAGGTGGTTCTGCCTTCAGAGTATTCACACAGAATACTGTGCTATCAGTTTAAACCAGGTCTTAAACCAGAGCTATGGTCCATCTGTTTTATAAAGGAGGAGCAAAACAGGAAAAAAAGAAGAAACTGAAGGGTACACCCACTCTACTAAACTGGAAGGTTGTGCATGATCGCATGCCCTGGAACATAGTCCTGCTCCTTGGGGGAGGATTTGCCTTGGCAAGTGGAAGTGAAGTAAGAGGATGACAGAATAACACATTACAATGGCAGTAAATGTACATTCTGTACATGCATTAGTCTTTTATGGAATTATAGTTAAAAGTAGATTTTTTTACATTCTCTGAAGAAAAGGAGAAAGAGTGCTACTCTCCCATGCAAAACATGCCACCACAATGCTGGGGCGATTTGGATGGCTAGGGTCTTTTTATTGATTTTTATCATGTGTAAAATTACAAAAGTTGTGTGCTGATGTTGAATAATTCTACTAACTGTAAGTAACTTTGCAACTACATGTCAACTCATTCTACTAACCCTAATCTAACAACCTACTAATACTCTAATGAGAGTTAGTTGACGTAGTTGCAAAGTCAGTTAGAATGTCTAAAGTGGACTGTCGGCAATAGTGGATTATCAATCCATTTAATGCTATACACATATATACACACATATTACAGGTCAAAAGTTGGAATAATTAAGATTTCTTTATGTTTTTGAAAGAAGTCTCTTATGCTCACCAAGGCTGCATTTATATGATCAAAAATAAAGTAAAAACTGTAATAATGTGAAATATTATTACAATGTAATTCCATTAAATTACATTGAAAAGTGACCGTAGAGAAATTTATAGTGTTACAAAAGATTTCTATTTCAAATAAATGCTTTTGAATTTCATATTCATCAAAGAAAATGCTGGTTTCCACAAAAATAGCTGTTTTCAACACTGAAGATAATATGAACCATTATTAATAATTGTGCAAAAAACAATAATTGATCATAATTGAGGACCAAATCAGCCACTGTTGTTTTTTCTGAAGAACAAATAAGAAGATCATAAATCATGTAATTATGAAAAAAAAACAAAAAAAAAAAAAACACACAATTGCTTTAATCTATTGATACTCCTAGTTTGTTAATAAAAAGGTTTGAAAACAAACAGCTGTGTCATGATTAAAAAATATGTAAAGGTGACCTACTGTACATGAGGGGGCCTCCGATTATTGTTTTTAACATTGAGAGGCCTGGGAGTCAATAGGGTTTAGTACCACTATTTTAATTTTAATTTAATTTTTTATTTTATTCTAAAATAAATGTTTTCTTAATATTGTGTAGGAGTCTGGACTATCGCTGTGGTTGGGTCAAAGCCTGGCCCCTCTGCAGAGCATCCCACCCTTCGCCATCTCTCTGATTCTGTGTTTGCTGGTGGGAACGTTCACGGAGTGTTCCAGCAACACAGCCACCACCACGCTATTCTTGCCCATTCTTGCCTCTATGGTGAGTATACAGTATACAGAAACCTACCAAACAAATTCTACAATATAAATTACACACATTCATTCCTCCTAAAAGTGAATTTCAAAGCTGATGTGTTTAACTTGCTAACAAGTATGGAAGTGGTAATAATGTGTGGTCTCTGTTCTCAGGCCACAACCATCGGGCTCCATCCTCTCTATGTGATGCTGCCTTGCACGATTAGTGCTTCGCTGGCATTCATGCTTCCCGTAGCCACTCCACCCAACGCCATCGCTTTCTCTTATGGCAACCTCAAAGTCTTGGACATGGTATGGTTGACTACATTTTACATGAGTTTTGATGTTCCATTGCATAAAGTTTAAGTGGGAAATGTATGTGAAAATAAATTTTTGGGGACACTGTATATGGAAAAATTAGTGGATAATTGTATTTTCCTTCTGTCTGAAGGCAAGGGCAGGCTTCATTCTCAACATCATTGGCATTCTGTGCATCAACCTCGGCATCAACACATGGGGAGTGGCCATGTTTAAGCTAGGAACCTTTCCCGCATGGGCCAATGCCACAAATACCACAAGTACACCATGAACATCTTTACAACTAATTCCTTTGATGTAATGAGAATACTAAAGGGAAAGAAAGGGGGAAAGGAAGCTAATCCAAAAAAAAAAAAAAAAGTACCATCATCATATACACAAAAGTGTCAGTATGCAGTGTTAGAGTGTGTATAGCGTCCATCCCCTCATCAGTGCCCTATGGAGCAAAAGCTTAGTTTTTCTCAAAACCTCTTAACAGTACCTTTTCAAGCACTATATGAAGTGGTTGGTAAGGATTTAGAGCCTCCATTTAGTGTTAGGAATTATGTATCACTTATTTACATCTTTAAAGTCACTCAAGTATGAGGACTTTTTAAATGCGAGTTGGCTCCATGTAGCGCTTTTGCTGCCCCAATGTGGGTTAAATCTGATCTAAGTTCAGATTTATACAGAACCTTTTTTCTACATACTTTGTGGCTTTGGTTTTCACAAGTAGGTTTTCTGGTCTTCCATTTGTGCTGGTTCACGAAATTTAATTTAATTTATAGGGTCTGGATAAGACCTTTTATATTTTAGATCCCTTTTTGGATCACTGTCTATTTAATATATTTTAATACACAGTTGAATCATAAATTTTAATTTGTTAAGTAGCACAGTTAAAGAAATGCCCTTAATTAGAAGTAATATAAATACTTAAATGTAAACTTCTCAGCGTTTTTCAGAATATGTGCTTTTTTTGTCAAATAAAACTAATTTTGTGCAAACTTGTGAGAGCTTTTCTTTATAGCACCTACTGTAACAATATTGATGATAAATGGGAGTATATTTAAAGGATTAGTTCACTTCTGATTGAAAATTTCCTGATAATTTACTCACCCCCATGTCATCCAAGATGTTAATTTCTTTTCGACTGAAGAAAGAAAGACATGAAGGTTTTTGAGGAAAACATTCCAGGATTCTTCTCCATATAGTAGACTTCAGTGGGGTCACTGGGTGGAAGGTCCAAATTGCAGTTTCAGTGGAGCTTCAAAGGGCCTTATGCGATCCTAGGCGAGGAATAAGGGTCTCGTCTAGCAAAACGATCGATCATTTAAAAAAAAAAAAAAAAAAAAAAAAAAAAAAAAAAAGCATATATCTGCGATGCGCCACGCATTACAATGAAAGGTCACGCGTAACATAGGCAGAAGTACCGCGGCAGGGCGAAAAACTCTAATTTTTCTCCTCCAACTTCAAAATTGTCCGATATCATTGTTTTTTTTTTTGTAAAAGCCGTTTGGCTTAATCTTTGTATGTTCGTTTTGTAGACACTGGATTGGTACTTCCACCTACATCATGCATGACCTTTGTAACGTGATTAAGTCATGCGTGTGGATCGCAGAGCTAGTGCAAGATGAGCATTTGTGGTTAAAAAGTATATACTTTTTTTTTTTTTTTTTTTTTTTTTTAGAAAATGACCGATCGTTTCGCTAGATAAGACCCTTATTCCTCACCTGGGATCGCGTAGAGCCCTTTAAAGCTGCACTGAAACTGCAATTTGGACCTTCCACCCAGTGAACCCCACTGAAGTCCACTATATGGAGAAGAATCCTGAAATGTTTAACTCAAAAACCTTAATTTCTTTTTGACTGAAGAAAGAAAGACATGAATATCTTGGATGACATGGGGGTGAGTAAATTATCAGGAAATTTTCATTCAGAAGTGAACTAATCCTTTAAGTACTGTATGACAAAAATGTGTTTTACAGGGTTTTTTCCCCCCCTTTTTCTTTTAAATTTTTTAATGTTTTTCAAAGAAGATGCTTATGGCTTGATTTAAAAACACAGAAGAAAAAAATATATATATATTACTGGGATGGCAAAGCTAAATTTTCTGCAGCCACTTCTCCAGTCTTCATTTCTTCTTATTGTTATTAATATTGAAAACAGCTGTTCGGCTTAAAATTTTTGCTGAAACCATGATACTTTTATTAAGATGCTTGGATGAATAGAAAGTTCAAAAATTATTTTCCTTGTTCAATAAAAGCACCAACTTCATTAAAAAAAAAAAACTAAAACAAACAAACAAAAAAAAAAAAAGACATTTTTTTAACTGTAGTGTATGTTAAAATTTAAATACAAGAATAAAATCTAAATTTGCTAGTGCTAAACAATAAGAATTTATTAAAAAAAAAAAATTTTTAAGAAAATGAATGGCTATAAGAAAAAAAGACAACTTCAGTAGTTTCCAAAAGAAAATCAACATATACATTTATTTCTTTTATTCAAGACTGGCGTTTGAACTGTCCAAAACATACGTTTAATTTTCTCCCCTCTCAAAATCATTTCCAATAAATCACAATTATAAATAAAGCTGTTACATGTATGACTAGAAACATTTTTTCTTTCAAGTTATTCCTCCATTTTACACACTTACACAAGTCCTGAAAGCCTCCTTTATTCATAAACCAAAAATAGGTTCTCTTTAAATCATTCTCCTAAATGCACTTTTTGCACTATGAACACAAGGATCCTTGGATAAGACGTTAAATCTAACCTCTGCTATGTGTACTAAACAGCCGTGAGGGGCTGGCTCACTGGAATGTGTGATGGAGAGATGAGAAGAGGCGCCATCTCTTGATCTCTTTGAACTACTTTTCTTTTAGACAACTGAAAACAGATATTTCTTTCCTTTTGTTTTTTACAAAGACAAAAAGAAACCACATGAACCAGAACGTTTGAAATGTCAAGGCTTGTAACGTGTGCCGTGTTCCCTTTTCGGCATACGTTTTTCACAAACGTTGTTTTATCTACACAACCTCTTGTTCGCAGCATGATTTATGTATAATCAGGATCTATGAATGCAAAAGTTCCTAGTATCCGCAGATCCATGACAGATGTGCACCATGAACTCCTTTTAAATTGATTTGACTTCATTTTTTGCTTGATTTTTGTTTTTTTCCAAACAAATAATCAACATCTCAAAATTAAGCAAGTTTGTTCACGTATCAAAATATATCTAATGCAACACAAATCTATCAATTATGTCAAGGTCTCACCATAAAATCATATTATATTCTATTCAGGATGAAAAGTTCACAAGTATGAAATTCTGATGTAGCTTATTCTTACAGGGAAAGTAATACTCAACATCAACAATATATAATGGTCTTATCTGTGTTAAACTGTGAGGACGGCCCACTTAGACGCCCCCCTCACACACACACACACACACACACGCGCACTCACACGCACGCACGCACACACGCACGCGCACGAGATGAATAGCAACACCTAAGTACCATTCACATTACATCGCCTTGCCCATAAAAAACATGGGACTGGAGTGAATTTGCTCATGTTTGGGGTAAGTTACAAAATATAATATATATATATATATATATATATCTGCTGATGTGAACAATGGCAGTGTGAAATCAGAGTAGGATATGTATGCATCGGACAAGACCTTATGAGACGACTAGATTTCAAAAACAGGCATGGCGCACTGCAGGTTGTCGTCTATGACACTGATTCGAGGAGGGCGTGACTGCTGGACAAAGACATGTGATTGGTCCTTAGGTCTGTCAGTCAAACTCTCTGCCTCAGTCCCATCCCACTGCTGTCCTATGGGCCTCCGCTGTATGAGTAATCTGCTTTGTTGTGCATGACCAGCTTGTTGTCCACAAAGTAGAAGCTGTCGGACTGCGTCTCGTAAGGATGGAGGATCATCTCACGTACTGAAATAAGAGAAAGCACGTCAGAGAGCTCAAACCACTGCTGAGATATGCAGATAATGTGAATTTTTTTTAATGAATTTTTTTTAATGAAGTGATACTCTAAATAAGAAACTAAGTGGCGGTAAATGTCTAAATGAGTAAGTCATTAAATCATTCATTCATTCGATTCATTCAAATGGCTGATTGATTCAGGAATTAAGAAATTGGCTCTTTTTAAGAATGGGCCATTGAATCATCGGTTCACCCGATTGATTCGCTCAATACGCAAATTTATTCAAAAACAAAATGTCATGGCTGTGTCCGAAATTGCCCCCATGCCCTTAAATAGGGCAGTATTTGAGGAGACAGCCATTTGCAGTGGTGTCCGAAACCATAGTGGACGTTATCGAGTGCACTCATTCAATCCCACAATATTGAGTGTACAACCGGTGTACATTCAACGGCTAGAGAATACCCCTAATACCCTGTGAGAGTCGCGTGCCGAAGGAATTCCTGCATCTTGCCAGAAGATGGTGCCTGCAGCTGAATCATCCATTCATTTATTTCCCAAGCCGCTGGTCCAGTGTGGGTACAGCGTAATAAAGTTATAAATTCCTTTTTAATTGATTATTAAATTGTTTAATTAAGATTTATACACTGCTCAAAAAATTAAAGGAACACTTTTTAATCAGAGAATAGCATCAAGTCAGTTAAACTCCTGGGATATTGATCTAGTCAATTAAGTAGCAGAGGGGGTTGTTAATCAGTTTCAGCTGCTTTGGTGTTAATGAAATTAACAACAGGTGCACTAGATGGGCAACAATGAGACGACCCCCAAAACAGGAATGGTTTTACAGGTGGAAGCCACTGACATTTTTTTCCCTACTCATCTTTTTTGACTGTTTTTCACTAATTTTGCATTTGGCTAGGGCCAGTGTCACTACTGGTAGCACGAGGCGATACCTGGACCCTACAGAGTTTGCACAGGCAGTCCACCTCCTCCAGGATGGCACATCAATATGTGCCATTGCCAGAAGGTTTGCTGTGTCTCTCAAGAGCATGGAGGAGATTCCAGGAGACAGGCAGTTACTCTAGGAGAGCTGGACAGGGCCGGACTGCGTGAATGTCAAGTCCTTCAAGTTTCTCCCTCAAGTGAACGTAGAAAGTCCTTAACCCATCAGCAGGACCGGTATCTGCTCCTTTGTGCAACGAGGAACAGGATGAGCACTGCCAGAGCCCTACAAAATGACCACCAGCAGGCCACTGGTGTGAATGTCTCTGACCAAACAATCAGAAACAGACTTCATGAGGGTGGCCTGAGGGCCCGACGTCCTCTAGTGGGCCCTGTGCTCACTGCCCGGCACCGTGGAGCTCGATTGGCATTTGCCATTGAACACCAGAATGGGCAGGTCCGCCACTGGCGCCCTGTGCTTTTCACAGATGAGAGCAGCTTCACCCTGAGCACATGTGACAGACGTGAAAGGGTCAGGAGAAGCCATGGAGAACGTTATGCTGCCTGTAACATCGTTCAATGACCAGTTTGGTGGTGGGTCAGTGATGGTTTGGAGAGGCATATCCATAGAGGGATGCACAGACTTCTAGTCAAGTCAAGTCACTTTTATTTATATAGCGCTTTTTACAATGCAGATTGTGTCAAAGCAGCTTTACAGTGATAATTAATGGTATATAATTTTTGGCTGCACAGCAGCTCTTAAAGAAAATGGTGTCATTGTCCAGCTTAAGTAAATTCAGTATTGATTCATTCCGTTGTAAGAATCAATAGTTATTAATTTAGTTAATTTATCTATATCAGCACTGGAGTAAACAGTGATGTCATCATCCAGCTCAGTTCAGTTCGCATACAATGGTGTCGATGCAGGCAGATCAAAACACTGTTGAATATCAAATGTCAAGTGTCCCCAACTAAGCAAGCCAAAGGCGACGGCGACAAGGAACCAAAACTCCAACAGTTGACATCAGGTGGCAAACAGGTGTTAAAATGGAGAAAAAAAACTTGGGAGAAACCAGGCTCAGTCGGGGGGCCAGTTCTCCTCTGGCCAACAGCGAACAGTGCATGATTATGATTCAGGCAGATTTCATAAGTCCGATTGGGATCGCAACAGTCAAAGTATTTATTCCAGTTCCATCTAGTTGAGGATCGTATTCATCACGCCGGTATGGGATGGTTTGTTGAGGATCTGTGCCACTGGCTGTTGTGTCAGTGAGGGGATGTCACAGGGGATGATCTAGTTGACACAATCTCTGCTGACACTTCAGAGCTGCGTTGTCGTCGTGTCTAGGCACACGTCCTCGATCTCACCTGGATACGGCCCGGATCCGGCTGACTACGGTAAACCTCGGGATAAACAGAGAGACTAATATTAGCGTAGATGCCATTCTTCTTCTGATGTAACAAGTACATCTGGTATTATAGGAAGTGTTCCTGGTTCTGGCTGACCTAATTTATGCAGCCTAACAATCCTTTAACACTCTGGAGTCGGGAAACGCGCCGGCGCGTTTTGCAGGATTTTTCTCACATTGCAGCAAAACAGACTTGTCATAGAGACATAAGTAATATATCAATTGAAACTACAGAATGTCTTCTTTTATTTGTGCACACTCAGAGTAAAAACAAAATGTTGTGCTTTTTGCAAAATAAAGAAAACTAACATGATGCGTGATCTCTCGTCTCCCTCTGAACGAAGTCCAATCTGATACTCGTTAGAAAATGAAGTGTAACTTAGTGAATACTAATGACACAAAAATGAGACTTATGTCTAAAGAAACGTTGAAATGTCAGGTTTTAAATCATGTAAGTCAAATCAAAAACAAAAATTCTCTGTTTATGTAATCTGTATGAAAAGAGAGATGTCAGATGTCCGTGAGTCAGCTCATTATCCACTAATTCGGCCACACCCACGGAGCGAGCGCTATTCAGACGCAAATTCTGAGGCAATACATGTATACATCGTCGCAATCGTGTATTTATTATCTCCAAAAGTGCATGTTTATCTGCATGTTATAGCCATGATAGCGATCTCTGGAAGCCTCTGTTAGTTCCTGGAATGTCACATGGTATGCCTGTTCTTCTAACGATACATTTGTGGACTAAATGTGCACAGAGCGCCCTCCGGCTGCAAGTATGAATTGAAAACACAGTATCCAGCGCTCATAGTGATGACAATAAATACTGAATAAATATTACTTCTCTGTATAGAAAATTGACAAACATATGAGAATCCATCAATATTTCTCCAAATGTGCATGCTTTTAATCTAAAAGCCTATATGAAATGCCATAGAGGTAACATGAATGTTCAGATGCTTTGCATCACAGAAATACATTATATTTTAAAGTATATTAAAATAGAAAACCATTATTTTAAATTGTAATAATATTTCACAGTATTGCTGTTTTTTCTGTATGTTTGATATACAGCATGATGAACATGAGACTTCTTTTATAAACATTGTAATAGTAATGCATCCAATCTTTTGACTGGTGCTGTAATTTAAACTATAATAGGCCTATACAAATTTTTCTTCACATGATGTGCAATAATATGTGCATGCATGAGATCACAAAAATCATGTTTTTTTGCCAAGAGTGGACATTATATTAACTTTAATACAATAGCTGATGTGATCCTGTTATCAGAGGGTTTTTTCACATAGCCTACCTGACTGAAAGGGCTCATTATGCGGGTCATTATGCTTGTCATTATGCAGGTCTTTGTCTTCTCAGGTGTGAATCACAGCATTATTCATGAAGATTCACGCCTCCATGCATACTGTGCTTCTTGACAAAAAGTGTCTTACAAAATTTAAATCTCTATATTGTTTTATAAAAACGAGTAGGCAGGATATTTTTTACATCATTTTGAAGCAAAAATTCTAGTCTACAACCTCCAATACCCAGAAGTCTTGGGAACACATATATAATATTTGTTTTTTGGCCTTATTTCAATGACTTAAGTTTTTTGTTTTTTCAATAACCACGCACAAACGTTATTCCTTCAAAAATACAAACATGTACATACATGTTCCTCACATATTATGGTAGCCTAGTTCGTGCTGAATACAGTGTAATGACACCTTTTCCATTAATATGTTTATGAACAACTGAAAAAAGCACAAATGTCAGGGCATGTCAAAACTTTTCCAGGGCCCCTAATCAGCCTCAGACCCCAGAGGGTTAACCGATTTGAAAATATCAATTGATAATGTGTTATGTGTATGCCAGGGTAAAGAGATGCGTTTTTAGTCTAGATTTAAACTGACAGAGTGTGTCTGCTTCCCAAACAATGCTAGGAAGACTGTTCCAAAGTTTAGGTGCCCAATAGGAGAAGGATTTTGATATTCTAGGTATTATCAACTGGCCTGAATTCTGAGATCGCAATAGATGAGAAGGACTATAATGCGTTAAGAGCTCGCTCAGGTACTGGGGAGCTAGACCATTTAGTGCTTTGTAAGTAATTAGAAAGATTTTAAAATCTATACGATGTTTAACAGGGAGCCAATGCAGTGTTGACAGAATCGGGCTAATATGGTCATACTTCCTGGTTCTAGTAAGAACTCTAGCTGCTGCATTTTGTACGAGCTGTAGTTTGTTTATCAAGTGAGCAGGGCAACCACTCAGTAGACCATTACAGTAATCTAGCCTTGAGGTCATGAACGCATGAACTAACTGTTCTGCATTTGTCATTGAGAGCATATGTCGTAGTTTAGATATATTTTTAAGATGGAAGAATGCGGTTTTACAAATGCTAGAAATGTGGCTTTCAAATGAAAGATTGGTATCAAAGAGCACACCCAGGTTCCTAACTGACGACGAAGACTTAACAGAGCAGCCATCAAGTGTTAGACAGTATTCTAGCTTATTACGTGCAGAGGTTTTTGGTCCAATAATTTGAATCTCTGTTTTTTCTGAATTTAGTAGTAGGAAATTACTGGTCATCCAATTTTTTATATCAGCTATGCATTTCGTTAATTTTGTGAATTGGTAAGTTTCGTCAGGGCGTGAAGAAATATAGAGCTGAGTATCATCAGCGTAACAGTGAAAACTAACGCCATGCTTCCTAATGATATCTCCCAAGGGTAGCATATACGGAGTGAACAGCAACGGTCCTAGTACTGAGCCTTGTGGTACTCCATACTGAACTTGTGATCGATATGACATCTCTTTGTTTACTACTACAAACTGATAACGGTCAAATACGTATTATTTGAACCATGCCAATGCAATTCCACTAATGCCAACATAATTTGAGTCTATTGTAAAGAATGTTGTGATCGATAGTGTCAAATGCAGCACTAAGATCCAATAACACTAATAGAGAGATACAACCACGATCTGATGATAAGAGCAAATCATTTTGTAACTATGGTACGGTCTAAATCCTGACTGGAAATCCTGACAGATACCATTTCTTTCTAAAAAGGAACATAGTTGTGATGATACTGCCTTTTCTAGTATTTTTGACAGAAAAGGTAGATTCGAGATCGGCCTGTAATTGACTAATTCTCTAGGATCAAGTTGTGGTTTTTTAATAAGAGGTTTAATAATAGCCAGCTTAAAAGTTTTTGGTATGTATCCTAGTGATAAAGATGAATTAACGATATTAAGAAGAGGATCTATGACCTCTGGGAGCATCTCTTTCAATAGCTTAGTTGGTATAGGGTCTAACATACATGTTGTTGATTTTGATGATTTAGCAAGTTTAGACAATTCTTCCTCACCTATAGCAGCGAATGAATTGAATTTTTCCTCAGGGATACTACAATGCACTGTCTGACACGATACTGTAGTAGACGATTGACAATATTAGAGAGAAAATTATAATCATGCAATCTTGCAAGTAAAGAAGTTCATAAAGTCATTACTGTTGTGCTGTTTGGAAACATCAGAAGTTGAAGCTTTATTTCTCGTTAATTTAGCCACTGTATCAAATAAATACCTAGGGTTGTTTATTTTCTTCTAAAAGATTTGAAAAATAAGCAGATCTAGCAGTTTTTAAGGCCTTTCTGTACTCAATCATTCTCTCTCTCCACGAAATGCGAAAAACCTCTAGTTTTGTTTTCTTCCAGCTGCGCTCCATTTTTCTGGCTGCTCTCTTAAGGGCCAGAGTGTGCTCGTTGTACCCGAGTGTGCTCGTTGTGCAGAATTTCAACGGCATCAATATTGATTCCATGTGACAATATTAGATCTAAAGTATGATTACAACAATGAGTGGGTCCTGACACGTGTTGTCTAACTCCAATAGAGTTTAGAATGTCTGTAAATGCCAATCCCAATGCATCTTTTTCATTATCTATATGGATATTAAAATCACCAACAATTAGGATTTTATCCGCAGCCAGTACTAACTCTGATAGAAAATCAGCAAATTCTTTGATAAAGTCTGTATGGTGCCCTGGTGGCCTGTATACAGTAGCCAGCACGAATTTCAAATGGGATTTGTCACTTACATTACATAATGTTACATAAAGCACCATTACTTCGAAGGAATTATAATTGAAAGACTTTTGAGTAATACTAAAGATATTACTATAAATTACAGCAACACCTCCCCCTTTGCCTTTCCGACGCGGTTTGTGTCGATAATAGTAACCTTGAGAACTAGACTCATTTAAAGTAATGTAATAGTCTGGTTTTAGCAAGGTTTCTGTCAAACATAGCACATCTAGATTATTGTCTGTGATAATATCATTTACAATAAGTGCTTTTGAAGGGATCTAATATTCAGCAACCCAAGCTTTATAATTTGTTCATCAGTATTATATTTGTTTTTTATTTGTTGAACATCAATTAAATTTTTACTCTTAAATGGGTTTGGGAGTTTTTTGTATTTACTAATTCGAGGTACAGACACAGTCTCTATGTGATAATATCTAGGTGAAAGAGTTTATGTGTTGGGATTTATCTGACTTCTGTGACGTGAGACAGCTAGCAGACGGTCGGTTTAGCCAGTATGTCTGCTTCCTGACCTGGGCCCCAGTTTGCCATGTTTCAGCTCAAAGATTATGTGCCATATTACTAGAGAGAGAAGAGTGGCACCATCCCAGGAGGGATGAATACCATCTCTTTTCAACAGGTTAGGTCTGCCCCAAAAACTTTTCCAATAGTCTATGAAACCTTTATTATTCTGTGGACACCACTTAGCCAGCCAGCCATTGAGTGATGATAGTCTGCTAAGTATCTCATCACTCCGATGAACAGGAAGAGGACCAGAGCAAATTATAGTGTCTGACATTGTACTTGCGAGTTCACACACCTCTTTAATGTTAATTTTAGTGATCTCCGACTGGCGAAGTCGAACATCATTAGTGCCGACGTGAATAATAATCTTAGAGTATTTACGATTAGCATTAGCCAGCACTTTTAAATTTGCTTTGATGTCAGGCGCTCTGGCTCCCGGCAAACATGTGACTACGGTGGCTGGTGTCTCTATTTTCACGTTCCGTGTAATAGAATTGCCAATAACTAGGGCACTTTCAACAGAATTCTCAGGGGGTGCGTCACTGAGTGGGGAGACCTGTTTGATGTTCTAATCGGAATGGAAGAGCGGTGTTTTTCCCCACAACTAGGCCGTCTCATGGTCACCCAATTGCCCTGCTGCGCGGGCTCTACAGCCGGAACCAAACAATGTACAGAGTTCACTAAGCTAGTCGCATCCAAAACAGTATCTAAAGCCCTTACATTCTTACTATCCTCGATTAAAGTTTGGATGCGTGTCTCTAATTCTGAGATTTTCTCTGTCAGCCTGACTATCTCCCTACATTTATGACATGTGAATCCCTCGTCGCTGACAGAGAGAACTATGCTAAGCATGTGACAGGCAGAGCAAGTAACAATAGAAGGAGAGGATGACATGACTCACCGTGTTTGTAGACTGATCTGACTTACCACAGCTGTTTGATGAATGCGTAGAAAAGGAGCGCGTGAGAGACTGCTGACAAGTTAACAAGCTAGCGAAATGCTAACGCGTTGTGATAGCGATTTAGATTAAAAGCTAGTGACGTCAGATTAATGCGATAGGCAATATTAGATATATGGTAATGATAATATAAACGACAAGAAATGATAGTAAGAGATTCAAAAACAAAGCTATACGGGTCCTAGGACAATGCCCGGCCAATGAGGCGAGAGTATGCAGGCAGTTCCTGGAGGATGAAGGAATTGATACCATTGAATGGCCCCCACGCTCGCCTGACCTAAATCCAATAGAACACCTCTGGGACATTATGTTTCGGTCCATCCAACGCCACCAGGTTGCACCCCAGACTGTCCAGGAGCTCAGTGATGCCTTGGTCCAGATCTGTGAGGAAATACCCCAGGATAACATCCGTCGTCTCCATTAGGAGCATGCCCCGATGTTGTCAGGCATGCATACAAGCACGTGGGGGCCAAACAAACTACCGAGTACCATTTTGAGTTGCTGCAATGAAATTTCAGCAAAATGGACTAGCCTGCTGCATCATTTTTTCACTTTGATTTTCAGGGTTTCTTTGAATTCACTCCTCTGTAGGTTGATAATTTTCATTTCCACCAAACAATGTGGCATCCTTTCATTCCTAACACATTACCCAGTCCATATCAGTATAGATATCCAGCATATTTTTCCCCATAGAGATCTGATGTGTTTTCAAAGTGTTCCTTTAATTTTTTTAAGCAGTGTACATAGTTTCCATGACAGAGTTCAAGATCAGTCTTTTCATTACTACTGTAGCTGCCAGTTTGCAAGCTTCAAATGATTATTATAAGGCAAGCACAAACTATATAAAAGCGGCAGCCCTTTCAGTGTCTGAATTCACTCGTTTTCATTTTCTCCCTCAAGTGAACGATATTAGTGGAGTAATAGGGAATAGTGAATGAGGGTATAGGGGCCGATATAGGGGACTGGGATTTGTTTTTGGATCATCGTCCTGTTGGAAGATCCAACCATGACCCATTATACGATTTCTAGCAGAGGAGGTCGGGTTTTGATTTTTTATCTTTTGGTATTTGATAGAATCCATGAGGCCATGTATCTGAACAAGATGTTCAGGACCTCCAGTGGAAAAATAGGCCCACAATTTCAAAGATCCCGCAATATGTTTAACTGTGGGCATGGGGTACTTTTCATCCCTGTTTGCACCAAAGCCATCTGGTGGGTTTGCTGCCAAAAACCCACCATTTTTTTTTTTTTTTTTTTTTTTGAAAAAGTTTCATCTGACCATAGAACCCAGTCCAGTTTGAAGTTCCAGTAGTGTCTGACAACTGAATGTGCTGGAGTTTGTTTTTGCATGAGAGCAGAAGATTTTTTTTCTTGAAACCCTCCCAAACAACATGTGGTGATGTAGGTGCTGTTTGATATATTTTTAGGCTTTCTGACCCCATTTTCACAGCCATCTTTGATCATATTTACCAAGGGTGGCAATAATTCTGACCATGACACACACATACATATACATACATACATACATACATACATACATACATACATACATAGTATAAAATGTTCAAATTTTTCAAAGTGTTCAAATGTTCAAATTCATAAACAGTAGAGTGAAGTGAATAAAAACGCATCCATGCAGAATTCCCAGCCTCCGTTTACAATTTTCATGGCACTTACTGAGATCCTCTGAGAGCGGCGGGAACTCATAGATGTGCTCACAGGTGTTCTTGCTGCTGGGGATGCAGAAGCCAAACTCAAAGTCGAAGCTCTTCAGCAGCTGTTCACGGAAATAATGCCTCTCGATCATCCGGAAGTTATTGATGGGGATGTCCCCTACTGTGAATTCAACACTAAAAACACAAAAACAAGGTAGACAAGATATTCAGTTCAGAGTTTTGGCCCTTCAGTATTCATTTATATAGTTCTTCACTTGGGGAAATTTAGATGGCTGTTTACTTCTTAAATTTTCATACGACTGTTCAGCATTCCTTTCCTCAATGTATTACGTGAACTGAATTCATCATTTATAATGAGAAACTTTTATGGCATCTACCTCTACATTCTGCCCTTTAGCATGATTATGTGATTTATTCGACAGGTTTAATTTAGAGAAATTATTTATGCTTGCTTTGTTTTGATTATTATTTCTGACCTCAATAAGCAAGCGCCTGTTGTAGAGGAATATGAGACAGCTCCACTAATAAATATCAACTGTCTGTCATTTCATGTGCTACTCTGTTTATTTTCTAAATGTGTAATCTCTTTGCAAGAGAGGACAATATGATAGGACAGGACTACAGTGATAATCTAGTTATGCAAATATATAATGATATTCTGCATGGGTTCATTTTAAGTAACTTCACTCTACTGTTTATTTTAACAGACATTTGAATTTGAACTAATATAGTTTTGATTTGTTGAACTTGACCTTACAGTTTCTAGGTAAACTGTGCATTAAAGGGCAATATATATTACCATTTAAAAGTTTGGGGTTGGTAACATTTTTTAAGTTTTTGAAGTCTCTTCTGCTCACCAAGGCTGAGTTTATTTGAACAAAAATACAGTAAAACAGTAATATTTTTAAATATTATTATTATTATTATTATTATTATAATAAACATTTTACATTTCAACATATTGACATATCACTTATTTCTGTGATTGCTTCAGAAATCATTATAATATGCTGATTTGGTGCTCAAGAAACATTTCTTATAACTATCAATGTTTGTGTTGTGTTGCTTAATATTTTACAGTTGTGTTGCTTAATATTTTTGTGAAAACAGTGACGTTTTTCAGGATTCTTTGATGAATAGTTCAAAAGAACAGGAATTATATAAAATAGAAATATTTTGTAACATTATAAAATGTGCTTACTGTCCTTGATGAATAAAATTAATTTCTTTCCTATACATGCTCACCGGCCACTTTATTAGTTGCACTCGTTCAACTGCTTGTTAACGCAAATATCTAATCAGCCAATCACACGGCAGCAACTCAATGCATTTAGGCATGTAGACATGGTCAAGACAATCTGCTGAAGCTCAAACAGAGCATCAGAATGGGGAAGAAAGGTGATTTAAGGGACTTTGAACGCGGTATGATTGTTGGTGCCAGATGGGCTGGTCTGAGTATTTCAGAAACTGCTGATCTACTAGGATTTTCACACACAGCCATCTCTAGGGTTTACAGAGAATGGTCAAAAAAAAAAAAAAAAAAAAAAAAAAAGAAGACAATATCCAGTGAGCAGCAGTTCTGTGGGCAAAAAAGCCTTGTTGATGCAAGTGGTCAGTGAAGAATAGCCAGGCTGGTTCGAGCTGATAGAAAGGCAACAGTAACTCAAATAACCACTCGTTACAACCAAGGCAGAAGAGCATCTCTGAGCGCACATCATGTCGAAAGTTGAAGCAGATGAGCTACAGCAGCAGAAGACCACACCGGGTGCCACTCCTGTCAGCTAAGAACAGGAAACTGAGGCTACAATTCACACAGGCTCACCAAAATTAGACAATAGAAGACTGAAAAAAAAAAAAAAAAACATTGCCTGGTCTGATGAGTCTTGATTTCTGCTGTGACATTTAGATAGTAGGGTCAGAATATGGCATAAACAACATGAAAGCATGGATCCATCCTGCCTTGTATCAAAAATCTGAGGAATGTTCATCTTACGAACCCCATACTTTTAAATGGTAGTGTATACAGTACACAGACTAATTTTAAAACTGTACTTACGTGGCTCCTACTTGACGAAGCCGCAAGAAAGCCGGCGTAAACTGATAACGTACAAACCGTCCAGCATTTGGATCAACATCTCTTTTATCCCCTCCTTTATCTGGAAAATAAATAAATAAATAAAACAAACATCACAATGAGAATTAAAGTTATTACAAAATTGATGAACAGGTAGGTCTTTTCATAATTGCATATGATGATGGTGTAACCAAGTGTCAAGTGTCAAACAAGCAGACTTTTTTCCTTTTTTTTCCTCACTGAAGCTGTGAATGGATAGTTTTTTTCTACAGCAAATGCACATTATTCACATTCACTGCACAGTTACTTCATGAATCACATCCTAAGTCAGTCTTCTGTTCTATTTCGGTGAACTTGCCGAAGTTCACCAGCCATGACAGTACCACCTAGTGGTCAGAAAATTATTAATACACCTTTATAACTCTGGAAATCTTTAGCCAATCCAGTTTTTTTTTTTTTTTTTTCTTTTTTCTTCTCAGTAAAAAAAAACAAAAACACAAAAACAAAACCTTGTACTCATTTTGCAATGGTTTTACCTAGTGAAATAAAACTTGGTATGTGACCGTGGGTAAAAAAAATAAATATCAGAACCTTTGAACTGCTCTGCCTAATATCATGCTTGTGAAATCATTAGATTCTTCATACTCTTTTGCTCATTTGTCTGTTCAGACTGCAGATGATTTGCTTGCCCCCATAATTGCAGCTTGCAGCTATATTATTTAGGTGTTCATAAACTGGAAAACAATAATCATAAAATTAATAATAAAAGGACCCATGACTTCTCAAAAAGTGAATAGTGAAACTCAAAATGGTGTCCATAAAGCCCTGGAATAATATTTGTAATATACAAATGTCAAAGCCAAATGACTTTGCTAAATAACTACATACTGTAAAATGTAACCTCACGCTAACAGACACGTTTTTAGGGACAAAATTTATCTGATATGTTAACATATCACATCTGACTGCTGCAGCTGATTAATTGATTTTATCTGTAACCACACACGCAAACTTTTCTTTGTAATGTCAAATGTGACAGGCCCAAAACATGGACCTGATTGTCAAAATCAAGCCAGCCTGTGTGCTCTGGTAATAAAAGTTTAGATTTTTACATGTAAACACACACACACACAAAGTATATTAACTGTATAACTGTGTCAATAACTGTAAATACCAGGATTATTCAATTAAAATTCCAAGTCAAGTCAAGTCAAGTCACCTTTATTTATATAGCGCTTTTTACAATGTAGGTTGTGTCAAAGCAGCTTTACATTGATAACTGGTACATTATTTGGCTGCACAGCAGCTCTTAAAGAATAGTGTCAATGCAGGCAGATCCAAGAGGTCGATTCTCTATATTTCCTCCTATATTTAGGATTTTGTTACAAAATCCTAAAGTCAAAATAGTCAAAGATGAGGATACTGGGCCCTGGCATCTGAGAATTTTTCTACATATATAAAAATGTATATATTTTTTAATATTTCATCAGTGGAGCCCAATTAGATATGAATATTAAAAAGTAAGATCAGATGTTTTATCAGGCTATTATTATTTTTACATTTAGATACCTATGTATGGCAGAAGGCTGTGTGACAGAAAAGATACTATATGGGGGTTCAGGGTTTTCCTCTTGAAGTCTGGACCATTTTTATATTTTGCTTAAAATAAGTATATATAATAATCAAAATGCCCTCATCATGAGCAGAAAACAAAGTTAACTAGTAATTTTGAAGTTTAAGTTGTCTTTTCTTGCCATCTACAAATAATTTCCCCAAATATAACATTGTTTATTATGAAATGCTCTTAACATGCTGATTAATAATGCTAAATGTAGATGTCTTGTCAGAAACCTGGTTTAAACGGTCACAGTCATATATGTATGACAGAAAAAAAAATTATATATTTGCTGCATTCTCGTTTTCTGCAGTGTTTTAGCAATCTATTTTGCTGCTCACCATGTTTCTGCTACTGTTATTAAAAGAACCGCGTCATCTGCAGCTCTTAATGTGGCGCTTTACGTCTTTAGCGGGGGAGAGAAGTGACATGCACTGAACGGAAAAGGCTTGAATGAAGCATGCTTGGCTCTAGATAAAAATATTAGAGGATATAGCGCCGAAAGATCATTACCATAAACAACCCTGAGCGCTTGTGGTGTGTAATGCTCAAATGTTTTGACGCACTGCTCACTTTAAACTGTAGCAATGGTAAAATGGTGCTACCGTTGTCACTATGTCTCGCAGTCCGGTTGGAACCAAGCCAGGGTCCGGAACTGAACCGCAATCCTCTATTTGAGGATGCCATGTATATAGAGCAGATCAAATATATTGATGTAAGTCCCATAAGATCCAGTACACTCTCCATACTGCTGATCACATGACTGGAATCAGTAACTGGCTGGAAGTGGCTGCTCACACTCACCTGTGGCTGGTGGTTTGGTGATCTCAAACAGTACGGTTCCTGTCTCCATATCCCTGATCTTGAACCGTGTGAAGTCAATATTGTATACATTGTCTTCTGGACTACATAGATAATCTGTGGGGGAAAAAAAGAAACAAATTTAACTACATTTACAAATTAATGTTCCTGGTCCCTACAATCATTATATACACTTTGTGAGTCAGCACAAATGTAATGATTATGTCAGCAATTCAGATTGGCACCTTAATCATTTAGTATTATACAGATGTATAGGACAGCAGAGACTTTACTGGAAGCAAAGCCAAAAAAATGCCATAAAAACATCTTAAAACGAAAACAAGATTTGTTCGAAAAACTTTAATTATCCTATAAAATAAAAAGCAAAAATGCCAAAATTAACCCCAAACAAAAACCGTTCACACAACACAGTTTTCAGCTAAAAATAGAAAATTGTTTATGGGTTTTGGCCGTTCATTTACATGACAAGGGCGCTTTGGGGGCCTGAAAACGCAAACTTTTCAAAACAGTTTTTGAAAACAATACAGTTATTGTCTCCATATAAACTACAAATACGAGAAACTGTGAACATGGTGACGTCATGCGCATGCGTATTACGTGTTCAGTCTACAGGCGCGTAGTGTTTCTTTACAAAGTGACATTGCCAACTACTGGCCTGGCATGCATAATACAGCGTTTTTAGTCGTATTCGCAGATCCGTGTGAATTGGGATCGTTTTGACAACGTTGTCGCCTGTACGCGAAAAACAAAATCCCTTTCCCTTAGACAAAATCCATGATTTTAAGGGTTTTGATAAGCATTTACCATCCAGGAATGCAAGCTCATCAGGGGCATTATTATAATTAAAATATTAAAATGTTTTTAATATATCAGGGTGTGACACTGTCACACAGGACACATGTTTTACCTGTTCAATATATATTTGAGTTTTAATTGGTTTACATGTTGTCTTAGCCATTTTATTCCTCTTAACAATTTTAATGTGTGTATGTCTTTAAACAAGTCTGGGTCTGCCTGTCATGTGACTGATCACATGACAGGAAACAGAAGTAAAGCAGCATAAAGGAGGCAGCATGGCGAACAATCAAGGTCTCTGTCAAAATGAAGGGTGATCAACAAGCTGGACTGTGGACTTACTTTTATGGACTTACCTTTCCAGCAAACCACATCACTTTTTCATTGGATTATCACTACAGTTGGACTTTATATATACCGGTGGACACTTACACATTGGGACTGGCAACACACTAGGTTTCGTATGGACTGTTTTAGTTTATGGTGAAAATGGACTCTGTACTTTTAAAAGCCTAAGTTATTCTAGTTTTATTGCATTGTTTTATAGTATAATCTGACCCCATTTTAATTGATGTGAACTCGACCGATAGGACTGATCGTTACAAGGGCTCGACAATAAGGACTGCCCAATGGCCCGGGCCCAGCATGAATGATGCTCGGGACAGTAGACTGAACTGTCACTTGCCTGATCGGGCTAGTGCTGCATCGTCATGAAAGTTTATCATTTGCACGTGTTTTTAAACTTTGCCAATTTAAATATTCAAGTGCAAGATGATGCATTCAGTACTCGCAACACACATATGAAGCGTGACCAGAAAGCCGCAAATACTTAATTGAGTCCTCTTTCATGTGTTCTTGCGCTTGAACGAACATATTCACACAAAATTCTGTCAAAAATGCCCATATTGGCGAGTATCCTCCTGAATTAAGACCAAGATTGAATTTCATTATAGGCCACAGCAGTGTTCTATTTTGCCTCTGGGTAAACATACTACTTGTGCAACTATTCAGCAATAATAGGTGTGTCCAAATTTGTGTACTTATGCACTATTATATGCTGTTTTGTAGTATAAATAGTTTGAGTAGTGTGTTCACACTGAAAATTCCAAAAAGAAAAACTGCACTTTAAATACCAGGATGATGCACTTAATTAACCAAAAATAAATAAATAAATAAATAAATAAATAAATAAAGTGTGTAATGTTGGACACTTCATGCACTCTTTGGTCACAGCTATAGCGGAGGGGGAGAGGCTATCAGACCCTGATGCTAAATGACAAAATAACCTTATAAAATTCATACAATGCATGGTTGAGTACATAGTGCATAAGTACATAGTGTATAAGCGCAAAGTGTATAGCGTGTCATTTGGGACACAACTAATGATCTTTTACCATGGTGATGACATTTGTTAGTGAATGTTAACAGCAGTGTCCTAGACGTGACTGTGCATGACTCCTAAATAAGAAAACAATGCAGTATGCTACAGATATCCATTTAATCACACATCTGTCATATCTACAACCAAAAATGAGCTTCCATCGATACCTGAAAATTATTTCACAGTGCCAGAGTGTCTGGGTGGTTTTTAAAAATCACATTGCTATGTGGTTACTAGGATGGCCTGATGCTTGACTAAACAAGCGGCAGTGAAAACGGTCAAGATCTGTCTGTTTCAGAACTTCACTTACCACTAAACCTGCAAGCATGCAATGTAAACACATGAACTCACAGTCCACACTATTTTTGCTTCAGTAATCCCCACAACCATGAGAAGTGACAGTGCCAATTAGTGTTTGCTGCTCCGTAGGTAGTGCATTGTGGGTATGTTTTGCGAGATGTACCCATGTATTGTACACATCGGAATTCTGACTCATTCTTAGGCAGTTCATTAGAGATGCCAGAATGACTGTTCCCGTGGGATGTTATTTGACAAATAAATTAGACCCTGCTTAGACAAACAGAGGCCACATTAAACATTTCAAGTCAATGATTCGGTCATCACCCTTATGTTTTACACAGAGCAATGGTAAACAATTAGTATTTTAGGCTATGTGCTGTGATTCACAATTTCCTATTCAGAGCACTCAAAGAAACTACAGGGTATTTATAGCTGTATTAAGCTTCATCTTAAATAAAATGGTAAATGAACACCAACCGAACCACTCTGTACAGATATAAAGGTCTGAAAGGGAAAAACCCCTATCCACAGCATTAAGCCTAACAGGGACAAACAATAATGCGAATCATCACAGGCAATTCATCAGGGCTTACACAACAGCAGCATTTAAATTGCAAATGAGCTCTCTATTAAAATGCACAGTTGTTGGCTCTTAATATTCAGATTTGTTTGTGTCTGATTTCCTGAGCACACATTCTGGGGAGCGATCTGTGACATTATGGATTGGATAATGTTATTTTAGTTTAAAAATAGCTGTTTTTAGAAAAAGCTGCTTTCAACTATTATTCTATTTGTCTCACATCATAATAACACATTCTTTTGAAAAACATCTTCTGTATAACAACTGATAACTGTTTTCATCTCAGGATGACGTAGTATGTAATGTTACAGAGACTCTATAAGAAAACCATTTGTAAGCTGGCATCCAAAACGACTGTAAACACTGTGGTGCGTTGATAACAAACGTAACCATTCTAACACAATTTTACAACCTACCCAACTGCACTGTATGCAATAAATTTACATTTGTAAAATGGAAGTTTACTTAATTTATGCATCATTTTTATTGCCCATATCCAGATGGAAATTTAGATCCAGACCAAAGATATGATGGAAATTGATTTGGGTGTTTTGTTGTTGTTGTTTTTGTCTTACATCACCCATGTACTTCATTCAATTTTCCCTTACCAAATTAATATTTGGTAATTTATTTCTTGTTGTATGCAAAGTTGCAAAGTTTAGGACCCGATATACTTCAAACGAAGTTCTTTTTCGTTCTTTGTTTAGGGGTAAAACGAAGTTCAAAATAAGCGAGCAGCAATATACTGTTATCGAACATCTGACGCCACCCACACTGCTGAGAGCGACGGTTAGATGAATATGTAAATATGTGCTGCACCGTGCTTTCCTCTCAGTAACAAAATAAACACAACAAAAACAGCATTTTTTTGTAGAAAGCATAAGAAAATCATCAGATCATAATAACATGGGTGTGTTAGCACGAGCTCTGCAAATTAGCACTCCAGTAAAGTCACGTCACGTTTATTTATATGGCATTTTATTCAATAGATTGCTTAAAAGCAAGCAGCTTTTCAGTATCAAAAATGAAAAATAGTGTCAGTGCCTCATTTCATCAGAAGCACAACTTCATTTTGTACTAAATCGGCTATCTGAGAGTTCACTTTGGCAAGCCGTTTCGAACTCCCAAAATGAACACAAAACGAACTTCGTTTTGGCCTGATCTTGTTCAAAATGACATCACATCAGTTCGTTCTTCGATTTCGTTTGAAGTATATCGGGGCCTTTAAAAAGTCAAATTGTGAAAGAGTAATAATGTGTAATGGCATTTTGTAGTAATATAATGTAATATTTTTAATGACTTCACCAAACAAGCATAGGCAGTGTATGTGGTGACCAGAATTTCAATCTTGCTCAGTCCTTCTCATTTTCATTGCATCTAATAGACATAACTAATGAATCCATAGAACATAGAAGCAAATGCAAAATCCATAGAACATAGTGAGCCCACCTGAGAGAAGGTGCATTCCCATGGTCACATGCCGCAGTTTAGTCCCTCCTTTCTGGACTCTGTACATGTGCTCCCCTAAGAGCACAGGGCCCAGATTAGGCCCTAAGCAGCTTAGCATGGCAGGGGCGGATTGGGACGCGATCAGGAGATTTAAAGGGAAGGCAGGTTGTGTGTACCTCTCTCTCTGCAGCACTACACTGTGATGTAACTGCAACTGACCAAACACAGTCCTCAATCATACGTTTTCCCATCCAAAACAAGTTTTGTAATAGCATTGCTCACACAGCACACAAAAACAGACTCTGACCCGAATTAAATGCTGTCTGACCCATAATGCAAACAGCTCTCTAGAATATGCTGGTTTCTGGATTTTGAGATGCTACAAGAGGATAATACAATAATTCAGCACCAGAATCTGGATCTTTGGCTGAACAGAAAAACACTTTACAATAAGGTTTAATTTGTTAACATTAGTTGAACTAACACAAACTAACAATGACAAATAATTTAAAAGCATTTATTAATCTTAATTAATGTTCATTTCAAAATATACTAATAGATTATTAAAATCAAAAAGTTATATCTGTTAATATTTAATGGACCCGAGTTAACATGAACTAACAATGAACAGTTGTATTGTTGTTAAAGATTTATAAATACTATAATGTTAACTAATAAGGTCTTATTATCATTCTGATACTGTTTAGTCAGCATTTCCTTCATTTACATTATTTCATTTAGCCAAAAATCTCATAAATTAAAATGTTTCTTCATTTTAAATGTTTCCTCATTTTATTATATTATTATGTGAGACAACATACCTACAGTAAAATATATAGCCTATTTATTTATTTATTTTACTGGAGGCATGTTGTCTCACATAATAATATAACAGCTACTTCACACCCATGAATTGAACCATTTTATTTGCCAATTACAAAACAACAACAACAACAACAACAACAACAACAACAACAACGCACATTTAAATCCCACACACTACTCAGGTTCACATTACAAATCTATTTTAATAAGCAATGTTTTGGCCAATCAGCCTTACTCAGATTTGGCTGCTTGACCAAAATGTTGCTAATTATAATATTTTTGTGATGATGCAAACTTAGCAGAGACCATGCTAACCCTAATTGTGAGCCAAGCATTCACATAATACATCTCATAACCTTGTACTCCAGTTATATCAGAACAGATGCACGATTATCTTTTGCTTGAAATGTTATGAACAGCAGCTACGCTAATTACTCGCCATTTGCTTTTCTGTTTCTACCTCGGGATGCCTGTCTTTGAACGCCATATAACGCCAACTCTGAATCAACATACAAAACTGCCAAAACTGCTCATTTCTGGAATGGCAAGGCTTGTGACAGACTTGTTACCGACAGTGGTCCAAGGAGGGACAAACCAAAAGTGTGTTGGTCGCCCAAGGCTCATCGATGCATAAGGGCAACGAAGGCTATCCCATCTGGTCATTTTGCAGACTAGCAACATTGTTGCAGACCAGGTACACCACTTCATGACAATGGTGTTCTCTGGTGGAAGTGGCCTGTTGCACCTGGTTACACTGCACACATTGTTCAGGAATGGTTTGAGGAACATGATGAAAAGTTCATGATGTTGCCCTGGCTTCCAAATTCCCCAGATCTCAATCCAATTGAGCATCTGTAGGATGTGATGGACCAACAAGTTCGATCCACAGCGGCTCCACTTCGCAACCTACAGGACTTTGAAGGATCTGCTTGCTAATTTGCTAACGTATCTGCTTAAATGAATACATGACATTAGCTAACTGGATGATCTGTATTGTCTTAGAACTGTACATTTCTGCAATATGGACATTACTTTGACACAGTCACCTGATAACAGATTATTCTTAATTGTAACATAGAAACAAGCATGCTTTGAAACTATATCAGGGTTTTTCCTGCACTGAAAATATTTTGGTGGCCACCAAAATTAATCTTTATTTGATAATTTGATGTGACGATCTGCCGTTCTACAGTACCGGTACCCACTGAAAGCAAGCTGCTTTAAAACACTTTGAAACACTCCCATGAGTGTTTGTGTACTAAGTGCTCTGTGAAGAGCGTCAAAGGTTTCTATTTACAATGTTTTTTTTGCAGCCAATCAGAGACATCTGTTGAGAGTGTGAATACAATGGCCAATCAGATTTAAGTTAGTCAGAAACCACTCAAAATGCGGTGCCTCGCGCACGTGAATCCTGTCATTATAACCAACAATGTCAATAATTGATTAATTGCCCATAGTAGCTTCACGGATTATAACAGAAGTTTTTACAAGAGTGCAGCTTTGTGTACCTCGCATTGTAATTGACAGCTTAAGTGATTATAACGGCAGCGATCTTTGCTTGCTTTCTGTAGGCTATATAATATACATTTTTCATTCTGCCATCTACACATTGCAAAGTTTCTGGATTGACAACCATATTTACAGGCATGATTGAAAGTGATAACCATAGTAACAGATAGAACAAAAACTGGTACTATATGTCAATCTGATACTATATGGCGATTCAGTGCTCTGTTGCATAAAAACCCTTGTGTGATTGGACTTCACAAAGTGGTTGCTATTTTTATGACATATCTCATAATCGATCGATGTGCAAAGTGTGAAATCATATGCAAGCACAAAAGGCATTATTGACTTGAAACTTGGTTCAACACACCTTGCAAGTATAAATGAGATATGATAGCCCTAATACCATTTTCAGGTATTACTGACTTGAATTGAATTTAAGTATTTCAATTAATTCTCTACAGGAGCAGGGGGGGAACATGGTGAGAGCATTAAAAATCATGAGAGCACAAAAGCAGAGAAATGCTCAACTTTATGTAAATGAAAGGCAAAAAAAAAAAAAAAAAAAAAAAAGTACAGCAAACCAATCCTTGAGGTCGGTCATAACCTGCCGATGCCTAAATCACATAGTTGCATATTTCAAATGTACATGAATCTTGAGGGGTGTTACAACTGCACTAAATGATCTACATTCATTCAGAGACATTTGTAATACCCGACTCATGTTAAACCTATTAAATAATCTGTGCAGTGAATGACAGCGATAGTAATGAGGATTATCACTGCAATGTAATTCCTCAGTATCCACTACATAACAACTAACACCTTTAAGAGCAACACAAATCAATTTAACATCGATTGCTGTTCACTGACCACAAATGACGCTTTGTACAAAATCAACTCTCCACTCCATCGCTCCATCTGGCTATTCATCTATGCCAGATTTTTGTCCGAGAGAGATACAGAGAGTGATGGAGTCTGCGTGAGTGTGGATAGAAATGTGTGTAGCAGTACATTAATAAGAGGTGGCCTGTAATCCGCTCTCGGGCACGTCGCCCAGATCAGTGAGGTAATGCACAGAGTAGCAGGTGTGTGTCTATGAGTCGGGAATGAGCCGGTGTCACACTAACATGTCTCACGGTGGGCGGCAGAGACAGAGTGTGCCGGAAGGGTTCTACTCAGCAGCTCCTGTTAGATACATGAATATAGCCAACATTTTGTCAGAGCCATGGTCTAGGAGTTCCAACATTGAGCTGTGGTGCTCATGCAAGTAATGATAGTTTAAATCACGTGCAACAGTGAATCCAACATGCAACATGCATTCCAGTTGTGAGGAACAAAAGATTCTAAATTCCAAAAACAAAACGGAAAAAACAAATGCTGCTTGCTTAAAGAACTTTGTACTGCATGGATTGTGAAGATTTAAACTGGTGGCCCTTATAGCACAAATATAGAGATACAGAGATGTGTATGAAACATGACTGATTAAAATGAGAACATCAGTACTTTTCTGACCTTTAGGCACAACATAACCAACCGTTTAAAACATGCTGTGGATATGTTCATTACCATACTAGCCCAACCACAAAAATAACCACCAGATGTTTGCTACATTAAAGCACTCATAAACCGAAAAACGGCTTGCTAACCGTATCATCAGCAAAATAAACAACCACAAGGTCTGAAATCACTAAGTGAACAGTCATTCAAGTAATCTATATCACTAATACAAACATGTAATCCCAATTTGCAGTGTGTATTTCTAACAAATTAAAAATTTTAAATATGTTCAGAGCAGGTAAATGAACATTAGAACTAGATGCTTCATCGTAAGTGCAAAACAACCCTTAACTAGCAATCACTAACTGACCTTTGAAAAGAATATAAATCTACATCATTGATTCTCAACTGGTAGATCATGACTCTAAAATAGGTCACAGGTCTGTTCTGACAGGTTCAGCTGAGAACCAATAATCTAGATCAGTGTTTCCCAACCGGGGTGCCGTCTGGTGAGAGCAGGGGTGCAGTGTAAAAAAAAAAAAAAATACTTCTATTTTATTTCAAACTAAAATATTTTGCTTAAAAAAGCATTTTATAAATACCATCAATCTCTGATGTCTTTAATAACAACAAATAACAAATTTCTAAATTTCTGCGGGAGATTGCTTTCCTGTGCACACATCCAAAGTGCGCACACATAAAGCTGACTTTCAAACAGCTCATAAGTGCCACATTGATTTCTTTTTGGCAGCTTGTTGCACTTAAACGGTCAACTAATACACAAAAATATTGTCAATATGTCCATCTTGCCAAGTATTCACATAAAATACAATCGGTTATGTCATAAGTGAACAGTTCAGAAAGAAAACGCATGTGCAACAGTATATTGGATGCGTGCATCAGGTCTTAAAGTGACAGCAGCCTAATAAACATGCTGCTGTCCGTGTTTTAATGTTATATAAAACAAAAGACAAAGAGAAAAACACTTACTGCTCTTGACTGAATAACTTCTTACTTCTGTATTTATCTGTATTTAATTTTTACAATGAAGACTATCCAAGGTTATTTTACATTTCATTACTTCAGTTTTGTAGTATTACCTACCTGAATAGCCCCTACTACTGTTAAACCTACCTGAAAAAGCAATTTATTTCATTTGTATCTTTATTCTATGGTATTTATTTGTGCTATAGTTAGTAATTTGTTTGTTTGTTCTTATTTTACTAATCACTGTTTACTTTTCTTTTTTTATTCAATTCAAAGTTTGAAATCAAGCTATCTTGAACAAAATTACCCCAATGTAAAAACACAAATGCATTGAGTGAGCAAACATTTAGGTGAGAAAGTTGTAATGTTAACTGAGCATGTTATATATATATATATATATAAATATAAATATATTGGCACCCCTAGAATTTTTTATGAGTAAAATATCTCTGAAGTATATTCCCATTCATATTTACAATTTTTTAGCACACCAGGGTGATCATGAACATGAAATTGTCCAGCCATGACTTCCTGTTCCACAGCAGTATAAACATGAGGAAACAAAAGGCCACATTCCCTTAATCATTCATCACAATGAGAAAAACCAAAGAATATAGTTCTGATGTGCAGCAAAAGATTGTTGAGCTTCACAAAATAGAAAATGGCTGTAAGAGAATAGCTAAAGCACTGAAAATCCCCATTTCCACTATCAGGGCAATAATTAAGAAGTTCGAATCAACTAAAGATGTTACAAATCTGCCTGGAAGAGGACGTGTGTATAAATCGTCCTAATGCGTGGTGAGGAGGAAAGTTTGAGTGGCCAAAGACTCTCTAAGGATCACAGCTGGAGAATTGCAGAGATTAGCTGAGTCTTGAGTCTCAGAAAGCCTAAAAAAAAAAAAAAATTATCAAACAGCACCTACATCCCCACAAGTTGTTCGGGAGGGTTACAAGAAAAATCCTCTGCTCTCATCCAGAAACAATCTCCAGCATATTCAGTTGTCAGACAAAACTGGAACTTCAAACAGGACTGGCTTCTATGGTCAGATGAAACTAAAAAAAAAAAAAATTAAAAAAAAAAAAAGCTTTTTGGCAGCAAACTCACCAGATGGGTTTGGTGCACACATGGATAAAAAGTACCCTATGCCCACGGTTAAATATACTGCTGGATCTTTAATGTTGTGGGCCTATTTTTCTGCTGGAGGTCCTGAACATCTTGTTCAGATACTTAGTATCATGGATTCTATCAAATATCAACAGATAAAAAAAAAAAAAAAAAAAAAAAAAAAAAATCAAAACCTGACCGCTTCTGCTAGAAATCCAATAATGGGCCGTGGTTGGATCTTCCATCAGGACAATGATTGAAAACAAACATCAAAACCAACACAAAAATGTGTCACTGAGCACAAAATTAAGCTTCTGCCATGGCCATCCCAGTCCCCTGACCTGAACCCTAAAGAAAATGAGTAGAATGAACTGGAGAGAAGAAGCACCAACATGGAGCTGGGAATCTGAAGGATCTGTAGAGATTCTGTATGAAGGAATGGTCTCTGATCTCTTGTCAGGTGTTCTCCAAACTCATCAGGCATTATAGGTGAAGACTCAGAGATATTATCTTGGCAAAAGGAGGTTGCAAAAGTATTGAATAAAAGGGTGCCAATTATTGTGACCAACGTGTTTTGGAGAAAAATATTTATTTCATAATGTGATTTTCCCCCCACTTTCAATTCTTTTCCTTCAATGAAAGGTTAGATTTTTGCTAATTTTATGAATTAAAGATCAAAAGGATAAACAATGCAGATTTATTTTTATAGTCATCTTTGATCATATTTACCAAGGGTGCCAATAGTTCTGACCGCAACTGTGTTATGTGTGTGTATGTATATATATATATATATATATATATATATATATATATATATATATATATATATATATATATATATATATGTATGTGTGTGTGTGTGTGTGTGTGTGTGTGTGTGTGAATAAAAGCCTAAATTAAAATCTGTCATCATATAAAGCGATTTCTTCAGAACAAATTATTGTTTGCTTAGACTTTCAATGGATGGACAAAAAAAATGAGATATTAAAAATATCTACATGACAGTATATACGGCTGTTCTTCCACGTGGTATCAAATGTTGATACTTTAAGGTATTGTATAGAAGTTAGAAATACTGATCTACATGACATTCAGTAGCCGCTCTGAAAGCGACCAGAATATTTGTAATTTTGAAAGCATAAGTGATCTTTTGCAGTCTTGCAACACTTGTTTGCACATGCACACGAACAGGATGTAAAAACCTCAAAAGGTACTTGATGTTCTTATCACAAAAACACACATGCACATTGTAGGGTGAGAGAACATGATAGAGGTCACAATTACACATGTCCAGTAGATTTAGGCTCAGCTTTGGAAATGCTCAGCCAAGAAATTCGCTTCATGGCCAGCACAGACATGACCGCCATGCCTTTGGCTGTTTTAACGTGACCCTGGATCATTCTGCATTAGCATCAAGTAGCGCCGGGGTGAAAGGATAGGCCGCTGTGAGCACACCATGGAAACAAGACCAACAACCTACTGGCATGACAGAAGAGTTTTAAGTGCTCAACAAGAATAGAAAACATGAGTCAACTAAAAAAGGGCAACAGGAAGTCACAGAATGTACGTCAGGCAGTGGACTCTCTCTCTCTGTGTGCACATGTCCTTAAGCATCACCACTCAAAACTGAACAAATCTGGCTCATTAAATAACTGTTCTCTGATATATGTAAATGGGAAGTAAGATTGGTTTCACCAGTTAGTTTCAGTTTTCACGTTAGTTTCAGTTTTCTTGGACTTTCAGTTTTGTTTTCATTTGTCACATGTTCCTTTGTTTGTGTTTCCGCCTGTCTTCCGTCTCCATGGTCACCGTCATTATGAGTTCACGTTTGTCAGCTGTGTATCATTTAGCACCTTGTTATCTGCACTACTTAAGTTCCTGCCTTTCAGTTGTTCTTTGTCCGGTCTCATATGTCATATTAGTCATATGTGTGTACCCTGTTGCCTGTTCTGATTCCTGTTTGGATTATTATATTAAACTGTGTTTGAACTTGATTCGTCTTCGTCCTCATCTGCCTGAGCACACAGCGTTACAGAAGACCGGACCAAGAATGTGGATTTTGCAACAAAAATTGCTGCATTGGCCAGTAGCAGAACATCGTGGATTTCACCGTGGAGTTCTGCCGTCTCGCTGTTTGTTCCCCCTACGATGATGAGACGCTGAAATCGCTGTATTGGATCGGGGTAAACTTTCAACATCCCATAGACCTCCCAGACACCCAAGGACTTTGCTGGAAGTAGGCCGTCATCAAGTGTCTGGAGATTGTCTACCCCCGATCCATACAGCCGCCACAGCCCGACCCAGAGCCTAGCCCATCACCACCACCCCGATCGAGGGATCTCACGCCTGAGCCTCCCGCAGACTGGAAGCTTACATACAATAGTGTTCTCATTATAATGTTGTGTAATATGACAGTCCTAATCATAGTTATTATTAGTCGTGCATTGCTGTTTGAGCTGTATGCGATGAAGCTGAAGATGATCACCGACGCGCTTTATAACGCATTAATTCTTAACCAAATGCATCCTATTTGAGATTAATCAGATATAGGCCTACACAAAATAAACAATATTACAACTTTGCAGTCTCTGCTGTACACGTTCATGTGTTTTGGAGGAGGCGTGGCTTTGAGGAGCGCTCTGAAGGAAGGGTGGGATCTTACAGCCGTTTCACACCAGTGCACGTCAGCTTCACGTCAGCGTAACTACATCGTCACTGCAGCTGCAGACACACGCGTGTATTCACACTGGAAGCGTTTGTACAGCATCGCAGCAGCGGCTCCAAGCTACATATAAAGTGAGCATTTTTTTTTTTTTTTTACAAAGACCACTATAAATGTATTTTTATAAGTTGGTCATTTATAAACTTGATAGTCTTGAAAGTTTGTTAACATGGGGAGGTGTACAACATTCACATGCAAACTGTAAACAAAAACAAAAAAGCCTTTTGTCATATTGCTGCACATGAATTAGGTAAGCTTTGTGTTTACATCATCTGCCGTATGCACGTTTACAAGACTCAGCGAAAAAAAGACCGCAAACTCAGGTTTGATTCGGGTAGTACTAGAGCCTATATACCTGTCTGTGTAATATCTAAAAGAATGTTTACATAATGATATTTTCTGGCTAGTTTACTTTAGTTTTTATAATACACCATACTTTCACCCAAACTGAATAATTAAAAACAAGTTTAAATGGGAAAATCTTGTATAAATATTTTTGATTCTTAATTTTCTTTTCTAACATATTCAAATTCTTGTTAAAACACACTAGACATGCTTATTCTTTGCTTTTTGAGCACTTTTTGTGTGAAGTCATATTTATTTTGTCCATCAAAATTGTGCTTTCACTCTGAGCGTCAGCAGCGCAGCAAAAATAGACTCAACGCCGAAACCCCTGCTCACGCGCTGCTTCTGCTCCCAGTGTGAATGCACTCATTAGTGAACATGCACGGCGAAAAAAAAATATGCGCTGCTCAAGCACCGCTCACGCTTCCGATGTGAAACGGCTGTTATGTTTTCAAAGCTAGCTTGTTATTGCTAGCCTCTCCAAAACAGTCTATCCTACCTTTAATCATGATTTGTTTGTGAAAAGATTCATTTGCTTCATAGCTTCAATAGCTGTTTCCATCCAAAGCTAGCAATTTAACCTGTGCGCAAATTTGGAATACCGCATAAAACATCGCATATCGCATAATTGCGAATAAATTACCGTTTCCATCCAGTGAGTCGAAGAGAAAAAAAATTGTCACTTTCTGATAAACTGCCGCTAAATATCACTAAGAAAAGTCGCTGCAGTAGAAGCCACTGTATATAATAATTTTCGTATATAATAAATTACTTGTGCCTCAGAGCGCGTAGATGAAACAAACGCTGTCACGTTATCTTGCATTCAGAGGCGCTTCTGGAAGGGAATTATCCCGAACCACTTTAATGACAGACTTTGCTCAGGCATTAAAGATTGACTAAAACAGCATTTCACATGGTGTGCAACGAGATAGGTTTACTGGTTGGTCCAGTGGACCAATCGCAAAGTCACATGTCTTTTTTGATGCGCATCAAGGAATTTATTCATTAAGTGTTTCCATCGTAGTTTATGCGCATATTTTTGTACCACATACAAAATTTATCCGATTTATCAATGTATTTGTATGCACATTTTTAGAATGTATGTGCATCTTGGCATTTCCATCCAGCATTTTTTTTAATTTTTATGCAATATCCCAAAATGCGGATGGAAACATAGCTAATGACACTCAAAACTGTCCTACCAAGCATATCTTAGTTCTGTGAAACATAGCAAAAACAATGTTACTCAGATATGAAGCAGAAACAACGCAACCTTGGCGTCCCTTTTCAGGCATTCCCGCTTAGGTCTCTCCAGCGCTGGAAAGCTTTTCTAATATTAACGTGGCTCCTAAAGCTCTTGCCTGATCATAACCCTTCTTTTTTCAGTGATATTGTTCTGAACTTTTTTTCTTTTGTAATGTCTCTCATCTATCTCTCTTTCTACAGTGTCTTCAAATCACCCCCTTGCTCACTCTCTCTCTCTCATGGCATGTTAACTGAAAACACAAATAGACATTGAATTTGATCATTTGTTTAACCTGCCAAGCTAACATTCCATCATCCATGTCCTATACAGTTCAGATGCTTAATCATATCAAAACATTGAAGTTTGTCTGATAAAACGTATGGTATAAATAATTAATACCATATATACTATTCAAAACTGGATAACGCACAGTTGTCAAAAGGAACATTTATCATCCTCCTCCTCATCATCTCTGATCAGGAATTACAAACAGCTATGCCTTGAGGTCCAAAGGGGATTGGATTCTGCAGGGGGATTGAATCTTTCACTACACCAGGCCATGCTAAGGACACTGGGTTGCAAAGGAGTGGTGTACATTTTTAGCGCATTAAGCTTGGCAGATTAGCCATCTGGAATTTAGAGATGCAGATATAGACACAGGAAATGACAGTAAGAGCAGACAGTGGAGAGAACCAAAGGGACAAGGGATGCGGCCGCATATCACCTGTTTATTTAAAGTCAAAACTAACAAAAACTGCCAACATGGTTGGGTTGGCAATAAGTCCTAAATTTGTGTGATTACTAGTCACATGGCATTATTTTTGGCTCAAAACAAGCTGGCTGCAGAACTGAGTTTTTAACATTTAACATTTAAAAATAAAGATCCCAATTAAACTAAAATAGCAGCAGATCTTTTCTTCCATTTTTTTTGGGATGTACATCAGACAGAAACAGACTTTTGAAAAAAAAAATTTAAAAGTAGAAGTATAGGCCGATTGTAAAAAAGGGACGGGGTTTCAGTGGACAAAATAATTAGAGAAGTCCAGCATACACCACCAGAGAAAAGTCTGTTGTTTCACCAGAATATTGAGTTATGACATTGATTGAAAATTACGAGGTCAGAACAAATTTATTTTGAAAAATGAAACATTTCACAATAAGATAAATAACATGCATTTAGAAAATATTTTCATTTCATGCCATCAAACAATAGAACAACTTCACTACTACTCTTAGGGTGTACTCACACTCGGCTCTCTGAACCGTGCCCGAGCGCGTTTGACCCCCAAAGCCCGGTTCGTTTGACAAGTGTGATCGCTCCGTTCTGTGCCCGGGCGCGGTTCGTTTAGCCGGCCCTGGCCCGCTTGGAAGAGGTGGGCCAGAGCACGGTTCAGTTGGGCTCGAGCGCGGTTCGCACGCAGTGTGAGCGCTAACCGCGCCAGAGCACGGAACGGTTACTACTTTTGTGTGCACTACTGTCATTATTATGACGGCAAACATCTTTATTACTACTTTGATAGTACACTTATCAATTCATGTAATTAATTCTAGTGTATTTGGGTTTATAACGGGTCTGATTCTCACCTTATTGATGAACAGGAATTGTAGTTTGTGAGTAAAGCAGCAAATTCCTCCATTAATGTCAGCTGCCTTTGTAATAATCCTCTGATACGTGCTATTGAAAATCGCAGTGCGGCATAAATTATAAATAGCCTATATTAGGCAGTAACTTAGCGAAAGTGCATTTCTTCCTGTTTTCTTCCATTCAAAAAGTTGCATCGTATATGAAGCAAGCGTGCTCCATTTTTGTTGCAGAAGACAAAGTTATGTCTGAATAAATGGCAATAGAATCTCGTTGGATTAACACTAAAGCTGGGTCACATTCAGAATTAGGAAAAAAAAAAATTGGCAAGGGAACTGAAAATATACATAAGCAGTCAAATCCAACCTAGAGTTAAGTGAGATGTAAACAGTGCAGAAAATGCTGAAAGAATATGATAAGACATCCAGTGAGATCAAACATGCTGGCTTTCAAAAAAATCTGAAGCGTTGTGCGCACTGAATGCAGTCTTAAAGAATAACAACGTAGTTGATGAATTTAGGAAGAGTAATGAGCTTTTTCTGGATTTGTTGGTCTGCTATAGTACAGCCTTCTATAAATTACTTTCTGATAATTGTGTGCATAGAGCTGGAACAGGAACAAGATATTACATTTAAATTAGGAATGAATACTGGAGAGGACAAGGATTTTGTCCATGTACTACAACACTGAGTCCCTTCAAGTAGAATGCACATTCATTTGCAATAAGTTTTCATCAGATGTGGATAGTAAATAATATACTTTTGAGTTCACAATAACCAAGAACACCTTCTTAAAGATGATTAACATCTAACACTGACTGAGTAAAATAGCTACACGATATAGATACTGTGCCTGTTTAAAACAAAGTACAAAGGAGAGAAGTGAAAAGTATCAAGATATTACAGCCTAATGAAGTGTGTTTGCTAATGCAATTTAGTGATTTTCAAGAATCTGAAGAGCTCTGTGATTGATTGATTGATTGAATAAAAGAATAGTATATAGGCAGTGTTGGGGAAGCTACTCTGAAACTGTAGTTTGACAAACTACAAGCTACTCATAAATTAAAGAAGTTAAACTACAGTCAAGCTACCCTTCTGAAAATGTAGTTAGCTACACTACAAGTTACTAACAAAAAGTAGCTAGCTACATTGAAACTACTTTGATTTTTTTTTTTTTTTTTTTTTAAATGACATAGCCCATTACAAATAACTGAATAACTGTTAATGAAGAATGTTTAAGTAAAATGTTTGGGGTTTAAAACAACGCAATGCACTACAATTATGATTTCAAAGCGTACTGTTTTATTTTGTAATGTATATCAAAAGATACAATACTCAAATGTAGCCTATATCTCACACCTGACTATCAAAGTGCAAAACTGCTACAAATGTCACACTGTTACGTGGCTGTGTATAGTTGTTTATTTTAAAGACCCATAGGTGGCGTTGAGGTCCTTGATTGGCGGATGCAGCATGATGTCACCGAGTTTCCGGGATAAATGGCGTGGATGGCGACAATGGAGTCTCTCTCGTTCCGGTCTCTCGCTCCGGTCTCTCGCTCCGCGTTTCCCCTCGCTGCGGTTTCTTTTGAGATCGCGTCATTCGCTCTCATCGCTTTCTTGGGGCGTTTAGTTTTTCTTTTGTAATAGTTTGGTTTGCATCTTTGATCTTTTCATTGTTTTGTTCGATATGTTTTCTTTATATGGTTAATGTTTCGTTTTAACAGTAACAGGTAGTGGAGTTATTTAAACAGGTCACTGTTTATTAATGTAGTAAGTATAGTGAAGGAAGCAGAGGCCCGGAAGACTCACTTCTTTTTGTTTTATCGGAAGCCAGGTAAGAACTATTGGTGAGAATAGCCAGGCAGGCGTTCTTTGTTTCTCTTGCTGTTTTTCCCTACCTGTTTACTGTTAATTCTTTTTGTTAATATTTGCCTGATCTTGTTTGTAACATTATTTACGAATTATTGTTTATTTCTTATTCCTTATTAAACGAGGGCGATTGTCGTCCTGAAAATTCGCTATCAGTGTCTGTGGCTCTTACATGTGTGCGGTCCATGCCCTTTATTGGAGTCATTTTATTTAGCGAGCTGTTAACTCGGACATGGGCCGTAACACACACCAACGCAGGCCCGGTTCTACGCACCTAAGCACCCTCAAACGCAAGCAAAAGCAAGAGCACCCTCAGTTGATACTGTAATATCATCATATTGGCGAAACAGATTTGGCAAACGCTCCAGTGCGTATTTGTGTTTGCGCTCTGGAGAATTTCAAATGTTTCTATTTACAACATGATTTTGCAGCGGTGAGCAACGTAGCCAATCACAGACACAACTGTTGATCTCTTGAATGCAATGGCCAATCAGGGGTGTTTAAGTTAGTTAGAATCACTCTGCAGTTTCAGAAGTGATATCTACATATAAATGCAGGATTCACACTCAGAATTGCTACCATAACCATAACATGGGACAAAAATAAGCAATGTGCAGACTAGAAAAATATTTGAATTTTTGTATCAATATTTTTTTAAATTCTATTCCAATTATTTGTAAAATTAATGACTTAAAAAAAAATCTTAAATGTGTCACTGTACATTGCTATTCTTGTTATGGTGGAGCCGTTGCTTACACATTACATCTGCACTTTACTATAGCATCCTGACTAATTTTAGAAGCACCCTCAGTGATTTGATTCTGGTACTGGGCCTGCACCAATGCAAGAACAAAATATATGCAACTTAAATTGGATACACAGAAAAATGCATGTTAAACTCACAGCACATGCAGTGATGAAGCTTTGAGACGCGAATCGTGCGCTTCTTGCGTGAACATTCTGAAACCCGCGCAACCTATTTTATTAGATCAGCCTTTGCCGTGTGATAAGCGCACTAAGCTATATCGCGATTTTGTTTTCTGTTCAATTGACGGATGCTTTAGCAATGCAATGACGCAAAACGCCGCGTTAGTGAATTAGGTTCATTATAAAACTATGGCGGGACAGATTAGACTATGGCGGGTCACCACTGTAATAAAATAGTTTGCATACATTTGATATAGACTGCAATAAAGCAGGACAATCAATTTAAAAAAGGCTATTCACCTGTGTGCTTGAAGTCTTCGACATAGACAGCGTTTTAATCATTTGTTTATAAATTAAGTGTAACCTTTACTAATCGATTCGTGTGAAGTGTAAACCCACTCCTAACATAATCATCAGACGATCTCTTCTCGGTGAACTGTAAAGCCGCAAGATGCGTGATATAACAATAGATGGTAGTAACGCACGATTTTAGTTTGTGATCTAGTAAGACGCTGTGCTACTTTAATGCAGGCTCATCAGAAAGCATAATGGAATGTCGCTTTTGGTCGTGCTACACCGCTACTTGCTGGAAAAAGTAGTTAACTACTGGAAAAGCTACACTGTTTAAAAAGTATCTGAACTACTGACAAGCTACTGAAAAATGTAGTTAAACTAGTAGCGTCGATACATGTAGTTAACTACTAGCCAACACTGTATATAGGTGCACCAATACAGTTATTATGGCCAAATTATTGTTACATTAAAATCATAGTTCAAATAAACTAAGAAACGCACATAAAAATACATTTTAATGTACATTAGGAAATATGGCCTGTTCAGACCTGTGCTGATAATTAAAACAATGGCTAATAATACAACCTTTATGTTATGTTACACTAATTGTAAATAGTTGTTTGATGCTATTTATACTTAGTGCAAATACAGTTGTGGTCAGAATTATTGGCACCCTTGGTAAATATCATCAAAGATGACTGTAAAAAATAAATCTGCATTGTTTATCCTTTTGATCTTTAATTCAGAAAATTAACAAAAGTCTAACCTTTCACTGAAGGAAAAGAATTGAAAGTGGGGGAAAAAAAAAAAAAAAAAAAAAAACACATTATGAAATAAATGTTTTTCTCCAAAACAGGTTGGCCACAGTTATTGGCACCGCTAGAATTTTTTAATGAGTAAAATATCTCTGAAGTATATTCCCATTCATATTTACATTTTTTAGCACACCAGGGTGACTAGGAGCATGAAATTGTCCAGCTGTGACTTCCTGTTCCACAGGAGTACAAATATGTGTAAACACAAAGGCCAAATTCCCTTAATCATTCATCACAATGAGAAAAACCAAAGAATATAGTTCTGATGTGCAGCAAAAGATTGTTGAGCTTCACAAAATAGAAAGTGTCTGTAAGAAAATAGCTAAAGCATTGAAAATCCCCATTTCCACCATCAGGGCAATAATTAAGAAGTTCCAATCAACTAAAGATGTTACAAAACTGCCTGGAAGAGGACCTGTGTCTATATCATCCTAATGCACGGCGAGGAGGAGAGTTTGAGTGGCCAAAGACTCTCCAAGGATCACAGCAGAATTGCAGAGATTAGTTGAGTCTTGAGTCTCAGAAAGCAAAAATTATCAAACAGCACCTACATCACCAAAAGTTGTTTGGGAGGGTTTCAAGAAAAATCCTCCTCGCTCATCCAAAAACAATCTCCAGCATATTCGGTTGTCAGACAATGACTGGAACTTCAAAAGGGACCAGCTTCTATGGTCAGATGAAACTAAAAAAAAAAAAAAGTAGTAACCCATGCCCACTGTTAAATATGCTGCTGGATCTTTAATGTTGTGGGCCTTTTTTTCCACTGGAGGTCTTGGACATCTTGTTCAGATACATGGTATCATGGATTCTATCAAATACCAACTAATAAATCAAATCCTGACTGCTTCTGCTAGAAATCCAATAATGGGCTGTGGTTGGATCTTCCATCAGGACAATGATCCAAAACAAACATCAAAATCAACACAAGAATGTGTCACTGATCTCTTGTCAGTTGTTCTCCAAACTCATCAGGCATTATAGAAGAAGACTCAGCTGTTATCTTGGCAAAAGGAGGTTGCAAAAGGAGGTTGCAAAAAGTATTGAATAAAAGGGTGCCAATAATTGTGGCCAACGTGTTTTGGAGAAAAACATTTCATAAAGAGATTTTCCCTACATTTTCAATTCTTTTACTTCAATGAAAGGTTAGATTTTTGTGATTTTTCTTTAAATAAAAGATCAAAAAGATTAACAATGCGGATTTATTTTTACAATCTTCTTTGTTCATATTTACCAAGGGTGCCAATAATTCTGAGCACAACTGTAGATCTATTTGCACCTCAGTGTATCTAGTACATTAGAAAACAGTATGCAATAATAACATATTCAATGTATATAATCATATTGATTAAAATCATAAATGGATGCTGCATTATTGGTACATTACTTGTCCCTATCCCTAAAAAGACCTCCCCTACACCTGCCCTTAACCCTACCAGTTAAACACTTTATTCCCACTTTTAAATACCCGTTAGGCACTTTATTTCCACTTTTCGAATATTTTATATATTTTTATTTAAAATCAATGCCTCTTGGAGCCAATATGCGATTTAAAAAGAGAGAAGAATGAGTTGGGTCGATCACGTCAAAAGGTAACGCCACCCGTCTTTGCGCTACCGATTCTGTTATCAGCAAGATTTCTTTTGTCATTTTGTCTGTCAGAGGGCAAAGTTAGTGTAAATGGCCACTGCTAACAAGGCGGGCTATTTGCACTTGGTATAAATAGACACTCTGTTAAATGAATATATACTAACATGTTAGCAGGATGATTTTCAATACAATTCTGACAATGATGTGCAGGTATTAAAACAAATACTTTAGTCAGTGGAGCCAAAGGGCTGTCGTTCACGAGAAAAGGACAGTGGGCTCGACATGTCTGGGGTTTGTCTTTAGCACTTAGAGACTGCAGTATGTGGATCATTGTCATTCAGACAGAATATATGAATATTATATTTATTTAATTTTTTCAAGGTTCAAAGTTAAATTTATACTGTCTGTTTATTTTATTCAATTCGGCCTTGAGACAAATAGGTCAGGGGTATTTTCTCGCCAAGAGCCATGATTAATTTGTTTAGTTAAAGGACGGACTTCTGAAACACTGCCTAAATTAGTCAAATTATGAATTAAGTTACCGGTTTTTAATAAAGCATAATTTGGGACTAATTACCATGAGAACTTGATTTCAACAAGTTGAAATATGAGTCTGGCTAACAACACAGAACAGGAAGTGAAATACACACCCTCGTTTGGTGGGCTGCTATTTGATGTGCCCTTCACCTATTGGTTAAGGTTACAATGAGGTTAACTGAAGAAGCAAAGCTAACTGCTAAAAAAGTCCACAGAATACTCGCTTTTAATGGCCTAAAAGCAAGTAACAAAGTTCCTTTGTTTGGATTTCAGGCATGATACCGACATATTGTAAATTTAAGACCATCATGCTCAGGAAAGACATTTACAAAAATTAAAAAAACAGTGAGCTCATCGAACATCCTCTGACCTTCATGTACTTCCTTTTCCTGGTGCTGACTGTAGAAAAAGTAATTTTCATGTGTCAAATCCTCTGCAATGACAGGAAATGTTGCTCAATACAAGGCATTTTGGAGATGACATAATTCCAGCCCTAGACAAAAGCATCATAAAATGCAAATGGATAGAAGGCCAAGTGTTTAGGCAGTTAAACATACAATAGGTGGTGGAATGATCAAGTTTGAACCTGAAGAATTTGGACCAGCTAGGAACTAAACTTTAGGACAATGTTTTGAGATCAAGCCTATATTGTAAACATTATAACATCATACATGCAAATAAATATATTTTGATCATTTTGAATTATATTACTTTTATATTAGATCTGTGCCTCTGAAAACATTTCTACATATCACTACATGTACTGTAGGTAACTGCTTCTCTAAAGCTTCAGGTCTCCAAGAAACTCACAATTAATGAGGTGATGATAAGGGGCTCCTGCCCCACCTTCAACCTGCAGACACTGTTTCCATGGTAAGAATCTCAACATATGCCTCAACAATTACTAAGCAAGCAATGCATTATCTGAAGGTGCTAACATTGGTCACTTTGAGTGCCAACACGTTTTCCTACACTCTGTCAGTTGCTCTCAGAAGTTATGGCATGTTAACGGCTCAGCAATAGATTAGATTAATATAAATTAATATTAATATAATATAAACAATTAATATAACATTGATATAAGTAATGTTAATATAATTTTTCATACAAATCTAAAAAACAAAATGTCTTTCAAGCATGAGTGAATAACAACAAAAAGAGAACAGTGGAACCATTTTGAGTGTTGACAGATCAAAAGGAGGAGGAAAAGATTTTTGCGCACTAAAATTCCAGTAATCAGAGCTGAGGTTTGAATCACTTGATGAGTCAGAGCAAACTATCGAAAGAAAAATATGTCTTATGTACTGTGAGAAAAAGCACAGGTTTGTTGCTTTGAGTGGGCAGCATTTCTCAGATGTTCAGAGAGGCCCAACAGGACAGCTTATGAAGTCAAATACTGCAAACAGGTGAAATTATGTAACTGCTTTGAGCAAATAAACATGCTGTTTGAGTGGACTACAAACAAACATGATCTGCACATGTACCACATTTGTAGGGCACATTACAAACTTTCCACACAGCAAAAGCAATACCCTGCTTATTTACTGCTTAGTTATCAGGGTTGTGATGGTATGCCATAAATTTCCAGCAAGAGTTCACAAATGTTTTTTTTTATTATTGTTGTCAAATAAATAAATAAAATTAATAAATTATTATTAATAGCTGTTATGAGATTACGTAATTATTGTAAATTAAATACCTGATAATAAATTTTACATAAAAAAAAACAGGTGTAATAAATTATTTTATAAATGCATTTCTTTGACGCATAAAAATGTGTAACTAATCGTACTGACAAATTGATTAATCGCATCTAACAAAAAAGTTTGTAAATACATATGTGTGTGTTTGTGTGTGTGTGTGTGTGTGTGTGTGTATATATGTTTACAAACTTTTATGTTAAATGCAATTAATCTATTTGACAGCACTAGTAACTAAAAAATTGACAGCAAGTAAAATCTTAATTTTGTTAAAAATACTTGATTTTTTTTTTTTTAATTATTCAAAGTAATTATAAATATTTAGCATCTGGTCATTATCAGTTGATTTATATCATCTTCATTTGAACTGGAAGAATAAATTCTTATTAAAACAGAAAACATCTTTCCTAAACAAATGATAAAAGCCTTCTTTGAACCATCCACAGAGGTTGGTTGACAATGATACTTTGCAAAACGGAGAAAAATGGCTGCCAAGGGAAGGATACATGTTTGGGAACTAAGTATATTAGTGAATTGGTGAGGAAATGGAAGTAGCCTACAATTAATTTAACAAACACGGTGTACATAAATAAATGGGAAACAGAAGGTCGAGACTGAATGAGGTAGAGGTGACACATGAACGGCTGGAAGTTAATTTTGCAGCTGCAAATTTAAACCAATCCAGTCCAGAGGTGGGGCTCTTGAAAGTATGTATTCTATTTACATGTACTTTACATGGATTATGGCACACATTTGTTGTTTTCAAATAATTTCATAACCGAAAAAAAGTTACAAGTGTGCAACAAATAGACGCTAGCCAATGGCAACTCTAACGCTTTCTGTTCTGTTTTGTCATTTTCCCGCCGATACTGTACTTATGGTTTTATTGTAGATTTGTAAACATGAACACAAAAACAACTTTTGTGCATGATTTAAAGAGTCTTTAAAATACTTGACTGTTAGATAACTAACAGTCAAGAAGTGCTAAAAGACAGGAGGAAGAGCCTCAACAGATGGAGGTCTGAAAATTTCAGAAATCCTTTACAAGTCTTGAATTCACAGAATGGTTAGAATTGAACATGATTAATTAATTAATTAATTCAGAATGCAAACTTT